>CM053785.1:946911314-948111314 GCA_028749045.1 Cupressus sempervirens | reverse complement strand
TGACATAACTTTGTTTTTCTGGTTTTTCACTGCCACTTAAGGCCATACTTTTGTACACCATGATCTTGCACATACCCAACATATTTTTGTGATGATTACATTAAGGAAAATCTAGTGAGTGTATGTGAAAATATTGTGAATGGATATGTTTCACATTGGAATTTGAAGGAGATAGTTAGAAAGCCTTCTTTTGAAGATGTTGACATTGACATTGACATTGAAGATCTTGCATATTTAGCTGATTATGAGTGCATTTTTGATTTAGTTATGGTAGGTTTGTGCGCACGCGCACGCACGCACGCACACACACACACACATGTATATTCATTTTAAAATTAATTTATATTTAGTATTTTTATATACATGCAAGATATATTTTTGCAATTCAAGCCTTAGCAGATAGTGTGAAAAATGTTGACTATTATCTTTTAAGATACACAAAAAAAAAATACAAGTTGCTAGAAGGAACTATAGATGATGACGAACAATCATATCCAATTGGATCAGTTGTTATTGAAGGAAAATATTATCAACAAACAAGGGTAACTGATAGTGGTATTGACTTTATTGAATACAAGCTTGGAGGAAAAGTTTTACATTATAGTAACCATGTTATAGCAAAAAAGTTACAATTTGAAGCAATACAAAGAAGAGGACATCGTGGAAATCAAAAGTGCAAACTATCTATTAAAGAACATAAAAAAATTCTAGAGATAATAAAAATTAGAGAGGATCCTAACAATATGATGTTTGTGGAGCTCTAGTTTACCTATGTACTTATTGTGGAGCTCTAGTTCATCTATGTCTATATAGCTCTTATACTTTCACATTTAATGTTGATAGGATATTTGTTTTATAAATTTGTATGGATTGGATCATTTATCTTCAATATGTGAAATTAGACATGTTTTGTTATTTTTATTTAAATTAGACATGGATATCTCATTTAAGACAACCTCTTAAGTATTTGTCTATATTTATATATGTTTTTTATGTTTTCTTATGATTGTTAATGCTCGTATGTATTTATGTATATAATCTTTATGTTCTTATATGATACATTCTTTATGTTTGTATATAATCTTTATGTTCTTATATGTATTAACTTTTATTAATTAAATGTTGTAACATTTATTCTTTAGGTCATACTCTTTATATGTTCTTATGTACATGTATATGTTATATTCTTACGTATGCATTAATCTACTTTCTTATATATGTATAATTTAGGATATCCCCTTAAGAAATGTCATTAAATATAGTTAATTATACTTAGATTAAGGTATTAAAAATAATAACATATACATAAACATGAATATTGAAAACATATATGTCTACATTCAACATGAACATATTTACATACATCTATGAAATAAAATATACATTAATCTACATTCTTATGTATAATTTAGGATCTCCCCTTAAGACATGTGATTAAATATAGTTAATTACACTTAAATAAAGACATTATGATCAATAACATATACATAAAAATGTGAATATTGAAAACTACTTTTAACATGAACATATATACATACATCTATGAAATAAAAAATACATTTTAATCTACATTCTTATGTATAATTTAGAATCTCCCCTTAAGACATGTCATTAAATATAGTTAATTACACTTAGATTAAGGCATTAAGATGAATAACATATACATAAAAATGAATATTGAAAACATGAATAAGGCATTAAGATAAATAACATATACAGAAACATGAATAACACATACATAAACATAAAAGATTAATCCTGACATTAAAAGATTAATAACATGTACATAAACATTAATAAAAATATGAATATTCAAAACATTCATGCACATTCAACATGAACATATGTACATATACATCTAAAATAACATCTAAGACATGTACATATATATAATAAAATATATCTAGAGAATAATGTACCCATATCCAAATTATAAAAATATCATGTATCGAATGTCTCAAAATATCATATCAAGCATGTATCCAAATAACATATATAAAACATCAAAGTCTCCATATAAACATGTATCCAAATAACATATAAAATAAAAAAGTGTCCATATTAACATGTATATCCAAAATAACATATAAAATAAAAGGCCATCTAGTCAGCTACATCTTCCTCCTGATCCATGTCCCCAAAAGGGTCTATCAGTTGCATCTAAACCCTGTGTCAAATGGTAGTGTCAAATTATGTATAGAAAAATTATATCATACATATAAATCAAATATATATTTAAATTATAGGATATCTGAGACTCACAAAGTGTAGGATTTTTTGGTGTCTGTAGATCACCAAAATGTAACATACTATCACTTAGACCCTATAACACACATACACAAACACACACACACACTCAGAGTAATGCTTTGCTAATTTGACTGATATCTGAATCATGCAATGATAGAGCATTATCACTGTCCAAGTTTATAGTGTCATTTCAAAGCATAGAGGTAAATAGACCAAGCCATCTAGCAATGGAATCCTGAGTAGGGGGGGGGTTTTGTAGGGTCCTGAGTAGCTACGGATGGTGCTACAAGGTCTTGGGTAGCTAGGGCTAGTGTTGTAGGGGCTTGTGTAGTAGCAGGTGTAGTTGAAGGTGCAGGAATGTCCTCCTACCTCTATGAACCGTATGATCCTATTCCACATGGTAGAATATGACTGATCTTAGTGCCAATGTCATGTAGTGGAATTCCTATGACTATAGATAATGCTTGATACAAGATCCCAAATGATGCAATGCATCCACATCTGAAACTACAAAAACCTCTATTGTAGAAGGTATTTCTACTACCCCATATGCATCATCAACACCTATGCTAGATGATGCAACTATGGGAATTTTACTTTGAGACCATAACATATATCTACCACACTGATAAGAATAAATCTTCTACAACTGCATAGCAACACTGGCAATGCTTGAATAAATATGTGTCTTGATTATGTCATTAGGAACACTTAGGCCTACATCAATCATCTCTAGACCCCTCAACATAACCAAAAGGTTTGGACCCACCATTGCCCATTTATCAATGGGTGCAGGAGTGTCCATGGGTTTGAATCTCTTTGAAAGTCTACCCAGACCCTGCCCAACATGACCTGAATACCCAACATGACCTGAATAATCTATGTAATCAACATCACACTATAAATGAAATGCAACAAATAATAGTTTTCAAAAATATAGAGGGAACTCATCCTTATGTGGCCATCTATGATGAGTAGCTAACCAATGAGAATATATAAATGGTGCAACAAGCTCATCAGTACACTTCGTCACAAAGTAGCCTCTAAGTCTAGCTCTATCTATATAAATGGAAACATGGTCTTCACCATGGTAGTGGAGACCTCAGTGTCAACTTGTCTATACTTCACAGTGTCAGTGACACTAGGAGATAGAGAAGAATAAAATGTCTCAATGTTGATATAATAAAAAATGTTGTATGATTCAATGGTATAAATCATATGAAACAACTCATCTCGCATTGCTATAATCTTCTCCCTATTAGGGAGGGTGGTAGAAGAGGAAAGAGAGGATTCTAGAACATCTATAGCGTGAGATAATCTAGCATGTGTATCTCTAAATTACTATTGTTTTTCCTCAATGGAGGATGTGGATGTGCATATTGTGCAAGACTCAGCACTCTAACCCCCTCTATGGACAATAGCATCCCCTAAGGACGCAGGAGCACGATCCCCTAAACTAGGTGCCATAATGTATATATGTATATAATTATGAGGATATGAGTGTGAAGCTACAAGAGACAAAATTTGATAAGTATCTAGAGATGTGCACATGCATATGTATACACATATAAACACACAAGTGTATAAATTAAAATAATTAAAAGTTAAATATAATGTGAAACACATGTACATAAATACACAACATTAAATTTATGGTGCTATTCAATCATGTACATATATTTTAAAACAAATTATCTTAGAGACCATATCTAATGTATTTTAACATGCTCATGCAAATGTGAAAAAATAAATGTTCATACATGTACATGTATATGTGATAAAAATAAATAAAATTCTTGTTTAAATTATAACTAAGTGTATACATGTAACTTAAGTTTTTTACTAAATTAGATTTTGATTTAGCTACAAGGTTAAACAATTAGTTTCATATAAATGCACAAGTTTTGTATAATTTTTTAGAAATTAATTTGATAGGTTTTAATTTCAAATTTGAATATAAAAAAGTTAATTTTGTTTATTTTTACCTAATGTTTGACTACATTTTACTTAATGTTTTTCTACATTTTTACCCAATGTTTGACTACATTCTTCTTATATTTTAAATAATTTACTAACAAATCTAAAAAATAATTTAAATATATTAACAAATTAACAAATCTAAATAATTCACTAATAAAACGTGTAAAAAACAATTAATTTTACTACCATTAACATTTACTATAAAAAAACACTTTAAAAATTAAAAAATGCAAAAAAATAAAACCACTAACCTGTTATGGCCAAAACACCTTAACCGCTCTCCATGGATCTTGTAACTGTTGCAGTGAAAATGATAGCCAAAAAGTGATTTTTGGCAGTTATATAAGGCAGCAAGGTTATGGCTAAAACCCTTTTGGCCAAAAGGGTACATGCCATGTCAATAGGGAAACTTTCCACATACATATGGCTAGAACATGTTCGACTGTAACCCATATAGTCGTAAGCATTTCAGCCATAACCCCTCTAGATATCACAAAGGGTGACATAGGTTTGTGCTTTTACCCTCTTCTAAAGATGAAACATGCTCAAAGAGGGAGGATTTTTTTTTTAAACTTGGTAATAGCTATTGCAGACAGAATTCAGTGAAAGAAAAAGCTCATACTGACAGAGGGAGTTTTCAAATCCAAAATTTCATTGTGCTATGACATGTTGTGTTGCCATCAATGCCAAAGAGGGGTATTGTTGGATATAATTGATTAATTTTGTGTTATCTCTAATGGTACACAAATTTCATAACCATTATCAGTCAGTATATGTCAATTTCACTTAGATAGTGAACATAGTTCTTAGTCTCTACTGAGTGTTCACATGTTTTCCTAGTTTAGAAGGTAGTGTCTACTGAGTTCACTTAGGTGTCAAAGGAAAAGTTGCAAAAAGTGAGTGTTAACTGAGCTCAACAAGTATCAAAGGAAAGTTGGGTGGAACCAATGTTAACTGAGCTCACTCAGTTGCCAAAGGATTTTCATAAGTTTGCAGTGTTAACCAAGCTTCTGTTAGTTAAAAAAGTAAATCATTTCAGAGTTAGTTTCTACAAGGAAATAATGTCAATTTGTGGATTGAATGTGTACACATGTATAGAAGAATAGAAGATGTTTAGAGGAAGCGAATTAGAAGGATAAGAAAAATATCCTAGAGGAACTGAAAAGATACATTCAATTAGGAAGGATCAAGTATTCAAGCCATAATTGAGACCTATAATCAGCAATTCAGTTGCATCAGAAATTATGTCATCTCATTATTGTTCTCTAACCATTGTAGCAGTGATCTAAATATCTTAATAGGGTTGGCTTAACAACTATTTGTAAACCCTCTATAAGGTGGCATTTCTAGATTGAACTATTTAAAGACCTCTAACAAGGTCACTCCTAATAGGGTGATCAAATCCTCTAATAAGGTCACACCTAAGAATGTGTTATGTAACCTTTAATATGGTTGGCTCTATTGGGACTCAAAATTGAAGCCCTGATTTTGAGTACCATTCAAAAAATCAAGCCCTATAAGCACTTTTTGATGCATCTGTACCTAGCTATCCTTTTGAGGCCTAAGAGATGTTTAATGTTTCTAACAACTTGCATTTAGTGTAACCACTTGTCCCATGAAGATAAATTATCAATCTAAACCATTTTGTGAAGTTCCATTTTGAGTAATGTCCAAATCTACATTTTTTCAAGTGTCAAACAATGGTAGGAGGCCTTGTTTGCAATTGAATATCTCACACCCAGTAAAATTTCATGGCTCACCACTTTGGGATTATTTAGTGTCTATACCAGAGAACCTATGTTTTATATTTGGAGTCATTTTGATATGTTTTGACTAGTTTTTTAAAGAATCCTTCAAACTTGGTCATTTATTGCTGTCAATTTGATGCAAATTGATTAGAATTCTGGGAGGCCCTATTTGACTTGTTATAACTTTGAGCTAGTTGACCAAAATGAGAAAAATAAATTGCATTGCATTCTAGAGGTTAGAGACTTGTTATATTTTAATCTTGAGCTTATGACAAATCTGTTTGATAAGTTTTCGAATGCAATTTGTAAAGTTTTGCTGGTGTCAAGAAATACATATTGGTTAGTACCCCTATTTATGATGTTATATCTTTGAATCCATGATAAATGAGATCAAATGGATTGTACCATTGTGTTCTAATCTAAAATCAAGTGTGCCAATTTTTGAATCGTGATGAGTCCTACTCACTTTCCCAAGTTCATTCAGTTTGCAAAAATCACTTTTTTTCTAGTGTTTCCACTCATGCAAATTTGAGTAGCCTACTTTGACCACTCACCAAATGCGCCTATTATTTTTCATGAGCCCTAATTATAGATTTATACTATCCTCATGACAATGAACTAATGCCCCAAATTTCATGCCCCCAAGTATCTGTTTGTCGAAGCCAAAACAAAATGTGATTTATTGTTTTCTGACATGTTTGCTTGCCAACACTTCTGAGAGGGGAACTTTGAAAAAAAATATCTTTTGACTGAAATTCATCATGAGACAAGATTTGGTAGCTTAAGAGCATGTGGAATAGAGGATCAATGTGTCTGATTTCAAAGCATGGTCAAGTGTTCTTGCTAGTTTTTAAGGTTAATCAAGGGACCTCTTGGCAAAAAGTTAACAATTTGCAAAAGGATATAAAATGAGTTTTAAAGTGGTTTCCAAGTTTTTGAATTTGTTTCAAATTAGTTCCAAGAAAAAAATGGATCAATTTAGAATATCAACTATTAGAAAATGAAATTTTTTTAGCCATACCCACTTTGGGGCACAACTAACTTCATCGAGATGATAAGGCAGGATGTGAAGATTTTGAAGATGTAATAATTCAAATTGTTATAATATGTCACATAGTGCATTTGAAGTCAAATGGAGTTGTGACATCATGAAGAAGTAGTCATACTTCATATAGCTTATGTGATAAAAGATGGGGTAGAATGTTCGTACAAATGGGCTAAAATACAATTTCACTCAATAATTTTGTCTTCAAACTATTCAAAGTTTACCATTTTCAACACATCTACTCTGTTGACAATCTTTTAGATATTTGGAACATGTGCAACATGATGTTTTTGAATGTAACTTGGAACAAAAAGGTACCAATACTAAAGACCAAGATGACGGGATCCTTCACCATTTTGTAATTAAATGGAACCTTTCCTGTCATGTGGAGATCTAGTGTTGTGATTGGGGTTGTTTTCTACCCAAGGTCACCAGTAGAGAAATATGATAGGTCTGCTCAACATTGACAACAATAGATAAGATGTGCTTAAAATGGGCATTTAAGGGCTTGATGGCATTGACAAAACTACAACTACCAAGGCAGTTTTCAACACTATCTTACAAAAATGTGATGCCTATTATTTTCTATCTAACGTGAGCACTTACTGCTAGTACATGGATGGACTAAAGGAGTTTAAAAAAAAAAAAAATCAAAGACCTTCATTCGAGGAAAAATAGTAGTTTTGATGCTCTAGATGAAATTCATTTAGAGGTACAACAATCTGTTATTAAATTAGAAAGCATTTGTAATTTGGGTATAGCACAAGAGGAATATGTAGAAATCAAACAATAGTGTCGAGCAGATTCAAAATAGAAAATAGAACAAAATAAACATGAAAGTCTATTTTAGATCAAAGGATGGTCTATTGCAAGGTAGCAAGCTTGTTTTAATTGCAACATCCAAGCATTTAAGGTATACAGCTCATTAAGGAAAAGATTAATTTTTTTATCTTGAATGTGTAAGTTTCATCATTGGGGAATTTAAAATTCTATGGAGTCTAGGTCAAGAAGAAATGCAAAGAATAAGGGAGCCTCTTAGCTACTTAACCACCCACCAAGTCGACTCACCCTTAATTCCACATGATACATTGAGCATCATATCTTAAGGGAGCCACAATGAAATGTTGGAGCAAAGTACATAAAGAGGGATGCCTAATTTGCAAGGAAGCCTTTATGTAAGCTTTTGTTCAAACACTTGGAGAGTTCTAAAGCTCCAGGCAAGAGAGGAGTCTCATATTGCACCGCCCATGTATGTAGGCTAATCAAATAACCATCAATTGACCTATGTTTGGTCAAGGGAAATGCTAAAATCAGACGTGTTTTGGTTTGAATTAGTAAAGGGGCTCTACTCTTTTCCTATTGGTGCCTGAAGAAAGATGTCTTGGACCCTTTTCTAAGTGATGACAATGGTACTTAGTTGGATACAATTGGGTATTGGCATTCAAGAAAACTATTAAAAGTTGAGAAGCAACAATAGTATTCAAAGTCGAAGACAAACCTTTAAAACATATTCCCCATTGCTGGTGCCATTACCTGTCAAGTCTATTTTCTAATAAAGAATACAAGAGAGGTAATTGGAAATCACATGCATGAGGGTGGGTTTAAAAATGATTACATCCTTTAGCACTGCTTTGTCCCTTTGAACATTTTATGCCATGGAAAAAGGGTTGTTTGAATATCCTAAATTGATCGCCGAAAGAAGAGAGCAGTATTTCATTTTGGTAGCTTTAGGAAAAATGATATATCCCACATTGCCTATGCTCAAACCCTTAGGATAGTTTAAATAATTTTTCACACTATCCCTAAGTGTCTTTAAGACACGAGCTTTTGACAAGCAATCTAAGCATGTGATGGGGGCACCCGGCCAACTTGGCAACTCAAATGAAATTTTTAATGACTATGATGATATCACGTTGACACAAAACTAGCTGGTGAATCAAAATGCAACATGTAGCAAGGATTTCAAGAAGGAAGTGATGTGGTAGTTTGAGATCTGAGGCACAGGATGCAAACATGTGGTAGATCGAATGATTGTCTCCATGTTGCCAAGGAAAGCTACAAGCAGGATAAGTGTAGCAACATGTTAACCAAGTGATGTGTTGATGACATGGCACAGTGATGTGGAAAGCTGATGTGGCATGATGATTGGGCATAGATGTGGTAGAAAAGGACACATGTCATGTGGTCACTATGTCATGATGACGTGGCACAATGCTGATTCATCATGCAACATGGTGACCAATGATGTGGTAGGGATGTGGCATGATGATGTGGTAGCCACATGGAAAAATAGTGGACAAATAAAACAATGACATGTGGTATGTGTTAGATGACTAAGTAGGAAGTCAGCCAATTAAAGCATGAAACATGGCAAGACTAATCAAACAAGTTTGACCTGGATGGATTTTTAGAGGGAAAAATCAAAAAGCTTAAAAAGTTAATTTTTTAATGTTTTTGCTTCACTGAGTGTGTACAATCAATTTTAAATAGAATTTGATTTAATTCTATAGTTTAGACTTTAGAAAATATTAAATATTTGCAAAGATGCAGTCTGAAGCCATAGTAGGAGCCTGATTTTCAAACTAAGATTCTGGGCATTTCTAACAAGCTAATATAGTGATATTATACATCACCAAAATTGGGAGGGAAAGAATATTCCATTTCTCGGAAAAAAAATTGTGTGGGACGTCACTAGTCCAAGTTATGTGAGTATTTGTCTTAGGTGCCTAGTTTACAGTTTCATTTAGTTGGGGCGGTTTAGATTGCATTTCCAGTGCAATGATGAATTGAAGGAACATAAAAGGTAGCATGAATGTAGTTATGGGTAAGTTTTGTAACATCCAAATTAGTTGAATCAAGGTATCATCAGCATTTTATGATGCGCTTCAGATATTTTAGTAACAAAAGGGTTTTTCATCATTAAGGGAAAGACATTTTGATTTTGATACAAAACAATGATGAAAACCAAATCAAATTTCATGGGTACAAAGATGAGAGAGGTTTTACAACAACAAAGAATGGAGATTCAAGTGGAAACATGTCATTTATAGATCAAATCCAGGATTCCATTCTTCTTCTATATGTTTCTCTTACTCATCCATTGTAAGGGTTGGCAATTTTTAGTGTGATACCACATTGTTGGTTCCAATTTGTCTATGAGACCACATTGTTTGATACAAAGCTGTGATTCCACCATTTTTTTTTTCAAAAATCTCTATTGTAATAAATAGCAAGAAATAAGTATACAAATAGTTTTGATCTTTTAGGTAATTTTACATTTCATTTTCATGCATCTTATTATATTTGTTTCAAAGAAATGAATGAAAATACTGTAGCAAGTTAGTCTTCATTCTGATATCTTGTCTCTCATTCATGTTGTTTGTGATCTTTTTTGTTTTGTAAACAAGGGGTATGAAACTCAGTTGCAATCTATTGGTTGTATATGTTGATTTATTTTTCTTATAACTCAAGGAGTTATGTAAATGTTTGATTCATCATCATAGGTTTTTAGATCTCATGAAGGGATAGGTCAAGTATGAGATTCAGAAAGATGCAAATGTCTGATTCACAAGGTGGATAGATAGATCAAGAAGTCCCGATGTATGGGATATGTCAATGACTTTCAAAGATGTGTGTCAAGAGTTTTGTGTGATTTCCCAATAGCTAAGGCATTGATCAGCTACAGGATCATATTGTTATGTTATTCATGTCATATTTTGTTAAAATTGACATCATTAATCAAATCTCTTTCTGTTTAATGTTGAAGAACTCAAATGTGATGCCCTCACTTATCTTAGCAATTTCTTAGGTCATGTTATTAGCAATTCCATGCCTAAGATCTTTGCATGAGTGTTAGGAGATTTAAGTTTTCTATCTGCTTTGTCAAGATTCAAGTGTATGTTTGACCACTAGTAACATATAAATGAATCTGAGGTACACCCACCTAGGTTTTCTAGAACTTGAAGTAGAAGAAGGGTCTAGCCTTATAGATGGCAAAGTGTCTAAAAGGATATGTTGAAGATGGGAGTAGATGCCCCTAGATGTATCTTTTTATCATCGAGGTAATTTAAAATCGTGTTGTTTCAAAACACCAACAAGATGGTGACTCTATTGGGAAGATAAGATGGCAATACACCTTGTTAAAAGGACAACAATCTCTAGTGTGAATTAAATATTTTAGTCTTGTTTTTTAGTATGGTTTTTCCCATCTGAGTCACCAACAAGATAGCAACTCTACTGGGGATGTATTAAATCTAAAAGAGAGATTCAATACAATTGAAAGAAAGGCATATCTAAAGTTTGTTATAGAAACAAGGTCGTGAAGTGTTTTCCATCTCTTTGTTGAATATTCATGTCTCCTAGTGAATTTTTATCCATCCATAGTAGTAAATTTGAGGTTAAATGTTAACTGTATTCTTAAGAGTGTTCATCTTCAATCAATTCAGCCAGATTTCATTTTCAAAGTGTTGTTGAAAAATCAGAGTCAACAATGAACATAAGGTTGTGTTCTCTTTTTCATGTTTGTAGGTCTACAACAGTGGTTTGATGATTTTCATTTCTCCTACATCACAAGGTTTGGTTCAGATTTTTCAAGTGACAAATTATGTTTTATTTCTTAGAAAGTGTGAGTGGCAACTCTAAATCTTTGTACTAGTTTGTTCCTAGTTGATTTCATTGTAATATTTTGAAGGACTTTCTATTGTATGGGTAGATTTGTAGCTTTGGATAGTTTCTTGAAAAGGAAGTTTAAGTTATTGATAAGTTTTAAAGTGTTGTTTTTGATCTGCTATCATAAGAGAGTGAAGCGTTAACAAGTAAATCACAGCACTGATTTCTTTATCCTCTTGCAAGGAGGTGGCAGTTTTACAAAGTTTTATCAATGGTGTGAAGGAATTTTCAATATGCACCCATGTCAAATTAGTGGATCAAATTCTTGCATCAACACTTGAGGTATTTCTAATTTAATCTTTCTCTTTCATGGAAATCAAGTGTAAAAATGGTTGCCTCTATTCAATGATTTTCAGCACTAGAAGAAAGAGGTATAAATTATATTTTAATATGGAGTTAGATCTGAGATCTGAGATTAGTTTTCCATGTTCTAAAAGTTTGGAGACTATAGTTAACAACATTGTTATGTTGAATAAATGGATCTACAATAAGATTGTCAATGTTATAAGAATTGAAGTAGGAAGTACTCTAAGTTTAAATGCCAAACAATGTTATCTAAGGCTTAAATTAGTAATCAACAAGATGCATTTTCATTCTAGACCTAAGGGGTCTTCCTTGCCTAAATTTTCCTTGATGTTCTAGTGCCTTATTTAGTTAATTGGCTAGCACTTATAAGATTACAAAAAATTTTACAAGTTGAAAAATTCATTGAGGAGATGGAAAGTGATAATTATAGAGTTCAAGATATAACTTCTAATGATAATAAAGAGTGTGTCAAAAGTCAAGGTAGTAATGAATGTAATGAATCCATATACAAAGATGATTTTTTTGCCAAATGTAAAGAGGTGGATTCAAATGCAAATGAATCAGATAATTGCAATCAGGATGAGGAAGATGTATATGAGAGTGAAAATAAAACTTTGTTATAGTGAATATGAAGTTGAGGAATTATATAATAGTAGCACTTGGAGGTACTTCTTTCCATGATAAGAATTAATGTTGTAATAATTTTTATGTTCAAGATTATTATACTAATGATTTTTCTATTGGAAGTTCCTCATGTCATCTAGATGATAATCATAGCTAGGAAAAGATTTTTGAGGTGGTCTTCTTGAGCCCTAATGAAATTTCAACCTTGTTGGCTCATTATTTTGAAAAGAATGTAAGTGTTTCCAAGGATCCTCATATTTTCCCTCATAACATTTTTTCATTTAGTCAAGTCACTTCCCCAAAGTTTGATGTGGAAAAAGACATAGAATACAAACAATGTTTCTCAAATTTTGGAGGTGTATATGATAGTACCTCAAATGTCTTTGCACATGACGATTTGTTGGATGCAGGGGATGTTAGTGAAGGAAAGTTTGATGTTGTTTCAGATTCTTCTCATGTTGGTTTTGCTACAATAGGTTTTGATGTTTCATGTGATGAAGACGAAAATAGTGAATGTTGTCAATCCAATATGGATTTTCTTTATGTGTTGATAAATCTTGTAAAAATAAGTTCAACATTCATTCTAACATTTTTTTAGACGAAGAAAATGATTGTAATTAGCATAGTTTAGATCAACACTTTTAGGATAGTTCTCATACTTGGTGACTAGTTAGTTGTTTGAATGTGAAGATATTTTAGTGAAAGATAAATCTAATTTCATGAGTAACATGAATGCAAGTAGGCAGTGATCAAATTTCATAGACTCCTCACATCTAGTTACACAAGGTGAGTTGCAAAATTTTGACACATGCAACTTTTTGAACAAGGTAGAATATGAATCCTTCATATTTTTGATTGATAGCATACATCCATCATTTGTTCATGATGGTTTTTAGATTAATCCTAGTTTACATGAGCATGCTGATTTGTTTTCTCATAGTGAGTGTGATGTAGAAGTTAATGTTGATGTATACATGCACTATGAGAATGAAGGAAGTTTTTTTTGTTTTCCCAAGAGATATGATTCAAGATGCTAATCGGATTGGTGAAACTAATAGAAGTGATGTTTTCAGCTTGCCTCATGAAAGTGAAAATGAAAATAAGATATATGATAGAGGTATGAAGTTTTTTTGAAGTGTGGTGGCCCAAGACCATCACTAGTACAGTTTAGAAGAAGTTATTTGTTTGCTTTCAATAAATTGTTCAAGAGAAGTTTTTGATGTCAAGTGTGTGGTCTACTTCTTCTTCTAGAGATATAAATACTTTCCATGCTTCCAAGGGACATGCATTCCTAGATAGAGCCACTATTGGGAATCAAAATTGAAGCCCTAATTTTTTAGTACCATTCAAAAAATAAAGCCCTATAAGTGCTTTTTGATGCATGTGTACTTGGCTATGATTTTGAGGCCTAAGAGGTGTTTAATGTTTCTAACACCTTGAATTTACTATAAACACTTGTATCATGAAGATAAATTTCTATTCCAAGTCATTTTGTGAGGTTTGTTTTGAGTAATGTACAAATCTATGTTTTTGCTTGTGTCAAACAACGATAGGAGGCCTTGTTTGCAATTGAATATCTCACACCAAGTAATATTTCATGACTTTTCACTTTGTGAGTATTTAGTTTCCATACCAAAGATTCTTTTTTTTGAAATTTTGAGTTTTTTTGATATGTTTTGACTAGGTTATGAATCCCTCAAAGTCGATCATTTATTGCTCTCATGCTGATGCAAATTGTTCAAAATTTTGGGAGCCCCTATTTGACTTGTTATAACCTTGACCCAACTGATCAAAATGAGAAATTTACTTTTGCATTACATTCTAGAGGTCAAATAATTTTTATGTTTCAATTTTGAGCTTATGATGAATCTTTTTGATAAGTTTTTGAATGTGATTCTGATAAAGTTTTACTGGTGTCAAGAAATGCATATTAGTTGGCACCATTGTTCATGATGTTATATCTCTAAATCCATGGTAGGTGAGATCAAATGGATTGTACTCTTGTTATATCCTTTGAAAATACTTCATGTGTCCCAATTTTTGAATCCTAAAGAATTCATCTGCACATTTCCCCAAGTCAATTCCATTTGCAAAAATCACTTTTTTGCTAGTGTTTCCAATCCTGTAAATTTGAGTAGCTTGCTTTGACCGCTCGCCAAATTGTCCCTGTTATTTTTCATGAGCCCTAATCATAGATTTATACTCTCCTCATGAAAGTGAACTAATACCCCAATTTTCATGCCCCCAAGTATCCATTTTTCTAGTTTTTGAAGCCAAAACTGAATGTGATTCATTGTTTTCTAACATGTTTTATTACAAGTATTTCTAAAAGGCAACTTCAATGGTCAATTTCTATTGACAATGAATATTTCATGACACAAGATTTGATAGGGTAATTGAATGCAGAAAAAAGAATCAATATGTTTGATTTTAGAGCCAGATCAGGTGTTTTTGTCAATTTTTAAAGCCAATCAAAGAACCTCCTGGCACAGAATTGTCAAATTGCAGAAAGAGGTGAATTGGGTTTTAAAAGTTGAATCAATAGTGATCAAATTGTTTTTAGTCAAATTTAGATGTTAAGTAGGTCACTCTGAGGATTTAGTTGTTTGGAAATGACAATTTTTTTAGCCGGACCCATTTTTGGGATCCAACTAATCTCAACAAATCAAGATATCTAGATAATAAAAGATACTTTTAGAAGACTATAATGATTGTGATGGTCAAATTTCCTCAGTAAGTGCATACTTTCATTTGATATTAAAAGGTTTTGTGGAGTTATGTGTCCAAAATAAATGAAATTTGGAGTTGAGCTTATTGATGAGATTTGGTGTTCTAAAATTGTCTTTTAGGATAAATTCACAAGTAGCCCTCTTTGACATTGCAGTTTGAAAGCCATTCCTCATAAGATAATATGCCACAAGCTTGATCATATTATCAAGATTGTATGAAGGGGATAAATCATAAATAGGATTGAGTGACATCCTAATTGGGCCAATTAGCAACATGAGTGAAGCAATGACATTAAATTATTTATAGTAGATTGGTACACTTTTAAAAGGTAGATAATGAATGGTTGATAAGTTGTTAGTCTAATGAGATATGAATCATTGTCAATTTCCTTCAAACCCACCTTTGTGTTTGATTATAGTCATAGTGTGCCCCATACTTTTGAATGCTTGTTCTTGGCATGAAGGTGAAGGTTCTAAGTGAAATGATGCAATCAAGCATCAATTTTCCATGATTTTCATCAAAGCTTGTGCATAGATCAAATGCTACAAAAGAAAGGAGAAACATTTTAAAGGGAGTAAATGGAAGCTTTAGGATGAGGCATCCTCCAAATCTATTTGTTTGAATAGAGCAACATAGGAATGATCCATAAAACCAAGTCACTTGGTACATGAATTCCTTCAGCACTTACTTGTAGAAATAAGTGGTGGTGAACATCAATTACTAATTATTCTAAGTGGAAGATGATTTATTAAGGGGATACAAATCAAATCACAAGTTATTTCAAAGTTGATCCCATGTGCAAGTAGCCACTGGTCAAAGATTAATTTGACAAATTAAAAAATGGTGCTAGCAGTGAAGGAAGAAGATGCCACTCCTTTCAATAGTTGGGGCATCTTTGAGAACAGAAAGAAATAAGAGCTAGAGATAGAGTATACAGGGGCATCTAAAACAATGGAGATGCTGTTCCAAGGCGGATACAAGGAAAATCTCATGATCTCTATGCTGCTAGTTCTTACATTATGGTATTTTTAAGTTGTTGACTATTATTATTTGTATCTTTCTATAAAGTCTCATGATTTGGAGAAAATGTAAGGAAATCTGTAGGGTAGCATTAAAGACACGCTAAAGGGCTTACCCGCAGAAAGGTTTGGAAGATTTCTAAGCTTATAGAGGAAGTTAAATGGGAGAACAAGGGGAGAAACTAGCATGGAAGGCACCTCCAAGAGACACTACCAACATTGAAGAAGGAGCTCAATAAAGGTGGATTTGGCATTACATACCTTTGTGCTAATAAGGATGGGGACTATTGTGAGAAGCTAGATAAACACAAACTAGTTATCCCACATTGCTTGTGCAGATGAATGTTTAGATGTTTATATAAAAAATCGCTTACTATGCATTTTTTCTAAGGATATTGGGCCTTTTGAAGGCCAAGGCTCGTAGGTGGGGCCTAGACAAGTTAGCGCCAACTGGTAGGTCACTCGAGGTTATTTTGGATGGACACACCAATCAGGTACCCATGTAGACTAGTGACAAGGCAAGATCCAACCAATAATAAAGTGCCACATGGCACAAATTTTGAGAAGGAAATGATGTGGTAGTTTGAAATTAGAGGCACAAGATGGAGACATGTGGCAGATTGGATAGTTGTCACCACTTCACCAAGGAAAAATGGAATGAGGATAAGTATAGTGACATGGCAATGACATGGAATAGTGATGTGGTAGGTTCATGTGGTGTGATGATTGGGCACTAATGTGGTAGAAAATGACACATGTCACATGGTTGCTATGTCACGATGATGTGGCACAATGCTAACTCATCATGCGACATGGTTACTAGTGACATGGCAAGGAGGTGGTGTGATGATGTGAATGCCACGTGGTGGAATAGTGGACAAATAAGACAATGACACATGGTGGGTGTTGTTGGTGTTTTAAAAATGCTGAACAATAAAATGCTCAATACCAAAATGATAATACTCACATAACCTAAGGATTAGCCAATTGCTATTAACAATTATATGTGCAAACCATTTGGACCCAACTTCAACAAAACCAAGGATGGTTTTCTACTCTTTAGGCTCTGCAAAACCAGAGTGGGTATACCCAGGGTATAATTCAAACTGAATGCTACTGTATGAAAACTATATAAGTTTCATTCTGATTCTCATCTTCTATCTTCAAACACATGCATGAATTTGATAATTTAGATAAACTACATCCCATATAGCAGATTTGGTCATAATTCTTCTATAGATTTGCAAGTATTCGTAGCAATAGTGGCTAACTAAGGTTAAAACATTCCATGCAAACAAGTGTTGACCACCTTTAAAAATCTTCAAGAAAAGTAAAATAAAGTTGGTTATGATTTTAGATTTGATTCTTATTCATGATATACCTATCTATAGACTAAATTAATTTTGATTAGTGCCTATTCCATTGGGATTTAGAGTCTACTCCAATTTATAGATCTAATCTGTTACATTACAACAAATATTATCAGCAATCCTTACTGGAATTCATCCTTTCTATTACCACAACAATTCCATCAAATTCATCAAAGCCTTTACTTAATTCATTGAATTAATAGTAGTAATGAATTGACACACAACCTAAATGAATTGCATTCAATTGTACAACCTTTATTCACAAAATCTCAAAATAACCAAGTGACATCAAAGGAGATAAAATTCAACAATAATTGATATGGCGATAGCTCAAATTTGTATTAATTTTCTTTGAAAATTTTATAAAATTGTATTAAACGCAAAATGACTCTAGAAATAACCACAAATATCATTTAACATTAATGTCTTCTCAGAAAATTTGCAGAGAAGAAACATCATAAATTATTAGAAATCAAACCCCCCTCTAGCCCTAGAATCTCACTTATATAATGTGAGATGCAACAAGCTTCAGGAGTAGAGAACAGATAGGTATCCTTTCAAAAGATATTTACATTTTTCTTGTCACAAAAAGAAAAAATTGCATATACCAAAAAACTTATACATCATCACATTCCTTTGGTAGGCCCTTTTTCTATTAATTTTAGCATGTTACAAATCCCATGATTGGTTCAAATTTACTCTGAGTCTTTAGCATATGTAGCTACTATACTAGCCAATGATGAGTCTTGTTGTAGTACTTGCAAATCAATTTTCATTTGTGGGTTTTCACTATCTTCACCTTGAACTAACAGAACTACTTTTACTCTTGAGTGTTCTTCTGTCATATCCATATCTTGGTCTTCTGAACCCATAGCTAACTTATTTGTGACCTTTATCTTCCTCATCTTTCAAATCTAGTGTTTTTGTGTTAATAATTTGCACCTCATCCTCCTATACCTCATCATTATCTATTTCAAATTCTTCAAAGTGTTCACCAGGGGAAATATCTATCATCCTTGTGTCAAAAAGTGTATCATCTAGCAAGTTGAATTGTAAAATATCACTTTGTTTTCCCAATACATATTCTACTTCCTTATCAATATTAACAAAATCTTGTCTAAAATAATCAAAGAATAATTGGACTTTCGCCAATTTCTCTATTGTGGTGGCCAACCAGGCATGCCTGTTTTCATTGATAACCTTATTCATTCTCAAACAGAATAGGTTATCCAATTCCTTGGCCTTTTCATCCTTATTCTTCAATTTATTCTTTCTATCTAAGGCATGGGGAAACAACTCAAATTTCTAATTCTTATACTTTCTCAAATAAGAAACAACCTTTAGTTATAAAGCAACCCTTCTACTTTCAAAATCTGACAAATCATTAGCAATATCTTATGTCTTTTCAATATGGTCACGGGAAGACTTTATTACAGAATAACACAAAAAGGTAATTTCTTAGTTTCTCTTTCCCCACTTATTAACAATAGGCCTTAGAGTCTCATCATGGGCTTTCAATTCTTCCCATATACTTATTACCTTTGACAACTGATCATAAAACAATGGCCATTCAATTTATCTACCAGATACATTAGAACCTTTCTCAGTTTATCTAAATATTGTACATTTAGCTCTACATGTAGTGCCCATAACTTGCTCTTTTCCTCTTCAAAATCCTTAGTAGTGTAGTATTGTGGCCTTTGCGGTGTATCTGGTAGTTCTATAAGTGGAGTGGATATAAAAGGCTCCATTAGAGGGTAGGGATATGTTATTCTTGGCCTAGTAGACCTTCCCATTATCTTATTTTCTAACTCAATCCTCTTCTAGACCTCTTTATTGTATGCTTCTAAAATTATTTCATATTTACTTTTCAATTCAAACATGGCCTTCTCTTCCTTTTCAACAGTGGCCAAAACAAAATGACATGTATCTACACCATAGTGTGTAGTCTACACATTGGAAGTATCAACTACTCTTGTTACAATGATATTTCCCATCAATCCAGAATTATATGGTTATGATGAGGTGGCTCTTGATCCTCTCCTCAATGACCAGATGACTAAAGTAGCCTAGTCTTAACTAAACACAGTATCCTAGAATTACTTTTTATTCTGATCTTGTAAATCCAATTTCTTAGAAACAGAATTAAAAACCAAAGCATCAGCTATGTCCCAATTGGGTAGCAACTTTACCATTTGTCTTCACTCTTCAAGGCTTATATTTTGAAATTCCTACATCATTTCTTCTTTCACCTAATTTTGCAGTGTAGTCTCATCCATTCCTAGATGCTCTATTCTCAACTTATTACATTTCTCTTCAAATTTTCCCATATTGACCTGCCATCCAAATTGGTGGAAAGCTCTAGATTTAATAAAGCTATCATCTAATAAAAATTGATTACTATCCTACTCTATTATAGGGTCCAATTCCCTACCTTTGTAATCTACTATTGTTAGTTCAAGACTTGACACAGGAGGTTCCAAAGGGTTTCCCTCATCCAATTCTACTTGAGTAATAAACACACCTCCTTGTAACCTTATTTTCTCAATCTATTCTCTAGTGAGCTGCTTATCTCCAATTCGTAAAGGGGATTGAGTAGGTCAATACTCCTCAACATGAGGACCATGTCCCTTTATTATTCGCCGCCTCTTGGGAGAAGGCTCATTAGGTCTCTCTTCTAGGACAGCATTGATGGATTCCATTATTTGTTTGCCCTTATCCATAGTGGCCCTCTTATTTTGAATTATGGTATATCCTGGCCTCTTTTGAACAATTAGATGACCAGCCCATACATTAGGAGTGAAAGCCAACCTCCTCATGACCTCTCTAGCCTTATCTAGGTATGAATCAATAGAAAATTATTTCTTCCCATTCATGGCTTCCATTATCTCAAGGAAAGTATTCATCAGCTTATTTATTTTATCTGCCTTTGTAGTAGCATTATCTAGAGGACTATAATCCTTATCAAAACAATGAATGAATTCAAAAACCCTAGAGTAAACTCTAATTTTTCCTTTTTGGTTTCCTATTCTTGCAATGAGAACTCATTTCTTATGATGTCCTCTGGATAATGTGAATCATTTTTTACCTTTCCCAATTTAATTCTATGCCTTAAGGTCAAATTATAAAATCCCTCAGTATCACAAAAATGGGGGTGGGAAACAACCATTTTGAATTGATCCAAAAATTTATGTAAAAAGAGCTAAACCCCCCTTAGTAATTACAAATTGATGGGCCACAGTATAAGTAGGGAAAATTGATCCCAGCTAATTTTTCAATAGATACATTTCTTCCAATCCTCCTAACTACCACAAAACTTTAGCCATTCCTACCTTTAAGGGTACTTGGTAGGGCAACACATGAGGGCTTTCTTTAAAACCATAAATTCTAATAATAGTAGAAACAGAGTATGGGATGATATATCCCCAATTGTGTAAAACTTTCGAACCACTAGGATTATCCATAGGCCTAATGAGACTCATTAATGCCTTAGGAATTTTGGGATTGTCACTTAATATGAGGCATCTCAACTTAGAAGCGAAATACCTCTCAAACCTAACAAAACTAGCATTCTCTACTTCCTAGGTCATATCTACACCCCATAACTAGATAGGTGGTGCTTCTCCATCCCACTCTCTATTTAACTCTATTTCTTTACCAAAATATGTCACTCCCTTAAACAAAAACAAATGCATCAACAAAGAGTAATGGGCAAAAGTTTTTTTGACTTTTCCTTTTGCAATTCCAACTAGGCCAATATGAATTTCTTTAGCCAAATAAGAGGAAAAATAAAAAATAACATCTACACCAAGGAAGCAATTTGAACCATCATGTACATAAGACTGATGGGCATGACATTCTATTCATCCTCACCAAAAAATTGACATAGAGTCTTGTATATTTCTACAGCCTAGGAAGTGAAAAGATCCTTTTTAAAGGGTTCCCTAGAGGCTACAGTGATTACTAGAAAAGTTCCAGTTGTGCCAATATGTGCCCTCAGTGAACATCCCCTAATCACATCCTTCTTTTTCCTATATTCATTTTCTAATTCTTGCAAATTAATTGGCACATGATAATTTGTCAATGGCTCTAGGATAAATACCTCTCTAACCTCCTCAAGACTAATTGTAACCAGAGGCACACCATCAGTTCTTCTTACTACTCTAATGGTGTGGTCATAATCCTTTGCAATGGCTTCAAGAAAATCATAATTCATGAAGACACTTGGAACTACTAATTTCCCTAAATCAAAGTTCCAAACATTTTCATGCAAGGCAAACAAATTCCTCTTTGAAAATGATTTTTTAAATAAAGCAAGACCAATCTGAGAAGTCATTGCATCCCTAACCCAATTCCCCTTATCATATAGACCATCTACAATTTTTATCCTAGGGTTTAAGAAAGTTAATTTCTTAACCTACACAGTCTTAGTGGTGGATTCTGGGAGTAACTCTAGCAAGTCATCATGAACGTTTCTATCCATATAATTCACTTGCCCAGAAAACACTTTCTTTGGACGCATCTTGACTGTAATTCATAGAAATTGAAATGGTACAAAGATTAGAGTATATGGGGACTTATTTGATATTCTACTCATTCTTTTTTGTAACTTTTGCAACCTTTTTGCAAACAACAAAGAAATTTCTTCACATTCCAATCAAGCTTCACACAATGTTCTTGGTAATCTTTGTCTACTCAAAAAGCTTGAAATTTTGTTTGCATAAGATGAAACTGATGCAATATTTTGCAATATACTTTGTTTCTTCTAGCACATGAAGCTTTCATACCTCATAAATGAACTATAATGGAAAAACAAAGTGGCATCACCTTCCTCTTTTAAATTTGTGTCATTGATCTTCTAAAAATCATACAATCCAACAATGAAAATAGGGATGACTCATCTTCTCCCTAACATGTTGACAGTCAAGCCAATGAAAATTTTTCACGTATGCCTTCCTTTCTTAGTTGGCACTTCAAACTAGACCCACTAGTCTTCGAGGACATGTGTCACCATTTCACTATCTCACTATGCATAAAGAGTGAGCACATTGCCTATGCAAGATAGCGACAACCATTGATCTCACTTTGATCGAATGAAGGAAACCTAATTCAATTTGTAATACAAAATGGTGGGTCTACTATCGATGGCATTTCTCACTATGTTGCTATCCTTGAACTTTGAGCACTTCTCAATAGCAACTATACAATGACCATAGATTTTACTTGATCTAATGGCAAGGAACTTGCACTTCAACCATATAAACTATGGTGGGTCCTTCAGTTGCCAAGTTGTGTTGAATAAATAGAGTGCAATTCATTGTAATCACTTGGAAATGATCATTGATCTGCCTTTGATCCAATGATCCTCATTTTTCATATGCCATTTGACTTGGAGGTGGGCCCACATTTTTTATTTTGTTGAGCTATCCTGACACACTGGCATATATATTACTTTGTAATCCACATCATGACATCATGTCTTCTGGGCCTCTTTGTGTTTCTTATTTTCAAGAAAGTCGCTATGTCGCTACCAATAAAGCGTGAAGCTTTTTAAGTTGTGACATAACAACCTCTCATAGATTTAGAATTTCTAGCACATATGTTCTTAGTAGGATGCCACCATGTCCTAGGAGTGCATGACTTGAAGCATTCATTGGAGCCAACCTTTTGGAATTTTTTCTACATCATGATATTTTGATGATTCACTACATCACTATTGGCAAAGGCCATTAACTTTTTGGTTGCAACATAGCAAATTTCGGTGATCCATCAAAATTTAGTGCTGGGGAAAAAACTTAAGCATGGTAACAATAATCAATACAACTAACATAGAAATAAAAGCACACCTTCTAGAATATCTTTCTTGGGATCTTCATAATCACTACCCATTCCAAAAGAGTGATGTCCTTTGTATTATCTGGTCAATCACTATGTCGCTACAAGTGAGGCACAATGATTTCTTGATTGTGACATAGTGAGCTCTAGTGAGAAGTATATTCCAATGATGGAGAAACGATGACATGTCAATCATAATCATACCAATTAGTACCACTATCAAAATAGTGAACATGCACGTTTATGATATTATGTGGGAATTCCTCGATCACCATCAATTTTAAAAGTTGTCACTTTCTTCATTTTTCGATTAGTTGCCACATCGCTACCAACAGGGCACATAGATTTTTCAGTCGCGTCATAGCAACTTAAGTTCTAATGACATCACTCGCAACTTGCTCCATGTGCATCCTTTTTGACATTGACAGCTTTGGGATGGAGCACATGACCAAAACTTGTCCAAATCAATGCACATTTCCAGCATCGAATTTCACTTTATGATACCACGACTCAATTTTTTATGGTTTCTATGTCGTTATGGTCAGCATGACTTCAAAATTAAGTAGGAAAGGAATATTCACACTTTTTTAAAGATTTCACACCAGGATAAATTCAAAAGGAACAAAACATAGGGTTTAACAAATGTTTTCAAAGGGTAATAAAAATGCAATACCAAAAACCAAAAACCCTAGCTTAAAATAATGGACTCAAATTTAATTTTTTACACCTAAAATAGGAAAATTTATCATGCAAAATATCAGACCAATAGGTGTCATGTGACTAAGTAGGAAGTCAACCAATCAGAGAATGACATGTGGCAGGGCTAGTAAAATAGGTTTTACCCAAATGGATTTTTAGAGGGAAAAATCAAAAAGCTTAAAAAGTTAAATTTTTAATGTTTTTCCCTTGGTTGAGCATGTAGAATCAATTTTAAATATAATTTGATTTAATTCTATAGTTCAAACTTTAGAAAATATTAAATATTTACAAAGATGTAGTATGAAGCTATAGCAAGAGCCTGACTTTCAAACTAAGATTCCGGGCATTTTCACTAAGCTAGTATAGCAATATTATATATTGTCA
The DNA here is from genome assembly GCA_028749045.1 of Cupressus sempervirens. Classification (NCBI taxonomy): domain Eukaryota; kingdom Viridiplantae; phylum Streptophyta; class Pinopsida; order Cupressales; family Cupressaceae; genus Cupressus; species Cupressus sempervirens. The sequence goes on along the minus strand of CM053785.1, from coordinate 948,086,656 downwards.
AAATTAGGAGAGAATCAGTTCCAGTTATGCAAGGATTTGTCTGATGTGCCTAGTTTTCTATTTCATTCAGTTGGGGTAGTTAGATTGGATTTCCATTGAAATGATGAAGTGAATGAACATAAAAGGTAGAATGAATGTAGTTATGGGCGAGTTTTGTAACATCCAAATCATTTGAATCAAGGTATCATTATAATTTTATGATCCAATTTAGATATTTTAGTAATAGAAGGGTTTTTCATCATTAAGGAAAAGATATTTTGGGTTTGTTACAAAATAATGATGAAAACCAAATTAGATTTCATGGGTAGAAAGATGAGAGAGGTTTTACAATAGCAAAGAATGGAGATTCAAGTGGACACATGTCATTTCCATATCATATCCAGGATTCCATTCTTCTTCTATATCTTCCTCTTTCTCATCCATTATAAGTGTTGGCAATTTTCAGTGTGATACAACATTGTGGGCAGTTTTCTGGGTGAGACCACATTGTTTGATCCAGAGCTATGATTCCACCATTTTCCTCAATAACTTCCCTTGTAATGAGTAGAAAGAAATAAGCATACCAATAGTTTTGATCTATTAGGAACTTTTTCATTTCATTTTCATGCATCTTATTGTATTTATTTCAAAGAAATTATTGAAAATGCAGTAACAAGTTAGTCTTCATTTTGGTATCTTGTCTCCCATTCATGTTGTTTGTGATCTTTTGTGTTTTATAAACAAAGGGTATGAAACTCAATTGCAATCTATTGGTTGTATATGTTGATTTATTTTTCTTATGACTCAAGGAGTTATGTAAATGCTTGATTCATCATCATAGGTTTGCAGATCTCATGAAGGGATGGGTTGAGTATGAGGGATGTGTGGTAGGGTTTTGTGTGATTGCCCAATAGTTAAGGCACTGATCAACAACAAGATTAGAATGTTATGTTGTCCATGTCATGTTTTGCTGAAATCAACATCATTAATCAAATGTTTTACCCTTGAAATGTTGAATAACTGAAAAGGATGCCCCAACTTAGCTTATCAATCTCTTTGGTCATGTTAGTAGATGTCAGTTGTTCGAGAAAAAAAATTATTTTTAGTTGGACCCACTTTGGGGCCTAACTAATTACATCAAACTAATAAGACATATTGGGGATTAAATTTTCCATGAAAGGTTTATAATGATTATCATCACTAAGAGCTTTAGTGTGAATACATGACCTTCTTAGGATCAAATGATTGTATAGGGCATACACATGTGAGTCAATTTGAAATTGAGCACATCAAGAAGCCATAATGTTTCGTTAGTCAAGTGGAACTCACCCTCAGGAAAGAAGTTGTATGCCATAGTCATCACAATTTATAAGAAGTGGCAAGAGAACATGTTCAATATAAGCCAGTGAAGCCATTTAGCAAGTACTAGCATGGTGACTTTATAAAGCCATTCACATCAGGACACACTCTAACCATATCTAGCACATGATTTACCACATTGATGACACCTTGTATTATTTTTACATTATAATATGGCATGTCTCTCAAAGTTTATTTAACAATAGCTAAAAGTGATCATCTAATGTATCTCCCCTCAACCAAAACAAAAAAATTTGAATTAAGGCCAGGTTTTTTGAGAGTGACCAAAAGGAGAGAGGAGTCTGCACATAAGAAAGAGAGCCCCCTATTTTGAAATGAAGGAGACACATCTACATTGGTCAGGAAGTCCTAATGTATGGGATACATTAATAACTTTCAAGGATGTGTGTTAGGGTTTTGTGTGATTTCCTAATAGATAAGGCACTGATCAGCTATAGGATCAAAATGTTATGTTGTTCATGTCATGTTTTACTAAAATCAACATTATTAATCAAATGTTTTTTTCCTTTAAATGTTGAAGAATTGAAAAGAATGCCCCAACTTAACTTATCAATTTATTTGGTCATGTTATTAGATTTCATGTTAAAAAATGGTGACTCGATGAAATTTTTGGTCAAGTTGGCTTCTAATAGGGCTCGCTTTAGAAGAGTGAAAATCAATAACTAGGTACAATTGCTAGTTTTTCCCAAATTGGGTTTCCATGTTAAATCTCAGTGTCACTTGTGTTCATGCTATTTATTTCATGTGTATGAAATTAAGTTAATTAAGGTTAATCACAAATAATATCTTAAGATTTTCATGTTAATAATTTGTTGAGTTATAGCTATTATTTCATTGGTTACTAAGTTACAACATAATATCAGTATTAACTAAGTACATGTGTGTTTTTTGAGCAACAACATTTTTAGTAGTTTTTATGTTTTGTACTAACATCTAAGGGATCTAGGACTTATTTTAGTGGTACCTAATTCACCCCTCCCCTCTTAGTTACTTCTCTTATATTTACAACAATTGGTATCAGAGCATTTAGTGCTTGTAGAGAAGGTTTCAAGGACCTAAGCTAAATATCATTATGTCTTATAGAAAAGAGATTCCCAAGCTGAATAGAGATAACTTCAAGGCATGGTAGGAACTCATTAGACTACATTTGGAAACCATTGGAGATTTAGGTTTAAGGTACCTTCAAACCAAATATATGACACTTTTTGGAACTATGACTATTGAAGAAATTGCAAAGAAGAAGAGTCATAACATTATGATGATTGATATTGCTTCATCTCTCAACTATGTCGAATTCGATGAAGTCAAAGACTATGGAACTGCTTATGAGATGTGAATCAAGCTAAAATCCATCTATGGAGGAGATTATAATGTAATAAGAGATAAAGCTAAAAGTCTCAGAGGACAATTTGATCAAATAAAGATGAGATCTAAGATAAGAACATTGCAAAGTACATTGACAAAATCAAATCCAGTGTTTGTGCAATCAAAGCTTCAAGAGGAAAGATTGAAGATGAGATAGTGGTAAGTTAGTCTATTAGAAAACATCTTCCCATACATGAAATCATAGTATCAACAATTCAAGAAATGAGATGCAACTCAAAGAATGATATAACATTGGATGGAGTAGTTGGAATATTGACAACATTTGATCTAGATAACTATGATAGTTATGTTCTTAGTTCTAGCAATCTTGAGTTTGCATTTGAAACCTAGTTGTCACTCAAAAAGAAAGCTAAAAGGTTAAAATGAAAACAATTTGAAAGTGAAGAAGAAGATAGTTCTAATAGTGATCTTGAAACTATTGAAGCATTGCTTGCAAGAAGGTATCCCAAAGGCAAAGGAAAGTATAAAGGTAAAATTCCTTTATTTTCTTTTCTTGTGAAGAAGTTGGTCACATTACTACAAGGTGTTCAAATAGAGAAGACAAAGATGAAAAGAAGCATAGTAAGTTCAAAGGAAAGAAGGATTTCAAGAACTTTAAGGACTACAAGAGAAAAGGTAAGAAATCTTTTTTTATGGCTAAAGATTCAGATAGTAGTGATGATGATGAGATGGTCTATATTGTTGTAAAAGATGAATCTGATGATGAAGAAGATAAAATGGCACTTATCTCTCGTGTTAGAAAAATGATACATGGGTTATTGATAGTGGTTGTTTGCATCATATGGCTGGTGATAAAAAAAAAATTGAACATATGGAATGTTATGATAGTGGAAGTGTGAGATTTGGAATCAATGAACCATGTTGCATAAAGGTAAAAGGTTGTATCTAATTAATCAATGAACTTAGATGTGAAAATGCTTACTAGATTGAAGGACTAAAGCATAATCTACTGAGTGAAGCATAGTTGAATAACATTGGATTCAAGGTAGAATTCATGAAGGGGAAGGCCAAGCTACTAGATGGGAAATGAAATTTAGTTGATTCTAGTAACCAAACAAAAAGTAACTTAATCTACCTAGATCTTAGTGAAAGTTCATGTTTCATTTCTCAAGTAGAAGAAAGCTTGTTATGGCATAAAAGGTTGTGTCATGTAAAGTTTGATAATCTAATCAAGATAAGCAAAAACAAGAGTAAGAGGTATTCCTAGTTTGAGGAAACCTAATATTGGCCTATGCAAAAATTGTCAAATTGGTAAGATGGGAAAGATAAGTTTCAAAAGTAAAAACTATCATTCTAAAGAAGTCTTGGAGCTAGTTCATAATGACTTATGTTGACCTATTGGAATTGAGAGATACAATGGAGATAAGTATTTGATTCTTTTTATTGATGATTATTCTAGAATGATGAGTGTAATATATTTGAAAGATAAGTCTGAAGAATTTCAAAAGTTTAAGTGGTATCTGGAAAGAGTAGAGAAGGAAATAGGAAAGAAGCTAATGTGTTTTAGATCAAACAGAGGTGGTGAATCTATTTCCAATGAATTCAATGAATTTTAACCTAAAAAAGGAATTAAAAGACAAGTATCAAGCCTTGGTACACCACAATAGAATCAAGAAATAGATCCATCATGGATTGTGAAAGAACCTTGATGATAGAAAATAATGTTGCAATCAAATAATGGAGGGAAGCAGTCAATACTACAATACATACCTTGAATAGAGTACATCTGAAGAAAGACTCAAATCAAACTCCTTATGAACTATGGTATGGATACAAACCTAATGTACATTACTTGAAAGTATTTGATAGAAAATTTTATATCTTGAAGGAATCTAGGAAAGGTAAATTTGATGTCAAAGGTGATGAAGGAATATTCCTAAAATATTCCTACAGAAGTAAAGCATATAAATGTCTGAATCTATCCACTCGTAAGATCATAGAAAGTACACATGTGAGAATTTAGGAGTTTGCAAGAAAGAGTGAAGAAGAGAGCAAAAAAGAACTTGAGGATTACAAAAAAATTATCTACTATTAACCTGACACATTGCCAAATCCAATTCGAATTCAATAAAATTCACCTCCCAAGTCTCTAAAATCTCCACAAGCTAGCAAGTTGCAACCAATGCAACCCAAGTCACAATCTGAAGGATCCAAGTCATATTCAAAGGCCACTAAGTTGTTGTCAGAGTAAACTAAGTCTGAAGGACTCGAGTCATAGATAGTGGGACCTGAGCTTGATATAGGAGATCATGGTGAGGCTAGTGGAACAAGTTGTAGATCCAAAGTACTTGTGTTAGCAAGATATATCAAAACATACCATGCAAATGATCAGATCATGATCATTGGAGACAAGTCAGATGGAACAATGACAAGAAAAAGAAAATTAAAAAGTTACATATTTTCTTACTAAATTTGAACCTGTATCATTTAAAGATGCTTTGGATAATGAAAGATGGATTGATGCAATGAATAAAGGGGTAGAATAGCTAGAAAGGAATAAGACTTATACTCTTGTTCCTAGATACAAGGATAAAAATTTAAATGGCACAAAGTTGGTTTTTAGAAATAAGCTGAATGAAGATGGAGAAGTTTCTAGAAACAAAGCAAGGTTAGTATGGAAAGGCTATTCTCAACAAGAAGGTATTGATTATGGTGAAACTTTTTCTCCTATTGCAAGATTAGAAGGTGTTAGAACTTTACTTTTGTATGCTACACATAAAGGATTTAAAGTTTATCAAATGGATGTGAATTCTGCATTCTTGAATGAAATTCTTGGAGATGAAGTTTACATAAAACAACCAGAAGGTTTTGTAGATCCTAAAAAAAAGGATATGATTTGTAAATTGTAAAAGGCATTGTATGGACTAAAGAAAGCTCCTAGAGCTTGTTATGAAATATTTCATAACTATTTGATGAAGATTTTATTTCAAAGAAAAAATGATAACGACAACTGATATATCAAGAAAGGCCCAAACAAGAAGATTGTGTTAGCAGAAATCTTTGTGGATGACACATTGTTCACTAGAAATGATGATTTATGTAAAGCTTTTTTAGAAGAGATGAGTAAAGAATTTGAGATGTCCATGTTTGAAGAGATAAAATTATTTTTTGGATTATAGTTTCAGTAGAATAAAGATGGTATCTACATATTTACATTAACTTTGCAACTTCATTCTAGTTTTTGACCTATATGTCAAAATGATAGATACAATAATAGTTACATTTCGCATGCTAATCATCAACAAAAGTGACAAACACAAGAATACACTTAATAAGTTCCCCTACATGTTGAAATTCATTCCATCATTTTATCATATCAAACATAGATCCAAAGTTTCATACCTTAATGATTATCATAAAAAATGTCAACATGCACATTTGACATGGAACAATAGGTACATCATACAAGTACAATACACTTTTTAACATAATTAAGTAAATCATATATGTATTCTCATCAAAAATGTATAAGGATTAGTAAATTAAATTTTTCCATTCATGTGACATAGGCCTTGTTTTCTATCTCATCACCAAAATATTTCAAAAAAAAAAATTGAGTAAAACAAGTGTTACAATGTTCATAGTTTCTTCTGAGCAAACATGCTTAATCAATATACAAGAACACATTGTGATGTATGATCTTCTCACCATTAAATATTTACATAAAATATTGTTGAGGTGCATTCCTACCCAACCATGAAGCCTTACACTTCCTTATAATCCTACCAAACAAATAGAGTTCCCAACCCTGTAATGTCCAAACAATACAAAAGGAACTTCCTTGGGATCCTACCTAACATGTAGAGTTCCCATTTGTGCAAAGCCCAAACAATACCAAATGAAATAGATATATGTTTTATCCATCAAATATACTACTTTCCACATATGTCTAAGCTAAACTAATCATGTCTATGTCAAGGATGATGGGACACAAGCACACATATTCAATAAACATATTGTGACATATGCACATAGATTTGGCCACATAATTTTAGTACCTGATTTGTACTAGTGGGAGAGTCAAAAAGAAAGCATCACTTCTATCATTCCCTGTGTTGTCCAAATTTGACACCCCTCATTGGAACATCTCAAGTCCAATACACAACTATTAAAATGAAAATTTCAATGGAAAAGAAAGAATGACACATTCTTCAAAATCTACTCCCTTATACATTATATAATTATTTCACATTGAACATGATAGAGAAAAACACATCACATCATAAGACTAGCAACATAAAAACACACTTGAGCCACATCAAGATCAAAGAATCTTAAAACCATGGTTCACAAAGTCCAAAAGTAGAGAAGAAAATAATTTAAATAAAAGAGAATAAAGGTCATACTAGATAGATCATAGAAAATTTAGTGGCTAGGTGGTTGTTGGCCATTTTTTCCCCCAATTCAGCCCATCACTGATAAGTGATATAGGAGATTTTCAATGGGTTATTTCTTTGTTGTGGGTTAACACACACTTTTGGTAGATAACATTTTGTGTTTACCCACCCCTTCTCGCTAACCAACTAGCTTGCAGGTTTGACGACTCTCATGTTTTCATGTACGATCTCAACATACTCGTGAAAGTGTGAGATGCTTCCATGCATCTCTATTCTGGTGTTTATTCATTCTACAATGTTTTGTTCAATGCTTCAAAATAGAAAATTGTGTCATGTGGTGGAGGGTCCCATCTCCTACAACATGTCAAAAATCTATTGGAATTAAAGCTCATCTTTGATTTATGGTGGTGACTTAATTTATCATTGGGGGAGATTCTTGCTACTCCTGGACCATTCATTCTAAGGGGAAGATATACATTGGTGGACATTGTTCATTTTTTCAGGACAACCAAATTCCCCCTTGGGCTAAACCCTACATTTTACATGAGGATAACATGTTTTTTTATACCTCCCTGTGGTTTTTTTGCTAGCGACATGAATTAGCTTCTTGCAACCATTTCATGTTATTAGGGAAAGTTCTTTATGGTTGAGTGACTTCTTGGGACTTTTTTTCATGACACTAATGCCCACCATGGCTCTTTAATGTATGAAATGATTAATTTTTAAATGATTTGATCTCTTGTCACTGGGTGCACTTGTTTCTTTCTCTTCCTATCACTTCCATTAGCAGGGCACTCCACGATCATATTTTCTTTCGATACTTAGTTATTGCTCTTCTTTGTAACTCAATTCAATTGTGGTTTGATTTTGAACTCCAGGGTTTTATTCATGTTATGCCTTAATTCTTCAAAAGGCAATTGTAAATATATTTTCTCAGTTGGTCTCCTTCTCTAATTCTTTGGTAGTAGCATTCTATGCTCTAGAGTTGTAATTTCCCTTGCCTTGCATGAATATAATATGCTAGTATACCTTCTTCCACAATTAATGTTGTGCATGCCTTCTTTCCTTTTGTTAGTGTTTCTTATTATTTCTTTACGATATATGTTGTATCTTCTTTTTTTTTTAATACTATCTTGTGAAGCTTCTTCCTTGTAGCACTTCATCTAGTTCCTGATCTACATATGAGTTGTGAGGGATAATTAGGGTTGGAAACTTCTATATATTAAAGCCGTATTGATGTGTATTTTAATCTATGGTAGAGATAAGATCAAACAAACTATTTGGTACATTACCTCCTTTCATTCTAGCTTCAAGTTAGGCAGTTCTTCTCCCCTTTTCCTTAAAAGAAGTAGTTTAGTGCACCCTGGTAGTAAGGAATCTGACCTTCTCCTCAGACTCAAGCTCATAGTTCAAATCCCATATCTTGGAGATTTTTTCCATGTTTCAAAAGGTTTCCTTTAGGTTAAACTTCAATCAAGTGTGCAAGTTCTTATGAAAACAATTTTTGGCATGCTTGGTGGGACTCATTTCAAGTTCGTTTTGAAGTCTATCGATTTTTGGTGTCAATTGAAGATTCCAACTAATATGATAAGGAGATAGTGCTTCTCTTATAATTTCAATCCCTCAAAAATCTCTCATTCAAGCACTTGGTGACTCCATCTCTAATTTAGGTTCTGAGACCATAGTTGCTGCAAATAAATGCGCAAGTTTCACACAAGGACATCTTCTAGAGGTAATTTTCAGTTTTTTCAACTTTCTCTTTTAGCTACTAGAAGAAGAAGAGCTAGGATCTCTATTTCACTAGTTAGAAGTGTTTCAATTACTCATACACTTGCTAGGTCTCGTTCTACTCCTTGTCCTGGTAGATGACAACCTAAAGTCCTATCCTCTCATTTGAATAAACCATTCTTCTACATGGCTAGAAATCAAATATTTTCTACCTTCAATAGAGGGAGTCCCCTCATCTTACCCTAGAGACATGAAATACTAGTATTTACATTAAAATAATCCCTTATTTCACTAGTGAGACTTCCATTTCTCCTATTGAGCATATTCAAGAACTCTCCAATGTTTGTAATATACATGGTATTATGGAGGATGATGTTGTTGTTAGGCTTTTAGCTTCATCATTGAAAGTAAAGGCTCTACAATGGTATAGAGGCCTAGCTCATAATTCTTTTCACATCTAGGATGAATTAGGAGAAGATCTTTTTAAATACTTTGATGATAAGAGTGATCACTTATCCCATCTAGAGCAACTAACCACCATAAAAAGGTTTCCCCATAAATACATGATAGACATTAATTATAGATTCCAAAATATATTGGATAGAATACATGTTGTAGTAAAACCTTCCTCTAGTATCACCTTCTTATATTATATTAAAGTTTTCAATAGTGTTATTTCTACTACTCTACAAACCATGGGAGTGGATACCTTACTAGTTGCATATGAGATTTCTATTAGACTAGAGAATACTTTGATTCAAGGAGGGAAGTTATACCTAAGACCTCCAATGCCTCTATTTCCTAATACACCTACTCCTCAACCTTTAGTAGCCCCCATTCCTACCACATCTACAAGTCAACCTCTTTCAATAACTCTAATAGCCTCTACATCTTCTATGAGTTGGGAGAGTTGAAGAACATGATGTAAGACTTGGTGCAAAATGTTGACAAGATCAAGGATTAGAGCAATGATATGGACATCAAGTCTCAAGAACATTCCTTAGTGGTTCAGATGATGAATAATAAGTTGAAGACCTTTGACAGGAAAAAAGATAAAAATAATAGGCCTTTCCAACCTTCTTACTAAAACACCACATATAATAGACCACCAGATCAGGGTCAAGCCCCATGGATGCAAAATAGATCTATGGGAAATACCCCATCTGCAAATGCAAACAAAAATCTAGTAAGGACATTAGCTCCACAAAACAACCTTTCTCAGAAGCAAGATATTTGTCCTTCTTGCAATTATTAATATGTGCATTACATATTCTATAGGAAAGAACCATCTCAAGCACTAACCACACGAGAACAAACAACAAGACAACAATATGGTTTCAATCAATCCACTGATGATTCTTGACCTCAACAAGAAGAAGGGGGGAATTCTTTCATGAAAAATTAACTAGAGTAACATTGTCATGTCAACCATGATAACCATTATGGGATAGCTCATAATACTAGAAGAAAAAGAAGAGCTATGGAAGATGCTACACCTCTTCCATCAAATTAGGCTTCCACTTCAAGTATTTCTCCTTGTGTTTTAGTTACAAGCGCATAACAAGATGTTACTCCCAAACAAAGAAAAATCTAAGCAACAAGAAGTCTATTGAATGTTAGGCTACTCAATTTTAGTCATCAATTCATGTGGCTCCCAAGGCTCTAGTAAAACTAATTGGCACTCCTTTCAACATAGTAGATTAGATGAAGAGGACTAGTTTCAATGTGCCTATGTGGGATGTTCTCACTATGCCACTACAACTAAAGCTACTACAATAAGAGCTAAAGAGTATAAGGGTGCCAAGATAATTAGCTACTTTGGATGATGCAACAAGTTTTGTGTAACCTACAAGATGAGACAAAATTAAGAAATACAAGCCTCCTCTATTTTATGTCTCTTTGATTATACGAGACAAACTATTTCATAATTGCATGATAGATTCTAGAGCTAGTAGTTTAGTGATGCTTTAATGTATAGCTGACCTCCTTGATATTAAATATGAGAAAATTCCTAGAGTACTATAGTTAGATGGTAGCTCTATTAAAATAGTATGAATACTAAAAAATGTGGAAATGGCATGAACTGTATGCGCTAGTTGTATTGCCACTCAAGATAAATCAATAATTGAGCTTCCCCCAAATTTTTCCATCTATCTTTCAAGAGACTTCACTACAAAGGTAGGTGGTTATATTGCACCAGAATGGTCCTATATGTTCTTTAGGGAAAGATATGGGACAAGAGCCTCCTTAAGGTTAGAAGCTTTAGCTCTTAACCACATAGAGACTTGCACACCTAGCTCTATAAACTTAAATTGTTTAATCCATGAGATAGGTGATAAGGGTATAACACATTAACCTACCACTTACCTAACAAAGGTGCCTAATTATCATTTAGATGAATTAGCTACTAATTTTCAATTTGATCCAGTACAAGAAGCTAGAGAAAAAGATATTGGTGCCTATTGTATATTGTAAAATAATGCTCCTACTCCTAATCTCATGAAAATGCAAGAAAACATCAATGGGTTATGGAGCATTATTTTTGATGCCTCAAGAAATAAGAAAGGATTAGGTGTCATGTGATTCTTGTCTCCTCTAACTTGGAAAGATATTATTTCTCTCATAGGCTTTAGTTTAGTTACACTAACAATGTAGCAGAATATTCATCTAAGCATTGATTCAAGGTCTCCAACTTGCACAAAAAAAGAGGAATTAATTCCTTAAAGGTGTTTGGGGATAGTTTTCTAGTTGTTCATCAAGTAAGAATCTAAAAGATAAAAAATAATAATTTTCTCAAATCATATAGACACAGAGTTTGGGATTTGCATGAGGATTCCAAGCATTTATCATCCAAACTGTCCCTCAAAGAGAGAACAAATATGTTGATAGACTTGCAAAAATTGATGCTCACTATAATATAATAAAGCATGTTGAAGACAAAAGAGAACAACACATCAAACTTATTTTAAGGCTTGCAATTCCATAAAATCACACTAATTGGCAGGTGTTTGACTCTAATGTACAAATTGTCAACTTTTTGCAAGGTGAAGCAGAATTCTCTAATAGAAATCAATCCAAGCATCAAAGCCAATATGGAGATCATATCATGAACCCAAGTTCCAACAAGCTACCTAAGGGTCTAATCACCTTAGAAGTCATCTTCAATTCTGATGATTAGACAAAGAGAAAAGGTCTAAACCTAGCTACAAGAAAAGATGACTAAATGCCTTTTACTATTGTTGAAGGGAAGACTCTCAACTTTGGAAAGGTATGCTCTAAATTTGAACACGAAGCTTTCATTAAACTATGATAGGAATTCAATGATGTGTTTTCTTGGATATATGGAGATTTAAAGGGGTTTAACCCTAGATTTTTTCAACATACCATAGATTCAAACACTAATGCAAAGCTTATTAGGCAAAAGTAGGGACCAATTCAACCCAAGGTTGAACCTTTAATGAGAAAAGAGATATCCAAGCTTATAGAGGCCAATATCATCTTTCCTATTAAACATTCCTCTTGCGTATCCAACCTTGTTCCTGTTAGGAAGAAGAATGGGGAGATTAGGCTATGTGTACATTTTATAGATCTCAATAAAGCTTCCCTCAAAGAGCACCATCCTCTCCCTTTTGTGGAGAAAATATTGTGCAAGCTCAGTGGCTCCAAAATTTTCTCCTTCTTAGATGGTTTTTCGAGTTACAACCAAGTGTTGGTCCAAGAATCTGATAGATATAAAACAACATTCACTACTAAATGGGGTACTTATGCCTATGGTAAAATACCTTTTGGACTCACCAATACAGGTGCTACCTTCCAAAAATAAATTGAAATGACTTTTAAGAGTATGATTGAAAAATTTGTGCTCATCTACCTTGATGACATAATAGTCTACTTAAAGAATGTGGAAGACCACTTCAAACATCTGAGGAAAGTGTTCATCAAGTGTAGAGAATATGGCATGTCACTGAATTTGAGAAAGTGTGTGTTTGCCACCAATTAGGGAAAGTTTCTAGGACATATTGTTCCAAGGGATGGGTTAACCATTGATCCAAACAAGATAAAGGAAATTCTTTCTCTTCCACTTCCTAGCCATAAGAATGGTTTGCAAAGTTTCCTTTAAATAATCAACTTTGTGAGAAGGTTCATTCCTAACCTCACTACTATAGTCAAAACTATCACAGCCATGCTAAGGAAGAATATGGTTTTCACATAGACAAAGGAAGGAAGGGCTTGTTCTGAAGAAATCAGAGAAGCAATAGCATCAAATCCTACCCTTGTCAATCCAAATTTTGACAAAGATTTCTTCCTCTACACCCTTGGATGTGAGTTAAGTATATCAACTATCTTGACATAGTTAAATGATGAGAATATAGAACAACCTATAGCTTATTTCAATGAAGGGCTAAAGGATTATTAAGAAAATTAGTACAATTATGTTGAGAGATAAGTTCTTTCTATTATAAGAGCTTTAAAGAAATTTAGACATCTTCTATCACATAACAAGGTTCAACTTCTAGTTCCACATGAAAGTATGAAGGAGATCCTCTTGAACAAAGACATCAATGAGAAGAGGGCTAAATGGATCACCAAGGCCATGGAACATGATATTGAAATCAAGACCACAAAGCTTGTGAGTTGTAAGGGACTATGGGAGCAAATCAATTCATCTTATGATGTTAGTCAAGAGTTTTCCCAAGTGCTAGAAGATGAGCAAACAATAGAGGTCAATAATTAGAATAGTTACATACATGATAGACAACCTTCTTGTTAGGAGAAGGATATCTAGAAGTATTAGACAAACCTAAAAGAAGATAGTTTAGGTTGTAGTCTATTACTTATTCCCTAATGGATGTGATTCTATTTAGGTGAGATTATAAAAAAGTTCTATTGAGATGCATCAGCCTTGATCAACTAGCAGAATGCTAAAAGAATTCCATGATGGCCCTAATGGTGGTCATTTCTTTGCTGGGATAAATACCACGAAGATAATGAGGGCCAATTATTATTGGCCAAATCTATTCAATGACTCCCACAAGTGGGTGAGGAAGTGTGGGAAGTGTGCTTTATTCTTAGATAAGCAAAGATTAGCTACCCTCCCCCTTCACTCTATTCAATTTGTTCAACCATTTTCTCAGTGGGGTTTGGATTTTATTGGACCAGTCAACCCACATTCTAGCTCAGGTCATAAGTGGATCTTAGCTACTATAGGCTTTTTTACAAGGTGGATAGAGGAATTAGCCCTGAAGGATGCCATAGATACTTTAGTGGTGGAGCTCCTTGATGGGATTCTATCTAGGTTTGGTGTCCCCTCCACCATCTTATTAGCTAATGCCAATTCCTTTGTTAGAACTCATATATGTCACTAGGGAATAGATCATGGCATATACCTAAGCACATGATCCAACTACTACCCCCAACATAATGGCCTTGCTAAGTCTTCTAGCAAGAATCTTATTAGGGTCATGAAGAGGACCACTGAAGATAATGAGAGGGTTGGAAGACCAAACTAAGAATTTCTCTTTTCGCTGACACAATTACTCCTAAGAGGACCATTGCGAACTCACCCTTTATGCTTGTGTATGGGAGAGAGGTCAAACTTCCTATTTCTCTTGAGTTTCCATCCTTGGAATTAGCCCATCAATTGGAAGTGTTAGAAGATGTTTCCATGGTAGTTAGGATGGTGGAGCTGATGTATCTAGATGAAAAGAGACAACAAGCCATGCATACACTTGAGCTTCACCAGCAACAAGTCAAGAGGAATTTTGATAAGAAGGCCAGTGCTAGAGTCTACTAAGAGGAAGATTTGGTTCTTAAATGGGATGCTAATAGAGCCAAGCCTATTAGGTACTTCGAATTTTCTACAATGTGAAGTGGCCCATATATTATCACCAACTACAAAGAGGCCAACATTTTTTAGCATCTAGGCCTAATGGTGAAGTTCTTCCAATCCTAGTTAATGGGATTCACCTTAAACCTTTCTTTTAGAGGAGTTTATATGTTTTATGTACATATTAAAGTAGATTTATGCTTTCCAAGAAGTGCATGAGCACAACTATTCCCTCCTAGATATAGTAAATTTTGTAGTTTTGTTGGTTGCAAAGGCAAAATTTTGTGAAGTTGCAAGTGGAATGACATCTTATTTTTTTGGTGACTCCATTCCCAATAGATTTCTTAAGGCCATTGATCCATGCTTAGTATGAAAGTATCCAATTTGATTCACCAAGAAGGTTGGCCATTTTCCCCCCCATTCATTGCATCACTAATAACTAATCTAAGATATCTTCAATGGGTTGTTTTCTTTGTTATGGTTTAACACACACTTTTAGCAGATAACATTTCATATTTTCTAACCCCTTCTCCCTAGCTAACTAACTTACAAGTCTAATAACTCTCATATTTTCATGTACCATCTCAAAATCCTTTGAATACTATGAGATGTAGCCATGCATCTCCATTATGATATTTCTTCATGCCATTGTGTTTCTTCGATGCTCTAGAACCCAAAATTGCACCACATGGTGGAGGGTCCAACCTTCAATCTTTAACTTACCCAATATGTAAATGCATAGATTGATTATAGGGATTTAACAAAGATAAAAATATTTTTTTCCATTCTATCAAACAACAAAACCCATCGATGTATCCCATGTTTTCGTGGAGTATCAACATAGGCTTACAAAAACATGACATGTTGCCATGTGCCTTCATTCCAGTGTTTCATCGTACTACAGTGTTTCCTCAATACTCTAGAGCCTAGAATTGCATTATATTTCCATGTGTCTCCATTCTAACATTTATACATGTTGTATTGTTTCCTTAATGCTTGAGAACCTAGAATTGCACCTTATGGCAGAGGGTGTCATTTCTCGTGACATCTTAGTTGTCTTAGTGTAGGAGTGCCTTAGGGACAACGCAAACCCTAATAGACATTTTTGTCTTATAAATGGCATAACCAACCATTGAAAAAATAAATAACAATGAATAATTCCCTAGGTGAATAGGAGGAATTATTTGAAATTTGATTGCAAACTTGAGTCATGATTCAATGGTTAAAACCTAATTAGTACCACAAAGTCCTAATAGGGTCAAATATAGTCAAAGTTGCAAAATATCTCAAAATGGAGAAAGTATTGTTAAAATAAGGTCCATAGGTGTTTTTGGATCAATTTACATGGATTGGATTCCAACTAGATATGTTGGAGAGATGACAAGGTCATATTTGCAAAAATTACAAAAGTTGCTCATGATAACTTTACAATTTTGCAAAGTTGTCATGATAACTTTTCCTAAAATTTAGGAATTGGAACTAGAGAGATTTTGGTTTTGAAATAAGGGTGATTATAGTTAATAATAATTTATATAAGGGCTAATTGACCATTTTTACTTGGTTGGAAGTCATTTTGTATAGACTGTTCATGTGAAGTAAGAAAGAAATACACTGGAAATGTGATTTTTGGCTAGAAGACATACTATTTTGGATTAATTCATCTACTATTTTTCATGGATTTGTTTCTCCTTATCATGTAACTGATTTGTATATTATTTTTGGATAATTTTGAATATATTTCACTAGGCTTTGTAAATTATTTTGGTTTGTGTTTCCTACTAGTTTATAAAGCGTAGTATGGTATAAAATGGCTATAAATGCCCATAGTTAAAAACTAATGACCTTTGGGATTAAATAAATAGCCTTTGTATAATATTTAAACATGAGCTTTTTAATTTTGGTGACAAAGGTAGCTAATTTTGCAAGCAAACCCTAGGTGGGCCCGTATTATTTGGCTACGGAATAAGAATGCTTGCAGGAAGGAATTGGGGTGTTTTCTTGATTGAAATGAGAAAACCTTGGTTGGGTAAATGAAGGGGTAGGAGTCAAGGATTCATATACCATTATAGGCTTTTTGAGGAGAAAAAAAAGAAAATCAAGAAGGTAATACTGTCATTGCCCAAGAAACCCTCAAAAATAGGGTTTATGGTAAGGTATTGTATGAACATCATGGGAGTCTAAAACCAAGAAAATATTGAAGCCTAGGTAATTATGAAAAAAACTAAAATAGACATCTCATAGAATTGTTAAGGGGTTTTTGAATTTATTTGAGTTTCCTTGTTTGTAGGAGGCTTGAGTTTCATAGGGCTACAAGGCCTAAACAAGTAATTTGATGATGTTGGAGAGTTGGGTTTGGAAAGTTGGTGCATAAAGGTTGGAGAAGGTTGAAGAAAAACATGAGGATGGTCAAAAGGTACATTTTCCATGCTAGAGGTCTTTGGTGAATTTTTCATCCTATGGAGTATAGAAATTGCTTAGTTAGGATTGGAGAGTGAAAAGTGAGTTTTGAATTGTTAGGTGATTTTCTAGGTTGGAGGGGACTAGGAGAAGATCCTCTAGATTAGGGTATCAAGGATGGACCCTATAAAGGCGAAGAAAAAACCTTCAATTGAGAAAGAAATATTTAAGTGTGAGAAACTCCCCATCAAAGTGGTATCAGAGCCATTCAACAGCTTGGGAAGTGAGTAGTGGATATCGATCACAAAGGAAGAATCCATAGGTGTAAACATGATGGTGACCAATGTAGAGTTGGAAAAAGATCTAAATAAGCAATAAGAAAAAACCAAAATATTTTAGGAAGTTATGGAAGAGATGAAGAAAAGGTTAGAGGAAGTTTTCAAGACCATAGATAAAGTGAAGAAGCAATTAGAGGGTGAAAAAGATAAAGGAAAAGATAAAGTGGAAGAAGAAGAGGTAGAAGCACCTACACCACATGTTCCATTGGCAAAGGATCCTTTTCTCAAGGTATTATAGGTTTCAAGTGGTAAAGCCTTAGAAGCCATGCCTATCTTCACTCAAAATATGGATGCTAAAGTAGTTATGAAGTGGATTGAAGGCATGGAAAATAATTTTGAATGGTATGATATTTTAGAGACACAAAAAGTCAAGATAGGTAAATCAAGGTTAAGAGGGCAAGCATTAACATGGTGGAAGTTCTTGTAGGAACAAAGAGAGAAAGATAATAAAAAGTCTATAACCAATTGGAATACTATGATAGCCAAGATAAAAGAGAATTACCTACCAAAGGATTATGATATTTAGCAACACAAGAAGTGACAAAACCTAAGACAAAGAGACCTATATGTGTCTGCCCATACAAAGGAGATTCAAAAGTTCAATCTTAGGTCTAGAATCCAAGAAGTAGAAAGTATAAAGGTGCTTAGGAACCTAAATGGACTAAGATGGAACATACAAGAGGAGTTGAGTCTCTCTTCCCTTATTACCTTGCATAGTTGTTATCAAATGCCCCTTAAGGTGGAGGAAAAACTAAAAAAGAAGCAAGACTCTAGTAGTAAGGGTAGAGGAAGAGGGAGAGGTTCAAGAGGTGGACATAGAGGTGATTTTGGTGGAAGAAGAAATGAAAATAGAGGCCAAGGGGACACCAAATCAAGAGAGAAATCTTAGGACTTCAATAATAGGGGAGGATATAGTAGAGGTAGAGGGTTTTCTAGTGGAGGAAGAGGCAGTTAAGGCCAGTTTGGAAGAAGCTCACATTTTTCTTCAATAAAGTGCTATAATTGTGGCCAATATCGGCATCCTACATACAGATTTCCTAATAAGCCATCATCCTCACAAGGAGAAAGGAAAATCAATTATGTGCAAGAGGAGGATTCCAAACATACAGAAGCAAGCTTAGACTCAGAGAAAGGAGAGAACTTGATTCTTAGGAGGGTGTTGATGAAGGAACCTTTCAAGGATGAACATAAGAAGAGGAGAGGTTTTTTTAGAGTGACATGCACTATTATGGGAAAGGTATGTAGAGTCATTATAGACTCAGGGTCTACTAATAATGTAATATCAAAGTAGGTAGTTCAAAAGTTATCACTCACCAAGATCCCTCATGTATGTCCTTATAAGAAGACTTGGTTGAATAAAGGGCATAATATTCTGTTCAATGAGAATGTGTGTGTTGAATTCACCATAGGCAAGTATTAGGGAAAGATACTATGTGATCTTCTTATAATGGATGCATATAACCTACTATTAGGAAGGCCATGACAGTGTGATAGGGAGGCAGCCCATCATTGTAAAGAGAACAAGTACTCCTTAAAGAAAAATGAAGTCACTTTCAAAACTCAATCTCTGTTGGAAGAGGATAATATAGAAAATGTTGAAGCCAATGAACTCTTGATGAGAGGGAAGGAATGTTTAAAGGATTTAAAACAAGGGGAAGGAATTGGTTATGCCATCATGGCGAAGCCAAAGGAGGAGGAATAAAAATACATTCCTATACCTAAGGAGGTACAACAATTGTTGGATCAATTTGAGGATATCATATGTGATGGAGTTCGATCTACATTACCCCCAAAGAGAGAGATAAGTCATCAAATAGACTTCATTCCAAGTGCCTCTTTTCCAAACAAAGCTACATACAAGATGACACCTAAACAAAACAAGGAGATAGAAGGACTAATCAGGAAGAGCATATGTCCTTGTGTTGTTCCAATTTTTTTTTATCCTAAAAAAGGAAGGTAAGTGGAGAATGTGTACTAATTCTACGGAAATAAATAGGATAATAATAAGGTATAGTTTTTGTATTCCTAGGATAGAGGACTTAATGGATTGTCTTGGTGGAGCTAGATATTTCTCAAAAATTGATCTTAAGAGTGGTTATGATAAAATAAGGATGAAAGAAGGAGATGAATGGAAATATTCCTTTAAAACTAATGAAGGACTCTATGAGTAGTTGGTGATGCCATTTGGTCTCTTCAATACACCAAGTACCTTTATGAGAGTGATGAATGAGGTCCTAAAAGACTACATAGGTGTGTTTGTAGTAGTATATTGGGATGACATCCTAATATTTAGAAAAAAAAAAAGGAAGAGCATCTCAAACACTTGGAAATTGTGTTAAGGAGGCTTCAAAGGAGAAGTTGACTATAAATCTAGAAAAGAGTAAATTCATGAAGGAGGAACTTGTTTACTTGGGATTTATAGTGTCACAAGCTAATATAAAAATGGAGAAGAGAAAGGTAGAAGATATCCTAAGTTGGTCTACTCCTAAGACTACTACTGAAGTGAGGAGTTTTCATAGGTTAGCTCAATTTTATAGGAAATGTGTAAGAAGGTTTAGTGAAATTTGTGCTCCTATGAATGCCATCATAAAAGGAGGCATGAAAACTAAGTTTTTCTAGACCAAGGGAGAAGATGATAATTTTGAGAGACTTAAAAAGGAGGTCTCTACTCAACCAATATTGATTTAGCTAGGTTTTAAAAAATTTGTTTATTGTGGAGTGTGATGCTAGCAACATTGTAGTTGGAGTAGTGTTAAGCCAAGAGGGAATTCTTATGGATTTTTTTAGTCAGAGGATTAATCAAGCAAAGAAAAGGTATTCTACCTATGTCATGGAACTATATGAATTAGTTCAAGCCCTCAAGAAATGGAGACATTATCTGCTACCCAAGGAGTTTGTGATCTACACTAACAACCAAGCACTAAGTTTCATAAACAGACAAGAAAAGCTCAGCCTTAGGCACATCAAGTGGATGGAATTTTCACAATCCTACACCTTTACCATCAGGCACAAGAATGGGTTCCATAACAAGGTGTTTGATGCCTTAAGTAGGAGGTTAGATTGTTCAATAGGTCAAGTTGCAAAGCATAAGGATTAAAGAGTTCAAAGATTTGTATGGTGGAGACACATATTTTGCAGAAGCCTACAAGGAATGTAGTAATTTTGAAAACCACTTCCATAGTCAATTTATTGATTTTACATTAAAAAATGGCTTTTTATTCAAATCAAAATAGTTATGTGTGCCAAAAGAATCTATGAGGGAAAATCTTATTCAAGAGAAACATAATCAGAGTATGAGTGGTTATTTTGGCCTTAACAAGACCCTAGACCTAGTAGAAAGGTACTACTATTGGCCTAAGATGCAGAGAGATGTGAGGAGGTATTTAGAACAATGTGGAATATATCAAAAGGCTAAAGGAACTTCATCCAATGCTGGACTCTACTAGCCACTACCCATTCCTAATAGGCCTTGGGAGTGTATTAGTTTGGATTTCATAGTTGGTGTACCTAGGACAAGGATAGGATTAGATAATGTTCTTATTGTCCTTGACTAATTTAGAAAGATGTACCACTTTATACCCTACAAAACTACACATGATTCAAGTCATATAGCGCACTTATTCTTCAAGGAGATAGTTAGGATCCATGGTTTTCCATTGAGAATTGTTACAGATAGAGATGTAAAATTCATGGGACATTTTTGGAAGACACTTTGGAAGAGATTAGGCACCAATCTATCTCACAATTTTTCCTATCATCCCCAAAATAATTAGCAAATAGAGGTAATAAATAGAGTTTTAGGAAACTTACTAAGGTACATAACTAGTATGGGAAATGTTGGGAGCAAGTCATACCTCAGGCATAATTTGTGTACAATGATAGTAAAAATAGGACAATAGGGTTGAGTCCATTCCAAGTGGTCTATCATGCACAACCAAGAGGGATAATTGGGCTTGGAGAGTTGCTAGGTTATGATAAAGTCAATGGGCATGTGGATGATTTTTCTCAGTCAACGAAGGAGATTTGTGACCATGTAAAGTAGACATTGATGGAAGCCAATCAAAAATTGAAGGAAAAGAAAGAAAAGGAAGGAGAGAGTTGCAATTTCAAATAGGAGAGTTAGTCATGTTATTCCTAAATAAGTCTAGATTGAAGAAGAGCATACCAAGTAAAATTAAAATGAAGAGGATTTTACCATGTAAGCTGATAGAGAAGTATAGTGCCAATGCCTACAAAATTGATCTACCCAAGTACATGTCTATTTCACTAATCTTCAATGTTTAGGACCTAACCCTCTATAAGGGACTAGATATGGATGAGGTACATTATAAATCAAGGATAAACAAGAATGTAGAAGACCTCAAAAATCTGAAAGGATGTAGCCTCAAGATGAAGGAATAGTAGACACTAGAGTTAAGAAGAGCACAAGGAACAAGGTCTAAAAGGAGCACCTAGTCAAGTGGAAGGATATCTCTGAATCTAAAACAACATGGATTATAGAGAGTGACTTTAAAAAGCATTGGACCAACATGGATTTTCTCTCTCCCTAGGTAACGTTGCCTTCTTCTTGTAAGGGAATATGGTACAGGAGCACCTTAGGGGAAAAGAAAACCCTAATAGACATTTTTGGCTTGTAAATGGCTTAGCCAACCATTTTCCAAATAAGGACCAATGAAGAAACCACTAAGAAAGTAAGAGGAAGTTTTAGAAGGTTGAGTGCAAACTTGAATTGTGATTCAATTGTTAAGACCTAATTAGTGCCACAAAGTCCTCATACGGTCAACTATGGTAAAAGTTGCAAAATATCTCAAAATGGAAAAAATATTGCTAAAATAAGGTCCATAAGTGTTTTTGTGTAAATTTACATGGATTGGAGTTCAGCTAGATAGGTTGGAGGGTTGACAAGGTCATATTTGCAAAAATTGCAAAAGTTGCTCATGACAACTTTGCAATTTTGCAAAGTTATCATGACAACTTTTCCTAAAATTTAGGAATTGGCAATAGAGAGATCTTAGCTTCAAACCAAGGGTGAGTAAATTTAGGAATAAGGTATATGAGGGTAGATCAAAAAAATTTATGTGGTTGGAAGTCAGTTTGTATGGTCTATTCATGTGAAGTGAGAAAGAAATACACAAGAAACATGATTTTTGCTTGAAGACATACTAATTTGAATTGATTCACCTAATTTTTTCCATGCATTAGTTGCTACTTATCATTTAACTAATTTTTGTATTATTTTTGGAGAATTTTGAATACATTTCACTAGGTTTTGTAAATTATTTTGGTTTGTGTTTCCTGCTAGTTTGTAAAGAGTAGTTTGGAATAAAATGGCTATAACTTGAATGCCCATGGTTAAAACCTAATGGCCTTTGAGATTAAATAAATAGCCTTTTTATACTATGTAAATATGAGTTTTTAGATTTGGTTGAACAAGGTAGCTAATTTTTCAAGCGAGCCCTAGGCAAGTCTATGTTGTTTGGCTAGGGAACAAGAATGCTTGTAGGAAGGAATTGAGGTGTTTTCTTGATTGAAATGGGAAAATCTTCAGTGGGGAAATCAAGAGATAGTATTCAAGGAGTCATAGAATATAGCAAGAGTTTTGAGGAGAAAAACCAATAAAATCAAGAAGGTAATATTGTTATTTCCCAAGAAACCCTCAAAATAATGGTTTTCTAGTAATATATTGTATGAACGTCATGGGAGTCTAAAACCAAGGAAATATTTAAGCCTAGGTCATTATGAAACAAAGTAAAATTGACATATCTAGTGATTTTTAAGGGGATTTTAATGTTATTTCAGTTTCTTTGTTTGTAGGAGGCCTAATTGGGGCTCGTAGGGCTATAACGCCTAAAAAAGCAATTTGATGATTTTGGAGAGTTAGGTTTGGAAAGTTGGTGCACAAAGGTTGAAGAAGGCTGAAGAACAAAATGAGGATAGTCAAAAGGTACATTTTCCCTACTACAGGTCTTTTTTGAGATTTTCATCCTATTGAGCATAGAAATTTCTTAGTTAGGATTGGAGAGTGAGAAGTGAGTTTTGAACTGACAGTTGAGTTACTAGGTTGGAGAGGACTAGGAGAAGATCCTCTAGAGTAGGGTATCAAGGACAGATCCTAGAAAGGCTAAGAGAAATACTTGGATTGAGAAAGAAAGCTCTAAGTGTGAGAAACTCTCCATTGTGTCTATTGGAATTAAAGGTCATCTTTGATCAATGGTGGTGACTTAATCTATCATTGGGGGATATTCTTGCTACATCTAGGTCATTCATTCCAAGGGGAAGATCTAGATCAATGACCAACATTCATTTCTAGGTAAACTTGATTCTCCCCTCACTATAAACCATGCATTTTATGGGTGGATAACATGTTATATTCTCCCTCCCTATAGTTTTTTTTCTCTCAATGACATGAATCAACATTTTATGAACATTTCACACTATTAGGGACATTTCTTTTTGGTTGAGAGACTTCTTGGGTGATGTAGGACTAGCTAGACTTCTTGCTTAGTCCTTATCACCTCTAGGACTTTCTTGGGCTTTCTCTTAGCCTATTAGGGTTCACTTTGATATCCTAACCTCTAGAGGACCCCTATCCTATCCTCCAACTACTCACTACCTAGTTACATCATGGAATTCTGCTTCTTCATTAACCTTATGCGTCTACAAGTTAACTTGTCAACTTCAGTTCTTGTTCTACCTTGTTCATTTCCTCAACTACATGGAGTGAGGAGTTATACATGGTTTTTTTAACTTCACCTAGGCTTAATGACACAAATCCCATAAATTTACCTCAAGTTCTTTGTGTTTCCTCAAAAATTGCCAAAAATAAGCCTAATTGAATTAACCTCCCTACTTGAGCTTTTGGGCTAAATCCCCAAATTTATATAAAAAAGGTGGAAAAAAAATCTTATATTCAAGTACCCTTTTTGAAAATCTAAAATATTTTGTGGATCTTAGGTCCCTAAGCCATCCATACACCTAAAAGTAATTATTATGCCCATAATCAAAGGTTTTAAATTAGGACAGTCTGTATAGCCTAGGGTCTAATCAAAGAATTTGTAAAAAAAAAAAAAATTGAAACCTTCTCCTCTTGCAATGGAAAAATTACTAAGCCCTCTCCATTTTGAATGTCATGGTTTGAAGTACCTATTACATTCAAACCTTGAAAACCTTCCTACAAATGTTGTGATTGCCTAACCAAGTAACTATGACTTGCCTATGGCATCATAGTAAAAATAGCTATGAATATTTTCAAGGACCAAGAATTTATATACACTATGTACACTAGCTCCACTTCCACTTCCCTTAAGGCCATGATTAATCCACAATGGGAGCTCATGGGGGAGCCATTTTCGTGAAAAAAACCAATTGGAATAGCACATAGAGTATATACAAAAGATTTTTAAGAGTCAATCAAATGAACTTAAACAACCTAGAAACTTGATATAGAAAGAACAGTACAAAAAATAAATTCACTAATCTAATGCAAAAATTCAAGCTTCAATCTATTATGGTGATCATGCAATCCAAAATATGAAAAACTATGAAAATTGAGCATAATTCATGATTTTCAATAACCAAACTTTGTTCTTATAATGTCCAACCTTTGGAATGGGTCATTTTGTGGTTTATGTAATCCTACCAAGAGGTTTTAGAAAATTATAGGAACTATCAACCTCAAATCCATGACAAGTTCAATTCTTGCCCAAAAGTTATCATGCAAGTTTTCAAAGTTACAGACAATTTTTTCATTTTTGCAATTTTCAAACATCTATCACTTGAAGCCTTCCAAGTAGGTCTAACGTGGTCCATGTATGAGTCCTAGGCATGATTTACCCTTTAGAGCACCAATCCACATATTTTTTACTACTTTTCTCTATTCAACAACTTTTTCAACATTTGACTTCTTTCACCTTTTTGGCTCCAAATGGTATGTAGGATGTCTATTCTATTAAAAGGAATGTAAAAAATTCATGGAGGATAGGGTAAGTTAAACACCATCTATTCCTTAGGCTTGCATGGTCTAATACCCATAGCCCCTAACAACCCTAACACAAGCAGCATTAAGAAAGAAAAATAAAACCTTCTAGATTAGACTAAACCTAGTTAACTCCACCTAGTAACAAACTCAACCATGCCCTAGAAAGATCCACACTCACACTATTAACTTAGCTAGGTTGAGTACATGCTAAAACCAAAACTAGAAATCAAAACAAGGAGCTTTGACTAGGTGCTCCTCTAGGTGTTCCTACACCATTGGGCCTTGTTTGCATGATCCCAATGCCATCCATGCCTCTTTAATGCAAGAAATGATCAAAATTTTAGTGATTTGATCTCTTGCAACTTGGTGCGCTTGTCTCTTTCTCTTCCTATCACTTCCATCAATAGGACACTCCATGATCATATTTTCTTCTCCTCTACAACTCAACTCTATTGTGGTTGGAATTTAAACTCCATGGTTAGATTCAAGGTATGTCTAAACTCTTTAAAAGGTAGTTGTAAATATGTTTTGTGGTTTATCCTCTTTCTCTAATTCTTTGACAGTATCATTCTATACTCTAGAGTTGTAATTTCCCTTGGTTTTCATGAATATAATCTCCTAGTTTATCTTCTTCCACCATTAATGTTGTGTATGCCTTCTTTCTTTCTATTAGTGATGCTTCTTATTTCTTCAACTTATATGGTGTATCTACTTTTCAATGCTATCTTGTGAAGCTTCTTCCTTGTAGCACTTCATCTAGTTCTTGATCTTCATATGAGTTGTGAAGGGTAATTAGGGTTGGGGTGTTTTGTATGTTGAAGCCATATTGTTGTCTAGCACATTCTGGGGTAGAGATAAGATCAAAAAAAAAAAATTCCAGTACATCACCTCTTTTCATTCTAGCTTTAGGTCAAGCAATTATTCTCCCCTTTTCCTTGAAAGAAGTAGTTTAGTGCACCTTAATAGTAAGGAAGTCGACCTTCTTTGGAGACTAAATCTTGTAGTTTGAGTTGCACATCTTAGAGATTATTTCCATGTTTCACAGGGTTTCATTTAGGTTAAACTTCAGGAAATGGTGCAAGATTTTGTGACAACAGTAGTCACAAGAAACATAGAGCATTTTTCAAGCTAGTCCTTCATCATTCCAAAGTTCATAAAAATAGAAAAAAATATAATCAAATGAAAAAAATTTCACATAAAATACAATGAATCTCACCATTCACCAAGAGGAAGTATATTCTTCATAACACTTTTCATCCAAGGAGTGCTAAGAACATGAGAAAACTTCAAGAAATGTGTATCACATGCAATACATTTTGATAACAATACCTTTCTCTATTCATCAATCTCATTAAAAAATATCAACCTTATTAATCCTTAATCATGTGAATAATATAAATAACAACCATAAGAAGATACACACACATAAAAACATTAGATATGTTTGTTACAAGCTAGACTTTCCATTGCACCAAAAGATCAACTTGTTAATGCCCAATACAACTACTAGACTTATAGAAAATAGGAGGTAGTTAAGCCATATCATGAATCTTGAAGGGGAAGGATGGTAGTTAGTCCAACAATTCCCCCCTCAACATTACCTAAGGAGATTCAAACTTGTGATCAAGCTTTGATACCACTTGTTACAAGGTATAGTTGTAGTTGCACCAAAATATTGACCTGTTAATGCTTCATACAACTACTAGACTTATAGAACACATGAGGTGGTTAATCCATGTCACAAATCCTGAAGGGGAAGGCTAGCAGTTATTCTAATGATGTTAACTAGGGAAACCCTTGATCAGATGGAAAACCCTAGTGGGGATGGTACCAACAAAATGATGTACTAATACAAAAGTTCCTTATAAGAGGATGGACTTTGTTAGGAACCAATGAAATACATTCAGTACATATCAATTCTTGTTAGGAGATTATAACCATGTTAGGAGTTGTGCTAGTCATATTAGGATTTGTAGAAGGAAGATGGACCCATTATCCAAACAGCTTTAGGGGCAAGACTAGTGAACTCACTATCCAACTTATCTCTATATTATTCCTTCAAAAATAAGTGAAATAAAATAAGTAAAACTCCTCTATCCTCTTAACTAAGCTAAACCTCTTTTAGATTTCAATACTATATCACCAAGTTCACACAAAATAATCCATTGTATTTCTTATACATATTTACCAACATTGCATATCACTTGCTCACATACAATAGAATTCTCACACTTTCATATATGCTCACTAAAAAGAAAATAACCTCCCTTTATAGTATATATTCTCAAAATAATTCCTTAAGTCAGCCTTGAGGCTTTCCTAGATAATTAAAATAGGACCTCATTAAGATATTACAATTCATTACATATTTTCACTATTAAAAAAAATTGCCAGCTTATAGTAACTACAACTTTTCAACATGTGTGACCTCTAACCTTGCATACTTGTTGACATCATCATTAGGCTATCTATTGTCACTATTTATCTTATCTCATCATGATTTTATCCCTATTAAGAGATATAATCCAAACATCAAAACCCACTTATCAGGTACTCTTTCTGCACATTGTCCTATATAATTCTTGAATAAATTTTGTATGTCTTCAACTTTCTATATGTGCACTTTTCCACTTCATCATGACATAATTTAGAGCATATCCTCAATTGTGCTTGACCTCATCATCAATAAATAGATTGTATGACCTTGTTATCTATCTTATACTCTTCTATTTGTTATAGAAACAATACATATTGACATCAATGAAAAAATAGTCATGAATGCAACATGTCAATCATTCTAACCATCACTCCAATTCTTAGGATATAGTCCCAAATAAATACCATCAACATTCATGCTAGCAACCTCCCCTTTTGGCATTGATGGAAAAATAAATGAACAATGTCTAAGTTACAAGAATACGAAATCCAACTCTGCTTTTGTTGTTGTTGATCTCTTTCTTTTCAAATCCTCTTCATCAATCAAATCTAGAACTCATAGGAACAACTCTCCATGTGTTCTTTTTTATTTTTCCATGCATGGAAATCCATTGTACACAATTCTCCCCCATTATTATAACCAATTTCTTATCCTCATTGACATCAATCTACTCTTAAATAATGTATACATATCCCACATACTACTAGAAAATCTTTTTCATGTGATTGTCTCCCCATTGACATCAATGAAAAAGGATTTATTATGGTAATAATCTACTCCAAGTCTTCAACCAGCTCATGTATCTAAAGAAACTATTCAATACCAACTAGCAAGTGTCCTTGATGACTTTGGTCATCACAGACACTCCCCCAAATAGGAAGCATCAACATTCAATCCAAATAGACAATAGTTCTATGTACTATTGGACTGATCCACTCTCTACATTATCTATTTAGAAGTAGACAAGGACACAACCCCAAGAATACCTCACAATTTACTGAAGTGTATCCTTAGGTAAAGGCTTAATGAAGATATCTAAAAATATTCTCTTTTATATTCAGAGACTCTAGTTTGATTTCTTTGTCTGCAACTTTCTCTCTTAGAAAATGACACTAAGTGGATATATGCTTAGTCTTAGAAGGAAACATAGGATTATTAGACATATTTAATGTACTTGTTGTATCACATTATATGATAACAAGTTCTAAAAAATCTATCCCAGTTTCCTTTAGCATCTTATTCATCCATATGATCTTATTACAATTGTATGTTGCTACATACTCTACTTTTGTTGTACTCTATGTGATACAGTCTTGTTTTTTTCTTGGCTAAGAAACTAATCTTCCTCTAAGAAAAAATGCTCCACTATTGGTGCTCTTTATGTCATCCATACTACCTACCCAATCCACATTAGTATATGTACACAAAGTAAAGTTACTTGATCTATCATACCAAAAGCCAAAATTGGGTGTAACCTTCAAATATTTGAATATTCTTGGTATTTTTGTGTAATGTGCCTCTCTAGAATCTTCTTGAAACCTTCATACTATACCAACTACATTTTCTATATCTAGTCTGGTGTGAGTTAGATATTTCAAACCTCCAATCATGGATCGGTACTTCTTCTTCTCAACTATAGGCATCTCATCTTTTCTAGATAACTTGTGATCAGTTATCATAGGTGTACCAAAAGACTTACAACTTTCCAAGACAAATATTTTCAACAATTCTTTCAAATACTTAGTGTGTGATACGAAACTAACATCACTATTCTATACAATTTTTAGACTTAAGAAATATTTCATCTCACCAATCATACTCATCTCAAATTCATTCTTCATTTCATCAAAAAAAATTTCACTTGCTTCATCATTACCTCCAAATATTATGTCATCCACAAATATCACAATAATCAACAATCCATTCTAAATTTCATTCAAATAAAAATTACCATCTGTCATACCTTTAGCAAATCCCAACTTTGCCAAATACTTTTCCAACCTCACATATTAGGTTCTAGGTGGTTTCTTTAGACCATACAATTCTTTCTTCAATCTACATACCATATTTTTTTCTTTTGTCAAAAGAAATCTATCACAATGCTCAATGGAGACTTCTTCTTTAAATTCTCTATTCAAAAATCTTGACTTTACATCTATCTGATACACTTTGAACTTGTTACTTGCTGCATAAGCCAAGAATATTCTTACTACTTCAATTATGGCAACTCGGAAAAATGTCTCTTCATAGTCTATACCTTCTTGCTATTAGTATTATTTGCATACTAATCTTGTTTTATTTATTACAACCCACACCATTCATTCATCATGTTTCTAAAAATTGATTTAGTTCATATTATATTGATTTATTACACCAATTTCCATGTGTCATTCTATACAATCTAATCTAATTCTTCCTTCATTTCTTGAATCCAATAATCATCCTTGCATACCTCATCTACACTCTTTGGTTCAAACTAAGAAATTAAACATAATTCTTCATGTACTCTATTTCTCGTCATTACTCCTTTTTCATTGCTTTTAATAATCTATTTTTTAGGGTGATTCTTTATCAAATTCATGTTAGGTGTAGGCATTACTATCTCAAATCTTACTTCTTCTCTAGGTTTAGATCTTGGTTTTTCTCTCTATTCAATAATTTGAACATCATTATGCAAATCATTGTTAGTCTTAACAAAAAAATTAACATTTTCTATAGTAGGTTTAGGATTAGTTTCTTCTTCATCATCAGAGTTATAATCCAACATTATTCCTTTGACTCCAAGATTTTCATCCACTCTTACATTTGCACACTCAATAATAGTCTTAGTTCTTTGATTAAAACATCTATAAGCTCTTATTTTCATTGAATAACCAAGGAAGATACCTTCATCACTTCTTGCATCAAACTTACCAATATCATCATCTCTCTTTATGTAACACTTACTTCCAAGTATTCTAATATACTTTACCAAGGATACATGTCCAAACCATAATTCATAGGGCATCTTGTTTGTACCTTTTTTGGTCTGCACTCTACTGATTGTGTATACTTCTATATTGATTTCTTCTCTAAAAAATGTCTTTGATACATCATGGCTCTCACTCCTCATATTACAAACCTATTTCTTCTTTTAACAATCCCATTTTTCTCAAGGGTCGTAGGTTCTAATAAATGTCTCTTTATGTCATTGACTTCACAAAAGGTGTTAAACTCATTGGAGGAAAACTCTACACCTCTATCTAATCTTAAAAATTTAATCCTTACTCCATATCCATTCTCAACTCTATTCTTATACAATATTTTCAAATGCCTCAAACTTTTCTTTAAGAAACATTACCCACATCATCCTAGTAAAGTCATCAACAAAAATTATGAAGTACCTTTCACTATAGAATCCTCTTATTCTACTAGGACCACTCGGATCTATATGAACAATCTCCATTTTTTTTGCGTTAGAGAACTTCTTGCTAGGAAAGGAAACTTTTTTTTTCTTAATCATAACACATTCTTTACGCCCAACATTCGTAGGCTTAACAATTTTAGGTAAATATCTTACAAAAAATGTACTACTAGCCTTAACAATATTATCAAAGTTTATAAAACAAAAATTTTAATGCCACAACCAACTATTATCCACCTTTGCAACCAAACAAGTCATCTACATAGGGTTCAATTGAAAAAATTACCTCTGGATCTTGTACCAGTGGCAATCAACTTACCATCTTTACCCTTGACAATGTATGTCTACTCTGTGAATTGTACTCAATAACCTTTATCAACCAATTGTCCAACAATCAATAGGTTATGCTTTAATCCATCAACAAAATACACATCATCAATGTTATTCTTTCCATAAAGAGTAATAGCTCATCATCATTTTCACTCTAAATTTGTTCGCCAATTTTGTCATCTTCATTCGCATACAAACAATCTCTAGGTCTTATGACTTGAAATTTTTCTTATAATTTTTCTCTCTTTTAGGACATGTTGGTGTTTGAAAACACTGGAGGTTTTTCAATTATCCCACTGAGAAACTAACATATCTAGGGGTAGCTAACTCCCATTTTCAACATGCCATTTCTGACAACAGGCCAACTATAAGACATGGCCCTTCTTCTACTTTAGGCTCTGCTAAACCTAGGTGGATAGACCTCAGATTGAATTGATATCGTATGAGTGCAAAAACATATCCCTAAATCTATTAAGTAGATTAAAAGCCCTTATTTCTCCTAAAGACTTATGAAATGACATAGACCTACAATAGCTAAATGCAGATTTATGACATTCATAAGCTGAGTGAGGCTTAAACTTTTATACCCACTACACAACATGAAAAGCTGAATTTATTTGAATAAAATATTTGTGCAAATGCCATTCATATCAGCTTGCATCTGATTTAGTGATCACTACCTTATCCATTGAAACATAGAGTCATTACTAGTAGGATGACCTAACTAGATTGCATTGTAATCAAGTTTATCAACTAAAATCCCCTAATCCCATACTTATGCAATATCCCCTTCATACATCGAGAAACTCTATCAGAATGATGAAGCATTTACTTAACTGCTTGAGTCAAAAGCAACAAAGATCTGATACATACTTCATCCAAAATGTCTTAAACCATATGAACATTATTCACTTAATCACAAAGTTAATGACATATGAAGAAAAAGGAGACAAAATGAGAGAACTTAGATAAATCATGTAAATCCCCTTTTGTATTTATCCTTGGAAAGACTAAATATAGTATCTGGTAACACAAAATGAAACTCAAGATAATTCACATGATCTAGCATCAATATCCATTATCTCATAAGTACAACATGTGAAAATGAAATGCAAATTTACACAAGGTGGATGTGTGGCCTTCACTACTAGAGCTCAGCTCAGTAGTCAGGAAGCAAAACCATCTACAATTTTGGTTTTACCAGTAGAACTGGAACCCTGTTGGTATTACCCAGAGCAAACTGCCAACCACTTGGTTTTTTAGTCACCAAGATTGGAACCCTTACAATGGATAAAAGATAAAAAGATATAGACCAAGATGAATTCTCAAATATGATCTAAAGATGACATGTGTCCACTTGGAATTCAATCTCTTGCAACTAAATCACCTCTTTCATCTCTCTACCCATTTGATCTATTTTTGTTTTCATCATTACCTGTAACAAACTTGAAAATATCCTTTGTTCAATGATGAAAACTCTTTTTGCATCCAAAATATTTGGTTTTCCATGAAAATGCTAGTGAAATTGACATTTTACTAAGTGAATCTAATTTGAATTCAATCTTAACTGCATTTTCACTTCCTTTTAGCCACATTCAGGTCATCACCTGACCAGAAAACACAACTGCACTCTGATAACTGAATTCGGTTGCAAGATAGGAACTTGATACAAATCCCCTTGTATCTTGAACTAGTGGCATTCTATGCAAAAATTGACCTCAGAATCGAAAAGTTCATCTTTTCACAATTTTGGCGATATATAACATCGCATATTTTGCTTATCGAAAACCCCTTGAAAGTTGATTTGAAAATTACTCCTTTGGTAAGGGACCCAGGTCTGACTGCAACATTGATTTTAAATTTTGAAAAAAATTAAAAACTCTAAAGTGAAAACTTTAGAATTAACCCCCTTTCAACTTAAAAAATTTCTGAGTGCGCAATTTGCTTGAGAAAATAATAAAAAATTATTTTTTATTACTTTCACATTTTCCCTTGCCTTTTGAATTTGAGGTCAAACTAGTTTGACCAGCCACATGGTGCTCTATGATTTGTTCATTTTTGTCAATGGACCACTCAACTATCACATCACCAAGTGTGGGACCTACTGCCATGAGGTAGCATCCCGCATTCCTGCAACCCTTAACTAGCTTGCATCTTTATTTTGTAGAAATGTGCTCATTGTAAGATCTGCCACATGGCAGCATCCTATGCATCTGCCTTGAACTGCTATCGACTGCCACCTCGTCGCCAGCCGAGACCTACTTGCCACACGGCAGCAACCCACTTTCCTACATTATTTATCTTCCTCGCAACTTGATAATGTGGGGAAGCAGGCACCACAAGATGTGCCACATGGTGCAATCTTGTGATCCTTCCTTTGATTCCACTACATCATCATAGTTGTTCACTTGTTTAAAATTTCTACTTTACCAGCGCCCATTGGCTAATGTCATCTATCACATCCAAGTCAACTACGAGGTCCACACAACACAACTTGGCCTTCAAAAAAGGCACCAACTTCAATTCACAATACATGATGGGTGATTTGTATTTAAATACATAAAGTGTTGTTTGTGTTGCAAATGTGGGACTATTGTTTTATACAGTACTCTACCCCTGTGCAAAAAACCAATGACTTTGACTTCCATGGCGGCCCATTTTTGTTTGCATGTTCCTTTTCAATGTGTTTCACCTGCTCCTTCTACTCACATGGGTTCTTTTACTTGGTATTATTTTCTGAAAGTGAAATGGGAGGCAGTTATTCAAATATAGTGTCTACTCAAACTTATTGCTTTCTCCCACCATAAGATGCCCCTGCCATGGCCTGCTCTTATGCTGCCCCCTGCGCACTTGGGCATGAGCTCTGCCTATTTCATGATTGGACATTGACTGCTGCTAGAGCTCCCTTGCTGAAAATTGAAACCTCCCCTACTGATGCCATCATGGATTCCCTATAGATGGTCGGCCCTCTATCTTCTTCTCTACAGGCAGGAGACCCAAAAAGAAAGTCCCCCCTTGCCGAACATTGACTACACCATACTGTAGCTCACTATAATTTGACTTGATTCCCATTGCAAAATTGTGGGTACTCTTCTTACGCTGCACTGGATGAGGACTGCCCATGATGCTCTGTGTGGGCTCTTTGTCTTTCTCTTACTGCAATTTCCTAATCCTCCTTTAACTGCGTGAATCATCCTCTCAATCTATAGCTGTTATGATTTTATTTATTCAACATTGTGGATGGCAGGGTGGAGTTTATTTTCTTCACCATTTTCCATACAAATTCCCTAAATTCGTATGGAGCTCTATAATAAATTTTTTCTTGCCACATAGATGCTCTACTTTAAAACCATGTCTCTCTCATTGTAAAAATTGCATCTTCAACATCAAGTGGATGGAGACAACCACAAATATATTATGTTTGAAAAGCGTATACTCTATAATCTCCATTGAAATTCTCCTTCTAAGGTGATCATATGATATCATTAATTGTGGCAATAATCTTATGATCTAGAATGTTATGAGATACCAAAGCCAGCAACCAATGAATGATTCCTGGCCCTTGTGTGTAACACCATATGCTCCTATTGAAAGATAATAAATGCATATCAAATGTTTCCCTAAATTCATCCTTTTGAAACGATATGATAGATATATAATATGCATTTATTATTAAGACTATTATCATTCTTTCTTCAAAAACATCTTTACATTCCCTCGATCTCTATCAGTCTTGCTGGATTCAATCAAGCCCCCAAAGTGGGTCCGGCTAAAAAAAAAAAAAAATTCTAAATAACTCATTTGCAAATTGATTCATTGACATCCTTGAACTGACTAGAATTCAATTTGAATGCTAAATCATCACTTAAAACTCATTTTATGACTTAACTATAAACTATGAATGTGGTACCAGGAGATCTTTTGACTGGCCTTAAAAATTGATCCAAACACTTGACCAAGTTCTGAAATCTAGCACAGTGAATCTCTGCTCAGCATACTTGTACCACATCACAAATGCAATAAACATGGTCACAAAGCATTCCAATGTAGATCCAAATCATTCAATCCAATTGAACAACTTGTCAAAGCCATATTTGGATGGGACTACAACACTTGCTGCAGATGTCACTATTGTGGAGAATATGGACATACTGGCATAAATTGTGCCAGGCATCACCTAAGGAAGCAGGACACTACTGTAAGGTGCTATATATGTACAGAACTTGGTCATATAGCCAGAAATTGTATAAATATAGAAAGAATTGAAGATGAAAAGAAAATCAAAGTAGACAACATCCGAAAGAAAATGAAGCAAAAATGGATTCCTAAATCTACTGAACAAGATAAGTCAAGCAATGGCAATGTCACTCAAGAAATGAGTGACTCCATCATTTCCAATTAACATTCATAAAAGAAAGTATGGAACTGCATCCTCCAAAAATCATCCTAAACAGTTCCAAAGGAAGAAAAATGATTAGATCAGTATGTAGATACACTATGATCCAAAATCGGTTCAAGACTCAACCGAGTTCAGTCAGGTGCAACAAAGTTTCATTCACCAAATTGTATCTACCAAGCGAGGTCGGTTCATGACCTTACCGAGTTAGGTCAGTACATCAATGTTTTCTCTTGGCTATCGAGTTGATAGTATCTACCGAGCAAGTGGATGACAACTTGTCATTTCATCTACCATCGTACCAAGAATTTATGACGAATGTTTTGCCAAAAAGGGAAAAATTTGATCTCATTCTTCACTACGAACTTTGAGCTAAGTTATCTTCTAGGATTCCAAAGCAAGCTTAAAGCAATTTCGAGCAAATTTTTTTTTAAGAGTGAAGAATCTGTTTAGAATTTCTCTTCACTTACCAAGCAGCAATGGCATCCAGAAGCAGTAGCTCCAAGGCAAAGAGAGGCTCAAAAATGCTGGTTAAAGGTGTGGAATGGAAGGCGTCGAACTTCAAATTGGCACCAGCAATTGCAGAATCACTTGACCCTAACGGTGCTCCATCTCAAATTTCTACAAAGGTACTCCTTATAAATGACATTCGCTCTCATTTCAAATGTTCCATTCAAGAACTTGGAAACCTAGAAATTGATAATGCCCTAGGAGAAATGAGTGTAGATGGAAATTTGAAACCCGAGCATAAGCATCGTGAAACAAAAGGGTTAACCCACATTTCACATTTGCCAAGAAATTTTCAAATTAAATGGGTTAGCTATGTACTCAGTCGGGTTCACAATGGGAAATTGTGGTTAGAGCAACCAGTGCTTATCACAAAGAAAATGATTAACAAGATTACTGGCCTTCCCATGTTGAGAAAAGCTAAGACTACCAAAACCCTAGCTCGGGAAGAATTGCAAAGACTAACCTAGGCAGAATGGGATGGTAGAGGACTTAAGCTCAGTACAGTAGCTGACGCTGAGTTAAGATTTGGTACTCACATTATTGCTCATAAAATTTATAGTTCCAGCCATCCAAACAGTGTACCTTGCAAAGCAGTAGATTCAGCATATAAGATAGTAAAGAAGAATGTTGAGTTTGATCTGTCTGAATTGCTTTTGTCTCAATTTAATAAAAATATGGAAAGCATAAGGACTTCAAAGAACAATTCCTACAAATTCGGTTCACTTTTGATCTATTTATTTTTCTATGTTCAAAAGTCTTTTCCATCAAAAGGATCAGTAGTATGGAGAAAAGATATTCCCATTCTCTATCAAATAAATGAGTTTATTGTAGAGTTAGGTGAAAATTTTGACAGTGTTTTGGATAATTACTTTGAAGATTTTAAGGAAAGAATGAACAATAGGTTCCGGATTCCACCTAAACTGGTTGAGGAATACAAAGAAGATGTATGCTTTATGGTAGATTGTGACAAGGTATACATATAGGCAGTCAGGCCCCGAGTTGCATGGGTGAAACCTCTTCCTTATGAGGTTAATATTGATGAAACCAAAAATATCATAGAAGCACTGGTGAATGAACCAGTAGACCCAAAGCAACCAGTCTTTGGAACTCATGATGAAGCTAAAGCCAAAATTGAGCTTTCAATCAAAATCCCTCAGGTCATTAGCAAAGGAAAGAGGAAGATTGCAAAGCTAAAAATAGAACTTGGTCCTCTGACGATTACTGAAGGGAAAGGAGAAGATGATGAAGAAGAAGAGGAAACTAAGTCAAAAAAAGAAGAGGAGCCTCAACGAAAGAAAGGTAAGGTGATTATCACCAAACCTAAAATGCAAGCTACTGCAGTCTTCTCCAAGAGAACAAGACTGGGGAAGAAGGAACCTGTACTTATCAAGCCTCCACTCACATTTGAGGCAAGGTTGAAGCAATTAGAAGAAGGTACTAGCTTCACAAAATTCAAAGCATTGAAGTTTGAGACAAGAACAGAACAGGAGAAAATGCATATTGAGGAGTTGGTATTAAATAAAATGGGAAGATGGAAATACTCTCCAGACGAGATTACCTCTCATATTCCTAAAGAGCTACTGGAGAGGTTGCAACCAAGATGGGAAATTGCAACCAAAACTGTCAAAGATATCTTTGAACAAACCCTAAAAAATCTCCTACCGAGTCTCACTGATGTAGAAGTGAAGAAATCACTGAAAGATCATGAAGGTAATATGATGATTAGATTTCACACTTTTTTGATACTTATCAAAGACATTGAGCATGTTGTCAATGATGCAACAAACATGTGGAAACATATCTATCATCTACATAAATCCAGTGAGGATATTGTTGAAATCAAGGACAATGACAGCAGTGATGATGATATTGAAGATATTCCAGGGGATCTACACTCAATGATGATAAATGTTGATGAAGAATTCAAGGAAGATGAAATGGAGGAAGAAGAAGCTGATCAAACTAAGGAGGAAGATGATCCTATAAAAATTGCAGCCAAAGTCATTGCATCTCTTCCTCACTCTCCACCTAAAGCAGCTACATCAACTATGGAGATAGCCTCTATTAGTGAGATTGTGTGCACAACAGCTTCATCAATTACTCAATCTTCACCTGTCTCCTCTTAGCTCTGGGTACCATCTATGCAAGTGTCTACCACTTCATTAACTAATCTGCAGCCATCTTCATTGACCGAGGCATCATCAGCTATAGCAGTAAGTTCATCAAACATATCAACTTCTACTGCAGCATGTACAGTAAGTGTACCCACTAGTACTCCAATTTTGACACCTTCATCTACTCCAATTTTTGCATCTGTTAGTTCTCCCATACCAACCTGTACATCAATCTTGGGAAGAACATCAGTTTTTGATACTGTTAGCACTTCTCTCAGTTTTCCTCTAGCTAGTCCTATTCCAATTTTGTCAACCAGTCCAGCCTCATCAACTATTCTTTCAGATTCAAAGGGAAAAGGTGAAGTCACTGCAGGAAAAGCAAAAAGATACATGATTTCTAGCAAGGCAGTGGATGAGGAAATAGACTTGGATAAGGACATTATCATTCCTAAGATAGATCTGGATAATGCATCAGTTGATAAAATGAGAATGGTTAGTTAGCTATTAGATCAGAAGGCAAGACAAAAACAACTAAGGCATGGGAGAGACCAGGAATATAGTATTATTGAAAATGCTAAGAATATTCTAACAGAGGCTATAGGTGTTGAAGTAGATTCTACTTAACACATTTTGATTTAGTTAGAAGAGGCTGTATATAAATTCAATGAGGATACCTCCGGCCAAGAAAAATTGATTGAAAAAGCAGAGAAGAAATTTGACAATAAGGTGCTTGAGCACATTGCTCATCATATTGCATTAAAACAAGTAGAGCTGTCTACAATTTTGAGTAATTTTGAACATTCTTTTAATAATGTAACTTCACTTTTTGGAAAAATTTGTGATGTTACCGAGTATACTAAGGAAATCAAAGAAAAGTTGAATAAAATTGATGAGGATATCAAGGTCAGTGCACAAATGTTACAGCTTGACCATAGTTCAAGTTCATCCCATCATCTGAAAATAAGATTTTTGTCAGAGAAATAGTTAAAATTGTTGAGAGAGGAAGCAAGGATTGAGTGTACTCTAATTGACATCCAAAATATGATCCTTCCTGTCATGGACACAATGCAGAAGCATATTGCCCATTCCAAAACATTGATTCATGAAAAAAACTTCTCAATTGTAGATCATATGATTGAACTCTCTGCAGAAGTTCAAATAGCACTCTCCACCAGCAAACTTTTGCAAGAAAATTGGGATAAGACATTGGCTCTTATTCTCAAGGTACATTCTAAGTTTATCTCTCATTTTTGACTCTCTGTGTAAATATATATTGTTTAATTTGGCATTATTGACAAAAAGGGGGAGATAGCACACTCCAAGAGATAATTGTGAAAGAGATATGTGTAATAACTTGTAAATATTGTGCATATTGTATGGGGGAGAATACATGTAAGAAAGATATGTGTAATAAGACTTGCAAAGATCAATTTTGAAAATTTAGAACTATATGTCAATTTTTGCACGTAATTGTTTTTGTCACTAATGCCAAAGGGGGAGATTGTTGGCATAAAGTTATTTGTAATTAGTGACAACACTCATCTCATAGTTCTAACCGAGTAATACAGTTCACATCGAGTAATACAGTTCACACTAAGTAATACAGTTCACACCGAGTAATACAGTTCACACCGAGTAATACAGTTCACACTGAGTAATACAGTTCACACCGAGTAATACAGTTCAGACTGGGTGATGGCAACACAGTTCGAACTAAGCATCGTAGACATAGTTCTAACTGAGTGAAGATGCACTTAGTATTAACTGAGTGAGGAATCACTCAGTGATGACCGAGTGAGGAAGGACTAAGTGATAACTGAGCTCAGAAGGTTAACGAAGAAAATAGTTTCTACCGAGTGACACTATATCTACCGAGTCACCAATGGTTACCGAGTTCTAGCCAACATTGTATGACTAGTATGAACCGAGCCCCTACCTCTACCGAGTGCATGACGATGCCGAGTAACGTAGTGGATGCTGCGTATCAGAAGGTCATCAAGTCTTTCTGAAGAACCCGAGTTTATTTTACCATTTGGCCGACTCAGTTATATTTTGTTCACTTGTGTTTGGCTAACCTTGCATGAATAATTATTGGAATGGTATATATATATATAATGTATTATATCATTCAAAAGATAGATAGAATTGATACATTCAAGAATACACAAGAGATAAAATATTGCAAAAAAGGAGGGACATAAGATATGATATGCGAATTCACCAGCAAAAAAGAATACTCAACAAGGTCTACCAGGAGCGAAAATGATTTCATCAATCACAGAAGGTGATCTACAATAAAGAACTCAGTCAAATTGTAAGTTGATCTTTTGGTTCATCCTAATAGGTGAATCATTTTTGTAAATCCTTTAACATGGTAGACTTAACCGTCTTTATTCAAATCTCCTAACAGAGTGCATACTTATAAAGTATGTTTGTAAATCCTCTAACAAGGTGGATCTAGCAATCCTTTGTGCTCCAAACAGGGCAAATCACCAGAAGTGATCATTGTAAGCCTTAACCGGCCAACTTCATATTGTAGTAACGAAGCTTTGTGGGTATCATCCCCACCCCAGTTTTACTTTTTGTTTGGAAGGTTTCTGGGTCACCAAATCTCTATGCATATATGGTTTAAATGTTTAAGTGTTCTTTCATGCAACAAGCTAAATGAGTAAAAGTTGTATATGGTTATTCTAAATTGACTTAAAAATTTTATGGTTACTGATTCACCCCTCCCCTCTCAGTAACCTATTATATCTTGAATATTTCCAACAATGCTTACATCCAAAATAAATACCCAAAACATGGTCAAGGTTTCCCCCTTTTAATGCACATAATACTCCTTTCCAAAGCAACAAGAGTTAGATTCCTTCAGAAAGAATTAGCATTCAATTCCTCAATATTTTCAAAGATCAATTTATATTGACTCTATGTTGGAAATACCAATGGGAAAGTAAGTTCAGAGAGAGAGAGAGAGAGAGAGAGAGAGAGGCACTACTAAATTTGAACTCATTTTTCTACCAAAATTTTCAACCATCAATTAAAAAGGTTTACATTGGCCGAATTGTAGAAGGAAAAAATTTATTTTAAAAAAAATCTAAGTGCATGTTGGTCAAAATTTTGACCAACACGGGCTAAACTCTAAAATGAAAACTCATTTTTGATTTCATTGTTGAGTGCACGAAGGAGTTGGAGCTATAGAACCTTGGGTCCACCCATGCTAGTGTTGCTTGCTTTCCTATTGTCAGCTCCTTGTTTGGAACATTGGACTCTCCATCTCTTGCATCTAGCTTTGAATCTAGCAAAATGATTCCTCTTGATCATCTATACCCAAACCTCATTGACTAGTTGAGGTAAAAGGTTTTGCTGCTTTCTCCAAGTCCTGATATGTATTACAATATGGTTATGGCCTTCTCATTTGACCTGTGCATGCATTATAAAGAAATAGATATGGAATAACCTACCTAAGTTTTCACCATAGTAGGGGGAGATGGTAGGAGAACTCTTCTCATGTGACAAGAACCCACTTTCTATTGTGGTTGGAACCTTCCTTCATTTGGGGCACTAGCCAATCTTCTCCCCCTACCCCCTACTATGGTGAAAGGGAATGGGAATCACCCCCCAACTATAATGCTAGGAGGGGCTATAGTTCAAGTTCCTAACCACTTGGCCACCTAGCTACCCAACTAAATTAGTGGCAATAATCTACAGTCGGGGGCCTTGTACAAGCCAATCAATCCTCCAATTTTTTTAAGTCTTCTAGCAGATGGCTCACCTAATCTTCCAATCAAATTCAACATGAATTACTTTTCAAACCATTAGGTACTAATAAATTCATTATGCATTGTATGTTCTAGGCTTTGTATTAATGGGAATTCTTACTAATGGTTGTATATGATAAGCATCATGTAGTGGTTTATAGGTATCTTCTATTCTGAAGTGGATTTAGTTGTTTTAGCTGTAAAAATATTAAAACAAAATGTAGCTTTAATTGTATGAGGTGGCACTAAAATTTACTATGTTGCTAATAGTGTGGGAGATTCAAGGGAGGGGAAACTTGCCTGACCTATTTCATCTCACAAGACAATCTGATCTTGCATCAAACATGAATGCATTAGCGAGCACACCTATAGATAATTGCCTTGTAGCGGTTCTATGGACACCTTCCCAATTTCCCACATGTGTGTAGAATTTTTCATCATATCAGAAGGTAGGTTTTGATAATGTCACTATGAATGAGGACCACATGATGATGGATAATGAATATGAGGCTTTGATGGAGGAGGATTCAATCTCACCACCACAAGCAATCACTACTTGTAATAATGTAGCAAATAAAATTGGTAGTGATGGATTGCAGTGGCAACATTGCATGACCCCTTAGTCGCCACTCAACACGTAGGTGATTTGGTCATATTAATGATTTTTTGAACTTGAATCCTCTTTCCATGATGAAAGGTATGGTACATAAGACTAGTCCTAAATGGAGAGTTTGAAATTTTTTTTGTATGGATTTGAGTTCATTCTAAGCTTTATGCATGTATTTTTAAAATAATGACCTCTAAGGGAAAATCCTATATGTCTTTGTTGCTCATTGGTGAAGCATTTTTTCTGTGATTACTATTAGGACATGTAGCTCTTTTGGTCTCTTTTTTCAGTTGTATGTTGGTCTCCGGACCCCCCACAAGGATTATCAAATATATTAAAGTACATTCTTTTCTTGAATAGATTTGTGTTTTTCCTGAACTCCCTTAATAGAGTTAGACTATATTGCAACTTGATTTTTATGTATATATAAAATATAGTATTGTTATTGTTTTCCTTTTTTTTAAGAAAATATTTTTTTTTTAGGTTTTGTTATTTTTATAAATATGGAAGGATTACAAAAAATAACAAAAGAATAATAAATTGATGTTTGAAGATGCAGATAGATCTGTTAAGTGTAATATATAAGGAAGAAAAATCTAGGGTAGTTGTTTCTTAAGTCTCTGCATTGAAAGGAAACCAACATTACCACTCCAAGATATCAACAAAAAAAGTTAAGATAAAAACTCTCAAAATAGATGTCAATTCTATATTATGTGATGCATCATAGCAGTAGTTTTAACACTAGTTTTTGGAGTTGAAAGATTGATCAAAGTGTGTGTTTGTCAAGGTTTGTATATTTTGTTCTAAAGTCTGTACATTTAAGACAACTGGTTCGTTGAAAGAATTTTAGGATCAATATATAATAGTATGAACATGGAATTAAATTTTAAATTGGCTTGAACATAGAGTCCCTCACCAAACTGTAAGGAATACCATAGAAGGTTGATATGAGCAACTAAAAAAGTAATTGAACTAGACAAGCTTTGTCTTGTGGGCACTGTACAAGATTGTGAATGAATCATCCCAACATCTATTAACCATGTTAGTCTACGGTTTGAAAACAAATCCATTGTAACTAAGAAAGAATATGTTGATTATGTGGTCATCTTATGGCTATCAATTTGGATGGAAGGATCATGACAATGGTAAGGTCAGAGGGGCTCTATTACTGACTAGCCTTCTTTAACTTATTAAATATCTACTCAAATGAATTCCATTGTCTATCATAAACCAATCTATAAGCAATCTTGTTAACAAGTGCTTGTCATACCATTTTAGTTTTAACCCTTTTGGATATACTAAAAGTTGAAAACTATAATAAGGTTTGGATTAGTGTCTCTCTTGACAAGATAATCTTGGAAGTTTCATGAATGATTTATGAGACCCTGATAAAGTGCTTAGATGCCTTTTAGCTATAGTTTAATCTTTTTTTTATATAATTGGAAGGATCTTTGTATGCAACAAGCACTTTAGGTTCTGCATCCAATATAGGTATTCATAAAATTATTCCATCATTTTATGAATAAACCAAACTGACACTTCCATGCGTAAAATAATGCTCAAATAGAGCAACATTTTGTTTACTTTTCTTCCAAGTCCATGTCCTTCATATCTCTAATGGTGTTTACTATATAGACTTCAAATAAATACCATGAAGTGGCTCACAAATAATGATATTTAGAGTTATGAACAACATAAACATCAAGGATGTTGTTAAGTATCATCTTTTGTATCAGTAGGATCATCATCAATACGTTTAAAATCATCTATTTCAATTTGAATTCTTTTTATGCATAAGATATGATTTTCATTTTTCATATAGCAAAATCATTTCTGATTTGAATATCACAATATCCAAGTTAATCTAAATGTAGCAAACTCTTGGTTCAAAATTTAACTGTAGGAATTTCCCTTCTCAAATTTAAATATTGAAATATTGCAATTATGTTTATACTTTTCTA
The DNA here is from genome assembly GCA_028749045.1 of Cupressus sempervirens. NCBI lineage: Eukaryota > Viridiplantae > Streptophyta > Pinopsida > Cupressales > Cupressaceae > Cupressus > Cupressus sempervirens. Next base: position 948,041,790 of record CM053785.1, on the reverse strand, counting down.
GATATTTACACAAATAGAAATTTCTTCATTTTCAAAATAATTACTGTAATTTTGTTTAATCCTTCTCCAATGGTTCAGGCAAATAGTTAACTCCTTTCATAATTGAACCAATATTTAATTTTTGGTCAATATTTTTCTATTAAAAAGTTGTTGATTGTTTAAAAAAGATATTGATATTAACACACTAACTACATGTAATGAGCCTACCTATCCATGGGTTTTAAAAGATCCATTTACTTGACAATCTATGTGCCATGTCACAATGGCAAATCTATTATCACACTAGAATAATCACAGCCCCACATATTAAACAAGATAAATTAGAACATAACGCGGACACACATGCCCATATAACTTGAATGCTACATATGTGTATGCAATAAGTCTTTTGTTTTTATAGAATTATTTCATTATCTATATTACTTGGTATAGTTTTAGTAGCAATAAAGTGTCTTGAATGCACTAATTTAAAAGTTTCTTGTTGTACAGGTTCTATTTTCAATTATAAGTCATATGCACATATTTTTCTTTTTGTTAAGTGACATGTTTTTAATATTTTATTACTTCAAAAGAACTTATTCATAGAGTTTTTACATTTTTAATAAAAAAGGCCTAAATGCCTTGGTTTTGCCTATTCCTTCATATGTTGAAGCTTATTCATGGTGATCCTAGCAACTAAGTATAGCCTCCTTGGACTCATTAAACATTACACCTCCCACTATTTCAACCTTATTCTTCCTTTCACCTAAAATAGGAGGCAACACTAGATTGGGGATTATCCCTTTCTGAAATGTTGCCTGGCATCACTTTCAACTTTCTCCTCCATTCTTCTTCCATCCTTTGGTAGTCCTCCTCCCATTGAGTGATGAAATGTAGTAGCTCATCCATGCCACCCTTGCATCCCTAACCAGCTTCCAAATTGGCTCCTCAGAGTTGAAAACCATGAATAGTTGCATCCCTTCTTTTGGTCCTTTAGTGCACCTCTAGTATCTCTATCATGCAAAAACCAACCTTGACCTTAGCTTAATCCTACCACTTTTGGAAATTCAAACACCCTTCTAGTTCCATGTAGAGTTCTATCACTCTTGCCACTCTGCTTTTTCTTGTGTTAGCAGAAAAACCCATGCATAGGATAGAGATGAAATGCCTACATTTATCCTTGGACAAAAATCCTTCCAATAAACTCCTTCCTGAACAATTGATATAGAATTTTGAGAAAGCCCTCATTATTATAGAATACCTCTCCCAACCTCCTTGGTGTGAATTCACCATGGAGGCTTGGAGTCTATTTTTTCTTTGGCATCATCTAATAAAACTGCACTTCCATTCTTACTCTTATTGTTGTTCTCCTCTCTACTTTTGTCATTGACTCCTACTCGAAGAGCTGCTAAATTCACTCCTAAATCTAGAAAGTTCTCTCCATTTCCTTGTATCACAAGGAATGATGCCAATCTATCACTGAAATCTCTTCCCACAACCATAAATCACTATCATGTGCCCATGTACCACAACACTTGCACCCAAGTTGCCAATCTTTCATCCTCCTAATTGCTCTGTCACTTCCAATAAAGGAACTGTAAATCAATTAAAAAACTATATTTTAGGGGGATGAGAAGTTAATTGATCTATTTCCCTCTACCATCTCTATATTTTCTTCTAGATCAACTCCAATGTTAGCCATCTTGTCCCTAAGCACGTTCCCTTCCCGCCCAATGTAACTAAATTGAAAATCCTCAAATCATTCTAAAAGCCACTGAATCATTCTAACATACTTGTCTGAAACCAAGTCTCCATATTACCTTAAATTTATCCATTAATTGCAATCTATGAGTCTCCATTAGATTAATTTTCTTTCCACCTAGTTTCTTTGCCATTCATTAAGCAAATTCTACAACATTGTTTATTTCTACTAGCAATGCCTTCACTCCTAAAGCACATCCCATTCTACTGCAACCTAGGTTACCTTTTGCAGCTCCATTAAAGTGAATCTTAATCCAAATTTTCCCCATCTTACCTTCATTATCCTCTATCTCTTTGCTCCACCAAAGGTTTAACCCTTGGAAACCCATTAATGGGTAACTCATATACACATATTATCTAAATGCATAAATTTAGATATAAAATCAATCTTTTATTCTTATAGAACTATCTTCATTAGCTATCACTATGCTACTTAGTATAGTTTTAGAAGTAGTAAAGTGTCTTGAATGCACTAATCTAAAAGTTTCTTTTCACAGGCCTTGGCCATATAGCACAAGTTCACTCTGAACAAGCCAATATTGTAGAAATATGTTTAACCTTTATAATTAATTATAGAAAGATTCTTTTAACAACTTATTTCCTCTATGGAGATCTATCCACAGCACTCAAACTATTATTGTCATCCCCAGTGGTCTCTCAAGTATGGTGGGATGGTAGTGGATACCCCCAACCAGCACCAAGGTCTTCAAATCTTTTTAAGGATTCTAAAATATGTTGCAGAAATAAGAAATTCTATATTGATATTTGGCCAATCTCCAAGATGAAAATATATGTTTGACATGCTCCTTTGACCATCCCAGGGACAACCAGCCAAATGTCCAACAGCAAAGCAATTTTTTTAAATGTATAAAATCATTCATGATATTAATATAGGACATATAAATATATCATGACAATTTTGACCAACATGAGCTTAACTTTAAAATAAAAATTGTTTTCTATTTCATTATTTGATGAAGTACGTGAAAGAGCTAGAGCTGGAGCATGGTTTAAGGGTTTCCTTACTATGGCATTTTATTGGTCTTATTTTCTTCTGCATTGCAGGTCCTCATTGCATTTGTGCACCATAGTTTCATTATATATTTCTAATCTCCACGAGGTTGACATTGTGATTGTAAGGGTTGTGGAGAGGGCACTTCTTCATCTTCCACTTCATCAATGATTAACTTGTAGCACAAACTGATGATCTTCATCTTTTTGTTGATGGATGGATACTTTATAGATTCCCCATTTGAGGCTTGCTAAGTATAGGGTGAGCAGGCTGGAAAGAAGAAGGAGAGCTATAAACAGGGCATATGGTAGGATTCTGTCTAATGCAACTATGCAAGAAAGGTAACTTGTCATTGTTATTGCCTTATATTTTCCATGCTTTGATATTCCTTGTCTTTTCTCTTGGTCAATACATTTTCTTATTTGTTCAGATTCTTTGTATTGATGTCTCTCTCTATAAAAATCTCTTATCGAATGCTTATCTTTTTTTATTTTTAAAAGATTCCATTAAATTTGGGCTTTATATTTGAATTATTTTACATAATATTGCAGGGATTATTGTATAAATTTTCTTATAATGTGTGCTTTGCAAAACATTTTTCTTTTAGTTATTATTTGTTTCATTTGAATTTTACTTTTTTTTTGGGTGATGATAATTTTTTATTGCATCAAAGCTTTTGATTAGAAAGACCATCCGAGGATTCTATTCCCATCCAATTAATTTTCTCATATGCAATATGAATATGACGTCCATGGTTTACATTTGGCCCTGAACTAGATCACATAGCATTTTGATCACTTTCAACAAAATATAAGGTTGTGAATGGGGAGAAAAACTAGAGCAGTAATGTCACTGTCAAAGTGAAAAAAAAAAGTGGCAAGTAATGAATCAATATTTGCACAGTAAGGAAGGAATTAATGTTTACATAGTGACAAGATCATGGAAGATCAAAGCAGAGTGATATTCATTGTTAAAGTAGCAACCATACATATAGTGACAATGAATGCATGAAAGCAAATTCTTAGAATGATTTGAAAGACTCAATTGCAATGATTACATGATAATGACTCTTTTATAGTTTATACATCAAAATATACTCATTTTCTTGTACAAAAAGCCAATAATGGAAAAAGAAAAACACGTGTATGACAAGAAAATTGAAAGAGTTTGAAACATAATAGCATTATGTCATGGAAATGGTAAATAATGAGAAAAGGCACTAAATAACTGTGGTATGCATTGCCACAATGAGGGGTGAACAGTGGAAGAAATGAAAAAATAAAATAATGGTCAAAATGTGACTAGAACAATAGAGAACAACCATGGCTACCATAATGGCAATTATTTCAAATGATGTCATAGCACTGATCTAAGAAAATGTTGGCATAAGATGTAATAATCAATGTTCTAGTAGATCAAAGTTAAATTATTAAGTGAAAGATTAAACCATGGTTATGTGGAGAATCATAGGAAAATAAATCGCCATCTTAACAAAGTAAGAGTACTGCTACCATTATGATAACAGTTTAGGAAGAAAGCTTGAGACAGTGGAAGGGGATAGTAAAAGTTGTAAATAGTGGTGTGGTTATTTCTGATATAAGCAACAATGAAAAGTATCACACATAATGATATGGTGCATGTCAGTTGAAGAGATAGCTTGACATAAGATCAAGATTAGTGGAGAAATGCAATTTTTAAGGCTAGATGACAGTAGAGATGGCATAAAAAGGACAAGACTAGAGATTACTCTTATGAGGGAAACAAGAAGATGCACAAAATTTTTTTGGGCAAGCATGACTATCAACAGCAAAGTTATAAAATAAAGCATGAGAAAAAAGATGTAAAAGTGTATTGAAAGCAAGAGTGATCTCCATGGTCATGACAGGACAGCAAATGGACAATCCTTTTTCAATAGGAAAGATAATAAATAATAATGTCCAATGCCTTGTGTACAATGATAATGTTGTTTATATTAGTGATCAACCATGCATCATGCCACAATATTGATGTGATAAAATTTATCAATGTGAGTGAGAATGAAGATCAAAGAAAAGTTACATTAAAGTTTCAATAGAGAATATCCTCATGACATCAAGGTAAATAGTAATTATAAGGTGAAATGATAGTATTGGTTAGTCATGAACAAATAAATGCAAGATATTTATGAGAAAAAGAGATGTGACCAATAAACAATCAGAAAATAGCCTTCATACATTCAAAAGCATCATGGAATAATGGACTGAAGACTAGATAGTAAAATCACATTCATAATGTCAATAAAGGATACATTGAAATTCTTAAAAATTTATCCCACCCTGACAAGGTTAATATGTGCTTCAAGTTCAAATAGATTCCTGCATCTTGCATCACTTGCAGACAAGCCATCTTTAAAATATCATGTAAGTAGTTTGAGATCAGTTCAAGGGCTTAAAATTTGGAGGTTTAAAGGAAAATGCAGCAATTCAAAAATTAGTTAAGGACTCAACATGGTTAGCCACCAATGAAGGAAGCTTCAAAAACTGAAAATAGTAAGGTTCCTACAATTTGACTTGATGTCTTTGAAGGTTTTTCATTCATACATGGTCTTTGAAGATACTTTGAGCATTTGAAAAAAAATTGGATGTCTCTCCTTCTCTTCTCTAGATATCAAGGACCTTCATCCAATCCTGTATTAGTTTCATCTTTAGTTCCATTTCAGATCAATTGAAGACCTTTCTATAAGGCAATTATGTTTGCCATTTTTCTTATGTTCTTTATATTGCTGCCTCTTGCATGAGCAAAGGCATAGAATGTATTGAAATTTAGATACCAAAAATATTTTGATCACTTTGGAATAGCATTTTGTGACATTCCCTAGTAGAAAATTCCAATTCCTAATGAGTAATCATATGTCACTATGCTTTTAAATCAGATTAAGGAATAGTCATTGATTCATAATACATATGTCCTAATTCCTTACTTCTCTCCTTGTCACTAACCTTAAGAAGGATGATAGATTTTCTATGCCAAGGGGGCACGAAATAGCCTACAAGCAAGTTCCCTTATGGCTCTTACCTTCATATATTAGTTGATGATATACTGAAACCATTGTTTTGCTCTTTCCTTTGAATGTGATTTGTGATGGATAATTTGCAGTTGGATATAGACTTTATGCAAAAGTGCTTTTATGGAGAACCTAGATATAATTAACGGTGCTTTGGAATCCCATGGACTGGGTGTTCTTGATGGATTTTTTGCAAGTTTTTCTATGGTGAGGTAGTATTCTATTTTTGAACATTTTGCTTTTAAATTGAATTCACTGAGATCATTGCACCATAATTGCTTCTTGCAGTATGACTTTCAAGACTTGTAGTATGTTGACTACATATTTTTTCCCTACAAGATTGGAGATGAGACTTTCATTATTGTTGCATTCATGGTAATGCGTCGTCCAGAGTCCATTGTATTGTCTAGTGCTCTTAGTGCATTTATTGTTATGATTATAAGCAAGACAATTACTCTAGCATTGTATATTTCTGGCTTTAGTTTTGGAATAAAATTTTATTAATGGAAGTGATTTTGGTAAAGACATCTTTGTCTCATTCATATGGGGTTAGACTTGAGAAAATATTGAATTGATTTAATTTGTATGATGTTGTGAGTGAAGGTGTTATCAACTAGATTAGGGTAAATAGTTCCAAATTTGATCTCAAGGAAGCACACAAATAGCGATGCTATAGGTAGGGAGGTGTACATACTATTCTAATGAGATACTTGTATTGCATAAAAATGCAATAAATAGAATAAACCTTAAGCAACTAATGCATACTCCTACATGATTATGCAAACCTCAAAGTAGGCAAGAGAATATGTAACTAAGAATAACATGAAATAAAAAGAGCATAATAACACCAATGCAAACCTCACAAAATCATCAAGTGTAGATGATTTCACATTATAGGATGTGATTGCTCACAAATCCTACAACATAACAATGAGGTAGATGGTAGATGTGGAAATGAGGAGAGGGTTCTCCTTTTATAGGAAAATGGATGCAATGGATGGCTGAGATTAAACGCAAGATGAAGAGCTAGGATCTCTCAGGATTGATGAAGTGTCTATGAAGTGGAGGCCAAGTAGATTCCATGTGGATTAGGGTTTTGACCATTCAAAGGGGCCAATATGCTCACACATGTGTGAGCAACCTTTGATGGTGACATGACCAATGAGGTGTGATAAGCATGGCTTCTCACACGTGTGAGACAACTTGACTCTCATGCAAGGGGACAAGTGTGCAAGAGGCATGGAAGACATGAGGAATGAGGAAAGTGTGAACATCCCTCACACATGTGTGAGGATTCTTCACACATGTGTGAGCACAGACTTAGGATTAAAAGGTGATTAGGAAAAGCAAGCATGATTAAGGAAGTGGGTAGGTTTAGAATGATGGTTAGGTGAGAGTTAAAGGTAGGAACCATATGCTCAAATAGTATTAAATTTAATATTTAATTCCAAGTGGGATTAGGAAAGGGATTAATTAAGTAAATGAAGTACTTAATTAAAGTGAATGGGTTAGGATGCAAGTGGAATAGGCTAGGATTTAAATAAACCTTAGTTTATTTAAATCAAGGTAAGGCAAATGTAATTAAATAAATGCAAATTTATTTAATTAAAGGTGAGGTAATTAAATAAATAATAAAGATTTATTTAATTGGTCATGAACTGGGATTTGGACAATTTTAGGTGTCTACAATACTATTTTACTTTCTTTTTGCATAGAGCTTTTTTAACATTTTATCATATCAAAATTTCTTAGTGCTCTAAATTACAACCTCACCACATCCAAAGATCTATGATACTTAGTTCTCTATTGTTTGTTTGATTGCATACTCTATGTTCCTTATTTGATATTTCCTTCAAAAAGCTTAAGATGCCTATGTCCTATGGTATTCATCATTTTCCATTTGAATGTAGTGGGTGTCAGAGGATCACAAATATAATCATAAAGGAAACATTTTCCAAGAAATGTCAGAAATGAAACCAGAGTTAGAAATTGGCTAGAATGATTTTGTGACTATACTTTTTTACTAATTTATGATCTTAAAATAATTAAGAAGGATAATTTTTTGATTCACATTCTTTCTCAGAATGTAGAAGACCCCGTCTAGCAAAATTTACATCTTGTGACATATGGAGACTTTATTCCTTTTAATGTGGTGGTCATGGTCGACTAGCTAATATATGGCATTATATTATTATTGTTAACAAGTGATCTCCTTTTGTAGTTTTATATGCTTTTTTTGGCTTGCATTTACTTTATATTGCTTGGAGGTCAAACTTAAAGAATTCACAAAGAAAAGAGATGCAAGAGGTATGTTAGTGTTTTCTCTCTCTTTACTAGATTATGAACTCTTGATATCAATCAGTTAGAGGATCATTTTTAATATATTTTCTCATAAATTAAGTTTCCATAGCACTTTGGATTATTTAAAATATTTTTTTACCTTAGTTTCTATTTATGTGATTATATACTCCACATTTTTTGTAACTTAACATCATCTCTGCAGTCCAACCTTTTTAAAATCTTGTATAATTTCTACATATGTATTTTATAAGTTTTATTGGCTCATGAGATCATTAGCAATGTTTTCGTGCTTTCATGGGTTCTGTTGGGACTCAAAATTGAAGCCCCAATTTTGAGTACCATTGAGAAAATTAAGCCCTATAAGTGCTTTTTGATGCATATGTACTCAGCCATCCATTTGAGGCCTAAGAGGTGTTCAATGTTTCTAACACCTTGCATTCAATTTTTCTATGTGATCCATGAAGATAAATTTCCATTTTTATCCATTTCATGAAGTTCCATTTTGAGAAATTTGTCCAATTCTGCATTTTAGCTTAAGTGTCAAACAGCGACAGGAGCTTGTGTTTGCAATTGAATATCTCACACCTAGTAATGTTTCAAGATTGTCACTTTAGGAATTTTTAGTGTCCATACTAGAGAGCCTATGTTTCAAATTTTGAGTCATTCTGAATCCATTTGACTAGCTTTTAAATCCCTCAAATTTGGTCATTTATTACTGTCATGCTGATGTGAATTATTCATAATTCTGAAAGGCCCTATTTGACTTATTATAATTTTGACCTAGTTGACTAAATTGAGAAAAATCCTTTTTCAATACATTTTAGGCATTAGAGACTTGCTATCTTTCAATTTTAAGCTTACGAAGAATCCGTTTGATCAGTTTTTGAACATGATTCCAAATGCAATTTGTAAAGTTTTACTAGTGTCATAACATGCAAATTAGTCAGTACCCCTATTCATGATGTCATATCCTGAGATCCATGATAGGTGAGATTGAATCGATTGTACCACTATGTTCTCCTCCAAAAATATTTTAAGTGTGCCAGCTTGCAAGTCTTGATAAATCTGTTTGCACATTTTCCCAAGTTCATTCCATTTGCAAAAATCACCTTTTTGTCAGTGTTTCTAGTCTACAAATTACGAGTAACCCACTTTGAATGCTTACAATTTGCATCCTATTATTTGGCATGAGCCCAAATCATAGATTCATACTCTCCTCATGATAGTGAAAAAGTTCCCCAGTTTTCATTTTCCCAAGTGTCAGTTTGCCCAATTTTCAAAGCCAATTCTGAATGCGATTTATTGCATTTTGACATGTTTTCTTGTAGGTAATTCTGAAAGGGTAACTTTGATAGTTAATTTCTTTTGACTGAGAATCTTTCATGAGATAAGATTTGATAGGCTAGGAGTATACAGAACAAAGAATCAATAGGTTTGATTTCAGAGCTTGGTTATTGTATATGCTACTTTAGTATGTTAGAAACACCAAATTAAAACAATCAAAAGCATTTGCATACTAATTTAACATAACTTCATGAGAGACAAAGCGAAGTCCTCAAATGAGAATATGAGCCATGGATAGGATCTCTCAATGAGGATGATCACTTGATGTAGAGATGTGTCTAATAGCTAAGATGGCTTGATTATGTATGTATGCTCAAATGCTCAAATGGGCTTCAATGGAGGATTTTTGATAGATTTTGGTGAATGGATTTGATGGAAAAATGGCTTCTCAAAATGGTATTATGGCTTTACTTTCTAGATTGTGTTAAAATGGCTTGGGAGAGGATTCCTTAAATAGGCAAAGGGCTTGAGGGATCAAGGGCTAGGATGCAAGGATGGAAAAAAGCTTATGGAAGGTTTAGATTGAATGAGAGGAGAGCACATGGATTGTGCTTCTTTACAGCCAATCAAGGAGTGACATATGTCACAGAGTCATTGCTTAGAGCAAGAGGGGTTGAGGGGTCAACAAAGGAGGCTCGAAGCTCATAAAGACCCTCATAATGGCTTGTAAGAGCAATGAATGGGCTTGTAAGAGTCATTTATGGCTTTGTGGGCTTCATAAAGTTTTATGGTTGGGATATTTGTGAGAGATTTGAGATATTTTGACTTAGGTTGGATTAAGAAAGTCTTAAGCTTGACTTAGGAATGTGCAAATGATTAAGGCTTGGATTAGGCTTGGGTTAAGATTAGATTAGGCTTGTTAGAGATGGGCAAGTGGATGGCATTTAATGAGGGTGGGTAAAGGAGGAGATATTTGTTAACTTTGGCTTGGGTTAGCAAGTCTTAACCCATGTTTAGAGAATGTGACAAGGTTAGGAGGGGATTAGGATTAGGATTAAAGATAAGGATTGACATCTTCTAGAAGAGTTTAGGCTTTGGATGAGGATAAAGACTTTCTAGAAGAGTCTAGAACTTCTTAGGATGAGGATAAATAAAGTTTTATTTATTTCAAGGGTTTGGGTTGAGGAGATATTTATTAAAATATTTTTAATAAACATGAAGATTAATATTTAATCTTAATTAAATATTATGAGTTGGGATTAGGAGTAGGAAATGATGGGATTAGCTTTTAATTGAAATTAAAGAAGGATTAGAAGATTTTGGAAGAGGTTAGTGGTCTTAAGGAAATTGGCCAAGTTTTGGGCAAAAAATAAATAAATTATTTATTTTGGGATTTTTGGTCAATTTATTAATTAAATAATGTTTAAATAAGATTTAAACATTTTTGGGAGGGATTCCTTAATTAAATATTTTTAATTAAGATAAAGGGATTTAATGGCATAAAAACAAATTAATTAATTAAATAATTAATTGATTAATTAATGATGATTTCATCAAGGACTTTTTCAAAAAATAAAAATACTTTATTTTCTAAAGGATTTTTAGGTGTCTACAGTTATCTATCTAGATCATTTTTTAAAGCCAACTGATAGGCCCTATTAGTAGAAAATCCCAATTTGTAGATAAGATATGAAATGAGTTTTAATGATCAATTAGTTCTTGAAATCAATCCCAATAAATTTTAGGCGATTAATGGGTCAATTTGATATTTCAGTTGTTTGAAAATGAAAAAAAAAATTAGCCAGACCTGCTTTGGGGTCCTTGTCGATTCCATCAAAATAACAATCGCTATGAAAGTTATGAAAAGATTAGTGGAGAAATATATATGCCTTTAGATGAAACATGGGGAGTTTACTCTCATGGCCAACCACTTCTACATCAAATGTTTATCTAGTGTTAAAAGGAGAGTTCTATGAATTAGCAACCTTGAAACCAACAATCATACTCAACACGTGGATATTGCTATGCAACAAGTTTAGATCTCTATGTGTTTGTGCCCACAAATAAATTAAGAACCTTGGGTGATTGGGATAGTTCCATATGGATAACATGAGGCATCATTTTATTTATTGTATGCATAACATTTATGATATTGTGATGCTTAGTGTTTTGGTCAATGATCATGTTATTGCAAATGCTCAAAGGAATATAAGTGGTATGTTTATCATTTTTAATTTGAGAAAGGACTCTACGAAAGTTCCTAGTGCATTTAATTTGCATATCCTTGACCCATCATTTGAAATTTGCAACCTCATATGGAGAGCACTCACAATAGATATTTGGGAGCTTCATACTGAGATGTGCTTCAAGGATTTGAAGGACGGCAGCATAATTGATGTTGTAGTTCACTTTGAAAATGTGATGGAGATGATAGTTTAAGGGTTTCCCCCATGTGTGAAGGTGCCATCAGTTGAGAAGGGGATGCCAAGTTGAAACAAGGTGCTTCCCCAGCTCCATGTCTGCGCTAAAGAGGAAGGGAGCTCCATGCAATAAAGGAAGGAAACATGTCATAGGTCAAAGATTAAAGGGTCTTTCTTGAGAGCCACTAGTCAAAGAGGGAATTCATAGAGGATGGCAGCTAGAAAACATGACCATAAAGGAGGCAACAAACTTAGAGGCATTGTGGATTAAAGACAAAGATGCCTCTCTTAAGGTGTATGCCATCAGGAACATCCTCATCACAAATGAAGAAACATTTTGAAAATATGTTGCAAGGAGACTAGGGGGCTGTGGAGCAGAAGGGGAGCATCCAGTCCAAAGGAATAAAAGACATCCATACCATGATAGGAGGCTATGTGATGCAAAGGGCGAGAGTTGTCATCAGAGCAAAGGGCACCCAAATTTGTTCACATCAAGCAAGAGGTAGGGATAGGCACCATGGAAGGAGCCACAAGGAATCCCATGAGCATTTGAGGAAGCCACCAATCTTGTTGTTGAAGGATCTAATGCAAAAGGCAACAAGAGAAATGTGAAATAGAGATTGCGACTCAAAATGATGAGAATGAGGACATCAGGATAGTAATAAAGAAAGATTGTAGTGGAGATTTTGTGATCAAATTTTAGAATTCAATTAGCCTGATAGGAGACAAGAAGTGCATAAATAAATTGTGCACAATGGAGAGGGATTTGTGATGAAGTTTTAGTAGTGTGGATGATGTCTGAGTAATACTTATCTATCTCTACCATTTCAATCGCCCATACTTAGAATCATCCTTTCTAGAAAGTACCTAGTGTGAATTTGAGAATGCTTGATAAATCTAGGAAGAAGAGACATTTTCATGAGTTGAAAATCTATAGGAAATACTGATGCATCAGTCTAGTAATGGTAGCCATGGAAAGTGCACAAGGTATGCATGGATCTACAAGTTCCCCCCTCCCATGAAGAACAATTATCCCACATTAACTGTGGTATGAAAATTTTTAACGTTTAAATTCAAAACCACTCCAATGGTAAGTGTCTTCATGATGTGAGCCTTTTGGAAAGGTAGCAGCTGCGTGATGGGCCTAACTTAGATGATGAAGCTAGCTAGAGAAGGGAGAAGGTAATAAATTTTGAATGAGCACGTGGATCAAGGAGATGACATGGAATCTGAGCAGCTAGATGTTGACACATGGAGGATCTTGCAGTAGTCGCTATGTCACAAAGCAAAGATGCACGACAGATAACCATGGCAACATAGTGACCAGTTGAGGTGCCATAGTGATGTGGAGACCAAGTGTTGCAATGATGATGTGTTGAGCTAACAAGGACGAACTAGAAGCCACCAAGTGGCATTGCCTAAGTGGTTAGAACCGAAGCTACCAAAAAGATGGCCAAAATCTAGTGGTCACTCTATCGCCACTAGAAAATGGGAGGATTTTCTAGCAAGCGACATGCTGACCTATTAGAAAATCCAAAAAAAATGGCAAGTATCTGTGGGATCCACCTGGTATAGTTAGCCTATCATTGATTGACATGTGGTACTTCAGCTAGTCAAAATTTGACATGTGTGATCACATGAGTGGTTTAGAGGATATAAGGAGATGTTTTTGAAAAAATATTATTATTTCTCTAGTTTGCACATGGAATCAGGTTTTTAAAAGAATTTTTTTTTAAACACTAAATTTTCTATAGTTTTAACTATAGAAATATTTAAATTTCTCAAATTTAAATCCTTTAACTACTTTGTTCATAAAAGGAACTTGATTTTCAAATGGCTACTAGAGGGGCAATTTTTGTCCAAAATAGGCACTTCAATATACCGTTGGAATTGAGAGGAAACAACTTTTCCAAATATGAGGTCAGATTTTGAATAGATGTTTAGCAGTTTAGTCTATAAGAAAATTTGTAATTTTTGGGGCATTCTTAGCAAAATGGGCAGATTTCATCATGGAGTATCAGAATCAGTTGGAGGGCAAATATTGAAGTTGTTAGAAATGATTGAATTGATAATAAGAGTTGTTGGAATGATAAAGAATGTTCTCAATCATTGTTTTGTCATTGATGTCAAACTTGCTACTTGCAGCAATGACAATTGCTTTAGTGATCCAAATACTATCAATTAGTTGGTTGACAAGGTGGTGGCAATCAATAAGATGTAACTAGAACACCTAGAGAAAGGTTGAAGTTATGATGTTGTAATGAAGTACTAGGATCAGCTAAGCCATTGATGAAAAAGTGTATTTGATAACATACTATAAGATACAGAAAAAAGGGCACACTGAAACATATTAAAGAGGTTAGGTGTTAGCTAAGTCTTTTACAATGCTCAACTAAGAGAAGGTGCCGAGTATATCATATAAGCCGAGTGATCTTCAGGTGCCGAGTAACACAGTTTTCTGTAGGTGCCGAGTAACACAATTTTCTGTAGGTGCCGAGTAACACAGTTTTCTGTAAGTGCCGAGTAACATAGTTTTATGTAGATGCCGAGTAACACTGAGATGCCAAGCATCAGTAAAACAAATAATGCCGAGTTGCTGCATTATTTTGAAGATCAAAGATTCGCCAGAACTAAGCCGACAAGGTTATTACTTAGAATTTTGTAAATTAAATAGAAGATAAGAATGATGAGCTGGTGGCACAGAACACCATGTAAAACATTTTTGAGGATACAGCTGGCGAAGTTTCTAGAAGAGAACAAGATATGGGGTAGATACATTGTATTTTACCTAATCCATATTGAAACCCTAAAAGTGAAGAGGGAGAATTGAGCAGCAAAGGCATATCAGATCTCTATATAAGGAGTCATTAGTTAATGAAAATAATTAATGAGAGAGGGGTGGTCAAGCATGAAAGTGTAAAGTGCTGAAGAAGGTGGAAAAGAGGAAAGAGAGCATAGTTACTTTGTTTCAGTAAGAAGACCCCTGATATGGATGCATTAGTACAGTGAGTTAGAAGACTCAAGGAGATGAAGCTTGAATAGATGACAAGTAGTCAGAGCTAAAGAGATAAAAGCCAAGCATAAAGACTAAACTGAAAGTGTGATCTGAAATCTGCAAAGTATGTTGTAAGTTATATCAGATCAAAAGTTCATTGTTGTTACTTTCTAGCAATTGTAACAATTAGTTTAAATCCTATGGACTTAGGTTGGTTTGATAGCCATGAGATAAATCCTTTAACAGGGTGACATTCCCAGTGAATGTTCTAAAGTCCTTTAACCAGGCCCATTCCTAACAGTTTGGTGAAATCCTCTAACAAGGTCACATTTAACAGTGTGTTGTAAGCCTTTAACAGGGCAGGCCTTTAATAGGGCATCACTTCAAAAGAGTGAGAATCAAGTAGCATATTATTGGTGGTTTTTCCCAAATTGGGTTTCCACGTAAATCATTGTGTCATGTGTTGATCTTGCATGTTTTACCTTTGCATGTTGATTTACTGTAACTTGCTAATATGATTGATTTAAGCTTGGATGGTTAAAAGGTTTATGAGTTTACTACATTTGGTGAAAAAAAAAAAAAAAGTTTTATTAGGGCATTTGGGACCTTGAATAACTGATTCACCCCCCCTCTTAGTTATTCTAAAAGATTCTAACAATTGGTATCAGAGCAGACTGTTGATTCAGTTTAAAAGGACTAGAAGCAGAAAAGATCAAAATGCCTAAGAGAGAAGTTCCCAAGCTCAACAAAGACAACTTTGTTGCATGGCAAAGTTTGATGAAACTACATCTTGGATCCATAGGAGATTATGCCCAAAAATCAATTATTACTGAACATATCGATCCAACAAGTGCTCCTACTGTAGAAGATATGAAAAACAAGCAAGAACATAACCAGACAATGCTGGAGATTGCCTCTACACTTAGCTATGCTGAATTTGATGATATCAAAGGATGTGACACCGCATTCAAAATGTGGAAAGCCCTATCAGACATCTATGGAGGAGATCAGAATGTACAAAGAGCAAAAAGAGAAAGTCTCAGAGGAAAATTTAATGATATGAGAATGGAAGAAAATGAGAATGTTGTTCAGTACGGTGCAAGAATAAAAGAAGTGGTAAGTGTGATAAGATGTTTGGGTGGTCAATTGGATGAAGATACTGTTAATAGTAAGTATTTGAGAACCTTGCTCCCTATCTATGCTATTAGAGTATCAGCAATACAGGAACTAAGATGTGTGCTAGGAAACAATCTAAGTTTTGAAGGTATCATAGGAAAACTCACTGCATTTGAGTTATCTAACTTTGACAACTACAGACCTGATAATGTTGAATCTGCTTTCAAGGCCAAGTTATCACTGAAAGATGCTGAACAGGTGAAATCTAAGAAGGGAAGAAAGATGAAATATGTATCCAGTGAAAGCAGCACAGATAAGGAAGATGTGGATCAATTAGAAGCTTTACTAGCTAGAAGATTTCATAGAGGTAAAGGAAAATTCAAAGGTAAGATGCCTATCATTTGTTTCAATTGCAATGAAGTAGGTCATATTGCTACAAGATGTCCATAGAAAAAGGATTACAAGGAAAGCAACAAATACAAGAACAGAAGAGATGATGACAAGAAAGATTACAAAGAAAAAGGTAAGAAGTGTTATATTGTTGAAGAAAATTCTGATGACAATGATGATGAAGTTGTTTATGTAGCCATGAAGGACCAATTCGATGAAGAAGAAGCCACAGCACTGATGACTTGTATAAACAAAAATGACAGATGGATCATAGATAGTGGATGCTCACATCACATGACAGGAGACAAAAGTAAGTTTGTTAACTTTACTCAGTATGATGGAAATAGTGTTAGATTTGGTAATGATGCCCCTTGTCAAATCAAAGGAAAAGGTTCCATCAAGCTCACAGAACAAATCTCATGTGACAATACATACTATGTTGAAGGATTAAACTACAATTTACTGAGTGTCTCACAGTTAGGCAATATAGGATGCAAAGTGGAATTTGGAAACAAAACTGCAAAAATCTATGATACTGATGGTAAACTAATAGGAAAAGGAGATCAAATGAAGAGTAATCTGTTTTACCTTGATATGGATGATGTTTCTTGTTTTATTGCAAAATTTGATTATGAATGGTTATGGCATAGAAGATTATGTCATGTCAATTTTGATAATCTGGTCAACATTAGTAAAATGAAGAAAGTCAGAGGTTTACCAAAATTGAAGAAGCCTGATAATATTATGTGCAAATAATGTCAACTAGGAAAGATGACAAAGTCATGTTTCAAAAGCAAAAACTATACATCTAAAGAGATACTTGAGTTAATTAACACTGACTTATGTGGTCCAATGGAAGTACAAAGCTATAGAGGAGATAAATACATCATGTTATTTGTTGATGATTATTCCAGGATGATGACTATCATGTTCTTAAAACAAAAATCTGATGCTTTCCAAATGTTTAAATGGTATGTGGCTAGAGTTGAAAAGGAAACAGGAAAAAGCTTGAAATGTCTAAGATTAGATAGAGGTGGTGAATTCACATCAAATGAATTCGAGATATTCTGTAATGACAAAGGAATCAAAAGAAAAACGTCAGCTCCTAGAACTCCCCCACAGAATGGAATTGCTGAAAGAAGAAATAGATCTGTAATTGATTGTGCCAGAACATTAACGATGGAAAAGACCGTTCGTCTAAAATACTAGAGAGAAGTTGTAAGTGTAGCTGTTCATACACTAAACCGAGTACAAATCAAGAAAGGTAAAAATGCAACACCTTTTGAATTATGGTATGGTCACTCATCCAATGTAAAACATTTCAAAGTGTTTGGTTGTAAATGTTTTATTCTTAAAGATGTTAGAAATGGAAAATTTGATGCAAAAAGTGATGAAGGTATATTTCTTGGTTACTCCACAAGAAGTAAGGCATATAAGTGTTTGAATCTTAACACTAACAAAATTGTGGAAAGTACAAATGTAAATTTTGATGAGCACACAGAAGTTCAAGCTGAAGAACCAAAGAAAATGGAAGAATACAGAACCTTTGTGTACTCTTATGAAGGAATGACTGTTGAGGAGGAGGATGTCAATCCAATTGAAACTCAACAACAAGTATCAGTCTCAGTCGAGTCTCAACCAGTGAATGTCGAGCTGCATTCAGAAGTCGAGTTACAGAATGAAGGAAATGAACAATCTGATTCTGAAGACAGAATACATGATGAAGAACAACCAGACAACAAAGTGCAAAGTGATCCAGAATCTGAAAGATCAAACATGGAAACAAGGATAGAGCCAAGATTATCCAAATATGTAAAAAGACATCACCCTGCTGAACAAATAATTGGTGACAAAGATGCAAGACCAATGACAAGGAACAGACTAAGACATGAATCATGTCTAATCAGCACATCTGAACCCAAGATAGTGTATGGTGCATTACAAGATGATGACTGGTATAAAGCTATGGAAGAAGAAATTGATCAAATAAAGAAAAACAAAACCTGGAGTTTGGTTCCCAGACCAACTAAAAAAAATGTGATTGGCACCAAGTGGGTATTCGGGAACAAGCTAGATGAGAATGGTGAGATTACCAGAAACAAAGCTAGACTAGTATGCAAGGGTTATGCTCAAGAAGAAGGAATAGACTATGGAGAAACATTTTCTCATGTTGCTAGGATGGAAGGAGTAAGAACCTTGCTTGCATATGCTGCCTACAAAAATTTTTAAGTCTATCAGATGGATGTAAAATCTGCTTTCTTGAATGGTATACTAGAAGAAGAAGTCTACATTGAACAACTAGAAGGATTTGTTGATAAAAACAACAGGGATATGGTGTGTAAACTACACAAAGCACTTTATGGTTTGAAACAAGCACCAAGAGCATGGTATGAGAGACTTCACAAGTATCTAGTGCAAATTGGATTTGAAAGAACTGATGATAATAGCAACATGTACATCAAAGCAGAAGAAGGTAAAGACATTATTGTATCTGAAATTTTTGTGGATGACATAGTATTTGGTGGAAAGGAAGTACTTTTCAAAGGCTTTGCTAACAAAATGAGACATGAATTTGAGATGTCTATGTTTGGAGAAATCAAATTTTTTGTCGGCTTACAAGTACATCAACTCAAAAATGGAATATTTATTACATAATCAAAGTACATCAAAGAGATTCTTAAAATGTTTGGACTAGAGGAATCTAAACCAGTCAGCACACCAATGGCCATAGGAAATAAGCTATCCAAAAATGATGAGTCAGCTGAAGTCAATCAAACAATGTACAGATCCATGATTGGAAAATTATAGTATGTAGTACACAGCAGACCAGACAGAGCATTAGCAGTTGGAATAGTGGCTAGGTTCTCTGCTAATCCTAAAGAAAACCATCTTATAGCAGTAAAAAGAATAATGAGATATCTCAAAGGAACTGATAACTTTGGTCTATACTACAAAAAGAGTGAGAAATTTGAACTCAATACATACATTGATGCAGATATGGGAGGAAACATTGATGACAAAAAAAGCACAAGTGGAGGTGCATTATTTTTAGGCAAAAGGCTAGTTACCTAGACTAGTAAGAAACAAACATGCACATCCCAGTCCACTGCAGAGTTAGAATATGTGGCAGCTGCAGTCAATTGCACAAACATTGTATGGCTCACACATCTATTGAATGGAATGAAAGAAGAGGTAACCAAACCTGTGATATTGTATTGTGACAATACAAGTGCTATAAACATATCCAAAAATCCAGTAATGCATGCAAAAACCAAGCACATTGCAATCAAGTATCATTATGTCAGAGAATTGGTAGAAGACAAACAAGTGAAGCTGGAGTACATTCACACAAAGGAACAAATTGCAGATATTTTCACCAAACCATTGCCCAAGGATGCTTATGAATATCTTAGAGGCAATTTGGGGGTAATACCCCTAACTCAAGTAGTTTAAGGCAACAAGGAAGCTGCCTTGCATCAACAGAAATCAAACATTGGAACAGTAACAAGTTGATGCAAAGGATTATAGCAGGAACAGAAACTCCAAATCAATCACAAGCATGGTGACAGAGGGAGAAAGACAAAGAAAAAGCCAAAGCTTATATTTTGCATGTTAAAGATGCTTCATCTTTGGCATTTATGTCAAAGAGGGAGAAATATGATGAAACTGATCTATGCAAAGAAAGAGGGAGATATATATGAAAGAGGGAGATATATGCGATCAGTAGTAAAGATGTAGCAACACAGAAAAAGAAGCAGATAATATATACAATCAGTTTTGGTGGTAACTAAGTTGATCCATTGATTAGTTTGGTTTGCCATCAATGCCAAAGAGGGAGATTGTTAGAAATGATTGAATTGATAATAAGAGTTGTTGGAATGATAAAGAATGTTCTCAATCATTGTTTTGTCATTGATGTCAAATTTTCTACTTGCAGGAATGAAAATTGCTTTAGTGATCCAAATACTATCAATTAGTTTGTTGACAAGGTGGTGGCAATCAATAAGATGTAACTAGAACACCTAGAGAAAGGTTGAAGTTACGATGTTGTAATGAAGTACTAGGATCAACTAAGCCATTGATGAAAAAGTGTATTTGATAACATACTATAAGATACAGAAAAAAGGGCACACTGAAACATATTAAAGAGGTTAGGTGTTAGCTAAGTCTTTTACAATGCTCAACTAAGAGAAGGTTCCGAGTATATCATATAAGCCGAGTGATCTTCAGGTGCTGAGTATATCATATAAGCCAAGTGATCTTCAGGTGTCGAGTAACACAGTTTTCTGTAGGTGCCGAGTAACACAATTTTCTATAGGTGCCGAGTAACACAGTTTTTTGTAAGTGCCGAGTAACACAGTTTTTTGTAGATGTCGAGTAACACTGAGATGTCAAGCATCAGTAAAACAAATAATGCCGAGTTGCTGCATTATTTCAAAGATCGAAGATTCACCAGAACTAAGCCGACAAGGTTATTACTTAGAAGTTTGTAAATTAAATAGAAGATAAGAATGATGAGCTGGTGGCACAGAACACCATGTAAAACATTTTTGAGGATACAGCTGGCAAAGTTTCTAGAAGAGAACAAGATATGGGGTAGATACATTTTATTTTACCTAATCCATATTGAAACCCTAAAAGTGAAGAGGGAGAATTGAGCGGCAAAGGCATATCAGATCTCTATATAAGGAGTCATTAGTTAATGAAAATAATTAATGAGAGAGGGGTGGTCAAGCATGAAAGTGTAAAGTGCTGAAGAAGGTGGAAAAGAGGAAAGAGAGCATAGTTACTCTGTTTCAATAAGAAGACCCCTGATATGGATGCATTAGTACAGTGAGTTAGAAGACTCAAGGAGACGAAGCTTGAATAGATGACAAGTAGTTAGAGCTAAAGAGATAAAAGCCAAGCATAAGGACTAAACTGAAAGTGTGATCTGAAATTTGCAAAGTATGTTGTAAGTTATATCAGATCAAAAGTTCATTGTTGTTACTTTCTAGCAATTGTAACAATTAGTTTAAATCCTATGGACTTAGGTTGGTTTGATAGCCATGAGATAAATCCTTTAACAGGGTGACATTCCCAGTGAATGTTCTAAAGTCCTTTAACTAGGCCCATTCCTAACAGTTTGGTGAAATCCTCTAACAAGGTCACATTTAACAGTGTGTTGTAAGCCTTTAATAGGGTAGGCCTTTAACAGTGCATCACTTCAGAAGAGTGAGAATCAAGTAGCATGTTACTGGTGGTTTTTCCCAAATTGGGTTTCCACGTAAATCATTGTGTCATGTGTTGATCTTGCATGTTTTACCTTTGCATGTTGATTTACTGTAACTTGCTAATATGATTGATTTAAGCTTGGATGGTTAAAAGGTTTATGAGTTCACTACATTTGTTGAAAAAAAAAAAAAAAAAGTTTTATTAGGGCATTTGGGACCTTGAATAACTGATTCACCCCCCCTCTCAATTATTCTAAAAGATTCTAATAGAAGTTTGTTGAAGCCTAAAACAATTTTGAAAATTTTATCTTGCCTATTGAGGTTATTTAACTATTTTTTTCTTTTTTCCTTGAGTTTAAAATCTAGCATCAAAATCAGTTATCTTTTCAATCAATTATGAGATATTTTGTGCTTTTGAGAGCCAAAATAATTGAAGATTTGATTTACCAGTTGCATAGAGAGATTAGAGATATTCTTTTCATTGCTAGGAGATGTTTTCCAAGTGGACACATGTTAGATGCACAATAGATCAAGGAATTCACTCTCCTCTATATCATTCTCTTTCTCATTCTTTGTACAAGCTCTAGCTTTGGAGAGAAAAGGATTCATTGTTATGATACCATTTGGGGTTCTATTTTTTCAGTGTGAGACCATTGGTTTAATTTTTTGATATTTTTTCCCTACTATGATACCATTTCCTTCAACAATTTCTCTTGTAGTGAGAAACATTAAGTTTTATACAGATAGTTCTCATTTGTTAGGTGATTTGTGAGTCATTTCTTTACATCTTTTAGGTATTTATTTTCAAGGAAAATGAATAAAACACAACAAAGGGTTTACATTCATTTTGAATCTTGTCTCCTATTCATGAGTTTGTAATTTCTTATGATCTGTGAACCAAGAGCTTAAATTAGGTTGTATTTTTTTTTTAAATGGATGTGGTTGAAATATTTTGCTTGTGGAACGAAAAGCCATGTAATTGCTTGATATTTATCACAAGGTTTATAGATTTCATGGTGGGATAGTTTGAGTATGAGATTCATTTTGATGTAGATGTCTATTCACAAGGTGAAAGATAGATTAGGGATCTTGATGTAGGAGTTATGTCAAAGATTTTTAGAAGATGTATGGTTGTAATTCATGTAATTGCCCAATAGATAAAGCATTAGTCAGGTGTAGGATCATTAAGTTTTGTTTCTCATATCTAGGTCTTGATGTTATCAACATATTAAATCATCTTTTTCCTTTATGTTGAAAGTTATTCAAAGTTTAACTCTCACTTAGCTTCTAAGTTCATAGGTTATGATTTGTAGCTATTTCATTCCTATGTTATTGCATAAGTATCAGAAGACAAAAGGGTTTCATATGTTTTCATTAGGTTTAGATTATATGTTTAATTGTATAGGTACCATATATTAGAACCTCAAGGTTAACTCACCTAGGTTTTGCAGAGCCTAAAGTGAAGAATGAGTTATGCCTTATAGTTGGCCCAAGATTGCAATCAAGTGCATTCATCATAAGAATTTTCTAGCCTTACATGTATTGGTTTGGTTTCTTGGTTAATTTTAAAATTGTTAAATCAGGAGCCAACAAAATGGTGACTCTATTGGGGACCGTATTGAATTTGAGTGGTAGACAAACCTTGAGAATTTGAAAAAATAAGATTAAATATAGTAGTAGAAGTGTGTGAAACAGTTATAGCAATAAGTTATCTAATGTTTTTTCCAGTTTTCTTACTGAAATATCATGTACCCCAAAGAAGCTTCATTCATGGATAGTAGTATGTTGTAACATTGGATGTAAATTATGTTCTATGACTATTATAAGTCTATCTTCAATCAGTTTAGTTTTGCAAGTGTTGTTGAGAAAATATCAGAGTCAAGAATTGATTTATCAAGTGTATTCTCTTTTCAAGGTGTTAATAACTTGCAAGTTTTTCATATTGAAAGTCTAGTTCAGATTTGTCAAGTGAAAAATTATGTTTTATTTCTCACAAAGTGTGAGTGGTGACTCTCAAATCTCTATACCAATTTGTTCCTAGTTGATTTCATTGCAATATACTGAAGGATTTTCAATTGTGTGGGTAGATCATAAACTTTTGATAGTCTCTTGAAAAGGAAGTTTTAAATTCTTGATAGGTTTTTTTGAAGTGTTGTTGCAATCTGCTATTATAAGAAATTGAAGTGTAAAAGGTAAAATCACAGTTGGGATTTTTTCATCCTCTTGCAAGGAGGTGGAGACTCTACAAAGTTTTGACTAGTGATGTGAAGGAATTTTAGTCTTGCACCTGTGCCAAATTAGCAGATTGAAGTTTAGCATCAACACTTGAGGTATTTCGGTTTTCATATTTCTCTTTCATTGAAGTCAAGTGTTTAAAAAGGTTGCCTATATTAAGTGGTTTTTAGTACTAGAAGGAAGAGGTAGAATTTTTATGTTAAAATAGAATCAAATCTTAGATTTAAAATTAGTTTACCAAGACATGAAGATGTTTTAGAAGATATGGTAGAAATTAAGAAGGATCTTCGTAATCAGATTTTCAGATTTATAAGAAATGTGGTAGGAAATGTTCAAGGTCTAGAAGATGATCAGATTTATGAAAAGTTTAAATCATCACTTATGGAGTTGCATGTGTCCTTAAGACCCAAGGAATCTTCATGGCCCATTGCTTTCTTAGATATCTTTATGCCTAATTCAATTAACTAGCCATCACATTTAAGGCTACAAAAGATCTTTCATGTTTATAGTCTTTATAAGAAATTTGAGAATGATTTAAATAGCCAATGTGAATGTGTTGAAAGTAATAGTGTGTCTAGTGAATCCATACATAATGACAACATTTCTTGTGATTATGAAGAGATGGATTCTAGATCTACTGAATTAGATGATTTTATTCAGCAAGATGAAGATGGCTATGTGACTAAAAATGAATCATGTGACAATATGCATGAGAGTGTGGAAAGTTTTAATAGCAGTATGGATAATTCTTCTTTTGGTAAAGATGAGAATGATACACCTAGTAAAAAGGTATTGTCTAAAGAAGAGGTAATATGTTGTAATATGGATTCTAGTTTTCATATTGTCATATTAATGGTATTGCTGCTATAATTTTTTTACAACAGCCAATTTATGATCAAAACTTAGGAGAAGAGACTTGCGATGAAGTCTTGTTGAGCATTGATGAAATTTCCAAACTACTAGCTCATGATCTCAAAAGATATGCAAATGTTTCTTCGGGTGCTCATGCTATCCCTTGTGGTATTTCTTCTCAAGGTGAGGTTATTTCCCCAAGGTTTGATGTTAATATGATATAAAATCAAAATATCCATTGTCAAGTTTTGGAGGTGTATGTGATAATAGATCAAGTATCAATACACATAACAACATTTCTAATAAGGAGAGTATCAATAGGGAGAAGTTCCATTTTGTTTTAGATTCTTATCATGCTGATTATACTGAAATTGGTTTTGAATATGACAAAGGAGAAAAGGCTAGAAGTGATAAATCTGATTCTGAGTTTTCACTATATGCTAATGACAAGTTCAAAGTTCATTCTAATGAATTGTTTGATACAGATTACAAATCAACACTTTCATGATAGTTTTTTAGACTTGGTAACTAATCAATTATTTGAGCGTGAAGAGGTTTCAACAAAAGGTAAATCTGATTTCATGAGTAACATTGTTGCAAGTAGGTGACAATCAGATTCTACATATTCTTCACATCTGGTTACACAAGGTGAGTTGCAAAGTTTTGACATATGCAACTTTTTGAACAAGGTAGAATATGAATCATTTGTGTTTCCAATGGACAGCATGTATTAGTCATATGTGGATGATGGTTTTTAGAATGACTCTAATTTACATGAGCATGCTTATTTGTTTTCTCATTGTGACCATGATGTATAGGTTAATGCCGATGTATGTATGCATTATGAGAATGAAGGAAGTTGTTTCATTTTGCCAAGTAATTTGTTTCAAGATGCTAATCTAATTAGTGAAACTGATGAAAGTGAAATTTGTAGTTTACCTCAAGAAAATTCCAATGAGAATCAGGTATATGATAGAGGTAAAAGTTTTTGTTGAACTTCGGTGGCCTGGGGCCATTGTTTGTACACAATAGGATTAGTTGTTTCTTGTTTTCAATAAAATTGTCCAAGAGAGAAATTTTTTGTTAGGTGTGTGGTCTACTTCTTCTAGATATTTGAATCCTTTCTATGCCCACAAGGGACATGCATCCCTAGACAGAGCCACTATTGGGACTCAAAATTGAAGCCCTAATTTTGAGTAACATTGAGAAATTAAGCCCTATAAATTCTTTTTGATGCATGTGTACCTGGTTATACTTGTGAGGCCTAAGAGGTGTTTAATGCTTCTACCACCATGCATTCAATATGTCTACTCATCCCATGATGATAAATTGTCATTCTGAGTCATTCCGTGAAGTCCCATTCTGAGCAATTTCTAATTTTGCATTTTTTCCCAAGTGTCAAATAGCGACAGGAGGCTTTATTTGCAATTGAACATTTCATACCCAGTAATGTTCCATGACTCACCACTTTGGGAGTATTTAGTGTCCATACCAGAGAACCTATGTTTCATATTTTGATTTATTTTGAGTCCATTTGAATAGGTTTTAAATCCCTCAAAGTTGGTCATTTATTGTTGTCATGCTGATGTGAACTGTTATAAATTCTGGGAAGCCTTGTTTGACTTGTTATAACTTTGACCCAGTTGACCAAAATGAGAAAATATATATTGCATTGCATTCTAGAGGTTAGAGACATGTTATATTTCAATTTTGAGTTTATGAAAAATCTGTTTGATCAGTTTTCAAACGCGATTCCAAATGCAATTTGTAACTTTTCACTAGTGTCAAGAAAGGCAGATTGGTCAGTACCCTTGTTTGTGATGTCATAGCTCAAAATATGTGATAGGTGAAATTGAATGCATTTTACCACTATGTTGTACTTTGAAAATACTTTAAGTGTGCTAATTTTCAAATCTTGACGAATTAATCTATACACTTTCCCAAGTCCATTCTGTTTGCAAAAAATGTTTTTCTGTCAATGTTTCTAGTCTACAAATTTTGAGTAGCCTACTTTGACCACTAAAAAAATGCATCTTGTTTTTTATCATGAACCCAAATCATAGATGTATACTCTGTTCAAGACAGTGAACCAACACCCCAATTTTCATTTCTCCAAGTGTCAGTTTGCCCAATTTTTTAAGTTGAAACAAAACATGATTTATTGTTTTCTAACATTTTTTCTTCCAAGCAGTTCTGAAAGGGTAACTTTCAACAGTCAATATCTTTTGAGTGAGAATTTTTCATGAGACTAAATTTGAAAAGGTAAGAGTGTGTGGAACAAAGAATTAGTGTGTCAGAATTTAGAGCCTGGTCAGGTGTTTAGATCAATTTTTAAGGCCGGTCAAAGGATCTCCTGGCACCAAATTGACAAGTTGCTAAAAGAGGTGAAATAGTTTTAAATAGTTTTAAAAGTGATTCAAATTGATTGATTCTTCATCAAATCAATGTCATATGTTCTATAGATCAATTTGAGGATTCAATTTTTTGAAAAGAAAAAAATTTCTAGCCTAACCCATTTAGGGCCCGACTGATTCCATCAAATAAATGTAGCAATGGGAAATTGAAATTCTCAAATCATGATAGAAATATTGGCATATGTAGAGCCTTTTGACCAATATACTTCAGAAGAATTCCTACATGATATTGCAGAGATAATCCATAGCAACTATCCAAATTAGGAGGTTTTTCTATTGTATGATGTCTTAGCAACATTTGTTCTTCACCATCTAGAACATGGTCATACATTTATCCATTCATTGTTGTCATTGATAGTCGATAGAATTATAATATATGACTAGAAGAGCACCCACAACATGATGAAATGCTAGCACCTATGAAGGAGTGGAGGAAACAGAAAGAGTTTGAAGTTTTTATTGGTGGTCTTGACAAGGATGCTAATGAATATGACTTGAAGAAAGTATTTGGTGAAGTAGGTTAAATTATTGAGATTAGATTGGCCAAGAATCCCCATACATAGAAGAACAAGGGTTTTTCATTCATTCATTTTGCAACTATTGAGCAAGCCAAAAAAGTTGTGGTAGAGCTTAAGAATCTGCAGGTAAAGGGGAAGAGATGTGGAGTGACACAAAGCTAGGATAATGAGACTCTTTATGTATGCAACATTAGGAGGGCTTGGACAAAGAATGAGCTAGCTAAAGGAGATAAAAAGGTAAATATTAAGGCTACACTATGAAGCTTGATGCTAGCAGAACACATGCCTATATATAGTTGCGAGAAAATGTATTCAAGGGCCCTTTTGGAGTTAGATCCTAAAAATGATGCACACTATGTGTAGTTGTTAAACATCTCTGCCAGAGTTTCCCATTGGGATAGAGTGAAAGAAGATGGATTTTGAAGATAGGAAGATAAAAAAAAATTGCAAGGGTGCAGATGGATTCGAAGTAATAAAAAGATGCAAGATTTTGTCTCATGAAATTGGATCAGCTTATGAAAATTTGGGAGGCTATCTTTCACACAAAAGAGGAATTCAATGATAGAAATGTATGATTTCACTATTTTCCATCAAAGCAATCCCTCTATTAAGATTCTCAAAGGACAACTTTTGGTTTGCCCATGGGTTCTATAAAATTATTGAGGGAGGAATTGGACCCCTGGAGTTTTGGATCTCCCTTGTCAACAAAAGGTAAGGGTAAAAGCACAGATTTGTGTCATCATTTATGATACCAAAATTTGGTTTGGTCAAATCTCATTTCTCTATCAAAACACAAATTTTTTCAAAAACTAAAAATACCCTTTTATAGATCTTAGATTCAATATCATCATTATATAAATTTTTGAGTGTTTTGATTAGTCATAATATGTTATAATATCAAAATATTATAAGTTGATGTTTCAACATTTCATAAGATGCTCCCTCAAAAAAAGAAAAAAAATAGTAAATCATATCAAAAAAATTAAAAAATTATATTTATCTCTAGAGGAGAGAATCCTCTTCATGAATATGCAATTTTTTTTCAAGAAGGTATAGATTTGATAGGGAAGATTTGACGGGAGGAAAAAACTATTGGATTCTGATAAGGTTGAACTTGAGTACTTATAACAAAGAAAATATACATAAAAAATAATTATTTCTTTTTTTGTTCACTAGCTATACATGTCATCTATAAGATATTTTCAAATTAGAACAAAAAAGGATGATTTGCATATACTTGTTTGAGGGGAACTACACCCTATATTTTTTACAGTTAAAAAAGGGACTTCAAAATAAAATAAAATGAATAAATTCTTACTCTAAAAAATTATTAAAAATATAGGCATAAAATTCATCCAATTCTACACAATTCATCAGTTTACATCATCTTCATATTTTAAACACAAATACCATTTTTTTTGTCATTAATGTTGAATAGTCACATTCTGATATCACATTTCTTTATAAAAGGTGACACAGGTTTGTGCTTTTACTCATAATTCAGCCATATAAATTAGTCCCTTATTCTAGAATCTAAACAAAAGTATGATGATCACAAAAGCCACTTGGAGGAGGTAGCAAGAAGGCATTTTGCAAGGAGGCATCTCATTTTAAAGGGAATAGCAACCCAAGAATCCGTAAGTTAAAAGGGGCAGAGGCATCCATATTAATGAGAGAAAGGGTGCCAGAGGAGAGTAGTTAGCCATAGCTTCAAGCAAAAGGCATCGCCACACAGGAGACCTCACGTTGGATAAAGAAGGAAGGATGTAGGTGCCTATGTGTAGAGGGAGACAACATGAAAGAGACAAGGAAGTGGCAGCATGAACAGGGCACACCCACATGTAAAGGGGAGGAGTTGTTTGGAATTTAAAGAAGGTCATGACATGTATGAGGAGGAGTAGTCTATTGAAGGGTAGTAATAAAGGGAGGCTAGTCGATCACAAATTGAAGGGGCACAATCATCCCAAGATTGCAGACAAAGGGAGGTGGCATGTTTAAGAGAAAACTAGCATTGGAGAAGGAAAGTCAATGGCAGGGCACTTAAGTATATATCCCACATTTCCCATGGTGTGCACAACTGAATTTTTCAAATACACTAACGTATAGATGCTAAGTGTCTTAAGAGATAGATTTTTAAGCCATAAAGCAAGGCTTGTGTGTAGGGGTCCACACGTGGTCAGACCGATGGTGCAGGTAATAAATTTTGAATGAAGCCACATCTCAAAGAGATAATGTGGAGTTCGAGCAGCCAGATGTTAACATGTGGAGGATCTCGTGGTAGACACCATGTCATGAATTGAAGATGCACACCTGATAACTATAGCGACATAACGACAAGCTAGGTAGTGGTGACATGTCAAGTTGACATGACAATGACATGGTGCTAAGGTGGTGTTGGTGGGCAAAGGAGTTTGCCAAAAAATGTCTTAGAATCTAGTGGTCATCATGTTGCCACCAGAAAATAGGAGGTTTTCTGGCAAGTGACATGGCGACCTACCAAAAAATCTAAAAATCTAGCAAAGAGAGGTTGTGGGACCTGTGGTAACCAGAGGGCCTATCACAATTTGACAAGTGGTACCACGTGATTGGCCAAGGGGATATTACCTTTTAAGAAATAATATTTTGTCAGCTTGAATGTGAGATTTGAAAAAAAAAAAAAAAAATTTAAATGAATGTGCTATAGTTTATTTTATAGATTTTTTACATTTTTTTAATTTTTGGCATTTGAACTATGAAACATGTAGTTGGAACATAAATTTTCAAATGGCTACCAATGTGGCAATTTTTGTCCGAAATAGGCACTTCAATATACCATTAGAACTAGGAGGAAACAAATTTTCCAAATATGAGGTCAAATTTTGCACAGCTATTCACTAGTTTTCTCTATAAGCAGACTTGTAATTTTTGGAGCATTCTCAGTGGAATGGGAAAAATTTGTCATTGATCATCAAAATTGGTTAGAGAGCATATATGAAATCTTGTTGAAGCTTGAAAAAAAAAATTGAAAAGATTATCTTTCCTCTAGAGGCCATTTAACTAATTTTTCCCTTTGCCTTGATTTGAGATCTAGCATCAAAAGCGGTTATTGTTCCATCGAGTTTTTGAGATACTATATGCTTTTTTGAGCCCAAATGACAAAGAATTCAATTTACCAGTTGCAAAGAGAGATTAGAGAGATTCTTTTCACTATTAGGAGATGTTTTCCAAGTGGGCACATGTTAGATGCACAACAGATTCGGGAATTCATGTTAGAATTCTTTAGAATAATAGAGAGGGGGGGGTCGGGGGGGGGGGGGGGGGGGGGGGGGGGGGGGGGGGGTGAATAAGTTATTCAAGGTCTAAATGCCCTAATAATGCTTTTTCTCAAATTATGGTGAGCTCATAAACTTTTCATCCATTCAAACTTAAATCAATCATCTTACCAAATTACAGTAAATCAATCTGCAGGGACAAAACATGCAAGATCAACACATGACACAATGATTTACATGGAAACCCAATTTGGAAAAAACCACCAGTAACATGCTACTTAATTCTCACTCTTCTAAAGTGATGCTCTATTAAAAGTGTTAGAATCTGAAAAGATTAATAACCCCGAAAACTAGTGCAAAGAGTAAATATCTAAACTATGAATGCAAATGATACAAAATCAAAATAGTATCATAGAGTTAGTCTCCAAGAGAGTAATGCAAATGCTGGAAGCAAAATAGCATTAAGAGGATGCAAAAACAAGAGATGCAAATACAAGCCAGGTAGCATGCTTATATAGGCTAGGAAGAGGGAGGAGGTGGCAACACCAACCAATGAGGAGCAACCATCTATTGGACTAAAGATAGCAAAGTATCTTCCCAAGATAGCTAATGGATGCTCACATGTAGGAAGGTGACACCTCACAACCATTAACCTAATAAGGCATGCTTTATTAACCTAAGCGAGATTATTAAAAGTGTAGGAAAAACCTAGCAAAATAGGAAAAATAAAAAACTACACTAACACCCCCCCATAAGCGAAGCTTAGGTGGATGTAGAAATGGGTCCTGGCAAGTCAAGCCTAATGAGGTACCCATGTACATAAAATTCCCCCAAAAAGAGAGAGAAAAGAGACTCCCCAAAGAAAATTAGGACTCCAAGTGAGAGGAAGAGGCCCCCCCAAAAGATCAAGCATCCCACACCTCTAGCAAAGCTTGCAAATTTTGTCCGGTAGATCCACTTACATCAAACAAGTTTTCTTCCCTTAGGAAAAGGGACAAGATCCCAAGTGTGGTTCCTCATCAAGGAACTATACTCTTCCTGCATAGTTGTATCCCACCCAAAAATGCCAGAAGCCTCATGAAAGGACTTTGGATTTGAGGCAGTAGCAATGAAGATATTTAGAGCATCCTTGAATTGTGAATGAGTCTGCTTCGTGTCTGATGGATCCCTAACCCAATCACCTGCAAACTGCAAGGTCTGTCTAGCCCAAAGTGGACCAAAAGATCAAGAATCTAGAGGAGAATCATCAACCTGTGAATTATGACTAGGAGAGGAAGGAGGTGAGTCCTCTGAATCACTCTCTACATCAGAAGTGGAGGTAGAAGACTGCTCAAGTGAATTTGACCCATTAGAAGATCTATCATGTATTCCAAGTGACTCCAATGTCAAGGTAGAAGGCAACCCTGTGACCATGCTCTACTGGTTAAGCTGATGCAAGTAGTGGAAGTTAAGACGGCCAAACTGCTCATGCCATAATCTGCTCACATCATTAAAGTGAGTGAGTGAAATAGTCAAAGGAGGATCAGGAACAAAGTGAGAAAACATGTAGAGTCGTGACTGATGATCTGCTCTCCCAACTGCAACTATAGAATCATTGTGAACCTCACATATCTCCACTGAACTAGGAATGAACTCAACCTGCTTGCCTAAACTTGTGTGAGTGATCTGGTATACCGATAGGAGATTAGTTGACATTGAGGGTACACAAGGAACATCATGGAATGTCCCATCCCCCACATCAACAGACCCTCTCCCACACACCTCAATAGGAGTTTTATCACCCATCAACATAGAAGGCATAGTACATGGCTCTAAGGATGCAATTTCTTCCTTAGATGAAGCCATGTGGTGTGAAGTACCTAAATCAAGAACCCAAGTGGATGGTGAGGAAGCAACTGTAAAAAGAGCCTTGCCCTTTCCTTTCCCCTTGCTATTTTCTTTTTCTTTGTTAGACCCTTCAGTAGAACTTTGTTTGATAGACTCAGGAACACTGTTATTATTCTTCTCAAAAATGTATCTCAAGTGATCATGTTGTTTCTGCAAACATTTATGTTCATCATGACCAGGTCTTTTATAATAGGCACATTTGACCTTTTCTTTCTTAGGCTTATCGCCCTTGGAAGATGGTGTATCAATAGTTGCTTTTGAAGAAACCAGCATCTGATCCTTCTTCTCCTCGCTATTCTTTTGTTTCTTGTCCTTACTATTGTTGTTACTACTTTGTCCTTGTTGTTCTTTTATGCCTTGGTTGGTAGCCAAGGCATGTGACTTAGAGGACTTAAGAATGCCCATCTGGATTAGCTTGTCCTATTCTCGAGTGAGATTGACAGCAAAATCATCTAAAGATGGCATGGTGAATTGAGTACCAAGTGCACCCTTAGTAGCATAGAAGGTAGAGACAAACACAAAATATTTTGAAGTTAGCTTAGAGAGAATACTAAGAATCAGTTGTTCATCTTTCTTTTCAATTCCACATTGTTTTAACTACAGCCTTAGTGATTTCAATTTGGTGAAAAAATATTGCATTGTGTTGAAATTGCCTGGACTCAAACTAATTAATTCATTTTCCAACATATGACCCCTCATTGAATCTTGTGTGCCAAATAGTGTTTCTAGCTTTGTCCATACTTCATTTGGTGTATCCAAAGACTCAATGTGAAATAGCAAGTCAGGAGAAACAGACAAACACAATGTTCCAAATGCCTCATCACATTTCTTAAACCACTTAGGCTTATCTTCATCTTTAGCAGGTTCAGTTTCAAGTCCCATAGTTATCCTATTTAATCTAGCTTTCGTTAAGTGAATTGTCATATGTGATTTCCACTCAAAGTAATTGTATGGAGTTAGGATGGGCATATTTGTTTGATCCATGATGAAGAAATGCAGAGAAGAAATGCTAGAAAGAAGAGAACCCAGCCACAACAATGCCCCCCCCCCCCCCTTTTTACTCAATCAAAGAACCCCCCCCCAAAGAAATATGATTTGGCACTTTATTTTAGTGCATTTACAACTACCACTAGAAAGAGATACTTAGTGGTCTTGATTTCAATGCATTACAAACCCTCATGAAGAGCATATACTAAAAGTGAAACTTGGGCACAATAATCAAAGAAAGAAATAGCACCACTGCGATCTACTCAAAAAATCATGCACTTTCAAAAAAAGAATCGCCTCGATACGAGGTCGTATGAGAAAGTTATGATCCTCCGAAGTTTCCAAAATGAGAACTGTGCACAATCACGGCTAAGAATCTACAATTTTTGAAGAATTCATGCATAAAAATCAAAAAATAACTCCACTAGTGGATAGAGCACAAAAAAATAGCCAAGTTCATAACAAGAATCATCAAAATCGGAGTCTGTATGAGCAAGAACGAGACATTTGAAAACTGCATTCAAATTTGTGACTGCCAACGGAGAGGGGTATGGTTGTAGCTTTGCATGCTCGATTCTAAAAAATATACAACTTGCATGCAAAATTTAAAAGATACCTAGATAGTTTTTCGAGACTGCGAACAAAACCCAAAAAGCATTTTTCTTGCTGATGTACAAAAGATGTTGTTGTAGTGTAAATCAGACGCCTTTAACAGTAAAAAATGGCTCCAAAAATCAGAAAATGACCCCAGCAACCAAAATATGACATGAAAATGTTGGATCAGCTTCTTAAGTCCATCAATGGCATGCTGGAACCTGCAAAATTGATTGAAAACTCCAAATATGCAAGTTGGTTGTCAGATTTGAGATTGAAACCCCAGAGAAAAACTATTTTTGTCAAAACTTTTCTGATTCTCAGGATCATCCAAAGATGCAAGAGAAGAGCATACTTCATTTTTCAAAAAACTACAATAAAGTTTATTTGCCCCCCCCCCCCCGAATCTCTCAAATAAGGAAACTAAAATCTACTCTTGCACAAAGAAAAGCTCTGATACCATGTTAGAATCTGAAAAGATTAATAACCCAGAAAACTAGTGCAAAGAGTAAATATCTAAACTATGAATGAAAATGATACAAAATCAAAATAGCATCATAGAGTTATTCTCCAAGAGAGTAATGCAAATGCTGGAAGCAAAATAGCATTAAGAGGATGCAAAAACAAGAGATGCAAATACAAGCTAGGTAGCATGCTTATATAGGCTAGGAAGAGGGAGGAGGTGGCAACACCAACCAATGAGGAGCAACCATCTATTGGACTAAAGATAGCAAAGTATCTTTTCAAGATAGCTAATGGATGCTCACATGTAGGAAGGTGACACCTCACAACCATTCACCTAATAAGGCATGCTTTATTAACCTAAGCGAGATTATTAAAAGTGTAGGAAAAACCTAGCAAAATAAGAAAAATAAAAAACTACACTAACAAAAAGCTTACCCTATTAAAGGCTTACAACAAACTATTAAATGTGACCTTGTTAGAGGATTTCACGATACTGTTAGGAATAGGCCTGGTCAAAGGACTTTAGAACATTCACTTGGAATGTCACCATGTTAAAGGATTTATAACATGGCTATTAAACCTGTATGCATGAAAATGCGGCCTATGCTAACACACACTTCAACACGGTCCTTATTTGCAGATTCATTGCGGAATGAACATTGAATTGTTCATCCGAAATTTGCCCTGCAAAGTGACCTGTTGCCTTCTATCTAAAGGGATTTTTCCTATTAATATCCTCAGAATCGAGGTGTAGGCAACCAGACCCTCTAAGAATGAAGGATTTGACAATGGAATTAAGCTAAGAATGAGTATACAGATTAATCTAAGAAATGAAAGATGCAATGTAATCTAAGAACAAATGAAGCAAACTAGATTAAGCATATGCATGAGTAAACTAAAATGAGATTAAACTAAAAATGAGAATGTATGCAAGAAATGTAAGTAAATATGAGCATGAATTTCAACAGCAATTCGATAGCAAATCAATTCATCCTCCCCAAAATGAAGAGATGAGGGTCTCTTAAATAGAGTCTCCTAGAATCCATCAACAGTTGAGATCGATTCAGATCAACGGTCAGGATTGAAGATGAGTTTCAGTCATAAAGGGAGATTCCCAAATTAAAGGGAGTTAACAGACTTAATTTGAGATAAATAAGGAGTTAACTATTTTAATTTGAGTAGAAAAAGGAGTTAACTGAGTTAACTCATTTTTTATCAATAGTGAACTGAAAATTCCCCTTTTTGAACTGAAGAGAGATTTTGTTGAAATATTTAATTTAATAAAATGAAATATGCTCTCATAATTACTTTTTCTATTTAATTAAATAATCTTTAATTAATTAGAGACACTTTTGTTTAATTAAATAACTTCATTTAATTAATTAGGAATGTCTTCCCATTTAATTAAATAACTTTGTTTAATTATTTAGAAGTAAGTACTCCATTTAATTAAATAATTTCTTTTAATTAATTAGAAATACCTTTCCCATTTAATTAATTAAGATAGGCATATTTATTAAATTAAATAAATTTAATTCCATAGTACATTAGCCTTAGGATATAATTATAATTTAATTAAAGTATAAATACTTAATAATTAAATTAAATATTAATCAATAGGTACTATGTGACTAATACGAGTAAATACTATAGGAATTAAATAATAAGCATGATGAATGCAGATTTAGGTTTTCTGGATCTGACAATTAAGTCAAGTAGCGAATAGAAGAATGAGAATTGCCTATTAGAATAAGACTTTGAAATTATCAGGAATAGACCAGAATTGGTATAATGGCAATTAGCCAATTTTGGGGTATTACAAAACCAACCTAAGTCCATAGGATTTAAACTATTTGTTACAATTTCTAGAGAGTAACAATAATGGCTTTCTGATCTGATAAAACTTATAACCTATTTTGCGAATTTCATATCACGCTTCAGTTCAGTCCTTTTGCTTGGCTTTTAATTACTTCAGCTTTGATAGCTTGTCATCTCAAGCTTCGTCTCCTTGAGTCTTCTTACTCATCATACCAATGCAACCATATATGTGGTCATCTGTTGAAGTAGAGTAACTATGCTCTCTTATTCCTTAGCACCTCCTTCAGTACTTTATGCTTTCATGTTTGACCTCCTCTCACACTTTGCTTTGTGACCTTATGACTCCTTAAATAAAAATTTGGAGTCTCTTTCCCGCTCAATTCTTCCTCTCCAATTTTAGGGTTTCAGGTGGATTAGGTAGGGTACAATGTATCTACCCCATATCTTGCTCTTATCTAGAAACTTCGTCTAAAGTGTAGTTGTATTCTCCAAAAACATTTTACATGATGTTCTATGCCACTAGCTCATCACTCTTATCTTCTATTTAATTCACATAATTCTAGATAACAACCTTGTCAACTCAGATCTGGTGAATCTTTGATCTTTGAAATAATGCAGCAACTCGGCATTATTGATTTACTAATGCTTGGTACCTTTGTGTTACTCAGTACTTGTATCCTGCTCGGCACTTGTATCTGCCCAGCACTTGTTTCTTGACTCGACACTTGTTTCTTGACTCGGCACTTGTATCTGCTCAACACTTGTTTCTTGACTCGACACTTGTATCTGATTAGCACTTGTTTCTTAACTCGGCACTTGTATCTGCTTGGCACTTACTAAGGTTGAACTTGCTCGACTTCAACTAGGAATCTGTTCGGTACTGACTAGCTTTCTTGGCTCCCTCTCTAATAGACTTAGTTAGGCTTCATAAATGACTTAGCTAAAATCTTACATCTTTGATATGTTTCTGTGTGCCCATTCTCTATGTCTTAGAGTATGTCATCAATACACTTTTTTCATCAATAGCTTAGCTTATCCTTATACTTCATCACAACATCATAACTTCAACCTTTCTCTAGGTGTTCTAGTTACATCTTATTGATTGCCTTCTCCTTGTCAATCAACCAATTGATAGTATTTGGATCACTAAAGCAATTGTCATTCCTACAAGTAGCAAGTTTGACATCAATGAAAAAACAATGATTGAGAACATTATTTACTATTTCCATTACTTTTTATGTATGATCTTTTCAATCATTTCCAACAATCTCCCTCTTTGGCATTGATGGCAAACCATATTGATCAATTGATCAACTTTGTTACCACCAAAATTATATACATTTTCTGCTTCTTTCTGTGTCTTCCTCTTGACTACTGCATCTTTACTACTGATCTCATATATCTCCCTCTCTCATATATATCTCCCTCTTGCTTTGTATTGATCAGTTTTTTGCATATTTCTCCCTCTTTGACGTAAATGCCAAAGATGTAGCATCTTTAACATGCACAATATAAGCTTTGGCTCTTGATGTCTTCTCCCTTTGTCACCATGCTTGTGACTAATTTAGAGTTTCTGCTCCTGCTGTCATCCTCTACATCATTCTTCAAATATTTCAATGATTTATTCCTATTGATGCAGGGTAGCTTCCTTGTTGCTTTACACTACTTGAGTTAGGGGCATTACCCCCAACTTGCCTCTAAGATATTCATAAGTATCATTGGGCAATGGTTTGGTGAAGATATCTACAGTTTGTTCCTCTATGTGAATGTACTCCAACTTCACTTGTTTGTCTTCTACCAATTCTCTGACATAGTGATACTTGATTGCAATATGCTTGGTTTTTGCATGCATTACTGGATTTTTGGATATGTTTATAGCACTTGTATTATCACAATACAATATCACAGGTTTGGTTACCTCTTCTTTCATCCCTTTCAATAGATGTGTGAGCCACACAATGTTTGTGCAATTGACTGCTACTGCCACATATTCTGATTCTGTAGTGGACTGGGATGTGCATGTTTGTTTCTTGCTAGTCTAGGTAACTAGCCTTTTACCTAAAAATAATGCACCTCCACTTGTGCTTTTTTTGTCATCAATGTTGCCTCCCCAATCTACATCTATATATGCATTGAGCTCAAACTTCTCATTCTTTTTGTAATATAGACCAAAGTTGTCAGTTCCTTTGAGATACCTCATTATTCTTTTTACTGCTATGAGATGATTTTCTTTGGGATTAGCAGAGAATCTAGCCACTATTCCAACTGCTAATGATATGTCTGGTCTACTATGTACAACATATTGTAGTTTTCCAATCATGGATCTGTACATTATTTGATTAACTTTAGCTGATACATCATTTTTGGATAACTTATATCCTGTTGCCATTGGTGTGCTGACTGGTTTGGATTCTTCCAATCCAAATGTTTTAAGTATCTCTTTGATATACTTTGATTGTGTCACAAATATACCATGTTTTAGTTGATGTACTTGCAATCCAACAAAAAAATTGATTTCTCCAAACATAGACATCTCAAACTCATGTTTCATTTTATCAGCAAAGCCTTTGCAAAGCACTTCCTTTCCTCCAAAAACTATGTCATCCACAAAGATTTCAAATACAATAATATCCTTACCTTCTTCTGATTTGATGTACATGTTGTTGTTATCATCAATTTTTTCAAATCCTATTTGCACTAGATACTTGTGAAGTCTCTCATACCATGCTCTAGGTGCTTGTTTCAGACCATAGAGTGCTTTAAGTAATTTGCAAACCATATCTCTATTGTTCTGATCAACAAATCCCTCTGGTTGTTCAATATAGACTTCCTCTTCCAATATACCATTTTAAAAAGTAGACTTTACATCCATCTAATAGACTTTAAGACCTTTATATACAGCATATGCAAGTAAAGTTCTTACTCCTTCCATTCTAGCAACAGGGGCGAATGTTTCCTCATAGTCTAATCCTTCTTCTTGAGCATAACCCTTGCATACTAGTCTAGCTTTGTTTCTAGTAATCTCGTCATTCTCATCTAACTTGTTTTTGAATACCCACTTGGTGCCAATCACATTCTTGTCAATTGGTCTGGGAACCAAATTCTAGGTTTTGTTCTTCTTTATTTGATCAATCTCTTCTTCCATAGCTTTATACAAGTCATCATCTTGTAATGCACCATATACTGTCTTAGGTTCAAGTTTTCTGATCAGACATGATTCATGTCTTAGTTTATTCCTTGTCATTGGTCTTGCATCTTTGTCACCAATTATCTGTTCAGCAGGGTGATGTCTTTTTACATATTTGGATAATCTTAGTTCTATCCTTGTTTCCATGTTTGATCTTTTAGATTTAGGGTCACTATGCACTGAGTTGTCAGGTTGTTCTTCATCTCTTTCATGTGTACTATTTTCAGGATCAGATTGTGCATTTCTTTCATTTTGCAACTCGGCTTCTAAATGTAACTCGGCATTCACTAATTGTGACTCGGCTGAAACTAAAATTTGCTGTTGAATCCCAATTTGATTGACAACATTCTCATCAATAGGCATTCCTTCATAAGAATACACAAAGGTTCTATATTCATCCATTCTCTTTGGTTCTTCAGCTTGGACTTCTGTATGCTCATCAAAGTTTAAATTTGTACTTTCCACAATTTTGTTAGTGTTAGTATTCAAACATTTATATGCCTTACTTCTAATGGAGTAACCAAGAAATATGCCTTCATCACTTTTTGCATCAAATTTTCCATTTCTAGCATCTTTAAGGATAAAGCATTTGCAACCAAATACTTTGAAATGTTTTACATTGGGTGAGTGACCATACCATAATTCAAAAGGTGTTGTATTTGTACCTTTCTTGACTTGTACACGATTTAGCGTATGAACAGCTATACTTACAGCTTCTCTCCAATATTTTAGAGCAATAGTCTTTTCCATCATTAGTGTTTTGGCATAGTCAATCACAGATCTATTTCTTCTCTTAGAAATTCCATTTTGTGGGGGAGTTCTAGGAGCTGACATTTGTCTTTTGATTCCTTTGTCATTACAAAATATCTCAAATTTATTTTATGTGAGTTCACCACCTCTGTCTGATCTCAGGCATTTCAAACTCTTTCTTATTTCCTTTTCAACTCTAGCCACATACCACTTAAACATTTGAAAAGCATTAGATTTTTGCTTTAAGAACATAACAGTCATCATCTTGGAATAGTCATCAACAAACAACATTATATATTTATCTCCTTTGTAGCTTTGTACTTCCATTGAACCACATAAGTCAGTATGGACTAACTCAAGTACTTCTTTAGATGTATAGTTTTTACTTTT
Source organism: Cupressus sempervirens (assembly GCA_028749045.1). Lineage (NCBI taxonomy): Eukaryota > Viridiplantae > Streptophyta > Pinopsida > Cupressales > Cupressaceae > Cupressus > Cupressus sempervirens. The sequence continues at coordinate 948,000,928 of CM053785.1, read as the reverse complement.
GAAACTTGACTTTGTCATCTTTCCTAGCTGACATCGTTTGCACATGATATTATCAGGTTTCTTCAATTTATGTAAACCTCTTACTTTCTTCATTTTACTGATATTGACTAGATTTTCAAAGTTGACATGACATAGCCTTCTATGCCATAACCATTTGTCATCAAATTTTGCAACAAAACAAGAAACATCATCCATATCAAGGTAAAAAAAATTACTTCTTGTTTGATCTCTTTTTCCTATCAATTTACCATCAGTACCATAGATTTTTGCAATTTTGTTTCCAAATTCTACTTTGCATCCTACATTTCCTAACTGTGAGACACTCAACAAATTGTAGTTTAATCCTTCAACATAGTATGCATTATCACATAAAATTTGTTCTGTAAGCTTAATGGAGCCTTTTCCTTTTATTTGACATGGAGCATCATTACCAAATCTAACACTATTTCCATCATACTAAGTAAAGTTAACAAACTTACTTTTGTCTCCTATCATGTGATGTGAGCATCCACTATCTATGATCCATCTGTCATTTTTGTTCATACTTGTTACTAGTGTTGTAGGTTCTTCTTCATTAGATTGGTCCTTCATGGCTACATAAACAACTTCATCATCATGATCATCAGAATTCTCTTCAACAATATATCACTTCTTGCCTTTGTCTTTGTAATCTCTCTTATCATCTTTTCTTCTATATTTTTTGCCTTCCTTATAATCCTTTTTCTGTGTACACCTTGCAACAATATGTCCTACTTCATTGCAATTGAAACAAATGGTAGGAATCTTACCTTTGAATTTTCCTTTGCCTCTATGAAATCTTCTAGCTAGCAATGCTTTCCATTGTTCCACATCTTCCTTATCAGTGCTACTGTCACTGGATACATATTTTATTTTTCTTCCTTTCTTTGGTTTCACCTATTCAGCATCTTTTAATGATAGCTTGGCCTTGAAAGAAGATTCAACATTCTCGGGTCTGTAGTTGTCAAAGTTAGATAACTCAAATGTAGTGAGTTTACCCACTATTCTTTCAAAACATAGATTGTTACACATCTTAGTTCTTGTATTGCTGATACTCTAATAGCATAGATAGGGAGAAAGGTTCTTAAGAGCTTACTATTTACAGTATCTTCATCCAATTGACCACTCAAACATCTTATTGCACTTACCACTTCCTTTATTCTAGCACCATACTGAGCAGCATTCTCACTTTCCTCCATTTTCATATCATCAAACTTTCCTCTGATGCTTTCTCTTTTTTCTCTTTGGACATTTTGATCTCCTCCATAAATGTCTGATAAGACTTTCCACATTTTGAATGCAGTGTCACATCCTTTGATATCATCAAATTCAGCATAGTTGAGTGGTGAAGCAATCTCAAGCATTGTCTAATTATGTTCCTATTTGTTTTTCAAATCTTCTGCAGTAAGAGTACTAGTTGGATCAACATGTTTAGTAACAATTGAATTTTGAGCATAATCTCCTATGGATCCAAGATGGAGCTTCATCAAACTCTGTCATGCAACAAAGTTGTCTTTGTTGAGCTTGGGGACTTCTCTCTTAGGCATTTTGATCTTTTCTGCTTCTAGTTCCTTTAAACTGAATTAGTAGTTTGGCTCTGATACCAATTGTTAGAATTCTTTAGAATAACTGAGAGGGGGGGGATGAATTAGTTATTCAAGGTCTAAATGCCCTAATAATACTTTTTCTCAAATTATAGTGAGCCCATAAACTTTTTATCCATTCAAACTTAAATCAATCATCTTAGCAAATTACAGTAAATCAATCTGCAGGGATAAAACATGCAAGATCAACACATGATATAATGATTTACGTGGAAACCCAATTTGGGAAAAACCACCAGTAACATGCTACTTAATTCTCACTCTTCTAAAGTGATGCCCTATTAAAAGCCTACCCTATTAAAGGCTTACAACACACTGTTAAATGTGACCTTGTTAGAGGATTTCACCATATTGTTAGGAATGGGCTTGGTCAAAGGACTTTAGAACATTCACTTGAAATGTCACTCTGTTAAAAGATTTATAACATGGCTATTAAACCAACCTAAGTCCATAGGATTTAAACTATCTGTTACAATTGCTAGAGAGTAAAAATAATGGCTTTCTAATCTGATACAACTTACAACCTATTTTGCAGATTTCAGATCACACTTCAGTTCAGTCCTTTTTCTTGGCTTTTAATCACTTCAGCTTTGACAGCTTGTCATCTCAAGCTCAGTCTCCTTGAGTTTTCTTACTCATCATACCAATGCAACCATATATGTGGTCATCTATTGAAGTAGAGTAACTGTGCTCTCTTACTCCTTAGCACCTCCTTCAGCACTTTATGCTTTCATGCTTGACCTCCTCTCACACTTTGCTTCATGATCTTATGACTCCTTAAATAGAAATCTAGAGTCCCTTTCCTACTCGATTCTTCCTCTCCAATTTTAGGGTTTTAGGTGGATTAGGTAGGGTACAATGTATCTACCCCATATCTTACTCTTATCTAGAAACTTTGTCTAAAGTCCAATTGTATTCTCCAAAAATGTTTTACATGATGTTCTGTGCCACTAGCTCATCACTCTTATCTTCTATATAATTCACATAATTCTAGATAACAACCTTGTCAGCTCAAATCTGGAAAATCTTCGATCTTTGAAATAATGCAGCAACTCGGCATTATTGGTATATTGATACTTGGCACCTTTATGTTACTCGGTACTTGTATCCTGCTCGGCACCTATATCTGCTTGGCACTTGTTTCTTGACTCAGCACTTGTATCTTCTCAGCACTTGTTTCTTGACTCAACACTTGTATCTGCTCGGCACTTGTTTCTTGACTCAGCACTTGTATCTACTCGGCACTTGTTTTTTGACTCAGCACTTGTATCTGCTCGGCACTTGAAGATCACTCGGCACTTACTAAGGTTGAACTTGCTCGGCTTCAACTAGAAATCTTTTTGGCGCTGACTAGCTTGCTCAGCTCCCTCTCTAATAGACTTAGTTAGGCTTCACAAATGACTTAGCTAAAATCTTACATCTTTGATATGTTTCTGTGTGTCCATTCTCTGTGTCTTAGAGTATGTCATCAATACACTTTTTTCATCAATAGCTTAGTTGATCCTTGTACTTCATTACAACATCATAACTTCAACCTTTCTCTAGGTGTTCTAGTTACATCTTATTGATTGCCTCCTCCTTCTTAATCAACCAATTGATAGTATTTGGATTACTAAAGAAATTGTCATTCCTGCAAGTAGCAAGTTTGATATCAATGACAAAACTATAATTTCCTTTTGCAATTTTTTGTCATGCTCTTCGTTCTCTTCAAACTTTGGTAAGTGCACATGAGTCAAAAATTGATTATACAACCCTTCAAAATTGACATTAATTTCTTAGTTCTTACACAGTTGTAAACTAGACCAATATAGGATTTTCAACACACTTGGATTGCATAGAATTTCTAGTATGCTTAGCATACATAGTGAGCTCGGCTTATACTAGCCTTAACTCCATCACTCAACAATAACTACAATTGCTTCCATGATCAATAACAACATAGAAAACAACAAATCTATAGAATAACTCTTAATATTAACTTCTTTATTGCATCTTGATTAATGCATATTTATTCTTTTCAGATCTTAGATATTTGGAACTAATGAATAATATAACTTTTCAAATGTTAGTTCTACACATACCTTTTATTGCCTAGTTTTGGGTGATGTGATCACCTGATCCATTGGATGAAGTTACCTCATCCGAACTTGATGTATTGCAATCTTCTTTCTTTTTCTATGTCTTGTTCATCTATACCTTTAGCTTTTAAAAATTGAACTTTTCTTTACCTTTACCAAATTCATTGCTCGACATAAATGACCTAGTTAAATAGTATCTATTGATATGACCAGTCTTGAGATAACTAAAGCATGTAATCTCACTCAAACATCTATTGCAGTTTCCTCTGAAATGTGTCCTTACACAATTCTTAGGAACATGTCCATATTCTTGATAAGAGTGACAACTATCCCTTGTGTTGTAATTCCAATCATAGGAATTTTTATTTTGGTGTACCTTTGATGTCCACTTGGCCATAAATCTGAATTCATATTCTTTTTGTCCATACTTCTGACAATTTTAACAATATCCTTCAAATCTTTGAGTACTCATGGTCTTGGTCCTATATTCATTTGCCTGATGTCCTTGTTCATTGTAGTTGTAGCAGTATCCTCTATATTTCTACTTGGGATTTTGATTGACAATTTTGCTCCTACAAATATTTGTTGTATGACCCAATTTTCCACAATTATGACAAGTGGGTTTGTAATTCTTACCTTTTTTATTCATTTGCTCACAAATTTTAGATGATTATCCTTCTTCAATATTAGCTTGTCCCAATCTAGTAGCATCATTATTAGGTCTTAGTGAATCCATAAATTTCTCAAACTATTTTATGGCTTCACTTGATTTGTTGAATCTTTCAATGAATTCCTTCTTTGCTCTCAATTCATTTTGTAATAGATCATTCTATGACTTTAGGGTTGTGATCTCAATGTCCTTTCCATTCAATTCATGGTTTGCAAGAATCAACTAATTCATTGTATCCAATTTCATATTAGCAATATTTTGTACATATGATGTCTTCTCTTCAAGTCTGTTAGTCAGTATTCTTTGTCCTCTTCAATCTTGACTTTGTCTTCCTCAACTTTCTTTTTCATTTCAATCACCTCACATAGAAATACTAATTGCACTTCTTGTTCTCTTTGATATTTATGACTTCTTTAGTTAAGGCACCATTCTTTTCCATTAGATCTACAACTATTACATCAAATTCATTTGAGTTTCCATCCTTAAAAAATTCAGTAGTATCTTCTTCTTGGTATTGAGTATCATTTTGCTGAATAACTAATTTCTTTCTTCTCTTCAATGGATGTTGCAATTCATCTCTTGCCTCCTTGAGTTGATGTATGGAACGCTAAATTTAAATATTCTAGTTGTCAATAGTCTTTCCCAACTTGTAGACTTCCATCTTCAAGATCTTACCTCCAACATTGTGAAACTTTTCTTTCTAGAGAACTCAATTCTGATACCAATTGTTGGAAATAGCAATGTGAAAGAAAGTTCAAGGGGGGTGGGGTGTGTTGAATTAGCACTCAATACTTTTGTCTCTTAAAACATATCACCAACATCCATCTCATAACTTAACATGCATCACATCCATAGCATTAACTAAATAAAACATTAAAAAAAAAATTGTTTCCCAGAAACCCTCAAATGAGAAGGTAAAACTAGGGTGGGGATGACACCCACAAATCTTCACTTCTATAGTTGTAAAGTGTGACCTATTGTGGATACAATGTGTTTGATCATAATCTATGATCTACCCTATGAGATTCTTGCCCTATTAAAGACTTACAAAGACTGTTAGGTCTCACCTTGTTAGAGGATTTAAACTTACAATAAAACAAGCACTCGGTTAAGAGATTTACAACATCCTGTTAGAGCTACTTGGTTAAGATATTTTATCTTTTTCACCTATTAGAATGATTCAACACCATGATCCCTTCAGTTAGAACCTTTCTTCTTGATGTTAGATCTTCTCCTTGCTATTTAAACCTTGATCCTCCTAATCATATATGTCTCCTTTATCCTTTCACTTCTTTACTATGTTCTTCTCAAACTAATTTTACAATGCATGACTCTGTCATTGTCATCTCAACCACTATGAATTCCCTCTTCCCTCTTAGAATTTGTCTCCTAGCACACTCATAAACCTTTTAGGTTTTTCCTCCTTTTATAAACATTGGTGGTGATGGATTAGGTAATAATAAATGACTGAGGTTTATCCTTATTGCCACCTAATGCTTCCATCAATTTGATTGGTTGCACATGTATTGCATAGGGATTCACACTATGACACCATAATTATCTTCTACAATCGTAAAATATGGTTATGTAGGCCCAAAAATGGTTTACATTGAAGTTTTTTCCATTACAAACATCTATGTCATAAACTGTTCACTCAACATCCAAAGGCTCTGAAGCTCGGCCTTCACTATTCTCTTAATGTTGTAACTTAGGTTTTGAATATCTTGGCACAATCTATTTATGTCACACCAAAATCACTTAGCACATACTATTTACTTGGCATGTACTATCTAAACAACTATACTCGGCAATCTTTTATCTTTGTTATATAATGACTAAGTGTTTTGTCACTACTTTGTCAAAACCAATATGAGATTTACACTCTGATCTACTCACTTCCTGAACTAGACTAGATAACAAATTCATCACACCAACCATCTAATAAAAGTTAGAAAACCCCATTATTTTTCTCATGGAATACATATCAAACCTCTTAACCAAAAATTTTCCTGAACTAAATACATTATTCATTAATGCTATGTCTAGTTTCATATTTCTACGATACAAGTCATTTTGAAACTCTGCATTAGCAACAAATAGTAAATAAAATTGTAATAATAGTAATAATTTGTAAAACTATCCTAGCTCCTGAGATAAATCAACATAAGAACACTCCCTCTAATTTAATAGGAAGAAGAAAATTCAAGGAGTTATATTTATTTTACAAGAAGTTATTTCTTTAACTTCTTGTTGATGGTAAAATAAAATTAGTTGGTCATCCCAAAGTAGAAATAAACTAATTTACTTCAAGATTTTATTTGGTCCTTTAATTTTGTAAAAGATAATAAATTAAATTAAACTTTATTAACTCATTAAATGAAATAAAAAATATCTTTTCTTTTATGTCTGATTTTAGGAAACAAATTTTACTATCTAGTAAAATAACATAAAAAAAGACAAGACAAAATTCACTATTAAAAATAAAATGAGAACTAACTATGTTTGTGTTTGTATATGTGGACGTGCACATGTGCGTGCATGTGTGTGTGTTTGTGTGTGTGTGTGTGTGTGTGTGTGTGTGTGTGTGTGTGTGTGTGTGTGTGTGTGTGTGTGTGTGTGTGTGTGTGTGTGTGTGTGTGTGTGTGTGTGTGTGTGTGTGTGTGTGTGTGTGTGTGTGTGTGTGTGTGTGTGTGTATTTTATTTTTCATATTAGAAGTAATCTATCAAAATTTAAAGCAAATTGCTAAATGATAATAGTTTTCTTAGATAACAATACTTAAATTCCATTAACTAGTTGAGTAAACTAAAAAAAACACCATTTCCAACCATTTAAAAACAAAATAAAAATCATGAAAAAACCTATCATTGGTGCCAAATTTGCATAATAAAAATAAAATAAATTAATGTCAGCAATGATTACCCCAAGAAACTAGTTAACACCAATTACCTATAAAAGGAGGTTGTGTTGGAGAACATCGATTTGTGAAAGTGTAGGCTAGTGCTATGTGAAAAGATAGACAAACATAGGTCAAATAGAGACCCAGAGACTAATGTGAAAGGCATGAATGGCAACAACCAACATTCCATCCCCAAATTAGTAGTGAACTCAAGCATAATCTAGGATTGTTTTATTAGGAAATTGATCTTCTGCCTTACCTTCTAACTCTTCCATGGCTACAATGTCACACATAAGAGACAAAAACCTAACATTGTGTTGGTAATGACAGGGAAAAATAAGGAAGCTAATATCCAAATAGATAAATGTCAACACTTTAGCAAATGGTCAGTATGATAGAAAAAATAAAAGGCAATGTTGAACATAATTACCAATTATTGACAACACACTTCAAAGTATATTTGTTTAGCAGGCACATCCGATTGAACCAACAAGAACACAAATAACATTAATTCGTAAGAAAAACATAGGAATTTGGATCAAGTAATTCAATTTGATCGATGCCCTCTGATTCTTCTGATTTTTTTTATTTTTCTACTTGCCCCAAATCCTTTGTGTGTATGTTTTATTTGGTATGTTTTCTTCATTTTAATTCCCAAAACATTCTTTTTCTGAACATGCAAAATTCTTCAAATTTTCCTTACTAAATTTTTTTAGTTATAGTTGAAGGGGTAAGTTTTCTAGATTTCCATTTCTAGTTTAAGTTATTTCTATTTTTTATCAAACACCTCTCTAAGACAACAAACAATACTAAAAATAGAATGTTATTTTTGAACATATTATGCAAAAATGGGTCATGACACCTCTTTCCATGGATTGTCTTTGACATGTTGGTTGGCCTTTAAGCTTAGTTATGTGGTGTTCTCGAGGGAATGTGGAAATTTTTCTTGTGTTTGAGATTTTGAGTTGCTTGATTTTCAATAAGGATTCCTTCTTCATGAGTGTTATGCATTATTTTTTATCATCAATAAGGAATCCCTCTTCACAAGAGTTGTGAATTATTTGTGTAATGAGATTAGAGTGGCTTCCTTTTTTGAAGCTCAAGGGGTAGATGTTGATCTATCTTTGTGGCCTTGAAGGCTTTGGTCTCTCTTTTGGTTTTTTAATCTATCTCTTTAGATTGGGAGAGATGTTTAATATTTGAAGTTGATGTTGGGTATCATGGTAATTGACTATTCATTTTAATGTTTTTGGAGTTTGGGAGAGTTGAATTTCTCTCTAGGCTAGGCTTTGATGATTTCAACACTTTTTTCCTTACCTCTCTTACATCCAGGTTTCTGATGACTTGTTTTCTAATGCTAGTTTGGACTATGGAGACTTAGTTGATGTTTTCTTCTCTTGGGTGAGTGATCTACTTATTGGGACAAAAGTGCTAGTTGAATGCCCATTTGTTCCTTCTCTACATTTATAGTGAATTCCTTTTATTTCTAGTATTTTCCACTAAGGGAAGATGCCATTTTAACTAAGGCATTGTGGATAGGTTGCTAGATTAATCACTTCTAGTGGATGTGATTTGATGTTTTTACCCTTTCACTCTACCCTTCATTTCACTAGATCTCTCTTGTCTCAAGGTGGGTAAGCTCATAGAAGACACAAATATCTTTAGTACATGGATGTTTGAAGTGAAATGTTGTAAAAATTCTCAATGACTGGTCTTTTTGGTATCCAAATTCTTTCTTTTCCACTTATTTTTCTTAGTTATCTATATTTTACCAGTCTTTTTTTATGTGGTCGATTATGGATTTTTTTTGTGGAGAATGTATTGGAGTTTGGGTGCGATAATTTTACATCAGGGGGCTATGATGTGTTTTTTTACCCCTTTTTCCCTTTTGTCGCACTACATCTCCTCTACTCTATAGTTCCCTTATATCTTGGTTGTCTCTTATTTAGGTGGGGGAATTTATTTAGTGGTAGAACTTCATTTAGCTAAGAAGAAGTGCTCATTCATAGGTGTTTCCTTTTTCTCTATTCCTATTGAGATGGTCTCATATTCTATTAAGATGAAGTATACCTATGGTGGCATTGATCCTACTAGGTGTAACTTCTCCACGTTAAAGGTTAGGTGAGCATCTCAAAAACCCTTTAACTTAGATGTTTTTATTTGTAAGAATTTGGTATAACTCTACTACCATGTAAGAATTTTCCTAAGGAAAGAATGAAATACCAAGATCTAGAAGCTTAAGAGATAGCACAAGAGAGATAAGATGTAATCAAATGAGAATAGATATCAGATGATTGGATGAATATATCATAGAAGTGCCTTGTATATAAAGGCAACTAATATGACTAGGAGTCAACAAAGAGATAAGCATACCAACTAAGCACATATCCACCAAGAGTGGATTATCCTCCATTGTGCATGAATGTATGTGAAACAATGAGAGGATAAGAATGTAAAGGTGTATCTCATAAAGAGATGTAGTAGACAACATGTGCTCAATTGGAGTGCAAACTATTGTATTGTTAACATGACAACTCATATGAATATGCAATCTCCTGGGTGTCTACATGACAACTAATATGAATATGCATTAACCTAAGTAAACTTAAGTAAAGTGTAAATAGTAAATACTTATTTACACCAACACCCCCCCTTTAAGTGCAACGTAGGGAAATGTACTTAAGCTCACAAAAGCTATATAATAATGCAAGATGGTTCTCGACTACTAGGCCATGTTAGGTACCCATGTACAATATGCAAGTGCAAATGATATGCAATGCAATCTCTCATAAAGTAGAGAAAGAGGGAAAACCACATGGGAAAAACCCCCTCCAAAAAGAGAGAGAAGTACAATAAAAGAAAATGAGAGAGAAGAAGACCTCATGTGAGGAAAAGATCCCCCCCATAAGAGAGAAGAAGAGGAAGATAGACCAAGCAATCCCCCTTCAATGTAGAATGTACACTTGTGGTAGATGCACAAGGCTCAATGAAGAAACTCCTCCATGAGTGTAGAACAACATTCCTACCCTTAGGAAGAAATAGAACCAAAGGTGTATCAATGAAGCCTCTCCCATCTATAGGAAGAAACCTCAAAATGTATGAAATCTCTGAAACCTGCTCAAGTGTCCCCATGTCAATACTGAAAGGTGCCTCCTCCAAATCATGTGTATTATACCACTCTACTAAAAAATACAAATTAGGATCAACTGAGGATGAATGTAGAAGATGTATCGAAGACTCAAGTGTCTTCTCTTAAGAGAAAGTGACCTCCTCCAAGTGTTGTATCAAAGAATATACCATCATGTCAACCTTGAAAGATTGATCAAGTAGAGAATGAAGATGAGGGTCAGCATGCTCCCTCACAAAAATTGAAGAAGGATCATCTTCACCAAAGAGAATATGAATGTCATCAATAGTGTCTCCCAAATTTGCAATGTAGGACTCCACAAACAAACTAGTAATGCCTATCAAGTAGTCATCCCATGGAATTGAGTTTGAAAGATAATGAATATCCTATTGCACTGACTCACTTGAATCCATGGCTATGTGAATACAACTATCATCAAGAATAATAGTAGATGGAATATTAGTAGGAGGAGAAGCAATTGATGGCTCAAGAACTTTATCACATGTGAGTACACCCAAGTTCAAGTAGCCAAAATTCTCCTCAAAATCTGAATCATCACTAGTAATATGATCAAAATCTATTGAAGAATTTGCTAAGAAATCATTGTCATCATCATGACCAAAATATGAGAAGTAGTATAGTCGAGATGCGTGATCAACTACACCCGTAGCAATGATCTGTCTACTCTCCAAGTCTTTGATAAAAACTGAATCAGGTGTGAATTCCACATTCCTTCTTCTATCTCCATGAGTGAGTTGATAGATGGAAAGAAGATTATGACTTAGGTGAGGTACACACAACACATCTTTGAAGTATCGCTCCCCTTTATCAATATTGCCTTTCCCAACAACATTCATGTAAGTATGATTTCCCATCAAGATAGGTGGAGTATGATAATGATCAAATGATGAAAACATAGACTGTGAAGATGCCATTTGATGAGAAGCCCCTAAATCTAGAAGCCATCTCCCTAAATCTTGACTTGAAGTAGCTACTAAGGCTTGACCTTTGCCCATGTGATCCTTTCCTTTATCAAAATCTAAATGTGAAGAAGAGAATGAAGTGGTCATTCTTGAAGGTAGACCAATTTGATTCTTCTTAAGAATATTCTTGAGTTCATCTATCTCCTTCTTATAACAATGATGTTCTTCACGTTCATTCTTCTTGCAATATGCACAAGTAAGAAACTCCTTCTAGGATGATCTACCCTTACTGTTGGAGTTTTCTTATGGTGAGGAGGTTGAGTGTTCTTTCTCTTGTTGTGACTTTTATTGCCATGATTTCTTCTTCTTGTTATACCCTTTTCCTTGATTCCCTTTACTAGCCACCAATGCTTTAGACTTTGAAGACTTGAGAATCCCCTTGCTCATCAAATCTGATTATTCTACCATCAACATCTCTATGAAGGAATAAAATGAAGGCATGGTGTAGGAAGAACCTAATGTCAAATTATGAGTGTTGAAGCTCACAAAAAATGGTGCATACTCTAGAGGAAGTTTTCTCATCAAGTTATAAATCAATTTTTCATCCTCTATGGTAATTACACAATCCTTAACCATTAACCTTAGCTCATGTGCCTTGGTGATATAGTCTTGAATTATGTCAAACTCTTTTGGATATAATGACATGAAATTTTCATCAAGTTCAAAATCCCTAGCTTTGTCTAATTTTGCATACAAGCTAGCAAACTTATCCCATGCTTCCTTTACTATTTTACAATTATCAATATGGAAGATAAGATCTTCATGTACATACTTCCTCAAAGTACCAATAGCAACCTTATTGTTATGATTCCATTCATTTAGTTTATCAAGATTAGATGGTGCAACCATGGTTCCATCAACATAATCAATTAAACCCTTTTCTATCATTTTACTCCATGCTCTAATTTTCCATATAGCATAATTATATGGAGTTAAAAGTGGAAACCTAGGAGAACCCATGATGCAAAATAAAAGAACACAAGAGAAAGAGAAGTGAAAACACTCAAGACACACCCCCAAAATTACTCTATCAAAGAACCCCACCAAAATGGATGATTTTGGCACTTTATACTTAGTGCATATACAATTTCCACTTGTCAAAATGAACCAAAGTGGACTTCTATTTTTGATGGTTACAACAATAAATATGAAGCTATATTAGACTCAACAAGATAAGACACAAGATCTCTTAAGGATCTAAATTAATTACAAGTGCCAAAATAGGCAAAAAATGACCAAATTCTAAAAGTAATATGTTTACTTAGAATTACTCCAAACTGATACTAGATCTAGGAAGTAGACAAAAAATCACACACTTTCAAAACAATATCACCTGAATATGTATCCATATGAGCCTGAACTAAGCCTTTGAAGTTGCAAAAATTAGGATATTTGATTTTTAGAACAATTTGGGAATAGGGATTGCAAACAACCTGCAACAATGTGTAGATCATGAAATTCTACCCCAAAAAGAAAAAAAATTGCTCAAAAAAAGGAGTTCGTATGAGGGAGATATCATTATTTAAAAATCACCTCTATAATTATTTTTCCTGAATCGGCATTGTCACACCTCCAAAAAAAGGACTCTAGATTTCACCTCAGATGTCCAATTTTGATGAAACAAGAATCAATTTAGGGATTTTTTGACCTTTTGAATGTGATGCCAACATCTAATTTGCACTAGCAAGCTCCAATCTTGACCTACAAAAAAAAATTCTCTCCAATGGCTATATAACTCTCGTTGCTCTAATACCATAAAATAATTTGGTATTGCTCTGACACCATGTAAGAATTTTCCTAAGGCAAGAATGAAATGCCAAGATCTAGAAGCTCAAGAGATAGCACAAGAGAGACAAGATATAATCAAGTGAGAATGGATATCAAATGATTGGATGAATATATCATAAAAGTGCCTTATATATAAAGGCAATTGATATGACTAGGAGTCAACAAAGAGATATGCATACCAACTAAGCACATGTCCACCAAGAGTGGATTATCCTCCATTGTGCATGAAAGTATGTGTAACAATGAGAGGATGAGAATGTAAAGGTGTATCTCATAAAGAGATGTAGTAGACAGCATGTGCTCAATTGGAGTACAAACTACTGTGTTGTCAACATGACAACTTATATGAATATGCAATCTCCTAGGTGTCTACATGAAAACTAATATGAATATGCATTAACCTAAGTAAACTTAAGTAAAGTGTAAATAGTAAATACTTATTTACACCAATATTATTTACTCCAATACATGTTCACTATGTTATTTGGTTACTGGCATAAATATAGATTATGGGATGTTTTTTAAAATCAACATTTTCAAAGGTTTTGGGTAACTAGTAAAACTCATATTTTCTCTTTTTTAATATTCAAGGAGCCTTGTAATTATATTTTCTTTGTAAGGCTTTAGGCCTTGTATTATTACATCTCATATGTTGGATGAACTTCTAGTTATATGTTGATTCTCTCTTGCATAGATGGTTTTGTAAAGTGTTGAATTTATTTTAGTTATTTCTTTAAGGGTTCCAAATACCCATCAAAATCTATTTATAAAGGGTTTTGAGTCTCTTCAAAACTCATTATACTCTAATAGATAACATAATATTTTAATGTAACAATTTTTATCTAATAGAAAATATAAAGTTCTCTACAGTTAATGCTTTCTCATGCTAGTGTTGGTTGTTTTCTATTATGGTGCTAGCCAAGGGGGGCTCCGATCCTAGACCCCTTATTTTTCTTTGGTGCTTAACTAGTCATTGTAGGTGGAACCCCTAGTTTTTGCAGACTGCGTTGACATCTCTCTTACCCCTAGTCCCATGTTAGGTTGTTGGAGTGATGATTTAGCTTTTCTAGGATCTTCCCCACTGAAGGTTTCTCCCTAGGTTATTTGGAAATGGTGGAATGAGATAGTTGTGGTGGCAGTACAAATAATAAGGGTGATCTCCCAAAGGTGGTTATGGGTTCAGAGAGAACTAAAATATTCTTCTTGGACTCTTTGGTTGAATGTATCACTTCATCATACAAACTTTGTTTGGTAGAAAGGTTCTAATCTCTTTGACCATCAATTGAGATGGTAAGGAAATGGAGTACCCATTGGAAACTCAAAGCTGGTGTAGCAATTTCTACACTACTAGGAGGATCTTTCCTATTTAAGTCCATTGAGGAGAGTGATGTCAATATTGTGTTAGAAATATTATAGATCTATGGAAAGCATGGTTTCCTATTGGCTAGATGGAAATTGGGCTTTGAACCAACAACACATTTACACCACTTAGCTCCAATCTAGGTTAGGATCCTAAGGTTTCCCCTAGATTTTTGGGACAAAAGGGTTCTAAAGGGAAAAAGATAGTCCTTGGGATATTTTATCACCCTGAATGAGGTCACCAAAGTTTGTGCTAGAATGGGTTTTTTCTAGGCTATTGATCAATATTTTTGTGAACCAACCTCTTCCCACCTCCATCTCCCTCAACTTCAAGTGGGGTAAAAGAAACCAAGTGTTGATTTATAAGACTATAAGCCCATTTTGTTAATACTACACAATGTGTGTGCACCTAGACCCAGAGTGAAAATATTATGCTCAAAAGGAAAAGGAAAGAGTTTTTTCCCCTAGAATTTCCAAGATTAAAACTATTGTGGTGGGTAGCTCCTTGTCTTCAGTTGAGATGGGACCTGAGCCCACTTAGATGGCCCCACCCAAGGTCAAAAAGGTTACTTTAACTACCATGGGAGAAGGTGAGGGATACAAATTTACCAAAGAGATCAATGATATTATGTAATCTCCAAAAACCACCCAGGGATGAGGAGAAAAAGGCATGGAGGGAGTATAAATTCAAGATAATACACAATTATCCCCAAAAACCACCTAGTGATAGGAAGAAATATCCATGGAAGAAGGGGTTCAATTAGAACAACCTATTGTTATGGTTATAGATAATAGTAAATTTAGGAGAATGATATTTTGACCATCTTTGACACCTCTAGTTGGAATGACACAACACAAAAACTATGGGGAGATTCACCTACTAGCTCTCCTAGCTTGGTTATGAAGGTCAAGGAAGAGATGTTCTTTAGGGAGGATAACTTTGGTTGGGAAGAGAATAAAAGAAAGAAGAATGGGAACTCAAAGGAAGATATGGGAAGTGATTCCAAGGTGGGAATACCTAATGAAATATCTGAGAGAACTAAAGAAATAAATATAAAAATTTCTAGTGGAAAGCAATCTAGTTTGGAAAGATCCTAAAGGAAAAGGAAAAATTGAAAGTCGTCTCATGGAATATATGGGGATTGAACAACCCCCAAAAGTAGTTCACTTTGAAACAATTTTTGCTCAATAATAGATGAGATTTGATGAATTTTCCCACATTATAATGAACATTTGGTCTAGAGAAAATTTCCACAATTTGGAAGCTAATGGTGCCTCCGAAGTTTTATGTCCTTGTAGAACTTGAATCTATTCTCATATAAACTCATTTCATATTCGTAAAATTTTCTTTCTATCATTTTTTATAATCATGATTTTTTCTAGTTATTATTCAACATATATGCCTCTAACTCTTAGTCAAGGAGACTACAAATGTAGGAGGAAATAAATGATCCTAAGGATTCTTTTAATGATTTTAAAACCCTTTTTATGGGAGACTTCAACACCTCACTCTTCCCCTCTAAGAAATTAGGTGGGTATTTGGACTTTAGTGATAGTATGATGGACCTATATAACTTTATTAGTAGGAATGGCTTTATGGATCTTGAGCTCATGGGAGCTATGTTTACTTAGTCAAATAATAGATAAGGTCAAGATCCTATTCAAGTATATTTGGATAGAGTTATGTGCTCTGTTGGATGGGATCTCATCTTGGC
The DNA here is from genome assembly GCA_028749045.1 of Cupressus sempervirens. Taxonomy (NCBI): domain Eukaryota; kingdom Viridiplantae; phylum Streptophyta; class Pinopsida; order Cupressales; family Cupressaceae; genus Cupressus; species Cupressus sempervirens. Next base: position 947,984,689 of record CM053785.1, on the reverse strand, counting down.
CTCTACTCTTCATGCCCTCCCCTATTCAAACTAGGACCACTCCCCTATCCTTCTAGTTTGGAAAGAGAATAATTGGAAGGGCCAAAGTCATTTCCCATATGAAATATTGTGGCACTCCCACCCTAAATTCTAGGACATGGTGTATGAGTGAAGAAACATCAAAGTGGAAGGAACAACTATGTTTTGATTAACTAATATACTAGAGAACATTAAATGAGCAATTATATCATGGAGTAAAAACTCATTAATAAACATCTTCAAGCAAAAGATGGCCATTAAAGAGAACCTAAAAAGGTGCAAGTTAGCATGAAAGTGGGGGAGACTACTATTGAAGACCATCTAGAGGAAAAAATATGAAGGAAACAAATGAAGGTAAACATTACATAGGAGGAAATATATTGGAAGCAACACTCTGGAATTCAGTGGATGGTGGAGAGAGACATAAACACTTCCTTCTTTCAAAGATTAGCATTGGCCCACACTAATATAAATAATATTGCCACCTATTTGGATGGTAATAATAATCTACTCTCCAAACCTAAAGAGCTTAGAACTTGGTATGCTTGATATTTTTAGAACACTTTGGCTTCCCTAAATATGAGTATTGGTGGTGAGATTAGGGAGAACCTAATCAATAACCTCCCTACTATTTCTAAAAATATTGACAATGAGTTTCTCCTCATCTTGATCTCTAAGGAGGAGGTGAATATGGAAATATTCTCCACAAAAGCTTATAATGCTCCTGGCTCTAATGGCTTTCCCCAAGACTGCTTTCATTTTTTTGGGAAATCATTTAAAGTGATTTCATGAAAGTTGTAAGGGACTTTGTCCAAATAGGTAAATTCTTGAAAATTTTAAACAAGACATTCATTTCTCTAGTCCCTAAAATTAAAGAACCTAAAACTCTTATGGAATTCCAAGTAATCAACTTGTGTAACATGATCTATAAAGTTTTCTCTAAAATTCTAAGCAACCGCTTCAAACCTCTACAAAATAGATTTATAAGCCCTTCTTAGAAAGGTGTCATTCTTAAATGATAAATTTGATATGCTATTGTCTTCACTCATGAGATAATACATTCTATGGATAAGATTAGGAAACCTAGGATGACTCTCAATTTGGACATCTCAAAAGTCTATGATCATGTCAATTGGGACTTCCTTCTCAAAGTGATGGAAAATATTGGGTTCAACAAGAAGGTCATTGGGCTTGTTAGAGTGATGATGAACATAGTAAAATTCTTTTTGATTGTCAATGGTACTTCCTGGGTCTCCTGCCCCTTTAGGAGGGGTCTAACATAGGGAGACCCTCTATCATGCTACCTTTTCATCATGGTTATAGAGATGCTTGATAGAAATTTCACTTTCGAAGTGGAAGAATGTTCTCTTCAAGGAATTAGATTGTCCACTTCCCTCTCTCCAAAGGTCATCCAATAATATGTAGATGATACTTTCTTGTTTGGTATCTCTTCTCTCCATGATGCTAGACATCGGAAGAATATCCTTGATAATATTTCCCAGGCCTTGGGTCAATATATCAGTTTCCTTTCAAAACTAGTTTACCTCTATTCTAAGCTATCAGGTAGTCTCCCTCCTGAACACATATCTAGGTCTCCCTCTCACATTTCAAGAAGTTAGCCAATAGTTCATGAACATGATACTTTAAAGTCTCCAAAGGAAGATGCCAGGGTGGAAAGGAAAGGCACTCAATAGTGTAGGAAAACTTTAGCTTTTTACTGCCTCCCCTCAAGGGATGCCATTGTACAATCTATCCATCTTTAAAATTTTGAGCTCAACAAATCTTGTACTAGAAAAATCTAGAGGAATTTCCTTTGGATGGGCTTAGAAGAGAAAACAATAATTAACTTGGACAACTGGGATATTTTTTGTAAACCTAATGACATGGGGGTTTTGAGAGTTAGAAAGGTTAAGGACCTTAACAGATCCCTCATTACTAAAACTTGATAGGACTAGGCCAAAGTGGAGGAAGGGTGACATAAAATAATGAAGGAAAAATACCTTGATAATTCTCCCTTTAACTCATGTATGTTTAATACATGGACCTCCCTTATGGCTCAAGGCTTTGGAACAACATAATAAAAAATCATACCTCTCTCCAAGGGGGTCTTTTTGGTTAATCAGTAGGGGGAACCAAACCAAGTTCTATGAGGACAACTAGTCAAGAGGTAAACCTCTATTCTTTAGCATGTTTTCCTATGTTAAAAATGTTATAAAGAACACCATTAGACATTATGTTAAGGATTACATTAATCCTTCTCAAGAATGGAAAACTCAAGTAGCAATAATTGGAGAGGTAACCCTCAAGATTTGGTACTAATTAAGGAGTTGCAAGAATTGATCAACACATTCAAGATCCCTACAACAACCTCTAATGACAAAATCATCTAGAATAAAAACTGATTATGTGATTTCTTTGTCCAATCTGCCTACCTTTAGTTGATTTATTGCAAGGTCCCAAGACTTTGCTAGAATAAGGTTTGGGTTGAACAATTAACACCTAAGATAAACTTATTCTAGTGGGCAACGCTACATGAATGAATCCTAACTATTGATAATCTTGGGAGAAGAGGCTTCCAATTGCCTAATAGATGCTTCCTTTGCAAGCATGTGTAGGAAGATGTTTACCACCTTTCTATCTCTTGCAACTCAAACATGGGCCTCTATTATGAAAAAGTTCAACCTCTCATGAATTTTGGGGGTGGAATACATTATCTTATGGATTGGACCCCCCCTCTACTCATCCCCTTATCCTGTTCCAATGGAGACTCATTCCTCCACATGTCTTCTGGAGAATTTGGAAGGAAAGGAGAAAAATGACTTTTAGGGAAAATGAGTAGAATATGGAAGGTGTTACTACTCTAATTGTTAAGTAGCTAAGAGAAAAAATTGAGGTGACATCTAGGAAAAATCTATATATAACCCCCTCCTCTTGGGAATATTATGTTCTTAATGAGTGACATATTCTTGAGGGAGCTAAAGATTTTGATAGCTCTAAAATAAAGGTCATAACTAATACCAAATGGGCATGAGCTATTGTCCTTGCAACTAGTTAACACCTGCAAGGAATAACATGTCACTATTTATGGCATTACCTTTGAGATAAATGATGAAGTTATTGCTCAGGCTACTAGGTTATCTATGATTGGAAAGAAGTGGAGATGAGTTATTAAGAGAGTGTATGAGACTAGCACAATTTATTTCTTTGAAGAGGGTGAGGGGTTGATCTGTTTTCCTAGTGGTTTAAATAGAGTGAGTTTGTCAGGCCCATGGAGTGGCGTCTGCTATTTGATAATGAAATACCTCACTCTAGAAGGGAGACACAAAGTAATGAAATGTATGGATGAGAGAAAAATTATAACATCCTCTACTATGGCTTTTTTTAGATTGTACAAAATTCCAACTAGGAACATTATGTTTATCCAACTCCTTGCACCTAACACTTCCCTTTTGACCATCTCTACTTTCATACCTAGTTCACCTAATGTGTCTCAATCTTCCCTTTCATCTAGAAGTAGGAAAGCTAAGGGCCCTCATATGATGTCTTTATTCAAGTCTAACCCAAAGCTAGATGTGGACCTTTGAAATAGTATTATTAAGTTGACGAGGGGTAGATGAAGATCCCACCACTTTTCTACTAACCTAGGCAAGAAGAAACAAGTGGAGAAACAAAAAAGAACTGAGGAGGTCAACTTGGATTTTGAGTCCAATGATAGTGAGGAAAAAGAGAAACACCCCTACCATAAACAAAAGACTAGGTAGAATCACTACGTTGAGGAGGATGCTATTGTTTCAATTAAGTCACCTGTTAACACTAAAGAAGTCTCTTAAGAACCATCTCATGTCTCTACTACTTTTAACATGGGTATAGTGGACTTGACTGTATGAAAGATACTATGGGATCCCTTCTAACTACCACCTCCCCTTTAAGGAATCAAAAGCATGATCCCCTTATTAGTCTTACCCTCCCACCTACCTCCTTAGTTACTTCGCCCCATTCAATAGCCCCCCTATCCCCTCCCCCAACCGTTACCCAACCTACCCCCTATCCATGATCCCTACCTCCCTAATCTAGAAAAAAATCTTTTTTTTCTAGGTGGAAGAAGACCTAAAAAAATAATGAATTGAGATGGAATAGCAGAAGGATAGATTGATCAAGATGGAGTTCTGTTTCATAACCTTGGGTAATTTTGGGGCCAAGGTCATCCATGCAACTCCAACTACCCTCTAGCTCTTGCATCAAGAGAAGGAGAAGGGGGGCACAAAGAGGAGGATGATGTGAGGAAGTTGTACTAGCTCACAACTAATGATTCAGTGGATGTGCTAATGTATAAGCCCAACCAAGAGGATAAAAAGGAATGAAAGTACTTCTCCTCTTTATGTTCTTTTAATTTAAATTTTTTTATCTTGTTTTTATCTTATTTAAACTCTCAAGAGCCACGTGGCTGGATTTGGAACAATTACAATATGGTTTTAATGGTTGTAATTATGAACTCCATTGATATTATGATTAGTCTAGTTGTTAGTATAGTGTGGATGGTTTTCATTTTTACTATCTGCAGGACTTGGTTTGATAGTAGGTTGTTGGTCCACTATTTTGTTTTTTATATTAATTTTATGGGTATATAGTTAGCTGGCTATGGGTTAGTGAGTTGTAATTTTGTTGATTCTGACTCTGTCACTAAGTCTATGTATTTTGGGCTAGTCACCCTTGGAATTCTGACTACTTTATAATATTAAAAAAGATAACATTTTAATGATTTACTCACTTTACCACAAAGCACCTTTAACAAATTTTCATAGATTACTATTAATTGTACTGATACGTTAGTTTCATATTGAATTTTACTAATTGATATAAGTTATGGTAAAATACTATTAATAATATCACTTCATATTAAAAACTATATTGATCTACAAACTTGTTGTTACTAAATACACAAACCTTAGTTTATAATTTTTCATCCTTGCATACAATTCAATATTTAACACTTACTTTTAAGATATCAACATAATTAATACTAATTTTCAATAGTTCTTACTTATTTACCAAACTTTTAATTAATTACTCTATCACTTAATACCTTTAAAAATCTCACCTAATAATTATTAACTCTACGCATAAGATAATTTTATATTAAAACTATTTTGTCATACAATCATTAAAAAAATAATGTACAATACTTGTTATTGATTTTTCTACCAAAGTAATAATTAAATGACTCTTAACTATACTCATTTCTATATTTCATATAAAATATGTTTACTAATATAGTGCTTAAATTTACTACTCCTATCAAATGAATAACAAATGTTATTTGTAACATACCCACTTAATGAGTACTAACAAGCTTTCTTATATTAATATTATCTATACTTATTCATTAATTTCATGTTAATGATATCTTGTGATGGAAAGATTAATATAATTATATTTACAAATACTATTAATAATATTGACATATTAAAAACTACATGAATATACAACTCTATTATTAGTAAAAACACAAACCTTATATTATAATTTTTCTTCAAGGTACAAATAATCTAATATTCAAACTCACTTTTTCAATAACACAATTAATACTAATTTACAATTTTGATTATTTATCAAACTTCTATTTACTTACTTTGTCATTCAATATCTTTAAAGATTTTAACTATTAACTCTACTTATAGGATAAATTTATATTGCAAGTATTTTATCATAAAAGCATTAGAAGAAACCAATTTACAATAGTTTCTTATTTAATAGTAATTTAGGGTAGCTAATAAATTTATAACAAAATTTTTTCCTCATACATGAATATAATTTTAATATCTATTTTGATTGTTTCAATTTATCTCTTCCTAACAAATTACCTTAATTGCATATTAAACATATTTTATTTAATATATTTATTAATAAGTAATTAAAAAAATTCATAACTACCAAATAATTAACTAGTATTTTATTTTTTTATTAATACATATTTCCAATAAAAAAGTACGTTAATGTTAGCAAAATATTGAAAAATAGTATAGGTACCATGTCATTCCAAGGCTAGCTACAATGACGAATATTTGTGCTTCCTTGACCTTAGTGAGAAAGTGCCAAAATTACAGAACGGGTTCAATATAGAGCAATTCCTAAACAAATGCAAGGTTATTGCCTCTATTTTTAATCAAATTGATCACTCTAGAAGGTAGATAAAAACACTTCCACTCTCATTTATTTCCTACATAGAACCATCTAAAGTCATCTTTCCTTTCTAGGTTTTCCAGTCTCTATCTTAGTCTATTTTTAACGCCAAGGATAAGGATGAGATTCCTCTCCATCAAGGTCACGTCCTAAAATTAAACAATTTCCAACTCTACATTATGCTCCAAGACACCATAATACTCATCTTTTAATAGAGATAAACTATCCCACTTTAATGTCATCCATCCTTAAGCCAAAACCCCAAGCATTGCCCCCTCTCCTAGCTCTACCACTATAAATCCTATCCATAAAGGTAAGAGTTTAATCCTTGGGTCTTGAGAAACCCCAGGTAGATTTGGTGGACTTGAGTGGGGGTAAACTTCTACTAGTCCACTGAATCTTTGTGGAGCCTAGAAAACTCCACAGATAACTCTCACTCTTTGTCCAATTTTCCCCTTTCACCTGAAACCCATCGTAGCTATCTCAGTGACCTTGACTTTCCCAAGAGCTCCCCCTCTGTCCATGATTTTGAGAACCTTGAACTAGTTCATATAATTTGGTGGCAATGGCTAAAAATTGGATGATTTTTGTGTCTATCATAATAGATAAAAGGTTTTGAGAAAATGAATCATTCTCTAGCTTCAAATTTCCAAGAGAAAAATAAATATGTTATAAGTTGTTGCTAAAGCTAAAAAGGGGGCTAAACATTGGACTAAAGGAAAGTGAGATGTTAGTTTGTAGGAGTTTTTTATGATTTTGGGTAGAAGTTGAACAACTAGGAGACTATTAAGGACTAAGTTATTGAGTTTAGGAACAAGGTTTCCTCTAAGGAGGGAATGATGGAAATAATAAATGCCTTAGCTAACATGAAGGAAAACCATACCCAATTAAACAAGCAATTGCTTGAGGTGCCCACCTACAATAAGGGTATACTAGTAAAGACCAATCTGTCTATCAATTCCATTCAGGTTGAGTTGCAAAAGAGAAAAATGAAATAGAAGAAGATAAAGGACAACTTGCATGTGGTGATTAAGAAGGATATTATCTCTTGGGATGTTGCTTTAGTTTGAACTCCTAAAGGTGCCTCATTCCTCAAGAAGCTATAGGGACTCAACACATAGTTGATGAATACAATAGTGGCTCCTTTTTGTCTCTTAGCTCTTGGTGCGTCATGTTGGTTTGGGGTGTTGATTTGGTATTTGGTTGTTGGCATTGTTTTTATTAATTAGTTTGTAAAAGTTACTGCTCTTAAATTTTATCCAAGTCATCTTTTTTATTTAATGTTGTGTTCAAACCTTTTGCTACTTTTTCTAATTTGAACATGCTATAGTATCCATAACCCACATTATTCTACCATGCACACCTAGAATTTGACAGTCACCCTTGCCTATCATATGATTTTTTAATGAAGCCTAAATTTCTTTCACGACTTTGATTTACCATTTAAGAAAGAAAATGATTGTCATTTTTTTTATTTCAAAATAATTTAAAGATCATTTTAAATAAAAATATTTTATAAACTAGAAATAATAAATATTAATTAGTAATACATGTAAAAGTCTCTATAAATAAATTATAATTATAAACTAATTATATATACAAAATTAAATTTAAAAAACAAGTTTCTAAGTTGATGCATATTACTTTAAAATATTTGCCAATTAATATAATTATATAACAAGTACTATGTCTTTTACTAAAAATACGTTTTTAAAATTTATTATATTTTATTTAAAATTTGGTAATAAATTTACTAAGTTGTCTATAACAAATATTGACTGTTTTGTAATAGATTTACTTGTCAGATTAAAGGTTCTCTAAAAAATTAGCCTTTCAATTCATACAGTCTTACAATTTTTCAATTTGTCATATATAGTTTAAAAGTGCAAAAAAGGCCAATACAACCATCAAATTCCATGTTTCCTAGTACCATGCACTTTTTTCCCCTTCAAATTGCAGCAAGCTAACCACCAATTAAAATACATGCAACTTCTATTATTGAAATAGAAAATTTGATTTATTCTTTTTCTTTTTTTTATGGAACAAATCTCAAGAGGAACACTTTTATTTCCTTTTCAAATTGAGCCCACTAAATTACCAATTAGGGGAGAGGAACCAGTAGTCATGAGGGTAAACTGTGTCAACATGTAGTCACTACATGGGATATCATAAGACCTTAATTTTTTTTAAGAAATGTAAAATAGACATTTAACTACCTACAACTAAGGTTTGAAGGTGTGACTCATTACACAACTCGTTAAAATATAGCACCTAGTGAAATGTGTCCAAAAAATGACTTTTTAAACATTTGACCAAAGCTTAATCTAAAAATCTCTAATAATTGAATAAAAAATTATCATTTGCTATTAAATAGAATATTGGATAACTCTATGAAATGCAACATATATGCAACTTAAATGGACCAAATAGCTATTACTAATCATACATATTTGTTATATATAGAGTTTATATTAAACATAAAAAGACAAATACTTCAACAACAACAAAAATATTTGTTTTTATAAGAAAACACATTATTGTATAAAATAAAACCTAAATCAAACACAAAGGGACAAGTAGTTGAACACTAAAGTTTTTGACAATCTCATATATTTCATGAGAAAATACAAGATATTTATTATTATTTACCTTTTACATTTGTAATGAGACATATTATTATTATGATTTACTCTATGCATATGCATTACTACTCCAATGGTTGTACACATAAGATTAGTATTGGTACATTAAGCTATCAACATTTATTTAAGTGGGCATCTTAACTTTATGAAGTGAATGTATATTATTTTTTAAGTGACACACATATATTAGATTGCTATGATATTTTTTTTAGACAAAAAGTTATTTGTTTCACATATTAATGAATTCATTTTTTATTTTTTCTATAGTATTTATTAGTTTTCATGTCTTCAAGTATTGATCTATTTTTTATCAACATTTGTTTTTTTTTAGATTTACAAATAGATAAATTAATTACAATATATAGTAAAAATGTTGTTGGAAGATTGGATAAGTTCACAAGAGGGTGGTCAGCTATAGGCAATAGCTAACTCGTAAACTATTTTGTAGATGCCTTTGCCATGTCCATAGTTGTCCTTTCACCCTGTGATTTACCTGACATGTTAGTGGTCTTCCTTTCACCGATGTATACACGTGAGTTTCTAATTGAATTTATGAATCATTGCTACAATAAATTTGTTAAGTGTTAAAACATTTTTTCAAATTTTCATTACTTATTCTTTAATATTATTAAATTTAAATATTTCTAAAATTATAATATTTTAATTTTAAAAAAGTTAGTTTAAATATTTTTTTTGAAGTATAAGATTATATATATTTTTATTTTTATTTAATAATAATATAATTTTTATTATGAACTGATTTGTTATTGTTTAATTCTATCAAAATTATTAAATTTTCACAATACATTAAGAAAATAAGATATGTGATAATAAAATTACACAATCTATTGTAATATTTTATTTTATATTATAGTAAAAAAAATTATTTTAAATTAAATTTAATATTAATTTAGCATATATAAAATTTTAAATGAGTGCTCAATTATAAATTTTATGTATCTTTTACACTAATATTTATATTACATATTTAAAGATAAATAATTAAATATACTAATAAATAATTAATTCAATTTAAAAATAAGTAGATTTATCACATATAGTTTATTTATATAATAGAATTTTTTAAAATCTTTTACACTAATATTTATATTATATATTTAAAAATAAATAATTAAATATATTAATTAATTAATTAATATTTTTTTATTTTTTTAAATTTATAGATTTTAATAAAATTAAAAAATTAAAAATATTTATTAAATACAAAAATGTTATATATATATAAACTAACTTTTTAATATTTTAATATATATTTAAACTAACTCTTTTAAAATTAAAATATTATAATTTTAGAATCTTTAAAATTAATAATATTAAAGAATAAGTAATGAAAATGAAAAAAATGTTGAGAAATTTATTGTTACAATTATTCATAAATTTTATTAGAAACTCTCGGGTGAAAGTAAGGCCACCGACATGTCAAATAAATAGCAGGGTGAAAGGACAGCTATGGACATGGCAAAGGCATCCACAAAATAATTTAGGATTTAGCCGACTATAGTCTCTCAACTATTGGTTCCTCTCCCATAGATTTACTTTAGAAAAATATCTAAAATAAAAACAAGGAACTAACTGATGTTTTAGGTGGCTTCCTACAATTGGGCTGACCAAAGTCCGTACAATGTGACATAAAGTAGACTTGTTAATGCTCTCAACTGATACATGGAATGAATCTGCTGAGCACATTGAGGTTTCTTCCTTTGTCGTTGAAATAGATAGATTGTCTCCATGAAATGAACACGTGTAGAACGTTTTCCAATTTCCTCGTTGACCCCACAAGACATTAAAGTCCGCAAATGTTATCTGTTTTCTTCTACTTCTTTTGCATGCAACATCCATGTCTTTAATGTTATTTCATCCCTGCACGCAATTCACTCATTTGTGGCTACGCATACGAGACATTTATGGCCTTCGAAATAGTTATAGGGCGTGCGATTTTTGGGCTTATTTAACTCGGGAGAAGAGCTCTTCTCATCCAGTAGAAAGAAACAATTTGCAGTCTAAAAGGTGTGGGATGGGGGCAACATATGCCTGCGCTGCGTGTAAGATCAACAGAAAAAAATGCGGGGACAAATGTGTGTTCGCTCCATATTTCCCTTCAGAAAATCCACAGCGCTTCTTAACTGTACGCAGGGTCTTTGGAGCAGGGAATTTGAGCAGAATGCTTCAGGTAAGAATACTTTGGGGTCAGTCTCCATTTCTTTTTGGCTGCTATCTAATATTTCAAAAATATATTAATTTCTTAGATAAACAGGAGATAATTTCAACCCTACGTCAAATTATGATATTGCTATCCAGATTAAAATGTCATAGTTTAGTTTGAGTGAAACTCATTGACTCATATTTCATGAGTAGTGGTTTAGAGAACCCATTTCTTACGGGAAGGAATGGAATGCTCAGCATGCATTGGATCGAGGTGATATCACAGAGGCGAAGCACCCACACTTTCCAGGAGGTCATCTATCCCAGTACAGTTTGAGGACACTTAACTAAGAAGTTTCCTCCATAGTTAAATTCACTCTGCTTGCAATCACATTTGCAAAGCTTCACCAAGTGTTGTGTCTTATGAACCATTCATTAGAAAGCCCCTCAAATTCATCAATTGTAAGAAGTCCCTTTGAGAATCTCCTCGCTCCAATATGTTTTGACTATTCCATTCATTCTCATGAGAGATGACTTTTGCCAACCACTACTCATGAAATATAGATCAATAAGTTTCATTAGAAAAAAACTATACACTTAATCTTGATAGCAATATTAAGCTCAAATTCATCAATTGTAGGAAGTCCCTTTGAGAATCTCCTCGCTCCAATATGTTTTGACTATTCCATTCATTCTCATGAGAGATGGCTTTTGCCAACCACTACTCATGAAATATAGATCAATAAGTTTCACTAGAAAAAAACTATACACTTAATCTTGATAGCAATATTAAGCAGGTAACTCTCCTTATTTAGTGGAATAATAACTCTATTTATTTAGTGGAATAATTAAGCAGAAATGTAATGAGTGGAATGTTTTTGTGTGTTGTAGAATATTCCGGATGAGAAGAGAGAAGATGCAGTGAACAGCATTGTGTTTGAGGCAAATGCAAGAGTAAGTGATCCAATTAACGGCTGTGCAGGGAGAATGTTTGAATTGGAGAAGAAATTGGCAGATCTTCAATCACAATTGGCAGTGGCGGAGGAAGAGCTTCTGACTGTACGAGCTAATCTTTTTTCTCTAGCCGATATTAAATCTCCTCCTCTGCAAAATTTTGAAAACTGTGAGGAATTAACTCTATCAGATGACCTCGAGGATCCCTTCGGTTTATGGGAGCCACTCTGATATTATTAGCAAAATAAGGTTACTGTTCATATCAAACATGCTGTACTTGTATGCATTCTGAAGTTGTAATCATAATAACCAACGAATAGAATTACAATGTTTTGATTTTGTTTCTAAATCTGCCCATTACAAGCTGCCTGTTGGAGAATGTATTTGTGTTCTAAATGGGAAGCCTATGGAATGTCCAAGCTGCAGTTTTCAAATTTGGAAGAAGCAAAATTTGAGTGAAATTTTAGTGCTAATTGAAAAATGTCAGATTTACAAGAGCTAATGAAATGATAATATTTATGTGAACAATTTTTATCCGATTATACATGAAAAAAATAAATGACGTACCATCTACTTTAAAGACTGCTTCCCTGCAAACACACAACATATTGAAAAAGCTGGCTTGCTATTTTTAACAGATACGTTATATGTAGGACTTAAGAAGTACGTGCCATTTAATTTTGAAACATCAAATCAAAGCACGAAGTCGGCGAGGTGCAGAAGTACTATTGTCCTCCTTGTTCTCATATCGATGAAGTGGCCTGTGGCTAAACAGCAGAAAATATGTATTAGATGTGACAGTTTCTGTAATTTATAAACAGAATACTGATAATGCAATCAGATTTCCACAATCCATCATCATAGTTATGTAAATCAGTTTCTAGATTAGATTGTGTGAAAATTTTTATTATCAACATTTCACGTCACACTAGGTGATCAATCATCAGAATGAGAGAGCAAGAGATGTGAAACAAAGTAAGTGATATTGATACTTGATTTTTAATTTCACAAAGTAAGTGATATTAATACTTGATTTTTAAATTAATTAATAGATTACATTAACTGTCACATTTGTACATATTTTTCGCTGGATAGACATCAAATGGAACGGCACCGGCTACGGTGCAACTTATTTGCACCGAGCCTGCCTGTCTACACCCCTTGGGCAGCCCTTACTCTGACGTCCTTCGCTGACAGAACAGTCAGCCAAATATTCCATGCCCTCCGTGCCGTGCAGCAAATAACTCTTTCCGTCCGTGAGACTTTAATCATTTTTAAAACTACAATACTTTTATTTTATATGGTTTAATTTAATTGGATGTGCATAAAGTTAATATTTTAATTTGCTAAAATTTGAAATTTGTAAAAATTAAACATAATCTAACAATTAAAAATAATAATTAATATTTTTTTTTTTATAAAAAATTATATATTATTTTATTAATATTTTATTCGAACAATCTTTAAAGTTAGTTTACGTTACCTTCAAATTTTAGTTTTAAGTTATGATTTAAAATAATTTTAATTTAGTTTTCGTTAGATTTTTGTTTTAATTATAAAGTTGTAAAGGAAAAAAAATGTCGTTTCCATGTTCAATTATTTTTAATCTTTAATTTGAAAACCCTAACCCTAATATAACTATAGTTTTAACTAGGGTTATAATTAAGATTAGTATAATATAACTATAGTTTTCAATATAACAATTAATATAACTATAGTTTTTAATATAAGATTACAATTAATATTGTATTATAGTAATCTTAATTGTAACCCTAGTTAAAACTATAGTTATATTAAGATTAGGGTTTTTAATATAACTATAGTTATATTATTATGAGTGAGTTTTTACTATAACTATAGTTATATTATTAAAAGTTACAATTAAAGTGTCAATGATAGTTAGTATTATAATTAGGGTTACAATTTTTATTAGAGCTAGTGTTAGGGTAAGGATTGAAGTTATGTTAAGAAGTATGATTAGTTTTTTGATTAAGGTTAGGGTTTTTAATATAAGTATAGTTGTATTATTAAAAGTGGGTTTTTAATATAACTATAGTTATATTATTAAAAGTTACAATTAAAGGGTCAATCATAGTTAGTATTATAATTAGGGTTACAATTTTTATTAGAGCTAGTGTTAGGGTAAGGATTGAAGTTACGTTAAGAAGTATGATTAGTTTTGTGATTAAGGTTAGATTTTTTAATATAACTATAGTTATATTATTAAAAGTTACAATTAAAGGGTCAATCATAGTTAGTATTATAATTAGGGTTACAATTTTTATTAGAGCTAGTGTTAGGGTAAGGATTGAAGTTACGTTAAGTATGACTAGTTTTGTGATTAAGGTTAGGGTTTTTAATATAACTATAGTTATATTAGTAAAAGTTACAATTAAAGGGTCAATCATAGTTAGTATTATAATCTTAATTGTAATCTTATATTAAAAACTATAGTTATATTAATTGTTATACTAAAAGCTATAGTTATATTATAGTAATCTTAATTGTAACCCTAGTTAAAACTATAGTTATATTAAGGTTAGGGTTTTTTAATTAAAAGTTAAAAATAATTGAACAAGGAAATGACATTTTTTTTCCTTTAAAACTTTATAATTAAAACAAAAATCTAACAATTTATGAAAACTAAATTAAAATTATTTTAAATCATAACTTAAAATTAAAATTTGAAGGTAACCTAAACTAACTTTAAAGATTGCTCAAATAAAATATTAATAAAATAATATATTAATTATTTTTATAAAAAATAAATATTAATTATTATTTTTAATTTTTAGATTATGTTTAGTTTTTACAAATTTCATACCAATTTCAGCAAATTAAAATATTAACCTATGATTCTTTATGCAAATCCAATTAAATTAAACCATATAATATAAAATGTATTGTAGTTTTAAAAATGATTAAAGTCTCACGGACGGAAAGAGTTATTTGATGCACAGCACGGAGGGCATGGAATATTTGGCTGACTGTTCTGTCAGCTAAGGACATCAGAATAAGGGCTGCCCAGGGGGTGTAGACGGGCAGGCTCGGTGCAAATAAGTTGCACCGTAGCCGGTGCCTGGACTTCATTTGTGGTGTGGAAACTCTCTACAACTATTCACTTTCTGACTCTAACAATGCCAATGAAACAGACCTGCAAAAATCTTTGGCCAATTCAATATGGATCCTATATACGCCAGTCTACGTCACATTTGATGTGTAAAGTGAATAACAATGTAAGACTGCTCTAATATTTATTGGAGAGGATATAATAGCTGCATATGTTAGCCAATACCTTTCAGAGCTAGTATTTTTTTTTAATTGAAAAAATAATAAGCGATAGTAATAATAATAATAATAATAAAACACAAGAAAAAGATACTTCACAATAAGGACAATGATACATAGAGATACAAGAGCTCCCTAACTATTAGGAGGTTCAATAATGTCACCTTTTTTTCATGTTGATCTTTCATTTATTTATATGAAAGGAGCTTTAAAAATGATATCATGTGTATCAATAGACAATCACACATATATATATTAGTAGGGGATTTTATTTTTTAGCTTTTTGGATGCTATTTGGCCCACTTATGTACCCATTATAGGGACATTTGTTAATGACTACTAGGTCATTTGACCATTTATTTATATGAAAGGAGCTTTAAAAATGATATCACGTGTATCAATAGAGAATCACACATATATTAGTAGGGGATTTATTTTTAAGCTTTTTGGTTGGTAATTGGCCCACTTATGTACCATTATAGGGAGATTTGTTAATGACTACTAGGTCATTTGGCCACAAGTACTGACATTTTTTAATGAACAACTATTGGTCCAAGAACATAGTGGACATCAAGAAGCACTTTAAAATGACAAAATGACAATTTTCTATCACTTTGTGTTTGACAATCTCTACTGATATCCTTGAATACCCAAAAGTTAAAACCCAAACTTTAAGTAGTTAACTCACATAAAGAAACATACTGGAAAAATCATCAAAATCTAACACATAGTTTAGGATTTGTATGTGCATGAAGTTGGGGTGTGTGGCTACTAGATCATTTCCCCTAGTAATAAAGGTATTTTCTCATAGTTGATAAAGAGGCTTTGATTTGTAGGGTAATGCTTATCAAATTCAATGATTTATTATGCTTGCAACTGTACCTTGGTGTGCAATCAATTGGTTGAAGAGGTTTTGAACATTTGATTAAGGAAAAACTGATCTATTTTGTACATACATTTGTTTTAAATAAAAGATAAATTAGTAGGCAACTTAAACAATTATGTTATTTTCGATGTAGAGGTGATAGCTCTAGATCGACTATGTGTCCACTTATAAGGATCTAAACATAACTAAGAGAAAACCTTTTAATGTGTGTGTGTGTGTGTGTGTGTGTGTGTGTGTGTGTGAGAGAGAGAGAGAGAGAGAGAGAGATTTATAAATATATTATAGTTATATAACTAGTCATTCATGTAATAAGGAGAGGGATAAGTTACATGTACTTATATACTTTAACAAAAATATATTATATGTTTTTCTCAATATATTGGTACACCTATGACTTTATTATACCAACTATATATTTATATACTTCGAACATCCATATGTATAACTATAACCAAAATAATTTGAATACACCTATAAGAATGAAGAAAAATAACATTTTATTATTTTCCTACAATATACCTATCATTAGATCTATAAGATATTATATAACTACACTCCATTAATCTTATTGCTAGCAAATGATATAAAACTTGATTGTTTAATATTGATGTACATAGAGATATAAATAACATTGTATCTCATATCATTGGAGAAATAGTAGTGATAGTTGTAGCAACCATCAAACATGCAATTGGTTACAATACATACATGCAATGCAATATACCGAATAGGGCAACACTCCCCCCCTACCCCTCTTAATTACATTAACAAGATAATATCATTACATAATATGAATACATACATATTTAGAAAATCTTTTTCTAAAGTAATGAATCTTGATTTAAGTATGGTTCCATCAAGTTGTCTCATGAGACTCGAAAATTTGTAGTTTTGAGCTATCTTCTTAAGCTCTTAGTTTGAAACTCTTCAATCACAAAGCCTTGAATTATACCAAAAGGATCTCCAAGAGATGAAAAATATTGAGCTATCATTGTCTAGTGACCACAAAATGATACAATTCTCAATCATATGCTCTGAAGCTCAATAGATAACAATCCATATTGAGCACAATATCAATTTGAAAAATAGTCTCCAAAATAAGTCTTTGCAAGACATGCTTTCTTCACATTTTTCAACATTAGAAGCAAAACAAAATAGAAAACCTAAAATATCAAAAACACCACCCATCATCCCAAAATGAAAGATCACTTGAAATAATTGAAGTTCCTCTATTAGCTAATGTCACCAACCTCTAAATGTGATCCTTGTTCTTTTCCTTCTCTTAAACATACATTAAAAGAAGTTTTGTTATTTTAAAAGATTTCATTATTTCCTTTACATTGTACCCAATTACCATTGACATTATGGCTTCTAGTATCAACAAAAATATTTTTATTTCACTTGAACCGCTCAAATATCCATACTTATAAGGGCTTCATGAAAATCCATGTGATTTTTCATCTTGACCTCTTAATCTAATATCAGAACTTTAATTACCATCATGAAGCAACTTTGATGGATCTTCATTGTGATAAAAAAAAAACATAAAAATTTGTGTTGATTATTTTGGTAGGAATATGAAAAGGATGGATATAGAGGATTCCATTGACATGTTGCATAACTTGGTAATTTCCATTGGCACTACCAAATCCTTAAAAAATGTAGCTTTCCTCACTGTATGACTTGACAGTATTCTTAGTATCCTTAAGTGTAAGCTAGATTTGTGCTAGCATTAGATAGTTGGGATCATTGTTTGAAGTATGAATGTTAAGGATATCTTTCCTTAGTGATACCAACTCCAACATGTATAGAAATTGAAGCATCTTCTATATTGACACATAGTTAAATCTTGATAGTAATATCACAATCTTCTATATCACTTCTAATTCCTTAGAAAAAAATTAGCAAAAGATCTTCACACCATCATCTCAAGAAAATGAAACCAACTTCTACAATATAGTATAGGTCAAACACACAAACAAAACCATTGATGGACCCATATTATTATCTGCCTTCCAGACATCAAATCTAATCCATCATACATAAAGTAAGGATAATGTGAACATACATACTTTTTTTGTAATTTTATCAAACACTTTGTAACTCTAGTCTTCTATTTAGAGATTCAATTGAACATGTTGTATTGTAGACGACGGTTATTAAATGAAAAGGGAAAAAAAATTCTAATACATTTTTTAAAATGGAAGTACAAAAGATTTGAATTTCTAATAAATAACTAGAATTTTTAATACGCATTCTATCCACCTATATATATATATATATATATATTCACTGGGATTGAACAAATTGTCACATGATTAGGGATTTCTTTCCATATTTCTAAACTAGAACTTTGATCACTAATTATGCCAATAATTTGATAGAATTTTGAATTCTCTTCATCAAATTGTCAACCGCAAAATATCTTATGCAAGCATGACAATGGCAACTTGACAATAGAGAGAATGACTTGTATTTATTCTCCAAGGACCTATGCAATCATAAATTCATTTTAAAAGACTACAAACACTATGTCTAAAACAAAATGAAATAAAATAAAAAATCTCCATTGCATAGTGAACACCATGGTCATTTTTAAAATGATAGCATTGTGAGTAAATGACAAAAAACTTGATTGATTATTATTTTTTGATGAATAGTCCTTTTCTATTAATAACTAATATATACTTAGTTACAATTCACAAAAAAGGGGTCGGGGGATACAAGATCACCCCACGAAAGTTCACATGGTCAAAGCCGAAATCAACAACTATTCATCAAAAAAAACTTATAAGAAACTACCCTCAGGCAACCAAAGAAGTGCCAACTGAGGGAGGTGGTTCATCTCGATCATGAAATCCCCAATCATCCCTAGGATTGGCAGGCAAGCTAGGAACAGTCTAGACATTAGCAGCATCATCAGGGGCCTAGTCTGCATATTTGTTATCAGTCTGCGTGGGTGAGCTAACCAACTCCAGGAAAAAGGGCCATTTACCAGGCACAATATGTCGAGCACTAGAAGGGGGAGCCATCGGGCCTGAGGACAAGCCTATGCCACCACAGGGAAAAGAAGTCAAGTGGTAATGGCAAACACCATCACCACCACTGGGAAAGCGGTGGCAGGAAGCTTGCGAGTGTGGCATATGTGAGCGGTACCCAGAAGAATTGTGACCCTAGTGGTGGTTGTTGGGTGATGCGACGCACTCCCCTGCCCACAGGTGGTTAATTATGTGGTGTTCCATGTTCACTAACAGTCATGGCTTTTGGTGCAACAGCAAATAGGCCCCACAATTGGTATCAGAGCCTGGTTTTGGCCTGGTCATGGGTTCAAATCTCCTCGGTGCCTTCCCGACTCGCGTAAGCACCTGGTATGCGCGTCGAGGGGGAGATTGTTGGGTGATGCGACGCGCTCCCCTGCCCACAGGTGGTTAATTATGTGGTGTTCCATGTTCACTAATAGTCATGGCTTTTGGTGCAACGGCAAATGGGCCCCACAGTGGCCCCTGGGCAGTGTAGTATCAACTGCAACATTAGGGGGAACTCTGGCAATCGTACAAGGAGTATTACCCCAATGATTGAGAAGCTCTTGAAGGTGGGCTACCTCTAGAGCCACCTTATTGGCTTGCACTTGAATTTGTATCATTACATTATTACAAATGCATGCTTTAGTGTACATAGCAACATATATGTCAAGAAAGCCATGAGTGAAAAGAGCAACATTTCTATCTTTCCATAGAGTAAACAAAATCTTCATCCTGAAAGTATGCTAGGTCTGGGTAAATTTACTAGGAAACTTGGGAGAATCACCCAAGATAATATTATGTAGGAAAAAGGTTCAATCCAATGCCAATAGTTTTGAGCACATCTACAAAACCAAAAAATATGCAAAAAAGACTCTGGCTACCCACAAAATAGACATCAAGGATCTAGAACCTCAATATGCTTGAGCTGAGGCTCAAGGGGAAGATCTTGAAAAACTAGGCACCAAGCAAAATGAGCAATCTTGAGTTCAATGATGGCACTCCAAATAGTGTCAAAATGCTTTCTCAACTGAGAAAGGGAAGACTACAAATGCCAGCATTGGTTAAGGGTATCCACCATTAGCAAATAGGAGGAAAGCCATCGATACCCTAAACTTGGCTTGTAGCTGGTAAAGGGAGTGGTAGGATACCACTTCTAGTCTATCCACCAAGGTCGAATAGACTAAATTCCCACCTTGTGAATTGAGTGATCTAGAATTGTAGAAAGCAATAGATCAAAAGTCTGTCAATTTGAATGGGCAAGATGAAATTGGACTTGCATGTCTTCCTAGGATTTGAGACTCATAGAGACCTTGGAAAAGAGGTCCTTAGGAGTCTTGATGCTACATTTGAAAAAATGTAGAGCACTATCACCTTGAGTCTTGGGGAGAGGAACACCTTGAATGGCAAACAAAGGAGACCACCAAATGTTCTGTTGGTTCAAAGAGAACCCATCACGAAACCCATCACTAGACCAACAAAGCCAAGGTTTAATATGTTGTGATGTGGAGCCTAATCAGACTTATAGGTTTATTTGGCATGATTTCCTTCTAGATTATTTCTACAAGGGTTTGCAGGCAATGCCCTCAAGATTAGGTCAAGGGGCAATGCCCCTACGGGCTCCTAGGGTAGTGCCCTAGGTGCGCTCCCTATTGCAGTATAGGGTGGGGTCAAGGGGAAACACCCTTTGGGGGGGTTTTTAGAGGTAGCATCCCCAAAGCTAAAAATAATCTTATATTATAAAAGACATTGGCTACTATTTTTCTATTATTCTAGCCCTAATTTTCTAAGCGGCAAAAACTTGTATAAAAAGGCTTAGGGTTAGGGATTTTTATAATGTAATAGTGATATTGTAGCTTCTTATAGTGGTATTGAGTTGGAAGGGATTACAGATTGTAATCAAGTTGTAATCACTAGATAATGATAATATTGGACTTGATGTTATTGGATGTAGCCCAAGGATTGGGTGAACCACATTAAATCTTAGTGTCTTATGTTCTCTTTTATGCGATTTACTATTTTCTAGTATTGGTTATATTTGCATGTAACCATTATTTCTGTCTAAGGTAAATCCTAACAAGTGGTAACAAAGCTAGATGGTCGTCATTTTTTCTTTAGCAATTCTTTGCAAGAAGGTCTCATAGCTGAGTGGGAGAAATGGTATATGACGATAAGCTAAGGGTTGATAAGTTTAATGCACAAAACTTTCAATTATGGAAAATGCAAATGGATGACTATCTTTATCAAAAGGATTTATGGAAGTCATTGAAAGGAAAAACCAAGAATCAAGGATCTATGGCAAATGACAACTAGGATCTTTTAGACAAAAAGGCACTTGGAAGCATTCAATTATGCTTGGCACAATCGGTGGCATTTAATATTACAAAAGTGAAGATGATAGAAGAGTTGATGCAAACCCTAGTGAAACTATATAAAAAGCCCTCCACTTCAAACAAGGTATTTCTCATGAAGCTTTTATTTAATATGAAAATGATAGAAGGTGAATCTGTTGCAGATCATTTAAATTAGTTTAATACTATTACTAGTCAGTTATCTTCTATGGGTATCAATTTTGACGAAGAAATTAGGGCTCTCTTGATTTTATATTCTTTTCCTAAAAGCTGGAATGGCTTGGTAATGGTTGTGAGTAATTTTGTTTCTAGATCTAATACTCTAAAATATGATGATGTGATCAATGTTATTTTGAGTGGGGAAACTCATAGGAAAACCTCAGGTGGATCTACATCAGGAAGTTCTTTGAACACACAAAGTAGAGGTAAAATGATTGAGAGAGGAAATTATTCCAAAAATTGTGGGAAATCAAGAGGAAAGTCAAAGGGGAAGAGGTCTCAATCCAGAGGACTAAGAGATTGTTGGTATTGTGGGAAATCAAGACATAAGAAGAAATATTGTTAGACTCAAAAGAACAATGAAGGAGATAAACCAAAAGGGAACAAGGAGGAAAATGTGGTAAGTAACAAACTCAAAGAGGATGCTTTTCTTCTATCTTTAGAAAGTGTTGATGATTCATGGGTTTTAGATTCTGGTGCTTCATTTCATGCTACACCTCGTAGAGGTTATTTTATTGATTATGTCCAAGAGGATTTTGGGCTTGTTTATTTGGGGGATAATGAACCCTAATAGATTGTTGGAAAGGGAAAAGTTAAGATTGAGTTGCAGAATGGGAATCATTGGCTACTACATGAGGTAAGACATGTTCCAAGGTTGAGTAGTGTTGGCATTACGTTATTATTGTCATTAGTGACAACACTTATCTATATCAGTATAGCTACCGAGCTCATCAATCAGTCTATAATGTATATCGAGTATTCAATGGTTACCTTGTACATTCATCACTTAAGTAGTTTACACCAAGCCTCGCAGTTCACACCAAGCATTCTAGTGTTAACCGAGCTGAGTATAGCTACCGAGTGAATGTGCAATCCAGCAGTGTCTACTGAGTTTATAGTGTTCATCTAGCTTCGTAGTGTTTATGGAGTGATGAAAGCATAGTGCCTACCAAGTGATGGAAGCACAGTGCCTACCGAGTGATGAAAGCACAATGCCTATCGAGTGATGGAAGCACAGTGTCTACCGAGTGATGCAAGCACAGTGCTTATCGAGTAATGAAAGTATAATGTTTACCGAGTAAAAGCAAGGTAAATGAAGGATTTTGTTTTTACTGAGTGATACTATATCCACCGAGTCTTCAATGGTTACCGAGTTTAGAACTACGTCAGGTGATTAGTATGGACCGAGCCTTCACTTCTACTGAGTGCATGATGATGTTGAGTAATGCAGTGGATGTCGAGTATTAGAAGGTCATCGAGTCAGTTCAATGAACCCAAGTTATTTACTATTCAGCCGACTCAGTAATATTTTGTTCACTTTTGTTTTAGCCGACCTTGCAGTTATAGTTATTGGGATGGTATATATGTAACATATTATATCATTTACAATAAGAGGAAGTATCAACCAAGACACGTAAGGTTTTGAGAAGTGTAAATGTGAATCAGCAGAAGAGCAAAATATTCAGCAAGGTGTACAAGGAGCAGTAATGAATCATCAGTCACAAGAGGTGATATATACTTCAAGGATCCAATCAGAAAATTAAGATTGTAAGTAGATCCAATATTTCATCCTAACAGGTGAATTAGTTTTGTAAATCCTTTAACAGGGTAGACTTAACAATCTTTGTATAAATCTCCTAATAGAGTGCATACTTCAGTGTATGTTTGTAAATCCTCTAACAAGGTGCACCTAGTAGTCCTTTGTGCTCCTAACAAGGCATATCACCAGAAGTGGTCAATGTAAGCCTTAACAAGCCAACTTCATACTACAGTAATGAAGTTTTGTGGGTTTCATCCCCACCCTAGTTTTACTTTCTATTTGGAAGGTTTTTGGGTCACCAAATCTCTATGTACATGTGTTATGGATGTTTGATTTCTCAAATAAGCTGTAGATTAGATGAATGAATGGTGAATAGTTAAAATACTGAATTGTTTAAAGTTTTGAAGTTACTGATTCACCCCTCCCCTCTCAATAACCTATCATATCTTGAATATTTCCAACAAGTAGGAATTTAATTTCAGCAGGGCAACTCGGTGATGAGGGTTGTGTAGTTACTTGTAATGATAAAAATTGGAAGGTTTCAAAAGGTTCCCTTGTAGTAGCAAAAGGTGTGAAAGTAGGTACCTTATATCTTTGTATAGGCCATATTGTTCCTTCTACTTTGATTTTTTCATAGAAAAATTAATGTTCAGGAATAGTTGCTATTGTTGAGGAGGGAGAATAAATAGTTATTGTAGATTCTAATATAGCACTATGGCACAACAGACTTGGACACATGAGTGAGAAAGGTATGAAAGTACTTCATTCAAAGAAAGTTTTACCAAGTTTGAAATGTGTTAAAATGAATTTTTGAGAAAGTTGTGTGTATGGAAAATAAAAGAAAGTGAGTTTTGTGAAGACTAGGAAGGAAAATAAAACTGAGAAATTAGAGCTTGTGCATACAGATGTATGGAGACCAGCTTAGGTATCTTCCCTTGGTGACTCTTATTATTATGTTATATTTATTGATGATGCTACTAGAAAAGTATGGGTTTATTTCCTTAGGCAGAAATCTAATGTATTTCAAACTTTTAAGGAAATGAAATGCTTCCTTGAAAATGAGACTAGAAAGAAATTAAAATGTATGAAATATGAAAAAGGTGGTGAGTATTGCAGTCATGAATTTGAATATTATTTTTTTGCTAATGGTATTCATAGAAAAAAAAAACTATTTCAAGGATTCCATAGGAAAATGTAGTGGTTGAAATCATGAGCAGGACTATAATGGAGCATGCAAGAAGCATGAGGTTGCATGGAGGGTTGCCCTTAAACATGTAGGTGAAGGCTGTTAATATTATTGTATATTTTATTAATAGAGATCCCTCTACTCCTTTGGGTTGTGGTATTCCAGAGGAAGTATGGAATGGTAGGAAGGTGAGTTATTCTTTTCTCAAAACCTTTGGTTGTGAAGCATTTTCTCATATAGATTATGAAATTAGAACCAAGCTAGAAGCTAAGTCAAAGAAATATGTATTTGTTGGATATGGCATTAATGAATTTGGTTATAGGTTTTGGGATTTTAAAAATCATAAAATTATAAGAAGCGGGCATGTTATATTTAACAAGAAAGTGTTGTACAAAGATCTATTGGAGCAACATGAGAAGAAAGAAAATGATTGTGTAGTGCTAGATGATACTCCAAAAGCTAATATTCTAGAAATTCCTCATGATATGCAACAACCACAACAAAAAATACCACACACCCTAGTGAATGTTAGATAGTCAACAAGGATGAGTAGACCTCTAGAAAGATTTTCTCCTTCCTTGTATTATATTTTACTTACTAATGTTGGTGAACTTGAATGTTATGATGAAGCTATGCAAGTGGATATAAAGATTCAGTGGGAGTCTGCAATGAAAGAAGAAATGGACTTTGTTGATAAATAAGACACGGGATTTATGCAAGTTACCTACAGGTAAAAAGAGTTTATAGAATAAGTGGGTTTACAAGTTGAAAGAAGAGGATGGAGGTAAGAAAATATTTAAACCCAAGTTAGTTGTAAAAGGATTTTGCATAGAACAGGGGCATTGATTTTGATGAGATATTTTCTTCTGTTGTTAAAATGACTTCTATTCGTACTGTTTTAATTATTGTGGCTTCTAAAGATTTTCATTTGGAGCAACCTGATGTTAAAATTGTCTTTCTTCATGGTGATTTGGATGAATAGATATATATGGCTCAGCTACAGGGATTTGAGGTCAAAGATAAGGAGAACCTAGTGTGCAGATTGAAGAAAAGCTTATATGGCTTGAAGCAAGCACCTCGGCAATGGTATCACAAATTTGATAGTTTTATGCATGAGCATGGATATATCAGGTGTCATTCAGATCATTGTGTTTATTTTAAGAGGTTGGATGATGATAGCTACATTATTTTATGTTTATATATTGATGATATGCTTGTAGCTAGGTCTAACATGGATCATATTAAGGTGTTGAAATGCCAGTTAGCACATGCATTTCCTATGAAGGATTTGGGGGTAACAAAAAAAATCCTTGGTATGAAGATTTTCAGAGATAGGAAGAACAAGAAATTGACATTATCTTAGGCTGATTATATTGAGAAAGTGTTGCAACATTTCTCTATGGAGAATGCTAAAGTTGTCAACACACCTTTACCTAGTCATTTGAAGTTTACTAAGGAGATGTGTCCCAAGATACATGAAGAGGAGGAAAAGATGTCTAAGGTACATTATGCTTCATCTATAGGAAGCTTGATGTATGTTATGGTATGTACTAGGCCAAATATTGCACATGTAGTGGGAGTTGTTAGTCGGTATATGAGTCATCCTGGGGCTTGAGCATTGAAATGTAGTTAAATGGATTCTTAGATATTTGAGAGGAACATCCAATAAGTGTTTACACTTTGGGGGCTCTACTACTGATTTACAAGGCTATGTTGACATACATTTGGTAGGGAATATTGATACCAAGCAGACTACTATAGGTTATGCATTTACTGTTGGTGGGGCAATTGTGAGCTGGGTTTCTAGGTTACAGAAAGTTAATGCTTTATCCACTACAAAGGTAGAGTATGTTGCTACTAAAGAGGTAGCTAAGGAGATGATATAAATTTAGTTCTTCTTGGAAGAATTGCAACACCCTTAGAAGGATAACTATTTATTTACAGATAGTTGGAGTTTTATTCATCTTGCAAAGAATTCAACTCTGCATTCAAAGACAAAACACATTTAGTTGCAGTACCATTTCATTCAATTAGTTTTGGATGATGGATAGTTAAAGATGGAGAAGATACATCCAAATGATAATCCAACGGATATATTTACAAAGTTAGTGACAAGGGAGAAGTTGAATTCCTCTTCAGCTTCAGTTAGCCTTCTCAACTAAATAGAATAAAAGAAAAGTAAAGTCTAGGATAGTTTGATATATTCTAGTGGGAGCTATAGGTTTAACAGTGCTATGATAAGTCTCCAAGTGGGAGGTTATTATTGTCAAGTTTGATTAGTTTCTACGAGGGAGAATTTTTTGATGTGGAGCTTAATTAAACTTAGAGATTTATTTGGCACGATTTCCCTCTAGATTATTTCTATGGGGGTTTGTGGGTAGCACCCCCAAGACAAGGCCAAGGGGCAGTGCCCCTGTGGGGTCCTATGGTAGCACCCCAAGTATGCTCCTTGTTGTAGTACATGGTGGGGTTGAGAGGCAATGCCCCCATGGGGTTTTTCGGAGGTAGCACCCTAGAAGCCAAAAAAGGCATTGGCTACTGTTTTTCTATTATTCTAGCCATAATTTTTTAAGTAGAAAAATCTTGTATAAAAAGGATTAGGGTTAGGGATTTTTATATGTAATGGTGATATTGTATTGATGTAGGCAAAGGGTGAACAACTAGGGCCAAGGCTCACCCAACTATCCAAACCACCCTGCAAGAGTCAACACAACAGAAGCAAACACAAAGAACAACCACTAAACGAGGAAGAAGAACAAAACACTTTGAACAACCACCAAAGGAGGAGGAAGAGAAAAACACTTTTATTGATTCATCAAAATATCTTCATACATGCCCAGCTATAAGGTCTTTTAGTTACGGCCAAATACCAAATACAACTTCTAGATCCATGATCTAGCTTTAAATTCGCATTTACAGGCACTTTTGCCTTCTCTTTTTTCAACTCCTCCAATCTGCCCTAACTCTAAGCCTAAACACCCTATTTATACTTTCCAAAATGGCTTACAAAAGATTCTAGAAGATCGAAAATGCCACAACTCAGCTCTTTACAAATATTAACCACCTAATAGAAATTAAATGCAAGCAGAGTCAGCCCAAACTAGAACCAAACACAAACAACTTCTACAAATGAAAACTGGCACTTAGCACCCACATGACCTCTGCATCCAAAGGATTCATTTGGCAGAAACTATGAACTCGACACCAATAGGAACTCAACACCTAAAGGATCACTTGGCACCAACAAGAACTTGGCACCCAAAGGATCATTTGGCACCAATAGGAACTCGGCACCCAAAGGATCACTCGGTACCAATAGGGACTCATCACCCAAAGGATCACTCAACACCAACAAGAACTCGACACCTAAAGGATCACTAGGTACCAACAGGAACTTGGCACCCAAAGGATCGCTTAGCACTAATAAGCAAAAAGAACAAAAGTGCAGGATTGCAAGGAAACCTAGGATGCTCCTACATCAGACAACCAAGGTTGGAGAAGAATGATTCTCCTAAATCATGCAAGTGTCACAACCTGAGTTGAATCCAACTCAGATTGAGAAATTCATGTAGCATCTTCAATTAGCCTATTCTTCCATTTCATGAAATACTCATAGTAATCTTTCCCTCTTGTACTCTTACCAATTCTCTGATCCAAAATTTGTTCAACTTCTTTAGTCTACTTCTTAGGATAATCATCAGGTACAACAACTTCATCATCTAACTCATGATACTTATACATATCAACAATATTAAATATAGGAGATATATCCATGTCATCAAGTAACTCAACTTCATAAGCATTACCACTATCAAACTTCTTCAAGATCTTACAAGGTCCAAATTTTTTCATCTTTAGCTTGTTGTATGTTCCAATAGAAAATCTTCCTTTCTTTAAATGAACCATTACCTCATCACCAGCTTCAAAAACATGATGTCTTCTATATTTGTTAGCATTTTTCTTATACTTTTGATTACTTTGTTCCAATCTCAACTTCACTTCCTTATGCAAAGACTCCATAAAACTAGCAAATTCTTGTCCTGTAGTACTTTTCTTTTCTTCACTAGCAATATCTCTCGAATCTGATATACCTCTAGTATGCATTCCAACAAGAATCTCAAAAGGTGTCTTCCCTATACTCCTATTCACAGAATTTTTATATGCAAATTCAGCTTGTGCCAATACCATCTCCCAATTACTTGGCTTATTTCCAACTAAATATCTTAGCAAATTGCCCAAGCTTCTATTCACAACCTCTGTCTATCCATTTGTTTGTAGATGGAATGTAGAACACAACTTCAATTTAGTACCCATCTTCTTCCACAAAGTCTTCCAAAAATAACCAACAAACTTACTCTCTCTATCTAATATAATACTTCTTGGTAATCCATGCAATCTCACAATCTCTTTAAAGAAAAGTTCAACAACATGCTCAGCATCTCATGTCTTCTTACATGGTATAAAATTAGCCATCTTAGAAAAAAATTCCACTACAACAAATATGAAATCATACCCCTTCACTATCTTAGGTAATCTAAGAACAAAATCCATATTGATGTCAATCCAAGTTTTCTCAGGAACAGTAATAGGTGTATATAATCTAGTAATTTGACTCACTCCCTTTGCAACTTGATAAACTCCACAACTCTTTACAAATTTCTAAATATCCTTATACATTTGTGGCCAATAATACTTCTCTTTTAGTAAACATAATGTCTTATCAATTCCAAAATGTCTAGCTAATCCACCACTATGCTTTCCTTAATCAGATTCAACCTCATAGAACTTCTAGGAATACACAACAGAATGCCTTTGAACAACACACCTTCTTGAATGAAATATTCATCATACTTATGTGATCTATCAGATTTGGTGCTCTGCACTCTCTCCACACCTCGGAAAAATCAGGATCAACATCATACAACTCTTTCATTTCATCAAAACCAAGAACTTCAACCTTCATTTCAATCAACAAGGAATGTCCCCTACTCAATCCATCGGAAACTTTGTTAGTAACTCCACTCTTATGCTTAATAAAAAATGTGAAATGCTGCAAGTACTCAACTCACTTCATCTATCTCTCATTTACTTTATGTTGACTTCCCAAGTATTGTAAAGCTTTATGATCAGTATACATTACAAACTCTTTAGAAATCAAATAATGTCTCCACTTCTTTAATTCTTGGACAATAGCATAAAATTCTTGATCATACACAAAATATTTCCTTTTAGCATCATTCAACTTTTCACTAAAAAAAGCAACAGGTTTACCTTCTTGACTTAATACAGCTCCTATTGCATTACCACTTACATCACATTCAACTTTAAATACTTTTTAAAAATTAAGTAAAGCTAATATAGGTAATTCAACAACCTTTTGTTTCAAAGTCCCAAAACTCATATCAGCTCTGTGTGTCCACTTGAATTCTATTTTATCTCCCCTCATTGTTTCAGTCATAGCATTACAAACAGCACTGAAATTCTTTATAAAATTTCTGTAAAAACTAGCCAAACCATGAAATGATCTTAGCTTACCCACATTCTTAGGTGTAGGCTATTCCAAAATTGCTTTAAACTTCTTAGGATCCATCTTCAATCCGTCAGCTAAATTCACAAATCCCAAATACACAATCTCCTCTCTCGTAAAAGAATACTTTTTCAGATTAATTAGCAACTTTTCCTCTTTCAACCTCTATAATACTTGTCTAATATGCTCAAGATGTTCTCCCTTAGTCTTACTAAATACGAGAATATCATCCAAATAAAAAATCACAAACTTACCCAAAAATCTTTTCAGAACTTCATTCATCAACCTCATGAAAGCACTAGGTGCATTAGTCAAACCAAAAGGCATAACCAACCATTCATACAAACCATCTTTTGTCTTGAAAGCAATCCTCCATTCATCACCTTCTCTGGTTCTAATATGATGATAGCCACTCTTCAAATCAATCTTGGTAAAATACTTTTCTCCACTCAAACAATCCATTATGTCATCCATCCTTGGCATAGGAAACCTATACTTCACTGTTATCTTGTTAATGGCTCTAGAATCAATACACATTGTCCATTATCCATTCTTTTAGGCACGTTACATCCCAATTTTTTCCCTAAATATTTTTAGGCTAAATATAGCCATTGAACCAAAATGATTTTTAATGTTCAAGTGAAATTAGCTGTTGTTTTATTGTGGTAGTTATAGCCATTGTTTTATTTATTCATGTTCATGTGAAATTGAAGCAGTTATCTTAAGTCATTGCATCGATTTAATTACCATATGGAATTGAGTTATTTAAATTTAGCCATTGTGTTCATGTGAAGTGAAGACAGTTTTAGCTGTTGTACATTTATGATGAATCAGTTAGTATTTTATGATGAAATTTCCTAACGATATTATCTAACAAATTACGGGTCATGAAATTGATGTTTTTGGCAAGAATGTTGTTTTAAAAGATTGCAAGATGAAGATTAGAGCAAGAGGGGAAGCATTACGAAATGAGGTCATCAGAATGGGACATTCAACAAGATCCAGTCATCAGGAATGACAGGTTTGCCCTAAAATAAAATTGCCTTGGCAAGTTTATTTGGACTTGACAACAAATATCTTGGTGGAATTGCATGAGCTAAAAATTTAAAAACTAAAAATAACATAAACAATAAATATAAATAAAATAAAAATTCTTACCTTAATTAAATTTATTAAATATAATATCATTTAATATCCTCTTAATCTCTTTATTAAAATCACAAACATATAAATACAAAATGGCACTTCTACATTAAGAAGTATAATATCAATAATGCCACCTTGTACGTACATATTTGTAATCTTAACAAAGACAATAAAACAATATGAAATAATATTATTTATATGACCATTCATTTTTCCTCAATTCTTTTCCTTTCCTATTCCCATATTCTTCTTTCTTTTTAGAAGTCGAAATAAGTCTTGTAATGGCAAGAAGTCGTAAAGAAATTTGAAATATTATATATGTCAGTTATGTCCTCTATCGGGGATATAGGAATTCCAATCCATTTAACCAGTATTGCATCTAATACTCTGCACTATATGTCCAACACCCTATAGAACGTGTATCCTCTCTAAAAATTGTAATTATCTTTTTCTCAACCATGGAGTAGTATTACCTGATTTCCCATGTTTTTTGCACATCACTAGTCTTTGTACCAACGAAAGATTGAAGAGGCAACTGTGCAAGAGATCCAGAACTAATTGATAAAAAGCCTTAAGTCACGTAAGGATGTGACTTACCTTGTATTTAAGTTCTTTTTGTTTTAACTTCCAATATTCAATGCATATAATGTCTTAACTGAGTCGGGTTGGTCCAACTTTTACATAAATCCACTACATAAGTTATGAAGATTATCTATTGTTCTAAATGAATATGACACCTTAGAAAGTTGTAAGCGTGATCACTGATGAAGCAGTTGGGGAATTTGCAAAAATGAAAACCAACTGTGGAAGTATCAAAGATTCATATGTCTTCTTTTATTTGCCCAGAATTTCAATTGCCTTGTTATTAATTAAATATAGATTATGTCTTTAAGCAAACCATGGATGATTTAGACTGCAATTATTATTTTAGAAGTGCTCTGTTTTCTTTTCAGATAAATAAAAATGATCAATTATGAACACCAAAGAAATATCTCAGGATGTAAAAGCCATAATCCTATAAATAGGTACATGATGTAATGGTTCAAGTACCCAGGAAACACTGGTCTGATGACCTGTTGATTGTGTGAGGTGTAGATGAACCTGGTAAAATAAATAAACAAGAATGATATCAGAAGTTTATCAAAACATAATTATAACCAATACAATCAACTCATGCAATCCCACTTTGATAATTAATTGTCAAGCCGAGTGGTGGAGATCGGGTTGTAAAACCTATCTCTAAAAAATCCCTGGCCAAGGTGATAAAAGGTAGATTTGCCACAACAAATGATCGCGTTGTTGTCTTGATGCTTCAGTTATTCCACCAAATAGTTGTTGGGACCTCAACCCACCTAAATACTCTAATGGTAGGACCAATGAACATCCCAAGCCTGACCTCGAGGTAGGGAGGGCCATTCTATTAATTTAGAACCTGTGGGGATAAGTAAAAAGGTTCGCGGTTGGGAGGTTAAGCCTATGATAGTGTTTCTCCTCTCACCAAAGTCAGAGCTTGGGCAATTAATTGGAAGAGTCTCTCAAGTAAATCAGTATGTATCTTTTACTTTTTAAGCTGGTATCTTTATTGAAAGATTTCTCTTGAGATAGATGTTATCAAAGATATTTAATTAAATTCCAGTATCTTCTCATTTTTTTTCAATATATATAGATTAGTTTAAAATTTTAGAACTTAGATAGATTTAAATTTAGTAATTAAAATAGATTTAATTTTAATTAACTTCAGTATTACTCTGTTTTGATCACATCAATTAGTCATGATTCAAATTCAACTGATTATGTAGAAGATTATGAGACAATGTAAACTAAATGAATGGTTTCTTATTTATAATGTAATATAAAATCAAATTAAATAAATGAGGAAGTAGATGTAGGAAAATCCAGCTGTTACATTAGGTGCTAATACATTAGGTGCAACACATGGACTTAAGCTTTCTCTAATCAAACCTTTCTGCAACAACTCATGCACTTGGTTGTTAAGTTCTTTATTCTTTGTAGGTGTCAATCTATATGGTGCTTTGTTTGGAAAAATAGCTCCAGGAATCAGATCCATACAATGACTTATGTTTCTTACTAGAGGTAAACCATCAGGAATATCATCAGCAACAATATCTTTATACTCATTCAAAAATTCTATAATTTCTACCGGTACTCGGCTATCACTATCTGTTATCACTTGGTCATTACTAGCTTCTGCTACTCGGCCATTACTACCAACACTTAGTCCTCTAGAAACTATGGCAGAACAGACTTGATTCCTTTTCATTTTCTTTTCAATTTTTTTCCCATTAACCATGCAAATTTTTATAGCATTACAATTAACCTCATCTGGACTTTCAATCAAAGGTAGCAATGTTTGTTTCTTCTCATTTACCCAAAGAGTGTATTGATTCAATCTTCCATCATGTATAACATATCTATCATATTGCCAAGGTCTACCCAACAAAATATGACAACAATCCATGGGCATAATATCACACAAGACTTCATCAAAGTAATGTCCAATTTTTAACTTCACAAGGCATCTTTGATCCATGAAACATGATAAGGATTGGGACGTTTCAACCTCTACAACTGCAATTTGGTAACCAACTCTATTGATGCTAGATTTGTAAAACTTCCACTGTCAATGATCACTTTGCAACATTTTCCAACCATCTTACATCTTGTCTTGAAAAGACTTCTCCTTAAAATAGGTTCCTCGTCACTTCCCTTATTGCATAAGGTTCTTTTTACCATTAGATTTTCTCTAGCCTCAGGTCCACTTGGTGAACCCTCATCATCTTCTTGAATCACAACATTTCTGTTACCTTGCCTACTTTTAAAAGACCTATATTCAAAAGATCTATGTCCCTGTTTATCACATCTAAAACAATTACCATGAAATCCACCTCTAGAATAGGAATTACCTCTTCCTCTGTAAGAATTAGTGCCTCCTTGATAAGAATTACCACTTTTCCATTTGTTCTTGCCTTTTTCATCATTCTTCCACTCAAATTTTCCTTTATCTTGCACAAAATTGTCAGATCTGACACCTTCACCATAAGATCTACCTCTGCCTCTCTGGAATCTACCACCTATACCTCTTTGTCTTTGTTCATGCTTCTTTTTTAAGATCTCCTCAGCCTTCAAGGCATACTGGTATACTTCTTCCACACTTTCCAACTTCACAAAACTTATTTCATCTTGAATTCCAAATCTCAATCCATTAATGCACCTTACAATTTTCTCAACATCATCATCTACATGTCTAGATCTGACATCCAATCTATAAAATTCCTTGGTATATTCTTTCATAGTCATGTCCTTTTGTTCCAAATTTTGCATCTTTCTCAATAGGCTAACTTGGTAATCAACAAGGAGGAATTTTTTCTTTACCTTGTTCACCATCTTTGGCCAAGTTCTGATCTTCTCCTTTCCTCTCCTTTGTTTATCAGTTTGCAAGTTCTCCCACCATAGTGATGCATGACCTTTCAACCTAGTGACTACAATTTTCACCTTTCTATTATCAGGAGTGTTTTCATACTCAAAGAACTTCTTCATATCAGAGATCAAATCCAACACAGCATTGGTATCCAACTTTCCATCATAAGGAACAACTTATGCAATAGGCTTTGAATTTTCCCTAGACAACACTGGCAACAATCTTTCCTCATCTCAATCTTCTTCAGGTTTTAGATTATGGTTTGGTGTTACTGCTTCATCATCACTTACATCATCAAGATGTGCTTCTCTCCTCTGGGTTGTCTCTACAACATCTAATCTAGCTGCAATTTGTCTCAACTAATCCAATATAGCATCATCAACATTTCTTCTAGAAGGAACCATCTTTACAAATTAGGTTCCTGCAAGATCCTAACCCTCTGCAAGTTATAGGTCAAATTTGCAGATCTGCCACCCTACAACGAAATCCAAATCAGGAACAACATGCTTTGATACCAACTAACACAGGAAAAGGGTGAACAACTAGGGCCAAGGGCTCACCTAGCTATCCAAACCACCCTGCAAGAGTCAACACAATGGAAGCAAACACAAAGAACAACCACTAAAGGAGGAAAAAGAGAAAAACTCTTTGAACAACCACCAAAGGAGGAAGAAGAGAAAAACATTTTTAATGATTCGTCAAAATATCTTCATACATGTCCAACTATAAGGCCTTCTGGGTTATGGCCAAATACCAAATACAACTTCCAGATCTGCGATCCAGCTTTAAATTCCCATTTGCAGGCACTTTTGCCTTCCCTTTTTTAAACTCCTCCAATCTTCCCTAAATCTAAGCCTAAACACCCTATTTATACTTGCCAAAACTACTTACAGAAGATTCTAGAACATAGAAAAGGCCACAAGTCAGCTCTTTACAAATATTAACTACCTAATAGAAATTAAATGCAAGCAAAGTTGGCCCAAACTGGAACCAGACACAGACAACTTCTACAAATGAAAATTGGCACTCAACACCCACACGAGCTTGGAATCCAAAGGATTCATTCAACATCAACTACAAACTCAACTCCCAAAGGATCACTCGGCACCAATAGGAACTTGGCACCCAAAGGATCATTCGGCACCAACAGGGACTCGGCACCAACAAGAACTTGGCACCCAAAGGATCACTAGGCACCAATAGGAACTTGGCACCCAAAGGATCGCTCAACACCAATAGGCAGAAAGAACAAAAGTGTAGGATTGCAAGGAAAGCAAGGATGCTCCTACATCATGTAGCTTCTTGTGGCAGTATTGAGCTGAAAAAGATTATGGATTGTAATTAGGTTGTAATCACTAGATAATAATAATATTGGACTTGTTGTTGGTGGACGTAGCCCAAGGATTGGGTGAACCATGTTAAATCTTGGGGTCTTGTGTTCTCTTTTATGTGATCTACTATTTTCTAGTATTGGTCATATTTGCATGTAACTATTATTTCTATCTGAGGTTAATCCTAACATAACAACTTCCCAAGCTTTCCATATTCTCTTAATAACAAAAGAGCCATGTATGTGGACTGGTTCTTGCATTATGAGAAGAGTTTGAAAGCCAATCCCCTTCCATGTAGGTATATTAATAGGGCACCCAAAAGAAATACAATGTCAAACCATAACTTTCCAAGCTCCATCTCTAGTAATGGAACATATAATCCATTTGGCACAAAGAGTGAGGCCTTGCTTCTATGTGGAGAGAAGATCAAGGCCTCTAGACTCTTTAGGGAGACAAAAAAAATCGCAAGCAACTCTATGAAAGCCATGATGATCAGAACCAGAAGCCCAAAGAAAACTATGGAGCAATCACTCTAATTTTAGATAAGAGGCTTTAGAAGGAGCCCAACATGAAGAATAGTAAACATGAGTAGCTGCCATGACCTTGGAGAAAATATGATATTTTCCCACAAGAGAAAGGGGTTTGGTAAGCCAATAGTTAAGCTCCTTTGCAATCTTGACAAGCACAGTATTCCACAAATCAACTGGTGAAGCTTGAAAGGAAAAGGGAATGCCCAGAAAGCAAAAAAACAATCCTTATGCATGACCCATTTCCATTCAAACTGTTCAAGCCAAGGTGTAGGTAGCAAAAAAGATTGTTGATAACAAAGCATTTTGTGCCATTGAATAGCAGAGCTAGAGGTTTGACAAAAGGTGTTTGGGCATTGCAAAGTACTAATGATGTTTTCCTCATCCTCCAAAAGAGTGAGAAAGGAATCATCAACAAAGTGTCCATTAACCAACTGGAAGAAGAATCTAGTAAGGAGATGCCATGAACCAAACTAGAAGAAATAGAGTGGGCTAGCAAGTAGCCAAGCCCTTTAGTAGCAAGAACATATAAAGCCAAAGCTAGAGGGTGACACTACCAAATGGAGCAAAAGAGCCCAAAGGCTTTAGATTGAGAGCTATTGATAGTAACACAAGCATTAGCATCTCCAAAAAGCATCTCCACATGGTGAAGAAAATTGGGACTGAAACCAAGAGCTTGGAGCATAGCCAAAATGAAAGGTCATTCAATCCGGTCATAGGCTTTGGCAAAATCAATTTTCCAAAACACAAATGGCTGATTGGACTTGCAAGTCCACTCCATGCCTTCCGAGATAGCAATGATATTGTTAAGAATATACTTGGACTTAATATAGATAGTTTTCTCTAGCTGCATAATTAAAGGTAGGAGATGGCAAATTTTAAGAGAAAATGCCTTAAAAATAGTCTTGTAAGACACATTAAGCAAGGTAATGGGTTGCTAGTTACAAATATCCTATTTAGGATCGCAAGCTTTAGGTATGAATTTGATGTTTCCTTTGTTGATAATAGCTCCTAGACTCTTAGTATGATAGGCTTCAAGATAAAATTTGTGCAAGTCGGGACCAATAGACTCCTAGAGGTGTTTGTAAAATTCACAAGGAAACCCATCACACTTGGGTGACTTGTCATCGGCCATGGAAAAAACTACCTCCTTGATGTCTGAGATGATGAGAATTTGTTCACAAAAAGCACGTTTCTCAACTATTAGGTAGTTTGGAGTAACAAAAATAGACTATTTGAGGACTTCCTCCTTAGCAACCAAATTTCCCTATGAAGCAAATACATTTTTGTAATGGTGAACAAAATCTTGTAGGATGTCAGGGAGACTGGAGAGAACAAAAGTTCCTTGTTTGATTGTTTTAATCCCAAGATTGGTATGATGGGATCTAAGAGCCTGGAAGAATTCCTTCGAAGCCTTATCACCAACCTCCAACCAATGGAGGTGAGTTTTGATTTAGGTCCCTTGAGCAACATAATTATTAGTAACTTGTTTATCATGATGAATCTTGGCAAGCTAGATTTTCAAATCAACATCAAAAGGGTTAAGGGTCAGAACCTCAGAAGCTTTCTTGAGGGTCGTGGTAGTGGATTCATAAGACTATCATCTGAAAACTACCAACTGTTGCCCATATATGCACAAAAATCTAGAAATTATGGTAACATCATCATTCTGCTACTAAATCCACCTTGTCTAAGAATACATATGTGGCTCTAAATTCTAGACATGTAGGATATGAGTAGTAGTGGAAGCATGTATTAACACTAACATATTGAGGAAAAATTGAGTCCTAAAAACCTACTAGATAGTTGTGTACCACGAAATGGAAAAATAAATGGGATAGTGGTCTAATAACATCACATCTAGCAAAGGAATGATAGTTAAATATTGATCTTCAGAAAAGGAGAAAAAAGATTGTGCAGCAATCATGGCACGATCGAGATATTTTAAAATGTGGTCAAAGCCAGCTTGAAAGTTGGACCAAGTGTGCCAGACCCCACTATTTTGGTAGTAGTTAGTATTGGGATCAAAAAGGCCCAATTTATTATGCATGTAGAACCAAGATTCCCTTTCCCTAGCTCTCTAGTGAAAAGGTAAAATGTCATCTTTGTCAGAGGCCAACTCAACCATATTGAAGTCACCACACATAACACAAGTTGCTGGAGGCAAGTTGTTAGTCATTTAGCCCCAAAATTGAGATCTTTCCATGACATCATTAGAAGCAAAAAAATTAACTACTCGAAAAGAATGATTGTTGATAGAAAGAAAAAGCCAAATTATTCTGTGCATGGGGTTAGAACCATGCGAAATAATAGCAAAGTGAAGACAAGGTGATAGAAGAGTAACTACACCACATTACCAAATTCATGCTGAGATGAAAACATAATGTCATCTAGCCAAATGGCATGACATACAGTGGAAAGCATGAAACTAGAGATTTTAACTTCTTGCATGCAAGGAAAATCTAAATTACCAAGTCTATGACGGGTATCCCTAACATAGTACTTTCTGGAGAGGTATGTAAAACCTTGCGCATTCTATGATAAAAAAAATTCAAGAAAATTCTTCCATATCTTCCTCATCCTCAAGAGAGGAGTAACTATTTTGCAAGAAAGTTGAAACTTGGTTAAATCCATAAGGAAAATACTCTAGATTGATAGCCTATCATTTCTCCTCTAGTTTCTCAGTGCGTCCAAGAGAATTGTGAGAACGTCACACATCTTGAGTCACTATGGAGGAAGCAATAAAAGGGGTGCAAGTCACAATCAAGGTGTTAGCCCTTATGGCCACCTTGATCCTATGTGAAACACTACGGTTTGAAACCTGTGAAACACTAGGGTTTGGCTCCAACAAAACCATCATCAACCCAACAATGGTTGGGTTTTGCGCTTATGCTGAAATACGAGGAACCAAAATGATAGCTGCATATGACTACTTAGGAGCCAAGGGAGCCTTACCCTTATGCCCAATAGTGGTCCATTCTTCCTTATGCAATTTTTACAGGAGCCTCTTTAGGTGGGAGTTTAACCCTAGGCACAGCCAAAAGGCAATCTCTAATCTTGTGTTCCATTGACTAGCACCTATAACAGGTGTTAGGTAGGTTCAAATAAATCACCTTCTCAGAGAAGGTTTGAGAACCAATCTGTATCTCCACATAATCCTTGAGATCCTTGGAGAGATCAACCTCAACACATACATGTTTTTGAGGATGAGCATTAAAAATATTTTCATATTCCTTGGTAATAACTTTGCCAAGAGTATTGGCAATGGACTCAATAAAAGGCCAACATGGAAAGTGTAAACCTAGGAGCTCAACCCACACAAGAACCCTAAGCTTTTTTTTGTCAAAGATAATGAAATCTCTCGACCATCTTTGAAAAACTAGCAGGGAGGAATGCACTAACCAAGGACCATTGCTAAAAACTATGTCTACCTGAGACAAGTTGGCAAAATGAAATTAAAAAAAAACTTTGGTAAGGTTTTACACAGCATCAAGGTAGACTCCATGAGGAGTCCAACTCTTGTGAACCCATTCTTGAAGCATAGCTTCAAGAGGAGTCCTACCCACAAAATACCCTATCGAGGTATGTTGTTCTAACCAATCACAAGAAACATAAAATTCTTGCAAAGGAAGGATAATATCAAGATTACCTCATGAAAGACCTTTGGGATGAATTTGCGAGGACATTTATTCAATGGAGGCGCCATGGCTTTTCAAAGTAGTAGCATGAACACCAGTATCAACAATTGGGTCACCACTAGCTAGGGCCATTATAAACTAGCCTAAAACCTCCCATAGTAAATGTAGTTTGATAGGTGGTAAACATAGAAGCAGAGCTTAGACAGAGAGTTGTATGTTAATTGATTATTATTGATGCACATAGAGATATAAATACCATCGTATCTCATAATGTTGGAGAAGTGATATTGATATTTGTTGAAACAACCAAACATGAAGTTGGTTACAGTATATACAAGAAATGTAATATACCACTTATGCCAACATTTATATATTCATATTAGAATTAAAGTTATAGTTATCTTAAATTAAAGTTAAAAAGAAATTGGAAAATAAAGTTTCAAAAGTTTAAAATACAAATGTTTTTTACTTCTTATTTTATTTTATTTAAAGGTAAAAAGATATATTTACATAATTTTATTAATATTTAATCTATGCACAATGCAACTCACTAGGTGTATTAGTAGGAAAGAGTCAAGTGGAGGAAACTTTCAATCTAGTCCGAAAAATAAAAGTTTTATTACAAAATGTTAAATACATCCCATTTATATTCTTTGGCATATTGATGAAGGATGGAGCATCTTCATTTATATAGATATGCTAATAACATTATAAGAAATCTACTAAAACCTTCACCAGTCATTTAAATTTACAAAAAAGGGTTTAACTAAACATAGTTTAGTTCTTCCTTGTTGCATTTGATATTATACAAATGAAACCATGCTTGGCTAATCCTCTTAATCTAGGGATAGTTGCATACCAAATCCAAACTAGTCCTTATTAGGCTCTCTTAGAGAGACATTCTTGTATTGTTCATCTATTTTTTAGGATCTTTGCATTATAGCATCACTCTTCTACTATGTTCATGCATACATTCTTGCATTAAATATACAAATAACTTCCACACAACTTGATATCCACATTATTTCCTTTATAGAAGAGTTTATCTATTAAAACATATAATTATTTGAATAGATATAAGTATCAACCAAAACTTTCATTGGCTAATCTCTTTCATCATTGTGTTGTATTGTGTACATAAGTGCTAAAAATAGTAACATGAACATATACACAAAGTTAAAAATACCTATTGGTTAATACCCCATTAAATTGAGTGTCACCAAAAGAAGGCAAGAAGAACCCACATTAATATACTGCTAGAATTGTCCTAAATAAGACCAACCCTAAGAGATAAGTGTATGCATTATTATTTTTCACATTCTAGATGCATACAAACTCCTAATAATATGGGTTGAGGTGTTCTTATAAAGGGACATAAGATACCTTCTAAGTATTACACCATTGAAAAAATAAATTATATATTCATAAAAGAAGGTAATAATCTAGTCAGGTAAAAACACAAACCTGTGTCACCTTTTATAAAGAAAAAGGATCCCAGAACATGAGCTACTCAACTTTAATGGTATTTGCATTTAGAATTTGAAGATGATGTAAACTATTGAAATGTGTGAAATTGGATGAATTTTATGCCTATAATTTTTTTTTTAAAAATTTAGTAAAAATTTATTCATCTTTTTTAATTTTCAAGTCCTTTTTTAAACTGCAAAAAATATAGAGTGTAGTTCGCATCAAACACGTATATGCAAATCATCTTTTTTTGCTCTAATTTAAAAATATGTTATAGATGGCATGTATAGCTAGGGAACAAAAAATTAAATATTAATTTTTTATGTATATTTTCTTTGTTATAAGTACTTGAGGTCGACCTTATTAGAAACAAATAGTTTTTTCCTTTTGTCATAACTTCCCTATTAAATTTATGTATTTTTCTAAAAAAATTATATATTATTGAAGATGACTCTCTCCTCTATGGATAAATATTAATTTTAATTTTTTTGATATGATTTACTAATTTTTTTCCTTTTTTGAGGGAGCATCTTCTCAAATGTTAAAATATTGGCTTATACTATTTTGAACTTATAAGATATTATAACTAATTAAAACACTATGAAATTCACATAATGATGATATTGGCTCTGAGATCTTTAAAGGGTATTTTTAGTTTTTTTAAAAGATTGAGTTTTGATAGAGAAATGGGTGAGTACACCAAGATGGTATACAAAAAAAGGGGTATAAGTGGAAACCTTTTTTTTTCTGAAATTAGATCCACTCAAAATGACAAAATATGTAAAACATATAAATTTTAGTACTCTAAATCTACTTTCTAAACTACTATTTTTTTAAAAATGGATAAGACTAGGTGGGTTAAACCTTGCACACATGAAAAAAAGTTCTTGAATTTTTTAGAAAATATAACATAGTTACTTTAATGTGTAGTACAAAAGACATAGTTATATTCACTATTTTGCACATCCCTTTGGTAGGATGATAATTAAGATTCATATTTAGAAGTTGTATAAATTTTTTGTAATTTTCTTATGAGTATTTTGTTTTTTATGAATTATTGAACTAACTACATCCTAAAATTTTGGTACTTGTTCATGTGTTGAGCATAACTTGCACCAAAATAATTGAAAATAGAAACCTTTTTAAAAAAAAAATGTGTATAGAATCAAGTGTAGAATGATAATATATAGTTTATTTTAAATTTTTTTAAGTATATCAAAAGTTATTTTAAAAAATGGCAAACATATGTTTGTGAGGAATGTCAAGGCATTGGTAAAAGTAATTGAAGTTTACCATGTTAATGTTGTCCAAAAATAGAAAACTTTATATGGTTACA
Organism: Cupressus sempervirens; assembly: GCA_028749045.1. Lineage (NCBI taxonomy): Eukaryota > Viridiplantae > Streptophyta > Pinopsida > Cupressales > Cupressaceae > Cupressus > Cupressus sempervirens. The sequence continues at coordinate 947,941,831 of CM053785.1, read as the reverse complement.
AAGATAAGAAGACATATAAGATTATGGTGACAATTTTAGAGATACCTGCTTCACCATTAGCAAACCTAATGAACACAAAGATGATAATTCATCTTAGAAGATGAAAAATATTTAAAGAAAAAAAAAATGGAGGTAAAATAGTCTCCCAAGCCTTTGGGTCATTTCCCTATGATTTTACAAAGCCATAACCTGATCGGGTATCTAGGATTCAAATAACTCGATCGGGTTATAAACAACATACAACACATTCAAAACCAATTCAAGTTTTTATAAAGTAAAAATTTACTTCTTCAAAACCTAATCGAGTTTTGGAGAAGTAAAACTAGGCTCTACTCACTACAACATTTGGGGTCAATTTGTGATGGTGGTATAATTTGTGGGTGATTTTCATGTTTTTTTTTGCAATTTTCCCCGATGTCATCTCAATACTGACATTGGCATCATAATTGTGATGCCCATGTGAGTATACACAAAAATAAAAGAAAACATGACATAAATCATACCCCATTTCTTTTGATTATGGAGAGTTGTGTGTGAAAGAGGGTGGAGAGCTCTGAATGTTTTTGTGCCCTTGTGATCTCTACATTTCATTGTTGTGCCCTTGCTCTATGATTTTTTTGTTATGTCATGCCCTTGTGATTTCCATGCCCTTGCTCTATGGTTTTCTTCAAGGGCTATGTAAATGTTCTTTTCTTTTCCTTCTAAATATGTATCTCTTTATATTTCCTTCTAAACATGTATATCTTTCTATATATAGATATATCTTTTTTAAGGTTCTTATTACATATTAGCACAATAGAAAAAATTGATCTAGCTACATACATATTCTAGAATCCAAATAATAAAATATTTAAACTCACTCAACTTGTGCTAAGTGACTTACCTCAACATCCTGCAAACAAATAATGTAGACTAGAAAAAAAGGGTAGAGTTCGCAAGAAATTTTACAAAAACATATCATACCAAATATTTTTAGAAAGAAATAAGCCATAACCAAGTAATATAGTTGTTGATTAGCTAGGTTGATTTCAAATTCATGTAGAACTATCATCATATTAGGTACATTAAAATGAACAATCAATTATTCCCTCCCAGCTAGCAAGATCAAATATAGTTTTCCAAGGCGATAAAATTGCATATGCACATACATCACTTGCATGTCAGGCATAAAGCACATTCTCCAATTTATAATGAATGGTTAGATATAAAGGCTCCATATGCTGGCCCAATAATGGAATCCATGGATGTAACCATGCATATATTGGCACAGTCTCCTTGTGAGGATCCCAAGTATCTACTATTGTTGTTAATTTGGGCATCACCATATGATCTAGAATGCTATGAAGTACTAAAGCAGGTAGTATAGCAAAGGTTTAGGGTCCTTGGCTCCTAGGAATTTGTAGCATTTTTTCTCACTACTAGAAGAATAACTTCAGTGAAGAGTTGAGTGTAAGGAGTTGAAGAAGCAAGTTTTGCTTCTATGTAAATGCCATAATTATGAGGCTCATTCCCTTGCAGAAGACCCTGCCACAATGATATTACCTCTAAACCATGCAAAGGATGTTGAAGTGGCTCCCAATCTTGAAAAAATATTATAAGAAATAGATAGTTAGGATCATCATAGGGACATGGTGCCAATACTTGAAACACACCTATAAGAAAATGCAGATGTAATGCATGACAAATTGCACAACTTGTAGTTCTCCTAATATTTGTACTATAAATTTTCATAGACACTTGCAAGTGATTCCAATGTCATAGTACCTACCACAACACTTTCCTAGATTCTATCCAATGGCTCCCATAATATCCTCTATGTTGTCTAGATGTTGTTTCTACCATGCAGTCTCTTTCTAAAGTCACTCCTCCTTCTAACATATTGCCATGGACTCTTTCTCTCATGCCTTAAATTTTGATTATCAAACTTTTGAATATCTACCTCTACCATATCTAAAATCAACTTTACATTGTGTCATAACTCTTGCATAGGTGTTTGATCATCGATAACTTTCATTTCAGCATTCAAGTTTTCAAGAATGGTCAACACCCTCACTTGCGAACCTCTAATGTCAAGCACTTTTTGTATTATTTTGAAACACCATTTTCTTGCTTATGAGCTAACAATTCTTCAGGTGCATTTTCTTGTAAAACACTAATTTTGTTGAACAATTGTAAACTCTTACAAAGTGCATTGTTGTTTTCATGTACATATGTATATATAAATATGTATGTATGTGTATATGTATGTATGTATGTATGCATGTCTATATGTATGTATGTATATGTATATATATGTGTGTATATGTATATATGTATGTATATATGTATGTATGTATGTATACATATGTATATGTATATGTGTATATATACATACATACATACACATATATGTGTGTCTATGTATGTATGTATCTATATGTACAAAGAGATCTTGTGGATTGCAGATTGTGGATTATGGATTATAAAAAAATAAAAAATAAAGACACAACATTAGTTATTCTCCGTTTTTTTAATCAATGCATATGAAAGAGGGTGGAGAGGTCTGAATGAGGGTGGAGAGCTTTGAACATTGGTAGAGATCAGTGAAGATCTAGGATTTCATTTCCGTTCCCTTGTGATCATTGCATTTCATTGTCATGCCCTTGCTTTGTGATTTCCTTGTCATGTTGTACCCTTGTGATCTATGTGTCCTTGCTCTATGATTTTATTCAAGGGGGGAAGAGGTACCTATGTAAATGTTTTTTTTTTTTTTCCTTCTAAACATGTATCTCTTTGTATTTCCCTTAGCAGGTGAATAGAGAAGCTTCTCTTTATGTACATGTATGTGTATATATACATACACACACACACACATATGTGTGTGTTTATGTATGTATGTATATATAGAGAAGCTTCTCTCTATGCATATGTATGTGTATATATATACATACACACACATATGTGTTTGTGTCTATGTATGTATGTATGTATATAAATAGATAGATCTTTTTTAAGGTTCTTATTACATTTTAGCCAATAGAAAAATTGATCCAACTACATACATATTCCAAAATTCAAATAATAAAACAATAAATCTCACTCAACCTATGCTAAGTGACTTGCCTCAAAATCCTACACACAAATAATGTAGACTACGAAAAATAGGCAAAGTTTGCAAGAAATTTTACAAAAACATATCATAACAGATAATTTTAGAAAGAAACAAGACATAACCCAGTTAAATGGGTCTAGTTGCTAATTAGATAGGTTGATTAAAAATTCCTATAGAATTTTCATCGGATTAGGTATAATAAAATGAACAATCAGTTGTTCCCAGCTAGTAGAATTAAAAATAGTTTTCCAAGGTGATAAAATTGCATATGTAGATGCATCACTTGCATGTCAGGCATGAAGTGCATTACCTAACTTGTAATGATTGATTTGATATAAAGGCTCCATATTGATGCAGAGGTAAGGGTGGTGGGATTCAATACCAAGTTTATCCCACTTAAACCTATAAGGGAAGTACAAGGTTCCCCAAACCCTCTACAAAGCAAAAAGTACACAAACAACTCCAACACCTCCCTAGTGATTAGGATGGGTGTCTTAGGAAAAATCAAGGTGGATTCAAAATGTTTCAACTAATTTTTGGTCATCAAGTAACATCCAACACCCAAATCCCTCAAACTGTCCTAAAGGCCTAGTAGCCCTACAACGACACAAATGTAAACTTTCCTCTCAAAATTTCTAAAACACTCCCTAAAAAAATGGTGGAATTAGATACCCATTAAGCCATAATACAACATATTAGAAGGATTCCATGTGTTTCTTTGGACCATATCCTATTGTTACCATATTGTGGCTCCAAAGTGCATGAAAAAAGGGCAATTTAACATAGAAACTACAAGTTTCTTGTATTCCTAAGACCTCAAACTTTGGATAGTCTCTCCTTATGTTGTAAATATTCCAAATCCAAAAGGAATTAGTCCCAAAACTTTTGTAACCCCAAAAGCCCCAACTCAGTCTCCTACAAACCCTTAAAGGTAGGGTTGTGTAAATATTTTCCTTCCAAGAACCTTCAGACTCAATTCAAGGTTGTTTCACCTTGTCTCCAACATAAAAATAACTTCCAATTATTAAACACTAACCTTTAATGGCTTTTACTCTTTCTACTACTCCATAGCCATGAATTTAGTGTCGTTTACTTTATAAACTCCAATGGTTATCATCAATCCTTAGAACTTCTTGTCAAAACATTGTTAGATATCATTTGTACATATTGTTACAAGATCATTCCATGAGAATAAAACTCCTAAATTCATGGAATAATCAACATTTCAAGTAGAAACTCAAACTTGTTAATGAAAACAATAAAACCCTTAAAGCAACAACAATAAACTTAGAAGGAATGAACTTCACGAATCTTGGTGTAATAGGAATTGATCAAGTAATATGTAAAAAGGGTTATCAAATCATAAGACTACAAGAAATAAATGATAGTCAATGCACCAAATTCTTAAAAAATGAAGTTTTTATTGGATCTCTTTACACAGTCCGTACAATTGATCAAAATCAATTGTTAGTTGTAGGGATTCTTCTTTAGACATCTTCAAGAAAAGACTCCTTATTTAGATATTGTTAGGCTACACTAGTACTTTGTTAATGATATTTTTATTTCATATAGGTACCATGTGGATCATCCTGCTTGGTAGTATTAAATATTAATATAAAGCTAATAAAGTAGAAATCTGCAATCTAAACTATATGTGTCAAAGCAAACATGAAAGCACATAAGAAAAAATGGAAGGGATAGGAAGCCTTTGTGTTCCAAAACCATCTATAGACTAAACTTGATAGCATATTATTATAAATTCTTGGTTCATATATGGCCTGCTATACTCAGCTCAACTCAGAGAGAAAATTGGAAAAAAAAAATACAACTTGTGTCTAATGTTCGTGATGTAAACTCAACTCAAAATAGGGGAAAAACTGAAAATAATTTAAATCAGTTTCCCCTACCATTTATTTTTAGTATTTTAGCATTAAATATGGAGCCACATATGCCCACATGAATGGAAGAGATATTTTTAGAAAGGAACAAGCCATAACCCAGTTAAATTGGTCTAGTTATTGATTAGCTAGGTTGATTACAAATTCTTGTGGAACTGTCATCATATTAGGTACAATAAAATAAACAATTAGTTGTTCCCAATTAGTAGGATCAAATACAATTTTCCAAGGGGATAAAGTTGCATATGTAGATGTATTCATGTATGTATGTATTGTTGAAAAGAGATTGATACAAGTATGATAAATGTGTTTCAATCATTGTTTTGTCACTGATGTCAAACTTGCTACTTGCTAGTAAGATAATTACTTATATGATTTAAGTACTAGCATTTTTTTGATTGATGAAGAGGATTTGATCAAATGAGGTAACAATAGAACTTAGAGGAAAGGTTGAGTTATGATATGAAAAGGAGTACAAGAATCAATTATGACAATGATATTATAGTGTGTTAATAATCTACTTAAGGTTGCAAAGGTTGGCTACACTCATTAAGTCTAGAAGAACAAGTTAAACAAAGTTTTTCTACCAAGCATGATTGAGTGGATAGTAGGTGTCGAGAAAAGTTAGTGCAAGCCAAGCAAAAAAATTAGTTGGTGCTGTGAAAATTCAATTTTAGTGTAAGCTGAGTAAAGTTTGGTTGATGTCGAGCACTAGTAAACTTTAGTTCATGCTGAGTGTTTTGACAATGGATGTCGAGCAATGCAATATGTGTTGAGCATTAGGAGCAAGTTAATGCCAAGTATCAGCATTATGAGAAAGATTAATAATTTAATGAATCTGAGATAACAAGTTTGATTTCTTGGATTGTGTGAACAATGTCAAAGATGAGATTGATGAGCTAGTGACACAAAATTCAAGATGAATTTTTTTGAGGTGAATTCAAAGATGATTGAAGGAGAGTTTCTAGAAGGGAATGAAATGAAATGAGGGGTAGATTCATTGAATCCTATATAATCTAACCTAACTCTAAAATGGATGATGGAGAATGAAAAGAAAAATATCATGGTTGGTTAGAAGCAAGGGTTGTCACATGTGAGAACCTGAGGAAGACAAGGAGTCTAGAGTATTTTCTTCATTTAGTGACCTAAGAGAAGAGACTGCATTGGAAAACAAAGCAAGAAAGCTTAAGGGTATGGATGCTTGAAGGGTGAACAAGTTATCAAAGATGAAGAGTGTAAAAGCCAAGTAGAATGAAGCACTGAAATAGAGATCTATAATTTGCAAATGAAATTATAAGTTGTTTTCAGATCAAGCCTTACTATTACTCTCTAGCCATTGTATCAGTCTAGGGTAAATCCTTTGGATTAAGGTTCACCTAATAGTCATTTGTAAATCTTTTAACCAGGTGACATTCCAAGCGAATGATCTAAAGTCCTCTAATAAGGCTCACTCCTAACAAGGTGATTGAAATCCTTTAACCAGGTCACATTTAATAGTATGTATTGTGACCTTTAATAGGGTTGGCCTTTCACAAGGCATCACTTTAGAAGAGTGAGAATGAGTAGCATGTTACTAGTGGTTTTATCCAAATTGGGTTTCCACATTAAATCATTGTGTCAAATGTGTTATTGAATATATTATGATTCATTTTTACATTTCTACAAATTGATTTGATAGTAACCTACATGTTTAAGTGATTGCATAATATCATGGATGAATGCATGATGAAAATATTTTATGGATATGGGTTCACTAAGCTGTGAAAAGTTATAATTGTACATCTAGACCTTGGATAATTGATTCACCCCCCCTTAGTTATTCTAAATAATTCCAACATGTATATATGTATATATGTATATATGTATGTATGTGTATATGTATTGTTAAAAATAATTGACCAATTGTATATTGTCTTTGATGTTACATAAAATGTCATATCTTTACCAGTCAATGTATGCTGAGCTTACCCAGGTGATGAAGATAGTTTGTTGTGTCTGTCAAGCATTCCAATGTTTTTCAAGTTCAGAAGACAGTGTATGTTGAGTTCACTTGAGAATTGATGAGAAGTTAGTAGAAGTTGAGTGTTGGCCAAGCTCACTCAGTTAATGAAGGAAAGTTGGATGGAACTAGTGCTAGCCAAGCTCACTAGGTTACCATAGGAAGTTTGTGAAGATATAATGTTAATCGAGTTCACTTGGTTAACATAGGAAAACCATTTCTAAGTTAGTGTCTACCAAGCAAGGTCAACTAATGAAAGGATTTTCTTGTTTTGGTATATTGAGTTTAATAGATTTTTTTGCTAGTTCTAGTCGACTGAGGAGATGAATATTAATTATTCTAAAATGTATTCAAGATGACTTGAAAATGTGTATGATATAAGTATAAGGTCAAGTTGAGGATTGAATGTGTGCAAGTGTATAGAATTAGAGAAGATGCTTAGAGAGAGTGAATAAGAAGGATAAACATAATATCCTTAAGGATCCACAAAGATACATTTGATTAGGAAGGATCAAGTATTCGAGCCAAAATTGGGATCTAAAATCAAGTCATATCATTGTTACTCTCTAACCATTGTAGTAGTGAAGTAAATCTCTTAACAGAGTTGGCTTAATAACTATTTGTAAATCCTCTAACAAGGTGGCATTTCTAGATTGAAGTGTCAAAAGACCTCTAACAAGGCCACTCCTAACAATGTGATTAAATCTTCTAATAGGGTCACACCTAATAGTGTGTTTTCTAACCTTTAATAGGGTTGGCTCCTAATAGATCTTACTTCAAAACAGTGAAAATTAGTAACTAGTTGCAATTGGTGGTTTTTCCCAAATTGGGTTTCCACATTAAATCTTGGTGCCACTTGTGTTTATGCCATTTATTTTATGTGTATGAAACTAAGTTAATTAAGGTTAATCATAGATAATATCTTAAGTTCTGCATTGTCAATATTTTCTAAGTAATAGTTGTTATTTCAGTACCAAGTTACAACATATTGTTAGTGTTAACCAAGTGCCTGTGTGATAACTAAGTAACTACAATTTCATCAAAGTTTATGTTTTGTAGTGATATCTAAGGGATCTAGGATTTATTTTTGTGGTAACTGATTCACCCCTCCCCTCTCAGTTACTCCTCTTATATTTTCAAAAATTTGTATCAAAGCTTTTGGTTCTTGTAGAGAAGGTTTCAATGACCTAAGCTAAAGATTAGAATGTCTTACAAAAGGGAAATCCCCCAGTTGAACAAAGAAAACTTCAATGCATGGCAGGAACTTCTAAAATTACATTTGGAAACCATCAGTGATTCAAATTTGAAATATCTTAATGCCAAGTATGTGGCACCTAATGGAACTATGATTGTTGAATAAATTGCAGAGAAGAAGAATCATAACATTATGATGATTGATATTTCTTCAACTCTCAACTATACCAAATTTGATGAAGTCAAAGGTTGTGTCACTACTTATGAGATGTGGATCAAGATGAAAGCCATCTATGGAGGAGATGATAATGTAAGAAGAGCCAATGCTGAAAGTCTCATAGGATAATTTGATCATAAAGATGAGAGAAGATGAGAACATTACAAAGTATAGTGATAGAATCAAAGCTAGTGTTTGGGAAATCAAAGCCTCAAGAGGAAAAATTGAAGATGAGATAATGGTAAGTAAGTTTCTTAGAAAAATTCTTCCTATATATGCAATTAGAGTGTTAGCAATTCAAGAGATGAGATGCAATCAAAAGAATGATATAACATCGAATGTAGTAATTGGAAGATTGACTATATTTGAGCTAGATAACTATGATAATTATGTTCCTAGTTCTAGTAATCTTGAGTTTGCATTTGAAGCCAAGTTGTCACTCAAGAAGAAAGCTAAAAGGTCTAAAGGAAAAAAAAATTGAAAGTGAAGAGGAGATAGTTGTGATAGTGATCTTGAAGTTATTGAAGCATTACTTGCAAGAAGGTATCCTAAAGGCAAAGGAAAGTACAAAAGTAAAATTCTTTTAATATATTTCTCTTGTGAAGAAGTTAGTCACATTGCAACAAGGTGTCCAAATAGAGAAGAAAAAGATGAAAAGAAGAACATCAAATTCAAAGGCAAGAAGGATTTAAAAAGCTACAAGAATTACAAAGACAAAGGTAAGAAATCTTTTTTTATGGCTAAAGATTCATATAGTAGTGATGATAATGAAATGGTCTATATTGCCAGAAAAGATGAATCTAATGAAGAAGAAGATAAAATGGCACTTATTTATCATGTTAGCAAAAATGGTATATGGATTATTAATGGTGGTTGTTCACATCATATGACTAGTGACAAAAAAAAGTTTGAACATATGAAACACTATGATGGTGGAAGTGTAAGATTTGGAAACAATGAATTGTGTTGCATAAAGGAAAAATGTTGTATCTCACTAACCAATGAACTTAGATGTGCTAATGCTTATTGGGTTGAAGGACTCAAGCATAATATATTGTGGAATAGTTGAATAACATTGGATTCAAGGTAGAATTCATGAAAGGGAAGGCCAAGATGCTAGATGGAAAAGAAAATCTAGTTGGGTATAGTAACCAAACAAAAGGTAACTTATTCTACCTAGATCTTAGTGAAATTTCATGTTTCATTGCTCATGTAGAAGAAAGTTGGTAATCACATAAAAGGTTATGTTGTGTGAACTTTGATAACTTGATCAAGATAAGAAAAAACAAAAGAGTGAGAGGTATTCCTAGTTTGAGGAAACCTGATATGGGCCTATGCAAAAGTTGTCAAATTGGTAAGATGGGCAAGACAAGTTTCAAGAGCAAGAACTATCATTCTGAAGAAGTCTTGGAGTTGGTTCATATAGACTTTGTGGACCTATTGGAATTGGAAGCTATAGTGGAGATAAGTACTTTTTTCTTTTTTCTAATGATTATTCTAGAATGATGACTGCAATGTATCTGAAAGATAAGTCTAAAGCTTTTCAAAAGTTTAAGTGGTATCTAGCAAGATTAGAGAAGGAAATAGGAAATAAGTTGAAATTTTTTATAATCATGAGGTATTTGAAGGGTACTGAAGACTATGGATTATGGCACAAGAAAGAAGGCAATTTAGATTTGAAACCTTTCACAGATGTTGATTGGGCAGGAAGTGTTGATGACAGAAAGAGAACCAGTGGTGGAGAGTTCTTTCTTGGGAAATACTAGTGTCTTGGACAAGTAAGAAGTAGAACTGCATTTCTTAGTCTACAATAGAGGTAGAGTATGTTGCAGTAGCAATTAATCATTCCAATATAGTTTGGTTCAGGTAACTATTGGTAGGTATGAATGTAGAGATCAAGGATCCAATGGTTATCTTCTATGATAACACCAATGCAATTAATATATCAAAGAATCTTGTAATGCATACCAAGACCAAACACATTGCAATAAAAAAAAAAAATTAAGAGAATTGGTGCAAGACAAAGAGGTGAGATTAGAATATGTGAATACTAAAGAACAAATTGTAGACATACTCATGCAGCCATTACCTAAGGATGCATTTTTTCATCTAAGAGGTAAGCTAGGGTTCATTCCCCTATCTTAAGCTCACTAAATAAATTCTAGTGATGTGTCAACCAAAACATGTTGAAGATCAGTCAGTTGATGCAGTAATGAAAGAGTAGATTGCATATGAATTAGTACATGAGATACATGATTCATTGATTATTGTCTTTGACATAAGATGTCAAAGAGGGAGAGTTTGTTGTCATATCATAGAAATTTTTCTTGAAGAAGTCAAAGAGGGAGAGTTTAGTCATACATTAGAGAAATTTTATCTGAGATGTCAAAGATGGAGAATGAACTTGGTTTGACATCAAAAGGACAAAGGTTTCTATTAGAAGAAGATGTTGAAGATAGAATTTGTAGACAAAGGGAGAAATTGAAGTTAGAGGGAGTTCACATTGATAGAGGGAGTTCTCATGGATGAGAATTAGAATGAAACTAAAGATATTATCCTTACTATTATTTTTCTCTAAAACTTAATTTTATTATGACATGTTGTGTTGCCATCAATGCTAAAGAGGGAGATTGTTGAAAATAATTGATCAATTGTATATTGTCTTTGATGTTACACAAAATATCATATCTTTACTAGTCAGTGTATGTCGATGTCACTCAGGTGAAGAAGAAAGTTTCCTATGTATACCAAGCATTCCAATGTTTTCCAAGTTCAGAAGATAGTGTATGTTGAGTTCACTTGGGCGTCGAAGAGAAGTTAGCAAAAGTTGAGTTTTAACCAAGCTCACTCGGTTAATGAAGAGAAGTTGGATGGAACTAGTGCTAACCGAGATCACTTGGTTACTAAAGGAAGTTTGAGAAGATGCAATGTTAACCAAGTTCACTTGGTTAACATAGGAAAATCATTTTTGAGTTAGTGTTTGGGTAAGTGCACCAAGATGGTGTACAAAAAAGTGGACGCCCCCACAAAAAAAGTGAAATTTTCAATAACGTGATTGGGTTCTATGAAATTTTAAAAAGTGGCTAGGCTTGGTTACCAAGCCTAGAAAAAATACATAAAAAACAAATCCGATTGAGTTTTTAAAACCCGATCGGGTTATTCAAAACCTAACCAGGTTTGGAAGAAATAAAAATAGGCTCCACTCTGAAAGCCATAACTTTCACATCTAGACTCTGATTAACTCTATTTGAAATGTGTTGGAAAGATATTGAAGAGATCTACAACATTATGCAACTAAAATAATAATAGAAAATCAATACTTTCTTTTCCATCCAGTATAATTAATCATGTTCTAAAATAAATAGTCATTATTTTCCAAACATGGGATGAATAGGTAGGTAAGAGTATTATGATATAAGTTTTTATCTTTCTATCATCTCTCTCTCACTCCCTCTATCCCTTTCTCACACACAAAATCACTCATGCATTCACTCACTAACTCCTTATATCTCTCTTACTAACTCTTACCTTCTCTCATTCTCACACCAACTCCTAACCTCTATCTCTCTCCCACTCTCCCACCCCCCTTCTCTCTCTCTCTCTCTCTCTCTCTCTCTCTCTCTCTCTTCCTTGAAATAGAAACTTCATGTAGAGAGATAGATAAATAGAGAGAGTAGGGGATAGGAAGAGGAAGAGGGAATAGGATAAGAGAGAGTGAGAGATAGATGTAGAGAGTGAGAGAGAGATGGTGATGGAGAGACGGACATAGGAGAGAGATTAGGTAATAGGATAGAGAGAGAGAGAGAGAGAGAGAGAGATGAATTGATGGAGAGAGGAACATAGGAGAGAGAGATTAGGGGGTATGATAGAGAGAGAGAGAGAGATTAAGGGGAGAGAAGGAGAGAGAGAGAGAGGGAGAGAGAGAGGGAGAGAGAGAGAGAGAGAGAGAGAGAGAGAGAGAGATGAAGTGACGGACAAAGAGGGACATAGGAGAGAGAGATTAGGGAATATGATGGAGAGGGAGGGAGGGGGATGTGTGTGTGAGAGAGAGAGTGGGGATAAGATGAAGAGGGAGAGAGATTAGGGGATAGGAGAGAAAGAGAGGGGGGCTTAGGGATTACTTGGTGAGAGACAATGCATGAGGGTAACAAGTTAGATAGAGAGAGGTGTTATTAGTTAGTTAAAGAATCTGAGAGGTTAAGAAAAGTAAGAGATTTTTTTTTAGAGAGAAATAACACTATGTTAGCATTTGTGTTTACCTATTGATTATGCATTTGGAAAAAATGACTACCTATTTTAGGTTATTCTTGTATATGAGCAATGTTAGTATGCTAATAGAAACTAAATTTAAATAAAGCTTCTAAAAACTAAACAAAATTCATAAACTTCAAGATAGACTAAGATGAACTCTCAATTGAGAATATGAGCCATTAATGGACTCTCTCAATGAGAAGCTCTCTTGTTGAGTGGGTTTGTCTAAATAGATAGGATGTATGCTCAAGCTTATGCTTCAAAAAGGGCTTCAAATGGAGTTGGAATTTGGGTGTGAGTGTATGGTTTTGATGTAAAATGGCTTCTCAAAATGGCATTATGACTTTACTTCATGGATTGTGTTATTTTGCAAAGGGGAAGGATCCAATTTATAGCCAAGAGGCTTGAGGGATTGAGGGCTAAGATGCAAGGATGGGAAAAAGCTTATGGAGGGCTCAGATTGCATGAGAGGAGAGCACATGGATTGTGCTTCCTTATAGCCAATCAAGGAGTGACACATGTCACATGGTGAGAAGATGGAGGAAATGGGAAGGATGAGTCAACAAAGGAGGCTCAAGGGATAAAATCTTCATAAAGACCCTCATAATGACTTGTAAGAGCAATAAAAGGGCTTGTAAGAGTCATTTATGGCCTAGTGGGCTTCATAAAGTTTTATGGTTGAGATATTTTGAGGGTGATGAGAGCAATTTCGACTTGGACTTGATTAGGAAGGTTTTAAGCTTGTTTAGGCTTGTGCAAATGATTAGAGGATGGATTAGGATGGTTTAGGATTAGCTTAGGGATAGGCAAGTGGATGGCATTTAATGAGGGTGGGTGAAGGAGGAGATATTTGTTAACTTTGGCTTGGGTTAGGAAGTTTTAACTCATGTTTAGGGAATGTGACAAGGTTAGGAGGGGATTAGGATTAGTTTTAAAGACATCTTCTAGAAGAGTCTAGACTTTGGATGAGGATAAAGACTTTCTAGAATAGTCTAGAATTTCCTAGGATGAGGATGAAGACTTTCTAGAAGAGCCTAGAACTTCTTAGGATGAGGATAAATTAGGAAATAAATAAAGTTTTATTTATTTCAAGGTTTTGGGTTGAGGAGATATTTATTAAAACTTTTTTTAATAAACACGAGGATTAATATTTAATCTTAATTAAATATTTTGAGTTGGGATTAGGGGTAGGAAATGATGGGATTAGCCTTTAATTGAAATTAAAGAAGGATTAGAAGATTTTGGAAGAGGTTATTGGTCTTAAGGAAATTGGCCAACTTTTGGAAAAAAAATAAATAAATTATTTATTTTGGGATTTTTGGTCAATTTATTAATTAAATAATTAATAAATAAGGAAATAATGTTTAAATAAGATTTAAACATTTTTGGGAGGGATTCCTTAATTAAATATTTTTAATTAAGATAAAGGGATTTAATGGCATAAAAATTAATTAATTAATTAATTAATTAATTAATTAATAAATGATGATGTCATCAGGACTTTTTCAAAAAATAAAAATACTTTAATTTCTAAAGGTTTTTAGGTGTCTACAATTCTTAATTAAAATTAATGGAAAATAAATTTTTGATGACATAGGATTTATTTATCTCCATCATGTTGTAGATCTCTTCAATATCTTTCCAACACATTTTGAATGGAGTCAATTATATGTGAAAATTATGGCCTTTAAAGTAAGGCCTACTTTTAGTTCTTCAAAATTGGATCTAGTTTTGAATACAATTTTTCATTTCATAACTTGATTAGGTTATTTGAATCCTAGAAATCCGATCGGGTTATGGCTTGATGATAGCATAGGGAAATGACCCAAAGGCTTAGGAGACTATTTTCCCTCCAATTTTTTTCCTTTAGACATTTTTTCATCTTCTAAGATGAATTCTCATCTTTGCTTTCATCAAGTTTTCTAATGGTGAAGTGGGTATCTCTAAAATCACCACCATAATCTTACACATCTTCTTAGCTTTATAACCATATAAATTTTTCTTTTTTTGGACAACATTAACATTGTAAACTTTAATTACTTTTAGCAATGCCTTGAAATTCCTCACAGACATATGTCTACCATTTTCTTAATAACTTTTTATATACTTAACCAAATTCAAAATAAATTATATATTATTGTTCTACACTTGATTCTATACACTTTTATAAAAAGTTTTCATTTTTTATTATTTTGAGGCAAGTTATGCTTAGCACACGAACACATACCAAAATTTTAGGATGTAGTTAGTTCAATAATTAATGATAATTAAAAGACTTATCATAAAATTTAAAAATAGTACACAACTTCTAGATATGAATCTTAACTGCCATCCTACCAAAGGGATATGCAAGATACTAAAAATAACTTGATCTTTTGTGCTACACTTGAAAATAGCCATGTTATGTTTTCTAAAAAATTAGGGACTATTTTTTATGTATGTAGGGTTCGACCCACCTAATCTTATCCATTTTGTAAAAACTCTAGTTGTTTAGAAAGTAAATTCAGAGTACTACAATTTATATGTTTTATACATCTTGTCATTTTTAGTGGATGACCCTCAAATGTCTCGTCCAAGTTCAAGTTTACCTAATTTCAAAAAAAAGGTGTACACTTATACCCCCTTTTTGTACACCATATTGGTGCACTCACCCATCTACTGAGTAGGATCGACTAAAAAAGGATTTTCTTTTTCTGGCATATTGAGTTTAAAAGAATTTTTTGCTAGTTCTAGCCAACTGAGGAGATAAATATTAATTATTCCAAGATGTATTCAAGTCGACTTGATAATGTATATGATATAAGTATAAGGTATAGTTGAGGATTGAATGTGTGTGTGTATGGAAGTATAGAAGATGCTTAGAGGAAGCGAATAAGAAGGATAAATAGAATATCCTTAAGGAGCTGCAAAGATAGATTCGATTATAAATGATCATGTATTTGAGCCAAAATTGAGATAAAAAATCAGCAATATACTTGCATCAAAAATCAGGTCATATCATTTTTACTCTCTAACCATTGTAGCAGTGAACTAAATCTCTTAACAAAGTTGGCTTGATAGTTATTTGTAGATCCTCTAACAAGGTGGCATTTCTAGATTGAAGTGTCAAAAGACCTCTAACAAGGGCACTCCTAATAGGGAGATTAAATCCTCTTATAGGGTAACACCTAATAGTGTGTTTTGTAACCTTTAACAAGGTTGGCTCCTAATAGGGCTCACTTCAGAAGAGTGAGAATTAGTAACTAGTTACAATTGGTGGTTTTTCCCAAATTGGATTTCTACGTTAAATCTTGGTCTCACTTGTGTTCATGTTATTTCTTCTATGTGTACGCAACTAAGTTAATTAAGGTTAATCAAAAATAATAACTTAAGTTCTACATGTTCAGTATTTTTTGATTAATAGTTGTTATTTCAGTGGTTACTGAGTTACAACATATTGTTAGTGTTAACCGAGTGCCTATGTGTTAATCGAGTAACAATAGTTTCATCAGAGATTAGTTTTTGTAGTGACATCTAAGGGATCTGGGACTTATTTTTGTGGTAACCGATTCAACCCTCCCCTCTCAATTACTCATTTTATATTTCTAACATGTATGTATGTATGTATGTATGTATGTATGTATGTATGTATGCGTGTATGTATTTATATATGTATGTGTATATGTATGTGTATATGTATGTTTATATGTTGTTAGTCTCAGATTGGTTTTGATAATTGAGTGTCAACACACTAAACCAAATTCTCAAGATGATGCTGAGTATAATATAGAAGTTGAGCTACAGTGTGTCATAAGCCAAAAAATTCAATAGATGCTGAGTGAACTTTAGGTGCCAAGTGAAATTCAAGTGCTGAGTGATAAGTGATATGTTGAGATAATGGGTGTTGCACACATTGCATAATATTGTTATTTTATTATTTTATTTTATTATGTAATGTTGCACCTAGATGGACGTGCAACATGTAAAGATTCCCATAGAATATTCTTGATGAGTTGTATCGTAACATTGTGAAAATATTTCATGTAATTATTTAATATTGGAGAAAAGAATTAAATGCCCAATATTAAATGTGGGGTTAGTGGGTTAGGTAGCACATGGTTTATGTAATACCACGTAGTGGTTTTGTGGGACTTGCTACTATATAAGCAGCCGCAAGGGTAGTTGTTGTAAGAGAGAGTGACAAGGAGAAGACAAAAGGCAAGAGTCGAGCGGGACAAGGCTTGACAGGTTAGCCAAGGGAGCATTTGTGAAAGTTGAAAGCATGGCATGGAATGTGTGGATTCATGCTTGTTCACATAGTTTTCTCGGTTGTGGCTATGGCCATGAAGGCTTCCATGGTTGTATGGCAATGGTATTTTTTGTTGAATAATACATGATGATGGATGCTTTTGGAGGCTGGGTTTTTCCCTCAATGAGGGTTTCCTAGGGTATATCTTGTGTCACAATTTTGTGGGTATGTTTTCTATTCTCTTGCATGTGGATTTTAATTTCATGTTTATTTTAGATCTATTATGGGTTATGTGGAAATGGTGGTTATATTCTTTCTTGCCAAGTTTCCTTACAATTGGTATCAAAGCCTAGTTTTGGCTTGGTCATGGGTTCAAATCTCCCTGGTGCCTTTCCGACCCACGTAAGCACTTGGTATGCGCGTCGAGGGGGAGATTGTTGGGTGATGCAACGCGCTCCTCTGCCCACAGGTGGTTAATTATGTGGTGTTCCATGTTCACTAACAGTCATGGCTTTTGGTGCAACAGCAAATGGGCCCTACAATTGGTATCAGAGCTATAGTTTTATTATTGTAACCCTAGATTGAATCCATGGGAATGCATGAGAGGATAAAAAAAAAGGGGAAGATATATGAATGATTTATTGCAGATCTAAGGATTTTGGATTTGCTGTTATGATGGGATGTTAAAAGATTTGGGCATGTGAAATTGTTGGACAAAAATTTTTTTCGGATGTTTCATTTAAATGAGGGTTTTGGAGGGTAGCTTGCATAAATGACCTCCTCGGTAAAAACAGACCTCACCATTGGATCCAGGTCAACATTTCCATAAAATTTGATATATAATATGCCCTCGTTTGGCCATGTTCAGAGGAAATGAAAGAGTTTTTTGGTTTCAGCCCATGATGGCCGTCAAATTTAATCCCGTCAAAATTTTCGTCACTGAAAAAATTAAAAATGAAAAATCGTACTGAAAATGGTAAAAAGACTATCTTAGTAAAATGGCCATAACTTTCTCTCAGAATATCGGATTTCAGAGTTCTTATAGGCGTTGGAAAGCTAATTCAGAACACTACAACATAGTGTAGGTTTGGTTCTGTGATTTTAAAATGTTGTTAGGTGTTCAGAGCCCTAAAGTCAGATGTTATTTATTTTGAGCACGGATTAGGGCATAACTTGGGCATACGGAGTCGGATTTTGGACTTTGAGTAGTCAACAGAAAGCTCTTGAAGAGCTCTACACATTGGTTTAGATTTGGTGCAGGTTTGGCATGATTTATTTGGTGATATATTGATCTAAATAGTTTATTAATATATTTTGACTATGGTAACATTGTGAGTTATGGTATTGGAGATTTAAGATTTGATGTCATTGTATACTCTGGTCTCATGATGATATGGTTATCAATGTTTGATTTGGATATGCATGATGACTTGTTGGAACTACAAGTTGTGCAGTGTTGTAAGCGGTCTATACTTACAGGTTGCATTTATAGCTTGGTTATGGGTTGTCTTTGCCCATTGATCTTTCATTATTGATGCATATTCAGATTGGTGGCTTGGATTTGGGTTGTCTATGCCCTAACTCACATGATTTACTATTTTCTTCATGTAGAAGGGATGAGATGTTGTTACCAGGTACAGTCATGGTGGAGGATTGTGGTTGACTATGCTGACAGGTTGGACATATTGAGAGCCAGATGCTCAGTTCATGGATGTGATCATGGTGTCATGGATTTTGGCATGACATGATTGGTTATACAGGTACATCCTTGATGTTCATTAGCTTGGATTTCTGATTCAGTTATGGTGGTATATCTTCTTGGTTGAGGATCATGGTTATTTGGTTTTCTTTTGAGGAGCTCATGATGTGCACTTTGAGTTCTTTGATGGTTTGATGCCTTGGTTGATTCTCATGGTTAGAGGATGGTATTTTCATCATGATGTCATGGATAGCTTGGATACACGGTTTAGTGGGAGCTTGTGAAAGTGTTGGGGTGACAGTGCAGGATTAGTTTCTAGTTTGGTTTATATCTTCTTGGTTTGGAGAGGATGGATTTTATGATGCCATAGGTGACTTGGTACCACGGTTGAGTGGGAGTTGTTGGCATTGATATATTTATTGAGTGTTTGCAGATGTTGGAGGTTTGTCTTAGATCCTGTTGCTGCAGAAGCGTCTTTGATATTTGCATGGTGCACTTGTTATCTTCATTGTGTATGAAGATGGTTAGATCTTGAGGACTCATGGAGTTCTTGGTTATCTTCATGGTATGTGGAGATGGTTCTTCCTGGTATGTGGGGATGGTTTTCTTCATGGTGTGTGGAGATGGTTGCATCTTGAGGACTCATAGGGTTCTTGGCAAAGGTGTGGTTTATGCTTTTATTTGGCATGTTATCCTTGGTGTGAGGATGGTTTCATTATTATGTCATGGTATACTCTTGATACGCGTTTAGAGTTCTGACATGTTATAGTATGTTCATATGGAGCATGTTATCTCTTTAGTTGAGATGGTTAGATCATGTTGTCATGTTTATGTTCCTGAGGCCATGGTTGGAACTTTGACATTGATCTTGGTTTAGTTTCT
This sequence comes from Cupressus sempervirens, assembly GCA_028749045.1. Classification (NCBI taxonomy): domain Eukaryota; kingdom Viridiplantae; phylum Streptophyta; class Pinopsida; order Cupressales; family Cupressaceae; genus Cupressus; species Cupressus sempervirens. The sequence goes on along the minus strand of CM053785.1, from coordinate 947,922,372 downwards.
TGGTATTGAGTACACTGATCATAAGCTGGATACTTCATGATATTGTTATGTTGCATTTGGAGTTGGCATGGATTGATTGGTTATAGGTGCTCATGGATACTTAGAGATGGTGGTAACGCTGATTTCTCTTGGATTAGAGAAGTATTTGTTGGGACGGTTGATAGTTTCAGCAGGAAGTCCGAGGGGTAGTCACTTGATATGGACTTGAGAGGAGATTGTTCTTAGATGAGTCTTGGTTGGAGACTTGGGTATCTTGATGAGCATTCTCATTCCCCACTCTTGGTCTACTCGGCGGTTTGCTACTTGAGAGGTATAGCCCATTGTTTCTCTCAGTTGCATTATATTTATGCTTGTCTTTCATGGATATGGATATTGAGCTATGGTACATGAGTTAGTTCTGGAGGGTTCATTTGAGAGATGGTTTAGCATTGGTTATCTCCATTTGCATATATTGTTATGTTGGTTGAGTTTGGGAGATGGTTTTATATTTGGGCATATTCCTTGGATTAGGAATGGTTATTCCTTGGTTTAGGAATGGTTTTATTGAGTTTGATCTACTTGTGAGAGGCTTACATCCATTATATGTTAAATATGGTATGGTTTGTGTGTTGTTGAGGCTTCTTGTTGGGGATTTATGGAGGAGATCATACTTGCACAGTTTAGATCTAGAGGTGTGTGTAGAAGGACATGATATAGGTTATGATTTGCATGGTTTCTCTGGTCTTGGTTATCTTCCTGTATGTTCAGTTTTTCTTACATTGGATTTGATATTGGTTGGAGATTGTGATCACTGGTTTGTGCTCATGTATGTCATGTGAGAGATGACATGGTTATTTCTTTCTCTTTCCTCTGTTGGTTGTGGAGAATTTGGGAGACTATTAGAGACTTGTTATGAGAGTTATCCTTGCAGGATATTGGATTATATATTGTGGATGTCCTTGATACTGCATGGATTCACTTCTTTGAGATGTTGTGAGTGGATTGGTTATAGATTTGACATTATCTTTTGCAGTAGGAGCTTCTTGGTATATATGTGACAGGTATTGCTCTTGAGGCTTGTGATTGCAGGTTGCAGATTGGATATGTCGGTGATATGAGATTCACTTGTTATACCTTTGAGGTATGGATAGTTGGATGGGTTTGGCACTTACTGTGGGTGCTATTTCAGCTATGGATATTTTGACAACTACGGATACATGTGATTACCTTTGGATCAGGTTTTTTGTGCTTGAATTTTCAGTTGGTACAATATTTTATGATCTTCTAATGCGACAGGTTGGGTGGCTTTCTCTTTCGATGGCTTCTATGTATGTCCAGTGGGAGTGGCATAATAAGAGGTGAGATCATTCATGATTGAGATGCTGGATACTTTGATTTTGTTGTGGGTACTAGGATGGAGCACTTGGTGTATTTTGATCCATGATGGTGGATGTGCTGGGAGGGATTGTTCCCTTGTTCATTTTGTGTGGCTACGGATTGACCCTATGCAATGTATACAACAAGTGGGAGATTGTTGAGATAATGGGTGTTGCACACATTACATAATATTGTTATTTTATTATTTTATTTTATTATGTAATGTTGTACCTAGATGGACGTGCAACATGTAAAAATTCCCATGAAATATTCTTGATGAGTTGTATTGTAACATTGTGAAAATATTTCATGTAATTATTTAATATTGGGGAAAAGAATTAAATGCCCAATATTAAATGTGGGGTTAGTGGGTTAGGTGGCACATGGTTTTAGCACATGGTTTATGTAATACCACGTAGTGGTTTTGTGGGACTTGCTACTATATAAGCAGCCGCAAGGGTAGTTGTTGTAAGAGAGAGTGACAAGGAGAAGACAAAAGGCAAGAGTCGAGCGGGACAAGGCTTGACAGGTTAGCCAAGGGAGCATTTGTGAAAGTTGAAAGCATGGCATGGGATGTGTGGATTCATGCTTGTTCACATAGTTTGCTCGGTTGTGGCTATGGCCATGAAGGCTTCCATGGTTGTATGGCAATGGTATTTTTTGCTGAATAATACATGATGATGGATGCTTTTGGAGGCTGGGTTTTTCCCTCAATGAGGGTTTCCCAGGGTATATCTTGTGTCACAATTTTGTGGGTATGTTTTCTATTCTCTTGCATGTGGATTTTAATTTCGTGTTTATTTTAGATCTATTATGGGTTATGTGGAAATGGTGGTTATATTCTTTCTTGCCAAGTTTCATTACAATTGGTATCAAAGCCTGGTTTTGGCTTAGTCATCGGTTCAAATCTCCCCGGTGCCTTTCCGACCCGCGTAAGCACCTGGTATGCGCGTCGAGGGGGAGATTGTTGGGTGATACGATGCGCTCCCCTGCCCATAGGTGGTTAATTATGTGGTGTTCCATGTTCACTAACAGTCATGGCTTTTGGTGCAACGAAAAATGGGCCCTACATGATATCGAGTTACTATGGGTGTTGAGAAAAGAATAGATGCTAAGTGAAAAAAAATTACTATAGGAGCTGAGTAAGCTAATTTTTCTATATGTGTCAAGCATTAGCAACTAGTAAGTTTTGAGTAACATAGAATCAGCATATGAGTTTGTGCCTTCACAAACTCAAATGTAAACTAGTTTTGAAGTCAACATGGGATGAATCTCAAAGGATCTTGAAGATAAGATTGAATCTTTTGCATTACCTATTTAATCAGCATGTAGCCAATAAGAAAAATGGAGAAGGCATGCAACCAATAGGAAACATGCAAGAATTGAGTTGGAAATGAAGATTTAATATTGATCATAGATTCATACCTAACCCGAAGTCTTCAAAATATTTAAAAGGAGGATGAAACCCATTATGCATATGCATGAGAAGTGGATGTGAGAAGTGTATGGGTGAACTATAGCATAGTGCAGAAGGGTGTAAAGACTTAGACAAGAGCAGAAAAACATTACAGAATCTAGTTGATCAAGAACTGAGTATCAGAGTTACCAAGAGTGACATATCAGATCAAGCAAGGATCAGAGTAGATAGAGCAGAACAAGGATCTGGAATCAACAATAGAGGATTGCAAGTTACTAGGTCAAGACATTCTACCATACTTTCTAAACATTGTATTGTAAGAATGAAAATCCTATGTCGATAGGTTGGCTTAGTAGCTATATTAGTTTAGCAGCCACATTGTAGATCCCTAACAGTATTGTAAATCCTTTAATAGGGTAGCATTCCAAGTGAATGTTTGTAAATCCTTTAACCAGGTCACTTTTAACAGGGTGTAAATTCTTTAATAGGACAGGCCTTTCATAGGGTAGACCATTGGAAGTGGTCAAAGTTTGTAACATTGAATCATTACATATTGTTGTAGTGATACTTTGTGGGTGTCATCCCCACCCCAGTTTTATCTTCTTAGTTTGGAGGGTTTCTAAGTTACCAAATCTTGTGTTATCTATTTTCACACATGTCTTTACATTATTCTTATTTGATGAATTAGATGCATGTGAATGATTTGAGCTAAAAGGTTTTGAAATGGTTAAAGTTAGTTACTTTTGATTCACTCCCCTGCTCTCAGAAATAAATCTTCCCATTTGTAAATTCCAAAAATTGGTATCAGAGCTAAGTTCTCACAAGGAGGAGCCTTACAGCTTGGAGAAAAAATTTGGAAATAAAAGTCTACAAACTTGGGAAGATCATAGAGAATCAGGCAATTGATATACAACTTACTTTACATGCTTTGGAAGAAACCAAAGAAGAACTGAGAAAATCCTTAAAGAGAAGAAGAGAGATTGCCATAGCTAAGAATGATACATAGTACAAGGAGACTGACACCTCAAATTTGTTTTCAAATGGAGATTCAAAAGAGTTTGATGTAGCAATAGTAGACCTAATGGAAAAAAATAGAGCTCAAGCAAAAGAAATCAGAACACTCAAGCTTGAACAAGAGTCACAAGCCATGATGCTTTATGAAGTGACTGAATAGAAGAAAAGAACCATTGAAGACAAGGCTATGCTAGAAGAAGACAAGAGAAATCTAACCAATAGAATGGAAGGAAATTCAATTGATCTTGGAAGAATTTTAAAAATGTAGCTAGACACCCTAGGTCAGATGATCAATGCTCGTCATGAACTGAATGTCAAGGACATAAAGATCTCTACACTGAAAATGCAAAATGAACAGCTACAAAATGACATGAAAAGAGAAAAGGAGATTACAAAGAGCTTCAAAAAACCTAATGAGGCCATTAAATACTTTGAGTAGCTAGTGAAATCACCAAGGGCTAGCAATGATACTTCAGGACTAGGATACCCAGCACTGAACAAAAAGAGTCATCCAAGATTGCAAAAGAAAGGAGTAACAAAGGTAAGAACACTAAACCTACTTGTCATTTCTATGCTAAAAAAGGACATACCTCTAATGTATGTAGGAGCAAGAATGCCCATTAGCATGACAAACATAAGAATGCAAGTTACTATCATAAGTGTGAAAAAAAAGGACATTAAGCACATAATTGCAGGACTAGGACTATCAAAACACCAAAATTTGAAGGTCACTGCTACAATTACAAGAAGTATGGGCATAGAGCTTTTGAGTGCAGATCAAAGCCTATGTGGTCACCAAATCAAATAGCAAGGGAAGGTAACCATGAAGACCACTACAATTGGGACTACAACACCAGGTATAGTTGTCATTACTGTTAGGAATATGGACACATTCCTGAAAATTGTATAAGGACACATTTTAGAGGAAACTATAGTAGATGGTTGAGACAAACCACATGTTTCAATTGCTTGAAAGCTATTCATATTAGAAAGAATTTTCGAACAAGGTCAAAGGCACTCAACTCAAAGAATGACAAAGGTAAAGAGAAGGTAGATGCTGAACACATAAAAGGAGAAATGAAAAAGACATGGAAGAAGAAAGATGGGTGTAGCACATCAAATGAAGGGATCAATTCACCTAACAGGTCAAGTGGTCACACTTCATCAAACTAAGTAAAGAGTGTAGACACCTAAAAATCCTTTAGAAAATAAAGTATTTTTATTTTCTGAAAAATTCTCGATGACATCATCATTTATTAATTAATTAATTAATTAATTTTTATGCCATTAAATCCTTTTATCTTAATTAAAAATATTTAATTAAGGAATCCCTCCCAAAAATGTTTAAATCTTATTTAAACATTATTTCCTTATTTATTAATTATTTAATTAATAAATTGACCAAAAATCCTAAAATAAATAAAAAATTTATTTTTTTCCCAAAAGTTGGCCAATTTCCTTATGACCAATAACCTCTTCCAAAATCTTCTAATCCTTCTTTAATTTTGATTAAAGGCTAATCCCATCATTTCCTACCCCTAATCCCAACCCAAAATATTTAATTAAGATTAAATATTAATCCTCATGTTTATTAAAAAAGTTTTAATAAATATCTCCTCAACCCAAACCCTTGAAATAAATAAAACTTTATTTATTTCCTAAAAATCTAATTTATCCTCATCCTAAGAAGTTCTAGACTCTTCTAGAAAGTCTTCATCCTCATCCTAGGAAATTCTAGACTATTCTAGAAAGTCTTTATCCTCATCCAAAATCTAGACTCTTCTAGAAGATGTCTTTAAACCTAATCCTAATCCCCTCCTAACCTTGTCACATTCCCTAAACATGGGTTAAAACTTACTAACCCAAGCCAAAGTTAACAAATATCTCCTCCTTCACCCACCCTCATTAAATGCCATCCACTTGCCTATCCCTAAGCTAATCCTAAACCATCCTAATCCATCCTCTAATCATTTGCACAAGCTTAAGCAAGCTTAAAACCTTCCTAATCAAGTCCAAGTCGAATTTTCTCTCATCACCCTCAAAATATCTCAACCATAAAACTTTATGAAGTCCACTAGGTCATAAATGACTCTTACAAGCCCTTTTATTGCTCTTACAAGTCATTATGAGGGTCTTTATGAAGATTTTATCTCTTGAGCCTCCTTTGTTGACTCATCCTTGCCCTTTCCTCCATCCTCTCACCATGTGACATGTGTCACTCCTTGATTGGCTATAAGGAAGCACAATCCATGTGCTCTCCTCTCATGCAATCTGAGCCCTCCATAAGCTTTTTCCCATCCTTGCATCTTAGCCCTCAAACCCTCAAGCCTCTTGCCTATAAATTGGATCCTTCCCCTTTACAAAATAACACAATCCATGAAGTAAAGTTATAATGCTATTTTGAGAGCCAAATCCATTCTAAAGCCATCTATCCACACCAAAAATCCACAATCATCCATTGAAGCCTTTGGAAGCATATTGAGCATACATCCTATCCATTTAGATAAAGCTACTCAACAAGAGAGCTTCTTATTGAGAGAGTCCATTAATGGCTCATATTCTCAATTAAGAGCTCATCTTAGTCTATCTTGAAGTTTATGAATTTTGTTTAGTTTGTAGAAGCTTTATTTAAATTTGGTTTCTATTAGCATACTAACATTGCTCATATACATTTTGGCACGCCCGGTGGGACCCCGCATGGGTCATCTTCATTAGCTTTTTTAGTCAAGTTTTGTATGTCATTTGCTGATTTTGGCTAATTTTTCTTGTTTTTGTGATTGGTAGGATTGTATAAATTGGTTTTGTAGGTCCACATGAGCATGAAGAAGACAAAGGAACTCATAATCTATCTCATAGTGTTTGCAGATTTTTCAAGCTTATAGGTGGACAAAGAACTTGAAATTCTTCTTCTTCTTCTTGTCTATATTCTTCTTATTCCATCTACTTCTTCTTCTTCTTCTTGTGGGAGATCTTGGCCATTTTTTTTTTAAGAAAGCAAAATCATACACACTTCTTTTTAGTGCTTAAAATGAACTCCCAAATCATACTTAAATCCATTGAAAAATTAAAAATTTGCAAAAAAGAAAAAATCTTTTAACAAGTGAAACTAAACCAATCTAATCATTTGCATCCTTGCAACATCAAGGTTTTAGATACATTCATGCAAAATTAGGAACACTTCATTTTTGGGAATTTAAAAAGAACTTCAAGTTTCCATTTCAAAAGGTTCAAAATCAACACTAAGTGCACACTAAAGTTCTTTTAAAAAATCTCATAAAAACTAAGAGTCCTAAATGGTTGCCAAAAATTGTCCTAAAAGCTTTGTTATTTGTTCCAAACAAATGTCTTATTGCAAAATCTTGAATGTTTCTTAGGATTTTCATGCATCAAAACAATCTAGGAATATCATTTTTGGGCTTAAAATATGCAAACTAGAACACAAAATCTTCAATGAAAACCAAAGTCCAAAGAGTCATTTTCACTTTTGAGTCCAAAACAATCTTGAATGATCTAAGGTTAAAACAAAGCACTTCAAAGTTCTTAAAACAACACACAAAATCTCAATCTTGAATGCTCAAAAGAAAACACTTGAATGTTTAACCACTTTTCTTTGAATGCATGTTGTTAAAATCACTCTTGAATGTCATGGATTAAAATCAAATTTTCCTTGAATGCATGGTTAAAACAACAAATCCAATCTTGAATTCTAAGGATCAATTAACTATTGCAATATCAAACACTTCATTTGGAGCTTCTAAAAATTGAACAAAACAAATCTCTTTTCCACATGCAATCTAGGTAAAGTTTGATTTTTGGACATTTAAGAAACCTTTTTAAGTTAAAATACAAATTTGCAAAAATCAATTTGAGTAGTTCCTTGGACTCACCTCTTTTCTAATCACCCATCAAATATTAACCATTGGTTGCAATCTCAGCGCCATTTATGGGGATGGGTCTACTTGAAAAAGGTGTTAAATGTTCCACAATCTAACTCACTCACTTGGTCTTTGAATTTTTGCTTTAACTTTATCAAAATTCTTAAATGATCAAAACTCTAGATTAAATCGATCACACTTCAAGTTTGGGCACTAAAATTGAACAACAACTGACGTGGAGAGCCTCCGGGCGCGCGCTTGAAATCGAATCTCACACACTTTTGTTTTGGGCTTAAAACAAACTCACACTCAATCTTGAATGCCTTAAAGAAAATTAATCGATACTTGACGTGGAGGGCCTCTGGGCACGCGAGTTTGCTTTTGTTGACCCTAACTCTTCTTATTGTTTTCATTCTTCGATCGATTTACTTTTGTTGGCGCTTCAAGTTGGAATAAACATTGTATCTTAAACATGAGTGCTTGCAAAGTCTAGATCAGAAAACTTAAGCGTCAGTTGGTAAAAGAACAAATGTGTTTTTTAGCCCAAGGTCATCCAAGTCTTCTCTCCCCTTGTCGTCTTTTGAGGCCATCTTGGGTGCATAAGATTAGGATCCAAAACCTTGTTTCTTTTTAGGAGGCCTGCTTGGGGATTTCATCACCCCTTGGACGACCTCAACTCCAGCGTTCTGGCGGAGTATAAGAATCGGAAGGTGAATCGAAAGACACCTCTCTTGGGATCAAGATTTTGTCACTCGGGCTAAGCCTCAAGGAACTTTATACCCTTGAGAAGTGAAAGAGGAGAAGTGGGTTACCGCTCCTCTCGGCTGTGTGACATCTTTTTGGTCTCATCTACGGATTTGGGCCTCACGTACCTTGGGTATATCGAGGACTCCTTAGCTAAACCAACTGTCAGCCTTGTTGACAACCATCTTGGATGTTAATGTGTTTGAGGTGAATGATCAAAACATTTGTAGAACATACACACTCCTTGGCGCAAGTATCACTTTCTGAGAATCAAAAACTTCTATCTGGTTGTTTCTATCTATTGCTTGATCTTTTATTTGTTGAATGAATGTTTGCCAAACTTGGTCAATCCTAGCTTAGGGCATACTTAGCATAGTCACTGCCTATTCTAGAAGTTGAACGAGTTGAAGCAAAACAACCAAGATCTCTCAAAGCCAAGCAGATTCAGAAATTGATGTCAGAGCAACCCAAACCCAAACAGAAGTTCCACAAAGTTAAACTCAAACCATCTCTAGCATACCAAGAACTTTCGGCCAAGAGAAACGAAATAACACCAAGCCCACGAATTGCCAAACTCCACAAAGTAGAGGCAAAAGCTACCGACAAAGCACTTCAAGAGGCCTGGTTAGAGCGCACCATCAAATTTAGCCAACATCCAGGAGTTAATCCTGCTTATGCCTTACCAACTAGGCATGATTTCTATGATTAGACACCCTTGTTTCTCCACATCTTCTTGGATAAGCTTCACTTTAGAGTCATTTTTGTAGAAAAGCCAGCCATCTTAGGTTATCCCCTTAAGCATTATTAGCTCATCCATCTCATTTAGAATCAAACCATCTAGCCAGAAATCAAAACCTCACATCCAAGCCTTAAAAATTGTTGTCACTTTTGCCAAAAGTTTGCCACTCCTAAAATCTTCCAAATCCATCAATCTCACCAAGGTTATCCCTTTGACAGAGCTTTGTCTAGGGTGATCCAGCTTTGTCACTTGTTATCCCTCATCACCTTGAGCTAAAGGTTGGGATCCACAAGTGGTCAATCTCGTGTTCTTCCTATAGGATCATCAGTCTATCCTTAAGTTGACACAATCACCACCAAGCTTACACATAGGAAAGCAGACCTTTCGTGCTTTGGCAACATATCTTTGAAGTTAGAATCTCCAACCCAATCCTCCTTAGGTTTTGTCGTATAGCTTTGCCTTAACCTAGGAAATCATTTGCATAGAGAAGCCTTCCCCCTTTTGCATCCATCAGCATTATTGCATCTCATCCCTAAGAGCATTTTTCATGCCACCCGTCACTCGCTTAGCCAAGAAGAAAGAAACAATGCAGCCCTATCATTTGGATCAAACAGCCTCACCCCCCTTTAGCACTCAGCCATCCTTCAGCGCAGAGAAAGCTATGCCATCACGTACTGACATTGAAGCTTTCATGAACCAACCAGGAAATGCAGTATTGGTAAATGCCATTATAGACAAGAACAAAGAGACAATCATGGCTAATTTTCGAAGGGAAAATGTAGGAACCTTTGACTTTGGAAGACCCCCTCCATTATCAGATCCATCTCACCCATTGTTTGGGCAGCTACCACCACCCATAGGCTCTTATGATCCAAATTATCCTCAATATATGCCAAAAGAAGAGCCTCCAGCCAATCCATATGATCCAACAGACCCAAACATACCATCATCCACCCAAGTTGAAATCTCCATGCCGCAAGCCAACCCAGCCACCACCACTCCATCCTTGGTTCATACCTCTCCGCTCCAAACCCCCTTTACCCAAAACAACTCACCGTTCACCCCCTTCACTATTGCTGCTGCTGCTCCCCAACCCAGCCTTCCAAATCCACCCATCTCCCAAATCAGTGCTAGCATCTTTGGCAAACCTCAGCAATATACAACAGGGATGCCACCCATGGGGCCAAGTAATCAACCTTTCATCACCCCCAGCTTGTTCACTGCAGCCCAACACACAATCCCATCATTTCCATTAGGTCTTGGGAGCTCAATACCATTAGCCACAAATCTACAAGCTACTACCCTCACTCCACAAAGCTATCAAATCCCACAAGCTACTACCAATTTTCTACCAAGCTCCCAAGTGACCCCAGCCCTTGCCACCACTCTACCAAGCTTCCAAATCCAACCACAAAGCTATCAAACCCCATCAGTTCCATTCCCAAGCTTTCAATTCCCACCACCTCCACCACCAACTAATCCATTACCTCCAATTACCAACTACTTTTCAATGCCACTTCTAGGAGGTAATCCACCACCCCAGCCAACCACCAATTATTTGCAGATACCATCCCAAATGGGGGCACAACCCACATATATTGGTCAAACCCCACAAGCCCCCCGATCCTTTCCCCAAGCCTCTCAACCATCTTATACCTTACCTCCACAAAGAAATCCATTTATCCCACAGCCAGCTTATGTTCCTCAATCCCAACCTCAAATCCCATATCAACAGCAAGCCTCGCAGCACATGCAGCAATATGCGCCACCTCTCCCTCAGCAACCTGTCATCAACCATGCAGCTGCCCAAACAATGTACAATCCCTATCAGCAAATCCCTCATAGCCATCCATATTCAGTGGCCCCATCCAGTACATACCTACCTCAAGGCACTCCTACATTGGGGGCACCCTAGCCATCACCTATCAATTCAGAATGGGAGCAAATGAAGATAGCTCTGAAAGCCATCCAAGAAGGGAATGATCCGAAGACATTCAAGTTTGAGAATGTGTGTCCTTACCCATTTGACAGAGCCATTACCATGACACCATTTCCCAAACACTTTGAGGTACCCAAATTTGACAAATTCAGAGGAAAAGGAGACCCTGTCACACATATCAAAGAATTTTACATGCACTGCCAGGATGTAGCATACAATGATGTCTTCCTCTTGCGCCTTTTTCCCAAAAGCTTAGCTGGACCAGCTCTTGAATGGTTTTATAGAATCCCCTATGGTACAATTAAAAACTTTGCTGAATTATCTGAGGCATTTGTAGCCCAATATGCCCATCTTGTTGAAACAGAGCTATCAATAGTTGATCTTGTCCACACCAAGCAAAAAGGTGGAGAAAGCCTTGCCGAATACCTGCAAAGATGGCAAACCCTTACTACCCGCATATCCTGCACCTTGCCAGAATGCCATGTGGTGAAAATGTTTATTGATAATGCCCATCCTAGCTTGGCTCACCACATGACCATGAACTGTTTGCAAACCTGAAAAGATATCAAAGAGAAAGGAATGATCCTTGAGCAAGGACTCATTAAAGATGGTGTGGTCAAGCTTTACAAGGAAGCCAACCAAAATCAATCACATTCCAATGACAAGTCTAGGTATTGGAACAAAAACAAGCACGTTGCAACAGATGGCGTCACTGACACCAGACATGTGAATATTTTTGGTCCTTCTCACAACCAGTCCAACCCACCATATCAACCAAAAAATCAACAAGCTATCAACTACCAACAACAAAATAACCAAAGCTATCAAAACCACACTCCAAAACCCAACTTTCAAGGGTCTAGCAATCAAGCTAATGCCATCAATGTAGCTGCAGGACAAAAGCCTAGATTCCAACCTACACCTAGAAACTATACACCCCTTGGTGAGCCATTGGATGTCATTTTTGAGAAATTAGTCAAAGAAAACCTCATCCAATTTCCTCCTACCCAGCAAATTGACCCAAGCCAATCCAAAGCTACATGGTACAAAGATAATGAGTACTGCAAATTTCATAGGGTAAAAGGTCACACTACCCTCAGATGCATGAAACTGAAAGACTATGTGCAGGACCTCATTGATCGGAAGGAAATCACTGTTGGTGCCCAAACCTCTCCCAATGCAGGCTTACAGATCTATCAAAATGCTTTTCCTCCACACCACAACCAAAATCCTGGAAAAGCACCTATCCAAACCAACAACAACAACACCAACAACCATCAGCCAAACCAACAGCATGGGAAGAACAATGACCACACTTCATCCTATATAGACTATGGTAGCCTTATAGGTTGTATATCCGAGAAAGAGCCTTCCGTCAATGTTATCAATATCCAAGGACCAAACAATGAGTGTGCAGTCACCACTCGAAGAGCGCGATTTAACATCGCAGGCCCACCTGTTACACCAACACCATCAGCTCCATCAAAAAGCCAGTACAATATCTTGGAACACCTTGGGAACATGCCAGCCCAAATCTCCATTTTAGACCTTCTTCGCACTAGTCCTGTGTACAAGAACATCGTTGATAGTGCTCTCATAGAATCTCGTGTCCCTTCTGATATCAATGCTACTGATTTTCATAATCTTGTTGGACACCTCTCATCCTCATGTGCCCTATCGTTCAAATCCACTGACATACCCGTGGTCGACCCAAATCACACCCTTCCGCTTCGCATAGCCATCATGGTATCCAACTTTGCTGTAAAAAGAGTAATGATAGATAATGGATCAGCCTTGAATATTTGCACCCTAAAATTCATAAAACAAGCTGAGTATACTGAGGCAGATATCATCAGTGAGGTTATCACCATCAAAGCTTATGACAACTTGGAAAGAACCACAGAAGGAACTATTTTGCTGCCAATCAAGGTTGGGCCAGTCATCCAAGAGACACTCTGCCATGTTATTGATCTAAACCTACCATTTAACATCCTCCTCATTCGCCCATGGATTCATGCCATGAAAGCCGTTCCATCCACTTACCATCAGTGCATCAAATTTCCGCATCAAGGCACTGAGGTAACCATCCATGCCGATCCAGAACCCTTTGCTTACTGCAATGCGGTTGAAGCTTCATATACAAACCATTGCCCTGGAATTGATATCGGCACATCCATCGCCAGCTCATCCCACACTTATAATGACCCAGAAACCATCCTTGCCTCTACCCTGTCTACCGTGAAGATCAATAACAAAGGTTGTGGAGAGTATAGTCTGTCAGATGCATTTGCTGTCGGGGCACTCCCACTTGATCCACATACCCATGGATGACCGACATATCACAAAGCTAAGGAAATTCCACCTCCTCGATACAAACAGTTTGGCCCAACAACCTTTGTATCCTCGAAAATCCCTCTTCATGAGGAGCTCACTCCAGATATCAACAAATGGTTACATAAGGATGCACCTCAAAGAAATCAAGCACGCCTTGATCACTTTAGCCAAAAGTATCCCCAAGAACATAAGCTCATCACTGACAAATGGAACTATCAAGGTGGTGGTCTAGGACCAGAAGAAAGAGGCATGCAGTGCCCCATCAATGCACACAAGTGGGAATCGAAGTCAGGTCTTGGCTTTGGCATACCCACAACTGGGGGCACCAATGAGAACGGTCACGCTTTTTCAAACATTCACCGCGACCTTGTTGAAATTGAAGACATTTCTGAGAAAGTTGAAAAGAGAGCCTACGACGATATCCTAGACAAAATCTCCCTCGGAGACTCTGTTCTCCAAGAACTATCCATCCACCTCATTGACCTACCACTCGCCCATCCACAACTCATAGATTGGGACCAACCAAGTGTCATACACATCGATGAGTTCACATCAGAGGAGGCACTTCTAAGATTCATGGGAGCTGAAACTCCTCACAAGAAAACAAAGCCAAATTTTGCCTATATCTACAAGCTAGATCCCAAGGGGTATTTTGGAGAAAATTCCCAACCTAGTTCTGATACACCCAAAACTGGAACTAAGGTGAATCTGAGACTAGCTAAGGCAATGAAGAGAACCCCTCAGCAAGAAAATCCAGAGCCACAAGAAGAACATGAGGATTTAGCATTGCCTCCTCAAGATAATCGACCAGAGGTGTCTTCTATTCTAATTGAGGATACTCGAGAAGTCAACATTGGTTCTTCAGAGATCCCCAGACTTGTTCACATTGCTGCATCCCTATCACAAGACCAAGCTGACCTCCTCTTTGAGGTCTTAAGAGAGAACATTGGCCGATTTGCATGGTCATATCAGGACATGCCAGGACTTGATCCAAAGCTTGTAGTTCATCATCTTGCAGTTGATCCAAAGATCAAGCCCGTCAGACAAAAGCTTAGAAAAATGCACCCCAAGGTGGCATTATTGGTCAAAGCTGAATTAGAAAGAATGTTAGCTGCTAAGGTTATCCGACCTATCAACTACTCAGAGTGGATCTCCAACATGGTCCCTGTCACTAAACCTTCCGGTGACATCAGAATCTGCACGGATTTTAGAGATCTTAACAAAGCTTGTCCAAAAGATGATTTTCCCTTGCCCAACATAGATATGATTGTAGATCTTATAGCTGGACATGAAATTTTGTCCCTCATGGATGGATTTTCTGGGTATAATCAAATCAAGATTGTAGAAGAGGATCAGCATAAGACAGCATTCACTACCCCTTGGGGAACCTTTTGCTACAACATGATGCTTTTTGGCCTAAATAATGCTGGGGCTACCTATCAAAGAGCTATGACAGCCATTTTTCATGATCTCATCCATAGCATTTTGGAGGATTATGTGGATGATATCTTGGTCAAGTCTCATACCTTCATGGATCATCTTGCTGACTTGGAGAAAGTCTTTGATAGGTTAGCCAAATATCATCTCATGCTGAATCCCAAGAAATGTGTCTTTGGGGTCACATCTGGCAAGCTTCTAGGCTTCATAGTTTCTAAACGAGGTATAGAGATCGACCCCAAGAAGGTCAAGGCTATCTTAGACATGCCTCCTCCCCAGACACTACGACAACTTTGCTCTCTTCAAGGAAAGCTCCAATCTGTTTGGTGCTTCATCTCCCAGCTTGCAGATAAGTGTACACCATTTTCACATTTACTAAAGAAGGATGAGAACTTCAAGTGGGATCCTTTATGTCAGCGCAGCTTCGACCATCTCAAGCAGTATCTCATCAATCCCCCTATCTTGGTTCCACCAATTCCTGGTCGTCCCCTAATTTTGTACATATCAGCAACACCTACTGCTCTAGGGGCACTTCTAGCACAGCTTGATGACTACAAAAGAGAAAGAGCCATCTACTACATCAGTAGAACCCTAGTTGGTTATGAACTCAATTACACTCCTATGGAAAAAGCTTGTTTGGCAGTTGTCTTCTCAACTCAAAAGCTTCACCATTACATGCTAAGTCATACCATCCAACTAGTCTCCAAGATTGACCCTCTCAAGTATATGCTCTCTAGAACAGCACTTACAGGCCGTTTGGCCAAATGGGTTATGCTCCTTAGTGAATTTGACATCCAGTATGTGGATAGAAAGGCAATCAAAGGGCAAGCTATAGCAAATCACCTAGCTGATGCACCTCTAATAGATGCTTATCCGTTGATCACAGAATTTCCAGATGAGCATATCTGTCTAATTGAAGAACAACCCCCATGGAAACTTTATTTTGATGGCTCATACACATCTCATGGATCAGGGGCAGGAATATTGTTGGTCACACCTCAAGGAGATTACATTCCAAAAGCCTTCAAACTACAATTCCCTAGCACCAACAATATAGCTGAATATGAGGCCCTCATAGCAGGATTAAAGATAGCTGTAGAATGGAACATTGTTGAGCTACAAATCTTTGGTGATTCTCAGCTCATCATCAAGCAAGCCCTAAATGAATATCAAACCAAAGATGAAAAGCTATTACCCTACAAAGAGCTAGTTGATCAGCTAACCCAACATTTTACAAAGCTTCAGTTTACACAAGTGCCTCGAATACAGAACAAAGCAGCAGATGCTATGGCTACTATAGGCTCGCTCTTGGAAATTCCCCAAGCAGCTACACAGCATGAGTTTTTAGTGGAGCAGCTCCTCACACCCGCCTATGCGAATGAGGATTCAAACCATGTTTGTATCTTGGTTGGTTCCCAATCCCCTTGGTACCATGAGATTCACGCTTACCTTAACGATGGTATCATATCCCCTCACCTCACACGTACCCAATGCCAGAACCTCATCCGAAAATCATCCCGCTATGTTATCATAGCCAATACCCTATATCGTCGGGGTTATCACGATACTCTCTCTCGATGTTTAGACCAAAATGAGGCCGCGATGGTGTTAAAGGAAGTACACTCTGGACTTTGCGGTGCCCACACGAGTGGTATTGTCCTAGCGCGACAAATCCTTAGAGCAGGCTACTATTGGCCTACCATTGAAGAAGACTCCTGTGACTTTGTCAGAAAGTGTCTCCCATGTCAGCAACATGCAAATCTTGTGCACGCTCCGGCACAGGATCTACAACCTATTGCACCACCTTGGCCTTTCGCTTGTTGGGGCCTTGATCTAGTTGGAACTATTACACCCCTCTCATCTGATGGACATAAATGGATAATAACAGCTACAGACTATTTCACTAAATGGGTGGAAGCAGTCCCCCTAGTCTCAGCTACAGGAGTTCAGGTCTCCAAGTTCATCTTGTACCACATTGTTTGCCGTTTCGGCATCCCATCCACCATCTTCACTGACCACGGAGGTAACTTTGAAAATCTCAACATGGAAGAATTATGCACTTCCCTCCGCATCCATCACCGCTTTTCTAGCCCATATTTCCCACAAGGTAATGGCCAGGCAGAGGCAACTAACAAAACCCTCCTCAAAATTCTAAAGAAAGTTGTCAATGATTCCGGCCGTGATTGGCACCTACAAATAAATCCAGCCCTATGGGCCTATCGAACTTCCTTCCGTACATCCACAGGCACCACTCCATACTCCCTAGTCTATGGTGCCGAAGTAGTACTACCTATAGAGGTTGAACTTCCCTCCTTGCGCATATCTTTGCAAGGGCAAATATCAGATGAAGAATATAGAGTAGCTCGGCTCACCCAGCTAGATCTCTTAGACGAGAAGCGACAACAAGCCTATGATCATCTCACAGTCTATCAAACTCGTCTCAAAAGGAATTTCAACAAGAAGGTGCTTCCACGACACTTTCAGCCAGGTGACATGGTCCTTAAAGAAAACATGAAAGTCCAAGCAGATCGAGAAAAGAAAGGCAAGTTTGAACCTACATGGCTTGGTCCTTATGTTGTCACTACTTCCTTTGGCTCTGAAGCTTATCAGCTATCTACACCAGAAGGAGAACTCTTGAATGATCCTACTAACATCATTCATCTCAAGAAGTTCTATGCTTGAAGATCCTTGGTATACCAGGCTTTTGAAAAATACAAAAACAAAAAAAAAAAATAGTAAAGAGAAACAAGCGTCCAATGGTGAAAACTTGGCAATTCAAGCACCTTGGATAGGTACCTTGGTGAAAACCTGGTAATTCATGCGCCTTGTGTACTAAATACTAATCCATTATCTATCACTATCCTATCCCTCATCCATTTACCCACCATCCCATAAGACACACTTGCTTGTTCCCTTGGTGTTCCAACCAAATATCCAAAATCTGATGAAGCTTGTAAATACCTCCTGTACAGCTTGTAAATCTTGTACCAAAGCTTGTATTATACCTTGTAAGTCTTGTACCATACCTTGTATATCCAAATCTTGTCCAAAGCTTGTACCATACTCCAAATTGTAGATAATCTTGTATCCTAGCTTGTATCCTATCACATGCACCCAAAGAATTCCATTTTCCTTAAGCTTTTCGCAAACCATCTACCTATCCACCTATCACCTATTATAGACATCCCATCCTTCACAAACATTTCCATCTCACAAAAACCAAAACATGAAAAAACTTGTACATTTGTAACATATCTTGGTCCATCAGCTTGTACATCCTCTTTAACTTAGTACCATTGTATCTATCCAGCGTTCATGTCAGTTCGTCCTTGATCAGCATCTTGCACCCATCACACATCTTGGTTAGCTATTCCAACGCATCCTTTAGCTAGATTTCCTGTCACCAAAGTGTTATCTTTCTTATTTCAGCTTGCCAGATGCATCACTCATCCAAATCCACCAGCTTCGGTGCTCTCCAATAGGTCCTTGCAAGATATAGCTTTCCTCATGTCTGATCTTGGTCCGTTAGTGCCTTGTCCTACCCATCTCGTTGGCAAACGGCTCTCTTTTGGATTTTCACTTTCTTTTGATTTGGGATCTTCCCTTTTGGGTCTTGAAGTATCTTTTCCAAGCAATCTCCTTGTTCCCTCCTCAAGGTTGCCACGATCTTCCATATCATGGTATGCTGCGAATGGGGCAATAAGAGTGTAAGGTCTTGATCAGGTCTTTCATTTGTTTTTCTTTTCTGCTTGTGGGTTCTCCAGTGTCGTTTCCATGCTGCTTCCTCTAGGATTCATGTGTGATGCTGGGGCAATCCTTGTGTGTTTGTTTTGAGTTAGTTTGTCAGTCCTTTGGACAGTTGGTGAAAAGGCCTTGATGTTCTTGGTAACCTTGGCAATTAACCAATAGTCCTATAGCAAATCTAGTGCTCAACTACATGGTGGTACTTCTCTTTGAAGTATCCCCCCGCTCAAAAAGCTTCAATGGTTTTCCTTCATCTCCATTATCCCCCATCCATATCCAGCATCCGTCTCTCCTACCCCTGCTTATGCATTAGTATCTCTTTGAATCACTCATCACTCTTAGCTTTAGGGATCCACAATCCTAGTCTTAGGGATCCACCAATCCAAATCAATCCACCAAGCCTCATCTTTCAAGATCCACAATCCTAGTCCTAGGGATCTTCAAAACCCATCTTCCGCCAATCTGACTCTTTGAAATCTTGTTGCATCAGCTTTATAATCCCCTCATCCATCTCCCTATCCTGGATTCATTTTTATAGCACTCTGCTCCTTCATCCTCCACCTTCCCTAAAGTCTTAAGCTTGCTTCCTCTTGTGCATCTGATTCTCCTTTATCATTCTCCCATAGTGAGAGTTTGAGCTAATTTAGCCCCTTCTCTTTGCCAATCTAAGTTTCCTTGGTCATCCGAGATTCTTGTATTTTTCAAGAAGCCACCAAGCCTCGCTTTCTCTCCCCGCTGCCTTCTTGAGGGGGCATCTCATAGTCCATTCTCTCCTCTTATGCTCTAGCCTTGGGCATCTTATTTTCTTATCTTTGATGTCATGCCACTTGCGGCATCACATCAAAGAGGGGCAAAATGTAGACACCTAAAAATCCTTTAGAAAATAAAGTATTTTTATTTTCTGAAAAATTCTCGATGACATCATCATTTATTAATTAATTAATTATTTAATTAATTAATTAATTAATTTTTATGCCATTAAATCCTTTTATCTTAATTAAAAATATTTAATTAAGGAATCCCTCCCAAAAATGTTTAAATCTTATTTAAACATTATTTCCTTATTTATTAATTATTTAATTAATAAATTGACCAAAAATCCTAAAATAAATAAAAAATTTATTTTTTTCCCAAAAGTTGGCCAATTTCCTTATGACCAATAACCTCTTCCAAAATCTTCTAATCCTTCTTTAATTTTGATTAAAGGCTAATCCCATCATTTCCTACCCCTAATCCCAACCCAAAATATTTAATTAAGATTAAATATTAATCCTCATGTTTATTAAAAAAGTTTTAATAAATATCTCCTCAACCCAAACCCTTGAAATAAATAAAACTTTATTTATTTCCTAAAAATCTAATTTATCCTCATCCTAAGAAGTTCTAGACTCTTCTAGAAAGTCTTCATCCTCATCCTAGGAAATTCTAGACTATTCTAGAAAGTCTTTATCCTCATCCAAAAGCTAGACTCTTCTAGAAGATGTCTTTAAACCTAATCCTAATCCCCTCCTAACCTTGTCATATTCCCTAAACATGGGTTAAAACTTACTAACCCAAGCCAAAGTTAACAAATATCTCCTCCTTCACCCACCCTCATTAAATGCCATCCACTTGCCTATCCCTAAGCTAATCCTAAACCATCCTAATCCATCCTCTAATCATTTGCACAAGCCTAAGAAAGCTTAAAACCTTCCTAATCAAGTCCAAGTCGAATTTGCTCTCATCACCCTCAAAATATCTCAACCATAAAACTTTATGAAGTCCACTAGGTCATAAATGACTCTTACAAGCCCTTTTATTGCTCTTACAAGTCATTATGAGGGTCTTTATGAAGATTTTATCTCTTGAGCCTCCTTTGTTGACTCATCCTTGCCCTTTCCTCCATCCTCTCACCATGTGACATGTGTCACTCCTTGATTGGCTATAAGGAAGCACAATCCATGTGCTCTCCTCTCATGCAATCTGAGCCCTCCATAAGCTTTTTCCCATCCTTGCATCTTAGACCTCAAACCCTCAAGCCTCTTGCCTATAAATTGGATCCTTCCCCTTTACAAAATAACACAATCCATGAAGTAAAGTTATAATGCTATTTTGAGAGCCAAATCCATTCTAAAGCCATCTATCCACACCAAAAATCCACAATCATCCATTGAAGCCTTTGGAAGCATATTGAGCATACATCCTATCCATTTAGATAAAGCTACTCAACAAGAGAGCTTCTTATTGAGAGAGTCCATTAATGGCTCATATTCTCAATTAAGAGCTCATCTTAGTCTATCTTGAAGTTTATGAATTTTGTTTAGTTTGTAGAAGCTTTATTTAAATTTGGTTTCTAGTAGCATACTAACATTGCTCATATACAAAGAGAAGGCATGAAAGACTGATTTATAAATCTTTATCATGCATTAGTTCTTAAACAAGTACTAAAAAGAAGAGATCAGTATGAATGAAGATGCAAAGCTAAAATTTCAAGATTTTACAAGTGTTGCCAAGTTTCCCTTAGAAGCTGAGTAAAATTTCAATACATGCTGAGTTGATTTTCAAAACGGTAGGAGCCAAATGATCAGTTGGAGCCAAATTGGTAGAGGAAGCCAAGTGAAGAGGAAATCTCAATTGAAGCTGAGTAAAGAATACTCTTGTGGAAGTCGAGTGGTGGAAAGGCAATGGAAGCCTAGTAATGTAGAATCCTTTAGAAGCTGAGTGGACAGCTGTAAATGCACTAAGCATTAAATGCAAGGAAAATAGTGTATATTATCAATTTTTCAATCATTTTTCTTCATCACGAATGAAGAGAAAAGATGAGAAAGAGCCAAGAGCGAGTTCAAAGAAAAGAATCTAGTGATTAAATAGATTTCAACAACATTTTAGCATGATTTCATTGATCTTGAGGTATTTATGTTTGTGCCGAGCTACGCAGTTTCATATTTTCTTTACGTTCAAACCCTAGATTGCGAGAATGGCTTCTAGCTCTAGGAAGACCCAAGAGAAGGAACCATTTGAGGTCCAACTAGTGTCTAATGAGGTCAAAAAACCTAATTTCTACCCAATACCAAAGGTAGCATATAAAATTGACTCAGCTAGAGCCCTATCTGTCATACCCCCCAAGGTAGTTATGGTTCAGGATGTAAGGAGATGCTACAATTGTAAGATTGGAGCCATACATGACATGGAAATGAGGGAAGCCTATGAGAGGCTGTGTGAAAATGGAGTGTTAAAGGAAGAATATTAGGTTGTTAAGAAGAAGGGTTTGACACGAGCCCTAGAATTCCCTACAATATTCAAGACTGAATTGATTAGGCTAGTACTTAGCAAATAAATGATGGAAGCTAATGGTTGGAGGATTGCCCAGTAAAAATCACAAAGAGAATTGTACATAGAGTAATAGGGAGTGACAAGCTACCCAACCCTAGATCGGCCAAAGACCCTTAGGAGTGATTCTAAGGAGGTAATTCAAAAGAATACTGGTGCCAAGTAGAACAAGAGAGGGATGACAATTGATACCATTCAAGACCCTCTTGTTGATTTTGATGTCAGATTCACTACACATGAATTCTACCAATCCAACAGACTCAACAATGTGTCTTTCATTGTAGTAGATCTTGGTTATAAACTAGTAAAGAAGGATCGTACCTATGATCTTGTAGAACTACAACTACAACAGATTAATGAAAATCTAATAGCTATCAGAAGAACCAAGGGAGCCCAATGCAAATTTGGTGCTATTTTGATTTGTATATTCTTTTATGTTAAGAATAAATTTCATTCTTTTGGAAAAGTTGTATGGAAAACAAATAGATCAATAATAGCTCAAGTAAATGAATACATAGACTAGAATGAACACAACAAGAAAAGGGAAAATTTCATTACTAGTGAAAATCTACTACTACATTTAGTATAAGGAAAACAGGCCCAAAGACATGCCCTATGGGCTTTCAATAGATAGAAATTGGAGAGAAATTCTCCTCATAGTGCCTTCTCCCAAACTCCCCTAAGAACTTGCCTTTACAATGCCAGAAATGTTCTTAAATAGACCCCAATTGGTTTAGGGTTAGGAATACATTTTAGAATATGCCAGTTGGCATCCACAACCAAAATAGAAGGTTCCAAAAATCTCGTTAGAAGTTGGTGTAAAATTAGAATAATCCAATCGGTAGCCCAACTTCCAAGAGGCATAACTTTTGAATCAGGACTCCGATTGATGAACCGTTTACATTTTCAGAAAGCTCTCAAAGTGATCTAAAACCCTATGGAAAATCTTTGCTCCTCCCCATTTTTTGGCCCTATGTGAGGTCATTTAGTACCCCAAATCTGACTTTGAAGCACTCTTGAGAGGTCTCCAAAAAAATTAAAACTGCAACAACTTTCTAACCATAAAGCCTTTTGACTTGATTCTTTTTCTGGAGCATTTTAAATTATGAGTATAATCATCCTTCCAACTTACACCCTCTAAATCATCATAATTTTGGCTCAATTACAAAATAACTCATTTTTTGCATTTACATGTATCCCAAGGTGATTAAAAACTCTAACCCAGATAACTAATAGTGGAACTGTGAGAGTTGGAACCTTTATTTGACCCAAATGGGTATCCAAAAATGAAAATACATTGAACAAAAACTATCTCTAAGAATATTTTTGGGTGATATAAGATTGCCCTTACACCACTAGATGCTCCTGCATTATAGAGAAACATGTAGATGTATGTTTTCTTGTAGATATTGACTATACATATATTCAAGCTACCATACCAAGAGTGAGATGGTTAAGAGCTCTTGGTTATGAAATAAACATAGATGAAGCATCAGCAACAATAATTGCATTATTAGTAGAGGAAATAGACAAGGATGCACAAAATTTTGGAACCTATGAAGTGGTGAGATAAAAAGTGGATATGGAGTTGAAAACTACCTCCACATTGGAAAAGAAGGATAAACTTGTCAAGAAATTAAAAGCCAAATTTGGAGAAGGCATTGTAGAAGTAGCAAAAGAAGAAGGTGAAGAAGGTGAGGATGATGAAGAGGAGCAAGGTTCAGGACCACTTGCCTTAACCCAAGGTATGGGGTAGAATGCTGAAGAGGAGGAAGGTGCCGAGTAGAAAGCACCCAAGGCTAAGCCAAAGAAAAGGAAAGCTCAAAAATAGCCAGCTGCACAACCTAAGGGGAAGAAGAAAGCTACAAAGCCAAGCCCAGCTAAGCCAACTACAAGGGTTGATACTAGGGCTACAACTTAGGTAGCAAAGAAACAAGTAAAGTAGAAGGATATAGAAAAAGGAGGACCTACAGAGTAGAAGAAGAGAAAAAAATATGTTGCTCCTCTTGAATTAGACGAAAAAAGGACTGAGTCTGATGAAGAACAATTCAGATTGGTAAGATGTTCAACATAATCTAAATTGGAAAACATTTGTAATAACATTAGAGACAATGTTGATCTAATTGGTCTAAAGACCATAGATTTTAATAAGTTTTCAAAAGAACAATAGAACATAGTGGAAGAATCCATCTACACTATGATGGCTAAGTTCAAGACCACCCCACCTGAACTAGACAATTCAATGCCTAAGGAGCTAAGCTCATTAGTTGAAAATAAATGGCATTACTATCTCAAAATGGAGAAAGAAATAAGGGATTCAACATTGGTTTGTGTAATTCCAAACCTAACTAAAGGTTAAATAAAAAAGGCTAGTAAGAAACATGGGAGAAAATTTGCACCCAAATTTAGAGCCTTTAGAATTATGCAAAACCAAATAGAAGATGTTCTGCAAAAGTCCACACAAATTTAGAAACTAATTTATAGATTGAAAACTATAAAGGAAGGGTGGGAAGACCCATTTGAAGGAAGAAATGATGAAGAAGAAGAAGAAAATGGGAAAGATGAGGAAGGAGAAAAAGAAAAGGAAGAAGAAACAATGGAGAAGACACAGGGTAAAGAGGCAACAGTTGAAGAGCATCAACTAGAATAGAGTGTCCAAGACACCCAAATGTCACCACCAAGTCCTCCACATATAGCATCTACATAAACAATAATCATAAAGGATGTTCTTGAAACATCAGATCAGAACATCAATCCTTTAACTGCAGAGGATCTCAAAAAGATCCTTCACCAAACCACAATGCAATCACAACTATGTACAAACTCAGTTTTGGTGAGTGTAGATGAATTTAAAAAGATTGTAGTAGAGATAAAAAAGGAGAAGGAAAACACACAAGAAACATCTTCTCAACCTCCCATAGATACATCGGATCAACCTAAAGAGCAAGAAGCACTAGATAAAACTACTAAGTTTGATCATGAAGTCACAACAATAACAACTATCGAGGAGCTAGCAAAAGAAAAAATAAGACAAGATGTTCCTACTACATAAGGGCAAGGTGCACCTCCTCAAATAATCATCATTGATCAAGGTAGTAGAGAAGAGGAGAAAGAAGAGGAGAAAGTCCCTAAAGAAAAGGAGCAGGAGCAATACAGACATTGGAAAAATTGCCTACCATGGGGACTCCTACAAAGCAATCGAGTACTGATGTAGTACCATTGCAGATTTCAGCACCAAGCTTGAGCTCCACCAAGGTTGAAAGGGTACTTCACTATGGAGATGCTACACTTGATGAAGAAATAGTCATACCCACTTATGACTCCAGAACTATGAACCTGGTGCAAATAAATGAAGTGCAAGAGGCACTAGAGAAAAAGAAGAAACAAGAGATACTCATAAATGAGTATAGGTAGAAGCAAGCAATGGTGGAAATCAAAGATATATTCCTTGATGCATTTAGCTTGACAGTACCTAATGAAACCCAACCCATTGTGGAGTAATTGTCCAATATTGTAGACCAGGTATAGAATAAAGACCTTGAAACTAATGTTAAGTTATTAGAATGGTCTGAAAAGAAGTTTCAGATGAAAGTCAATGAGAAAATATCTAGTGAAATAGCACTTTCACAAGTAGAATTAGCTAAGAAGATTGAAAAAGTGAAAATAGTACTTGAGAATGTATTCTCATTGTACTCCAAGTTGTGTGATTCATCATATTTCATACAAGAAATTAGCCAAAGGATACTAAGCTTGGAACGAAATCTCAAGATTTCTAGCACATAGCTACCAAAGATCTAGCTCAAAGTGAGAAGCATTTTGCAACTACGCTTCACACACAGAAAGAATTTGTTGTATTGATAGTAGAAGAGGCCAATATCAAGGCCAAATTGATACAAATTGAATCCTCCATTGCCCCACATCTAGAAGCACTCCATAAGGAACAAGCCTATACAAAAATTGTTCTAAAGAAAGATCCTAATCTTTCTACTTTAGAAGGCCTTGTACATCTTGTAGCAGAGACAACCATCCAACACAAATCATTGGAATTTTCTTTAGATAATTGGGATGCTTCTCTCAAGATGATTATGGAGATAAATAAATAAAAAATTGGTGAAGTATTCTATTCATTCTTAGGACCCTTTGACATAAGTGTGAAAAATGGGGAGATAAGCATTGTGTAAACAAAAAGGGGGAGATGTGTATAAGAATGAGAGATAATACATTCTTTGATGGAAGTAATAAAGAATATCCAAAGAGGGAGATATTCAAATTCACATTTTGAGGAAGTAATAAGGGAATAAAGCCAAAAAGGATGTGAAAAGGGGAACAGATACATGATACAAGCAAAAATATGGTACACATAAATAGAAGCAAAAGAATGATAGGGCAGAGAAGGCAAAGAGTATTAGATACATCAGCATGAGACAGATTCAGCACAAGAGTTTTGGTTACAAAAATGGCACATCAACTCAGGGGGAGTTACAAGATTTTGAGGTATATAAAAATTTTGAAGAAGTTTTTGAAGTCTTGTACATATGCCGAATAGAGTATGCAGTATACTCATAGAAATCAGATTCATAATGTTTAGTTAAGTGTTTTTGCCACTCATGTCAAAGGGGGAGATTGTTAGTCTGAGATTGGTTTTGACAATTGAGTGTCAAAACACACAACCAAATTCTCAAGATGATGTCAAGTATAATATAGAAGATGAGCTACAGTGTGTGCCGAGCCAGAAAATTCAATAGGTGTCGAGTGAACTTCAGGTGCCGAGTGAAGTTCAAGTGTCGAGTGATAAGTGATGTCAAGTCACTATGGGTTCCAAGCAAAGAATAGATGCTAAGTGAAACAAAATTGCTATAGGAATCGAGTAAGCTAGTTTTCCTATATGTGCCAAGCATCAACAACTAGTAAGTGTTGAGTAACACAGAATCAACATATGAGTTTGTGCCTTCACAAACTCAGATGTAAACCATTTTTGAAGCCAACATGGGATGAATCTCGAAGGATCTTGAAGATAAGATCAAATATTTTGTGCTACCTATGTAATCAGCATGCAACCAATAATAAAAATGGAGAAGGCATGCAACCAATAGGAAAAGTGCAAGAATTGAGTGGGAAAAAAAGATTTCATATTGATTGTAGATTCACACCTAACCCTAAGTCTTCAAAATCTTTAAAAGGATGATGAAACCCATTATGCATATGCACAAGAAGTGGATGTGAGAAGTGTATGGGTGAACTACAGCATAGTGCAGAAGGGTGTAAAGACTTAGACAAGAGAAAAACAACATTACAAAATCTAGTTGATCAAGAATTGAGTATTAGAGTTACAAAGAGTGACATATCAGATCAAGCAAGGATTAGAACAGATAGAGCAGAACACGGATCTGGAATTAGCAATAGAGGATTGCAAGTTATCAGGTCAAGACATTCTACCATACTTTGTAACCATTGTATTGTAAGAATGAAAATCCTACATTGATAGGTTGGCTTAGCAGCTATATTGGTTTAACAACCACATTGTACATCCCTAACAGGATTGTAATTCCTTTAATAGGGTAGCATTCCAAGTGAATTTTTGTAAATTCTTTAACCAGGTCACTTTTAACAGGGTATAAAGTCTTTAATAGGAAAGGCCTTTCATAGGTTAGACCATTGGAAGTGGTCAAAGTTTTTAACCTTGAACTGTTACATATTGTTGCAGTGATACTTGGTGGGTGTCATCCCCACCCCAGTTCTACCTTCTTAGTTTAGAGGGTTTTTGGGTTACCAAATCTTGTGTTATTTATTTTCATGCATGTCTTTACATTATGCTTATTAGATGAATTAGATGCATGTGAATTATTTTAGCTAAAAGGTTTTGAAATGGTTAAAGTTAGTTACTTTTGATTCACCCCCCCACCCCTCAGAAGTAAATCTTCCCATTTGTAAATTCTAACATATGTATGTATCTATGTATGTGTATATATATGTACACATGTAGATATGTATTTATATATATATATATATATATATATATATATATATATATATATATATATATATATATATATATATATATATATATATATTTATTTATTTATTTATATATATGTATATGTATATATGTGTATATATGTATACATACATCTATTTATCTATCTATGTATGTATATATACAAAGAGATATTGTGGATTGTGGAGAGTTGCACATGAAAGAGGGTGGAGAGATCTCAACGTTGGTGGAGATAAGTGGAAATCTAGGATTTTGTTGTCATTCCCTTATGATCATTGCATTTCATTATCATGCCCTTGTGATCTCTATATATGTATGTATGTTATATATATACATACATATACATATGTATATGTATATGTGTGTATATATATGTATATGTATATGTGTGTATATATATGTATATATACACACATATATATAGACACACATATGTGTGTATGTATGTATAGATACACATATATACATACATACATACATACATACATACATACATATATATATATATATATATATATATATAGAGAGAGAGAGAGAGAGAGAGAGAGAGAGATCTTTTTAAAGGTGATTATTGATCTAGCTGCATACATATTACAAAATCCAAATAATAAAACAATAAAACTCACTCAACATGTAGCATGGCCATAGATGCAATGGAAATGCCTATTGGTCAGTAGATTCCTCTTTTTCTCTCTCATTTTTCATGTTTTTGTTTCACTTGAACTATTATTTTTTAGGGGGAAATTTTGTAATATTGGATTCATTTTATGTAGGAGATGATGAGGACATTCCTAGATGTACAAGAAAACTAAAGAATTGTGATGAATTGCTCGTAAGAAATGAAAATGGACTTCCTTTGAGAGTAGCCCAACTTCCAAGTACTTTAAATATTGGTCCTTTCTTAAATATTTTAGATGTTAATGGGGAATTTAAATGTTGTGGGGGGGGGGGGGGGGTGTGGGGGGGTATGACATGGGAGCTCTGAGGACATGTGTCGATTATCCTAATGAATATTTATATGAAAGAAAATGTGGGAGTTTTGAGGGACCATCCATGGACTATCCATGGAAGATCATGAATCTACTTCTTTTATGATTTTAGCCTCCTAATAAATTTATTGTTTTTATCTTGGACTATGTGATTGTAGAAAGATGTGAAACTAATAAATGACATGGGCTTAGATGCATATAGGTTTTCCATATCATGGTCATGGATATTACCATGTGAGCCAATATTTTAACCCTTAAACAAAAGTGACTAGCAATCAACAATACCTTTCTTTAAAAGGTTTCTTTCTTTTGGTGAGAATAGATGGCACAATCAAATGTGGAATTAATAAAGTTGGAGTGGCATACTACAACAACCTTATCAATGAACTACTCTTAAAACATGGTAAAAATTAATCCATTTTTCTATTATGGACATAGAAATCTCTATAATTTTATGCAAGCCATAACCAAATCATGTTTGACAAGTTTTAACTTTAATTTGATCCTTGAGAAGTTTTGCTCCTCAATTAGCTTATTTCTTTTTAATTTTGAACTAATTACATTTTCTAATATTGAGCACAAGGCACACTTACAAACGTTTTGTTTCAATAACAAACAATGTTACTTACATTTTTGTTGTAAAGATCTACAGTCAATCGGTTGACATCCAAATGATCTTCTTTTGGGTATCCTAAAATAATGGGTTGACATCAAAAGGCTCGAGCTTCATCATATGATTTCACTATGAAGCATTGTAATAAGTGTTTATTCACATGTTTGTAGGCCTTGAGAGTAATTATATATTTGATCTCAGGAAACTATAAAGTATGGCTTAGAATTTTTGTCCTGGGCCTTCTCAGCTTTAAATCAAGGTCATACTTTCCACAAGAGACATATTCTTGTTTGGCCCATTCAATCCATTTTTTATCATCTGTAATACCCTGGTCATTACATCATTGTGAATATGAAAATCTGATTTTCTCTCTAAGATGGTGTTTTCCATCCAAGTGATTCCAATGTCATAGTACCTATCACAACACTTTCCTAGATTCTATCCAATGCTCCCATAATATCCTCTATGTTGTCTAGTTGTTTTTTCTGCCATGCAATCTCTTTCTTAAGTTGCTCCTTCTCCTTTTGGTATATTTCCACAGACTCTCTCTTGTGCCTTAAATTATGATCAAACTTCTAAATATATGCCTCTACCATATCTAAAATCAACTTCACATTGTGTTGTAACTTTGGCATAGGTGTTGTGACTAAGATTCCAATGGTGGGCTTTAAGTTCTTTAGGGATAAAAAGCTTTCTGCCAGTACTATGAAGGACTTTATCGACAATCCTAAGGAGTTGAATGCCCTAAAAAAAAGTGATACATTTTATGATCCGGAGTCTATAATGAAGATTTGGAGGTATGTTCTACGCATTGTCATTGAGTACATTACTCTTGACCCTAGGTTTGATCATGTTCGCACCCACCATTTTGTTCTTCTGAATCATTTTTGTCATGATAGCAAAGTTTCTTTCCCTTTCTATTTGTTGAATTCTATGAGCAAGGTGGTGTCAAGCTTCAAAAAGAAACCCTCTACTAACCCTATTTTGCATGAAGGGTTGTTATTGCTCATCTATGAGCACTTCAAGGCTCAGATGATTAGTAACATCCCATCGTAGGCTAGGAATGAGGAAATCAATAGCTCTAGCTATTCCTTTGACTCGGATGATATTCAAAGCATTAGTTATGAGGAAGGAGGGCTTACCTTCGTGGGTAAAAAAACTTTGCCAAATGTTAAGAAGTCTCCCTCCCCCATCCCTAGAAGAATTAGCCCTAGAGATCATGGTCAAAAGAAGACTAAGAAGGAGGAATAAGACACTTGTGATGAAGAGGAGGCAATGGAGTTTGAAGATGAGGAAAAGGAAAGGCAGGAGGAAAAAATGGATTCCCAGGGTGGGAAGAAATGCAAGAGGGTGGGCACAGAGGATGAGAGGCTGCAGAAAGACCTAGATTCTTCCCTGATCTCTCTCTCCCCTATCCATCCCCATCCCCATCCGGAGGTGTAGACTCAAGATAGTTTTGGTGCTGAGTGTGGGGAGGTGCTGGCCAAAGATAGGAGGAAAGAATGGAGAAATTTTAATGTGAGGACCTCAAAAATGGATATTTTCAGGGAAGTGATGAACCCCCAGATCCTAGTGGACAATTAGGAGGAACTGCGTCTTGAAGAGCTCATTAACCCTGCGATAGTGGCTATCTCTAATAATGCTAGGGAAACTAGGATGATACTCTTGAACAATTCCTTCAACAACATGGTTGATAATTTTAGTTGAATCAAGTGGCTTTTTCATGAGTTAGAGGAGGTTAAGGAGAAGGTGGTTCAAATGGAAGGAGCCAGGAATCTTAAGGTACTAGAGAAAGGGACAGATTATGATGATAGCCATAGCCTGGTAGAAAGGAGGATCCACAATCTAGAAAATTATAATCACAATCTATCAAGCCAAATGATCTCACTGCTCAACTCGATCAATAACAACATTTTATCTTTAACTGAATGGCTTAAAGATAGAGGCATGCAAGGGGATGTGGAAGGAAAAGACAGGGGTAAAGCCAGATTCGATGAAGACAATACCACCGGTATCACCTTTTCTACTCTGGACTAGGAAGATCTCAGGACTCACCAGCAGGAGGCCAAGGAGAACAAGATGGCATAGGAGGCTGCATAGGTCATGCAGGAGCTGGAAAGAAAGATCGAGGAGTGGTTCCTATTATTTTCTTTTTTGGTTGGCTTTTTGTTCTGGCTTTTGGCCATTTCATTTTGTCTTTTTGGTTTGGCCTTTTCTTTGGCCTTTGTTTATTTGGATGGGCCTTGTGCTACTTCAGCCTTTAGACTTGTTTCTTTCATGGTTGGGCTTCTAACACTTATTTTTAGCTTGATTTGTATTAACTCTCGAGTTTCAAGATCCCTATAAAACCTGTTCATCTAATCAAAAACTTTGGCATAGGTGATTTATCCTTAATAGCTTTCATTTCAACATTTCAGCATTCAAGTTTTCAAGTTTCCTCTTCATTATATGTTTGATTTATCAATAATTTCCTTCGATTTGATTATGGTGCATCTCAACTAGCTTCTCCAATGATGAAATCACCCATCTATCTCTAGATTGTGCAAGCACTTATTGTTTTATAGAATCTAGATAGATAATGACAATTCCAAAGCCATAAACCTGAAGACCATCATGTGTGCATCTCACTTTAGGGAAAAATTGGATGGCATGTTCTTGTGCATATGTTTCAATCACTTCCTTCAAACTCAATTGAGGTGCATCCATTGAATTATTTAGGTGAATCCCACTATCCATGGAAGCTGAGGATTTTTGTTGAGCATATGTTGTTGCTAAAGTGCCTCAAATTGGTGTTTCTCTATCACCCTAAAATAGGTTACTTCTCTCTAGCCCTAGGTTGTTCCATAGTCATACCATCTACAACTTGTTTCATCATTTCAAAGGCTACATTTAGCTGACTTATTTTACTCTCATTAGTAAGAAGCACAAGGTGAAATAGTCATTTCCACCCTAAAAATCACTATATTAATTCATTAAAATTGGGAATTGAACAATGCCAATGATACAAAACCTATTGCCACTTTGGAAAAAATGTTGCCACCAACATTGCAACCATATGATAAATAGGAATAGCAAATGCACAAGCCATAATCTAGTTAAATTGGTCCAGTTGTTGATTAGCTAGGTTAATTACAAATTCCTATAGAATTGTCATCATATTAGGTACAATAAAATAAACAATCAACTGTTCCTAGCTAGCAGGATCAAATACAGTTTTCCAAGTTGATAAAATTGCATATGCAGATGCATCCCTTACATGACAGGCATGAAGCACATTCCCCAACTTATAAAAAATGTTTGGATATAAAGGCTCCATAGTAGATATGTGTGTTACACAAACATGGTACAAACTGATTGGATTGTATGAATAATGACTATAATGATAGCATATCAAAATATATTAAAATATTCTCTTGCAATAGTTTTTTTTTAATAATTCAACTAGCCATTGCAATTATGATAGAATGTTCCAATGACTAGTCATCACTTGCATAGTAAGGGCATTGCAATTATGGTGGTTTATCTTGATGGCTGAATGTCGCTTCCACAATGAAGCTATCGCAAGGGTGTCACAATTATGATGGCCACCTAGATGCTTAAGATGAACTCTTGTCCCTTCCGTCTCCCAAATTATGATAGTTTTATCCATTGTAATTGTGATGGATGCCCTTTTCATCACAATTTAAGATAGATGAAGTCTGACACCCATCTAATTGGATCCAATTCGTGCTTCTGTCACTTGGGTGATGGGTGGACATCGCAATTGTGACAGCCCACTCTCGCAATTCAGGTCCAAATGCAAAAGTGTCTAGAGGCCATAACTTTCACATACGGAGTTTGATTGACTTTGTTAAAAATGCATTGGAAAGCTATTAACGAGATCTAAAAATGATATAGATAAATTAATCGTATAAAATTAAAATTTTATTTTCCATCAATTTTAATTAAGTGTGGTCTAAAATAGTCAGTCATTGTTTCCCAAATATGCAACCAATAGGTAGACATGAATGCTAACATATTTTTAATTCTCTCTCTCTCTCTCTCTCTCTCTCTCTCTCTCTCTCTCTCTCTCTCTCTCTCTCTCTCTCTCTCTCTCTCTCTCTCTCAAACTCCTAACTTCTCTCTTTAACTTGTTACCCTTAAGAGATATCGCTCTCTGAGTAACTCCTACCCCCATCTTTCTCACTAACCTATAAGCTCTCTCTCTCTCTCTCTCTCTCTCTCTCTCTCTCTCTCTCTCTCTCTCTCTCTCTCTCTCTCTCTCTCTCTCTCTCTCTCTCTCACACACACACACACACACACACAAACTCACTCACTCACTTCAAAAACATCTCTCTTACTACTCCTAACTTCTATCATTCTCTTACTAACTCCTAACCTCTCTATCTCTCTAAAATTTTACCCTTAACCTTTGTCTCTCCCTGAGAAACCCCTAAATCTCGCTTTCTCTCATAACTCTTGACCTTTCACCTTTATGTCTCTAACTAACATATAGCCGCCCTCTCACATTAAACCCTAACTCACCTCTCTCTCCCTAAACACATAAAAATAAAAAATAAATCCTAAGATCTATCTCCTACTAACTCTTAAAACCTCTCTCTTCCATACACCCATATACTCATTAAATTCCAATATTTCTCTCTTACTATTTCTTAATCACTCTGCTTATCTTACTAACTCCTAACCCTCTCTCTATCTATCTCTTATTTAGAGAGATAGAGAAGGTAATTGTTACAAGTTAGAGAGAGAGGTTATTAGTTCATGAGAGAATATGAGAGATTAGGTTTTAGTAAGAGATGGAGCTTAGGAGTCTTTTGCGTGTGTATGTTTTTGTGTGTGAGAGAGAGAGAGGGGGGGGAGTTATGAGCTATTCAAAGAGAGGTTATTATTTAGTGATATAATGAGAAGGTTAGGAGCTAGAGAGAGAGAGAGAGAGAGAGAGAGAGAGGAGAGAGAGAGAGAGAGAGAGAGAGAGAGAGAGAGAGAGAGAGAGAGAGAGAGCTTAGTATTTTGTGTGTGTGTATAGAGAGAGAGAGAGAGAGATTAAGGGTTAGTTAGGGGAGGGGGTATGTCTTAGTTAGAGAGGGGGTAGGTGTTAGTTAGAGAGACAAAGGTTATGGAATGAACATTATATAGAGAGAGTGGTTAGGAGTTAGTGACATAATTAGAGAGGTTAAGAGTTATTAAGAGAGAGATTAGGAGTTAGTGAGTGAGTGAATGAATGTTTTTGTGTGTGAAAAAGAGATAGAGGGAGTGAGAGAGGGAGAGAGGTGATAGAAAGACAAAAACTATGATAATACTCTTACCTACCTATTCTCTCCATGTTTGGAAAATATTGACAAGTTATTTTAGACAATGATTGATTATAATAGATGGAAAATAAAATCTTGATTTCCTACTATTATTTTAGTTTCATTATGTTGTAGATCTTTTAATATATTTCCAATGCATTTTGAATGGAGGAAATCGAAGTTTGGATGTGAAAGTTATGGCTTCTAGAGTGGACCCTATTTTTATTTTTTCAAACCCGATCAAATTTTGAATAACCTGATTAGTTTTGAATAACCAATCAAGGTTTGCATAACTTGATTAGGTTTTGAAGATATTTTTCATCCTAAAATCCCAATCAGGTTTCAAAACCTGATTGGTTTTTTTAATGTATGTTTGCTAGGCTTGGTAACCAAGCCTAGCTGCTTTTTGAAATTTCATATAACCCGATCCGTTTAGTGACATTTTAAGTTTTTTTTTTGGTGGTTTCCACTAAATTGTACACCGTCTTGGTTCACACACCCAAATGAGATTTGACCAAAATAGGTTTTGAGGTCCTAAAAGGTGACACCTAAAAAGTGACATAAATATGTGCTTTTATCCAGTCACATCTTTATATTTAACTAATAAACTTCCATCTAAAAGGAAATGCTAAAACAGAGTTTCCAACTAACTTCTTTGATGAGAAAGAAAATGAACAAAGTGGGAACACAAAACCAAATAGGAAATAGTACCAAAAAAAGAGAAAACATGTACGTTTATATATGTGTTACATACACATTTAAGCATGTGTATATGCATGCATATGTATGTGTGTGTGTGTGTGTGTGTGTGCATCTCTCTCTCTCTCTCTCTCTCGTCTCTCTCTCTCTCTCTCTCTCTCTCTCTCTCTCTCTCTCTCTCTCTCTCTCTCTCTCTCTCCCCCCCCCCCTCCTGCCCCTGTGTGTGTGTGTAATGCATGTGTGTATATGTGTATATATATATATATATAAGAACTACAAAGAAATAGAGAAAATGAGAAATTAAAAAATGCAACACAAAATAACTAAGAAAATGTGGATACAAATCTCAGATGCATAATTTATAGTTGGGAAACATGTCAAGAACATCCCAAGCAAACTAATGAAATAATTTTACCAAATTACTCACCATCACAAGGATTGGATAGCATCTACCCACTCAACCAAATAGAATGAAGAAAACCTACACACCATATTATATATTTTCATCATAGAATATTTATGTAGAGTATTATAAACAACCATAGTAATTATATATGTCTATAAAGTCTTTCATCTATTATACTAAGTATCTATTTATTAATTTAACCATCACAAAATATAAACCCAATTATAAACATGTAGTGATATATTATCTTCTTAATTTATAGTTAAAACCAATTTTATATTTAGAGCTTGAGTCCTTGGGCTATTTCTTTGTCATGTCCCCTTTTCAAATAATTAAAAAAAAAAAATCTTTGCTAAGGCAGGCAGGCCCAAGAAAGTGAAGTTTCGGAAAAAGGGGGTTAATCTTTGAAAACCGTTGGACTAATAAATGAAAATTATTATTAAAATATGTTTCATTAATCTCTTTTGGATGTGAGTTACATCTATGCCCTCTTTTAAGGGGTTTGGAGGCATTTTGGGCAGATTCCAGAACTTGATTTTGCTCATTCTTTGTTATTCTTCAGAGGCTGCCAAACCTGTGGAGAAGGAGACCCAAGAACGAGAGTTTGCAGGTTTCCAGGGAGAACCAAGAATGGGATTTTGCAAGTTTCCAAGAAGGCTAAGGATGGGAGTTTGAAGCCATTCCATGTGCATGCTCATGCAGAGTTTTCCTTTATGCTAAACAGTGCAGATTTGTGAGTTTCCGGGTGTATTTTTGTAAGAGTTTGGTGTTTCCGGTTGAGTATTTCATATCAGTTTGGGTTGCTGCTGTATATAATACTTTTAAATGTTAAAATAGAGCTCAAAATATGTATTTGGATATGATTATACTTCTATGATAGATTATTAAGTTTTTATGGTGATTTCGGGCTATTTTGTGCTATTTTCGGGAGCCCGATGAGCATTGTTTTTGTCCTCCATTTGGGAGCTATGGTGTGCATGTTATACAGATCTAGAAATTAAATTTTATAGTCTGTTATGCTGCTCAAATTTCTGTAAAAATTTCTACTTTCAGATTTATTAATAACAGGTGAAGCTGTGAAGTTTTTTGGCACTATTTTCGGCATACCCGATTTGGGGTTTCTTGAGAAATTTGGTGGACCTTTGTGATATCAGTTGTTTGATTTTGAAAATCTGATTATAGGTGTGAAATACCATATCAAATCAGAAAAGGGGACATTTCAGTGGTATCAGAGCCATGATCTTGCCAGCCTGAGGGTTTGTAGAAGCTTGCAGATCAGTTTTGACAACTACCCAGATCTTGCATTTCAGTTTTTAGAACTACCCAAATCTTGCATGTCATAATTTATGGTTGCATGTTGCTTCTAATTAGTTGCCTGTCAAAATTTATGGTTGCATTCTACTTCTAATAATTTTCATGATTAGTTCTTGGTGAATTTGGTGGTTGTAGAATTTTTCATTTCAGTTTTGACAAGTACCCAGATCTTGCATGTCAGTTTTGACAACTACCTAGATCTTGCATGTCATAAATTGGTGGTTGCATGTTGCTTCTAATCAGTTGCATCTATGGTTGCATGCTACTTCTAATCATTTGCATGTTAATTCTTGGTGAATTTGGTGGTTGTAGAAGTTTGCATGTCAGTTTTGACAACTACCCAGATCTTGCATGTTAGTTTTGACAACTACCCAGATCTTGCATGTCATAATTTGGTGGTTGCATGTTGCTTCTAATCAGTTGCATGTCTAAATCTATGGTTGCATGCTACTTCTAATCATTTTCATGTTAGTTCTTGGTGTTTGAAGAAGTTATATCCTATTGGGGTTACACTCTACTTTATCCAGAATGGACAGGTATAGTACAGAGTCTCAGAGGAAACGATCTTGGACAATTGATAGCCAGAGTCAAAACAGTAGAAAGGATGGTTATTTAGACATTCGAGATAAACTTATGAAAATAAGCCATGACATGTCTAAACAGTTGGTTGAGCACCACCGTATAATGAATGACATGTTGTCCGACCCAGCTAAGGTGGATAAGTTGACTGGATTTCTATTTGGCATATTTTCTCATAGGACAGATGACACAATTCCCAAGAACTTGCATGAGGAGTTTGAGAAACTAGCTGATAGCCAGGTAGAGGTCTCAGATTCTACTCTGCCACAAGAGGTGGTGGGAAAGGATATTACATAGATTGATAGTAACGATCAACTTGATACTCAAATTGAGACAATTGTTTACAGGTCGTCAAAGGGTGATGCCACAGGTATTCAGGATGGTATAGTTACAACAGGCAGTGACTACAGTGTAGTGGGTTCAGATGATAATTATGAGGATGTTGTTGTGCAGGATGGTGAGATACCTGGTAGAGATGAGCAGACATTGAGCATTCATGACTTTGCTGAGAAAGAGTACCAGGCACAGTTAGATGCTTCATCACATGAGGTTGAGGCTGGTAGTACTTCACATGATTTGTCTAGCCAGCTGAAGGTGAACAAAGATAGTATTGTGACTTCATTATCTCATCATGACAGGTATGTGGAGTTAGTTGGTATTGGTCATATTACTCAGGTGAGGAGTTTTCTTGAGTTACCAGTTGATTCTAGTTTACGGATATGGACTCGAGATTGTTATATTGGCATTTCGGATTCAGTTGACTGGAGATCTTTAACACTTTTTGGTAGCAGTGTTTGTTTGGGTGCTATCATGGATTTGATTAGCAGATTACACGGTGTTGTCTTTTCTTGTGCCAGTATCTTGTCTGATGTTGGTATTAGTTTTTATACACCAATGTTGGGCTTTGTTCATATATCTAGTCGACCATACTTGCTGGAATGTGTTGATGATATTTCATATTTGGTAGTGTGTATAGATGAGTCCCAGGATCATATTGGCACTGATGACATCCAGGAGGATGCAGTGGGCAATTTTGAAGACTTAGTTTCCTTGGGTATAGAGGAGTTGGACAGCAATGCTAATGTTTTTGATACTCCGTATGTTGATATGAGCTTTAGATTTGATTCACAAGATATGGATGGTAATACTCTAGAGATTAGTAACTTTGAGGATACTCCTTTAGATAGTGCATCAGAGGAGGTTTGTAGGAGACAGTCAAGCCAGTGCCATCATGTGTCTAATCAGTTGAGAGTTAGTGACCGAGACATTGCTATCACTTCCCAGCATTTTGATGTTGCTCGTCAGTTGTTAGCAGTTTATGGATGGTGTTCTCCTACTAGTGATGAGCAAGGAGGCAGTTATCTTTCCTTGATAGAGTTCCACTCTTTATGGGAGGCTATTCAGATTTTGAGACAGAATTATATGCAGTTGGTAGCTGATAGAGATTATCTTATGGAGTGGGGCAGTATAGCATATGATGCATTGTTGGCCAAGGAAGATGAGGTGAGTGAGCTTACTGAATAGCTTGAGGTGACTTCTGAGATTCTTGAGAGTACACAGTTGGCTTTCAAGGAGTCACAATTTCATTTGGCTAAGGTGACCATGGAGTTAGAGCGACTACAGTCTTTACCTGATTCTATACAGTCACAAGCTGTGGTGTTTGGTGATCCGAGGATGTCCATGGCCAAGATTGTCAGAGACAATGGAGATGGGGATGCATAAATCTTTGATACTAACATTGGCATATTAGGTTCATTCCCACTAGAGTCAGGTTCAGTTGAGTTGGGTGTTGTAGCAGATTGTTGTATGCCTGACATGGTGGTGGCCTCTAGTACTGATGGCACGAAGACTAGAGATGTATCAAAGATCATGTGTGATGTTGGTGAGTTGGCAATTGGCATGGTTCCTGCTAGTAATACTACTCCCTTGGTGATATCTTCGGAGGTAGTAGTCAGTTCCAACATGGTTAATGATCAATTGCAGTTAGTTTCGTCTGGATTACAGTCTCAGTCACTAACTAAGATTGGTGCATTCTATCGGCATTACACTATGAGGTACGCTCATCCATTTACCTTTGATGACCATGTTGATGAGATGATGATACAAAGATGTACTTTGGTTCCTAGTGCTTGTCATCAGTTATGGGATAGTTTGAGGTCTCAGGATGAGAGTTGTGATGGGCATGACATGGTGATAGGTTCTACAGTTGACAGCTTGATAATACATGACTTAGAGCAGGAGTTTCAGAGTGATGCTTCAACGGGTGTTGTTATTGATTCTACTCCTTTGGCTATGACATCTCTTGACTTAGCTGGTGATCAGTCACAGTGGGTTGTATCACTTTTTCATGGTGAGCTGTTGACTGAGGTTGGTTTTTTTTATCAACTTTATATTGCAAGGTATGTACATTAGTTAGCATTTGATCCTTGTGTTGAGGAGTTGATGGAAGGAAAATTTGGTTTGGGTTCCAATTCTTGCTATTTATCTTGTGATGGCTTTTCACCATCAGGGGTGCATGGTAGTTATGGTTATGAGATAGTGGTTGGTGATCTACAGAGTTGTGTTGACTGCAGGCATTGTATAGTGTGTGGATTCTCCATACTTGGTACAATTTCATTTGGGAGCATTCATCATTGTTGCAGAGTTGGATTGTACATTCCGTATAGGCCAGTGGAATGCATTGATGGTATTTACTGTGTTGGTAGTCCACTTTACTTGGATTTTGATGTTCTAAGAGTTTGTGTCACATGGGTTTCTGACTATGGAAGTTGTGATGTTGGAGTTTGGTTTAGCTATAATTTTCATTTTGATTATGGATTCCTCTTGGTCATATTGCAGAGGATATTGCAGGAGCCTGTGTTAATTGGTAGTAGTATAGTTCATGACTACATTTGGGATCCAGGTGGATTGATTGGTTTATTTTTCAGCCATTGCTTGAGGACAAGCAATGTTTGGGAGGGGAGGACTTGTCATGTCCCCTTTTCAAATAATTAAAAAATAATAATCTTTGCTAAGGCAGGTAGGCCCAAGAAAGTGAAGTTTCAGAAAAAGGGGGTTAATCTTTGAAAACCGTTGGACTAATAAATGAAAATTATTATTAAAATATGTTTCATTAACCTCTTTTGGATGTGAGTTACAGTTATGCCCTCTTTTAAGGGGTTTGGAGGCATTTTGGGCAGATTCCAGAACTTGATTTTGCTCATTCTTTGTTATTCTTCAGAGGCTGCCAAACCTGTGGAGAAGGAGACCCAAGAACGAGAGTTTGCAGGTTTCCAGGGAGACCCAAGAATGGGATTTTTCAGGTTTCCAAGAAGGCTAAGGATGGGAGTTTGAAGCCATTCCATGTGCATGCTCATGCAGAGTTTGCCTTTATGTTAAACAGTGCAGATTTGTGAGTTTCCGGGTGTATTTTTGTAAGAGTTTGGTGTTTCCGGTTGAGTATTTCATATCAGTTTGGGTTGCTGCTGTATATCAGACTTTTAAATGTTAAAATAGAGCTCAAAATATGTATTTGGATATGATTATACTTCTATGATAGATTATTAAGTTTTTATGGTGATTTCGGGCTATTTTGTGCTATTTTCGGGAGCCCGATGAGCATTGTTTTTGTCCTCCATTTGGGAGCTATGGTGTGCATGTTATACAGATCTAGAAATGAAATTTTATAGGCTTTTATTCTGCTCAAATTTCTATAAAAATTTCTACTTTCAGATTTATTAATAACAGGTGAAGCTGTGAAGTTTTTTGGCACTATTTTCGGCATACCCGATTTGGGGTTTCTTGAGAAATTTGGTGGACCTTTGTGATATCAGTTGTTTGATTTTGAAAATCTGATTAGAGGTGTGAAATACCATATCAAATCAGAAAAGAGGACATTTCATTCTTAGCCTTCTAGTTGATGATGATGAGGCCCTCATTAGACCCATCATCATCCTTCATCAATTCCTTAGTGTCTCAATGAGCTCTCCTTTCAGAGCACTTTAAGAGGACTTTCCTAGTACATATTTTTTCCTACAAATTATGGGAGGGATAATTAAGATTTTTTCTAAGTCTGCATTTTCAAACGAGGGTGGTACTTGAAATCTCTTTGCCAATATGTATTTTTAAGCTATATGGTGTCTTGTATGAGAATTATCCTCAATTGTTTAAGGAAAAAATGGATGTTTCTTTCCATTTCTAGCTCATTTTTGTCAAAGACATTCTTCTATTGGAACACTAGAATAGGGCCTTCTTACAATATTCTCTAGGTTTTCTAGTTGTCCAAGGTCATCCATTAAATAATTCTCTATGTAAGGGATTTTATGCCTATTGGTAATAGTAAAAATTATGGCTTCTAAGCAACCCATGATTTCTTTGACAAATGTTGTCGTACATGGCATCATAATTTCTTGTTGAGAAAACTTAGAAATTATCATTAAATCCATAATAGGACTGACAATATCACCATTAAACATAAAGATGAATTCATAGTTAAAGTACCTTTTACCCATTACTAGTCCTATGATGCATCTTACTAAATCATCAAGATGTTTCAAAATATGATCCTACCTCTTTGGTTTGATACTCCCTCAAAATGCCATTTGACTATTTTTTACACATGAAACATATCTCCATTGGTTTCTATTTTTTCTAGTGGGTAAGAGAGAAAGTAATCCCCAACCAATATTCCTAGATCATATATAATTCTCAATCACATGCTTATTCATGATGATGATTACAGATGACATAAAAAAATAGACTAGAACTTTCTAGAGGCTTCTAGACTCCCCATGAAATACAAAGAAATGCCACAATGGAAAAGCCATAAATGGTGGGTAAAATAAAAAGAAGATAGAATAGACAAGGGAAAAATATACTAAAGAAATTGTTAGAGTAAAGGATTAATTTCATGCTATTTATTAAATTACCTTTACTCCCTACTTAAAATTTCACTTTATGCACACACATTTCTATTTAATAATTAATTATTAATTATTAAATGTCATTTCCCTCTTAGGTTTTTATGATCTCTTTTATTAGGATTGATCTATCCTATTTTCATTCATTTCTTTATTATGGTAAATATAGTCTTTCATATTTTCAGACCAAGACCCTTTCCTTATCTTTGTCTATGCTTCTCTGTGAAAAGTTCTTGCATGTAGGTGTCCTATGGGTTCTGTGGATTTGTATTGCTCAAATCCTTCAAAAAAAAATCAAAGGACGGGCACATGTACCAATATACAAGGAATAACTAGAATCTACCTAACCAAAGAAAAAGCTAAGGAAACAAAATTGGAAAAAAAAAAAGGATAGGAAGAGACTAAACATGAATTGTAAGAAAAACATAGGATAGATAGGGAATAAAATAAACAAAAAGATCATAAGAAAGAGGAGATGACAACATTAAACTATAAAACATAAAACGTATAGTAAGTGATAGGTATAATGCTAGATCTAATCAAAGGAAACCAAACACTAAGATAACAAAAGGGAACATACAAAGAACACAAAAATATTTTTTGAAAAAAACCAAAAAAATGGTATATATAGTTATAAAATTGGTATATATATAATTAGATAAGTATATATGTTCAAGATAAAAAATCAAATAAAGAAACTATCCTTTATTCTCTACTGGTCAAGAGTAGAGTGGAAATAAGGGGATGGGACAAAATAGAGAAAAAGAAATAATAGAATTCATTGTTAAAAAAAGTGAGGTAGATTGCATATATCCTATTTAAAATGTGTCTGCATATTTTGATATTAAAGACATAAGACATCATTAGTATAATCTCAGTTCCTTTATAGACAAAACACATATTCTCAATTTGTAGTCTGTCTTCCTCCATATTTTCTAGTTTATTTGCTAATTTGTTACATTCTCAATACATATGATTGATGTTGACATATTAGAAAATTTTTAGTGGTTCAACAACTCTCCCTAATTTATAATTTCATTTACAATTAGGAGTCTTAGCAATTCTTACGGCATTCATGATTATTGGGAATCCCCTTCAATGGAAACCTTTTTTTATC
Source organism: Cupressus sempervirens (assembly GCA_028749045.1). NCBI lineage: Eukaryota > Viridiplantae > Streptophyta > Pinopsida > Cupressales > Cupressaceae > Cupressus > Cupressus sempervirens. The sequence continues at coordinate 947,878,563 of CM053785.1, read as the reverse complement.
AAAGTTTATGATAAAGAAAGAATCCTTCCACAAGAGAATTAATCTCAAAATTATTATTATTTTCCACTCCTAAAGCTTTAACATGTTTATCACTAATATATCCATTCTAATCATATATGATACAATCAATAGGTCATCCACCCCAAGGTTACTCCTAGAGTACCCATCAAAATTAAGTTTATACCAAGCATACTCTAGCTTTGACCATTTTCATTTCTGTCTTTTTCATTTCATTTCTTTATAGTATAATTCAAATTTGGGGAATAAATAAACCAAGTCAATTTTTTCTCATTTTATTATCCCATGTTTTAGCTTTGTTTCTTCTAAATTTTAATTTATAATTCTACTATTCATTATTTGTAGAATGGAAATTTCCATCTTATTCAACAAACTTTCTTGATCCATACTTTTACAAACATGCAATATGAAAAGGAGAAATTTACTAACAAATTATGTATGGGTTCCTTATTTTCTTGACAATTAATACACATGGAAAGCCCCTTAGTTTTTTGAACCAATCATTAGTCGAGATTCTACCTTTCATATTATAAATGTCCATTCAAACATGCTAGCTTTTGGAAGATAAAATTTTTCCCAACACATGAATTGGTGAGTTTATTCTTATCCAGTGTTGTCTCTTAACCAAGGTTGCATAGCTATCCTTGGTATTGTATTATCCAATGTTAAAGCTTATCCAGATTAGTCTATCAAATCCTTGCTTTGGATTAATGTCCCTAGAACCTAATTTCCTTTACAATTATGAAATTTCATTCCTAGGTACTAGTAGATCCTTAGAGCATTTTGTTAGATTATGGTGACTGATCAGGAAAGTACTGTACATACTGGGTCATGGCCGACATTGTAGCTGACATATGGCTGACATGTTGTAACCCTAAAATGGATAAAATACTTGTATAAAAGGGTTTAGGGTTAGGTATTTTTCATTATGTTGTGATGCAAAATTGCTTCTTGCGGTGGTATTGACCTGTAAGGGATTACAGATTGTAATCGGGTTGTAATCACTGGATTGAAATAAGATCAAACTTGTTGTTTGGTGGACATAGCCTAGGGATTGGGTGAACCACGTTAAATCTTGGTGCGTTCATTTCTGTGTGATCTATTATTTTCTGTTATTGGTTATATTTGCATGTAGTTTTTATTTATGTTTGTGGTTTATCCTAACAAGTGGTATCAAAGCTGGGTTGTCTTTCAGTTATCCTTTGCAGGAAAGTCTCACGGTTAAGTGGGAGTCTCACGGTTGAGTGGGAGCGATGGAAAATGAGGGTAAGCTGAGGGTTGACAAATTTAATGGGCAAAACTTCCAATTATGGAAGATGCAAATGGAAGACTATCTATATCAGAAGGATTTATGGAAGCCGTTGGAAGGCAAAGCCAAGAATCAGGGAACTATGTCAAATGTTGAATGGGATAGAAAGGCACTCGAAAACATTTGGTTATGCTTGGCACCATTGGTGGCATTTAATATTACCAAAACAAAGATGACAGAAGACTTGATGAAAACCCTAGCGACATTGTATGAAAAGCCCTCCACTTAAAACAAGGTATTTCTCATGAAGTGTTTATTTAATATGAAAATGGTAGAAGGTGGATCTGTTGTAGATCATTTAAATGAGTTTAATACAATTACTAGTCAGTTATCTTCTGTGGGTATCAATTTTGATGAAGAAATTAGGGCTCTCTTGATTTTTTGTTCTTTGCCTAAAAGTTGGAATGGCTTGGTAATGGTTGTGAGTAATTCCATTCCTAGATCTAGTACCCTAAAATATGATGATGTGATCGGTGTTGTTTTGAGCGAGGAAACTCGTAGGAAATCCTCAGGTGGATCTACATCAGGAAGTGCTTCGAATGCACAAAGCAGGGGCAGAACGACTGAGAGAGGAAGTAACTCTAGAAATCATGGGAAATCAAGAGGAAAGTCAAAAGGGAAGAGGTCTCAATCAAGAGGACCAAACGACTGTTGGTATTGTGGGAAACCAGGGCACAAAAAGAAAGATTGCTAGAATCGAAAGAAAAATGAAGGAGATAAATCAGATGGAGACAAGGAGGCAAATGTGGTAAGTAACAAATCTGATGAGGATGCTTTGCTTCTATCTTTAGAAAGTGTTGATGATTCATGGGTTTTAGATTCTGGTGCTTCATTTCATGCTACACCTCATAGAGGTTATTTCATTGATTATATCCAAGGGGATTTTGGGCTTGTTTATTTGGGGGATAATGAACCCTATCAGATTGTTGGAAAGGGAAAAATTATGATTAAGTTGCAGAATGGGAATCATTGGCTACTACATGAGGTAAGACATATTCCAAGGCTAAGTAGGAATTTAATTTCAGCAGGGCAACTCGGTGATGAGGGTTGTGTAGTTACTTTTAATGATAAAAATTGGAAGGTTTCAAAAGGTTCCCTTGTAGTAGCAAAAGGTGTGAAAGTAGGCACCTTATATCTTTGTACAGGTCATATTGTTCCTTCTACTTTGATTGTTTCAGAGAAAAATGAATGTTCAGGAACAATTGCTGCAGTTGAGCAGGGAGAACAAATAGTTGCTATAAATTCTGATATAGCACTATGGCACAACAGACTTGGGCACATGAGTGAGAAAGGTATGAAAGTACTTCACTCAAAGAAAGTTTTACCAGGTCTGAAATGTGTTAATATGGATTTCTATGAAAGTTGTGTGTATGGAAAACAAAAGAGAGTGAGTTTTGTAAAGACTGGGAAGGAAAATAAAAAGGAGAAATTAGAGCTTGTGCATACATATGTATGGGGACCAGCTCAGGTATCTTCCCTTGGTGGCTCTCATTATTATGTTACATTTATTGATGATGCAACTAGAAAAATATGGGTTTATTTCCTTAGATAGAAATCTGATGTATTTCAAACTTTTAAGAAATGGAAATGCTTGGTTGAAAATGAGACTGGTAAGAAATTAAAATGTCTCAGATCTAATAACGGTGGTGAGTATTGCAGTCATGAATTTGAAGATTATTGCTCCACTAATGGTATTCGTAGATAGAAAACTATTCCAAGGACTTCGCAGGAAAATGGAGTGGCTAAACACATGAACAAGACTATAATGGAGCGCACAAGGAGCATGAGGTTGCATGCTAGGTTGCCCTTACACATGTGGGCGGAGGCTGTCAATACTGCAATATATTTGATTAATAGAGGTCCCTCTACTCCTTTGGGCTGTGGTATTCCAGAGGAGGCATGGACTGCTTAAGAAGGTGAGTTATTCTTTTCTCAAGACCTTCATTTGTGAAGCTTTTGCTCATATAGACTCTGAAAATAGAACCAAGCTAGAAGCTAAATCAAAGAAATGTGTCTTTGTTGGATATGACATTAATGAATTTGGTTATAGGCTTTGGAATTTTGAAATTTTTAAAATTGTTAGAAGTTGGGATGTCATATTCAATGAGAAAGTGTTGTACAAAGATCTGTTGCAGCAACATGAGAAGAAAGAAGATGATTATGTAGTGTTGGATGATACTCCAAAAGTTGATGTTCTAGCCATTCCTCATGATGTGCAACAACTACAAAAACAAATACCACACACACCAGTGAATGTTAGATGGTCAATGAGGCAAATTAGAACTCCACAAAGATTTTCTCCCTCTTTGTATTCTATTTTACTTATTGATGCTGGTGAACCTAAAAGTTATTATGAAGCTGTGTAGGTGGATACTAAGATTCAATGGGAGTCTATAATGAAAGATAAAATGGACTCTTTGCTAAAGAATAAGACATGGGATCTATGCAAGTTGCTTGCAGGTAAAAAGGCTTTACAGAATAAGTGGGTTTACAGGTTGAAAGAAGAGGAAGGAGGTCAGAAAAGATTTAAGGTCAGGTTAGTTGTAAAAGGATTTGCACAAAAAAAGGGAATTGATTTTGATGAGATATTTTCTCCTATTGTTAAAATGACTTCTATTCGTACTATTTTAAGTCTTGTGGCTACTGAAGATTTGCATGTAGAGCAGTTGGATGTTAAAACAACCTTTCTTCATGGTGATTTGGATGAAGAAATATATATGGCTTAGCCATAGGGTTTTGAGGTCAAAGTAAGGAGAACTTAGTGTGCAAATTGAAGAAAAGTTTATATGGCTTGAAGCAAGCACCTCGGCAAGGGTATCTAAAATTTGACAGCTTTATGCATGAGCATGGATATAATATGTGTCATTCAGATTACTGTGTTTATTTTAAGAGGTTGGATGATGATAGCTACATTATTTTATGTTTATATGTTGATGATATGCTTGTAGCTGGGTCTAACATGGATCATATTAAGGGGCTAAAATGCCAGTTAGCACATGCATTTTCTATGAAGGATTTGGGGGCAGTAAAAAAAATCCTTGGTATGAATATTTGTAGAGATAGGAAGAACATAACATTGACGCTATCTCAGGCTGATTATGTTGAGAAGGTGTTGCAACGTTTCTCTATGGAGAATGCTAAAGCTATTAGCACACCTTTACCTAGTCATTTGAAGTTGACTAAGGAGATATGTCCTAAGACACAAGAAGAGGAGGATAAGATGTCCAAGGTACCCTATGCTTTAGCTGTAGGAAGCTTAATGTATGCTATGGTATGTACTAGGCCAGATATTGCACATGTAGTGGGAGTCGTTAGCAGGTATATGAGTCATCCAAGATTTGAGCATTGGAATGTTGTCAAGTGGATTCTTAGATATTTGAGAGGAACATCCAATAAGTGTTTACACTTTGGGGGCTCTACTACTAATTTACAGGGCTATGTTGACTCAGATTTGGTAGGGGATATCGATACCAGGCAAAGTACTACAGGTTATGTCTTTACTATTGGTGGGGCAGCCGTGAGCTGGGTTTCTAGGTTATAGAAGATTAATGCTCTATCCACTACAGAGGCAGAGTATGTTGCTGCTACAAAGGCAACCAATGAGATGATATGGCTTTAGTTCTTCTTGGAAGAATTGGGACATCCTCAGAAGGATAATTATTTGTTCACAGATAGTCAGAGTGCCATTCATCTTGCAAAGAATTCAGCTCTACATTCAAAGACCAAACACATACAGTTGTGGTACCATTTCATTTGGTTAGTTTTGGAGGATGGATAGTTAAAGCTAGAGAAGATACATACAAATGACAATCTAGTAGATATGTTCAAAAAGGTTGTAACAAGGGAGAAGTTGAACTCCTCTTCAGCTTCGGTTGGTCTTTTAAACTGAACATGAATCAAAGAACAGCAGAGTCCAGGGTGGTTTGATTCAGTGGGAGCCCCATATGGTAGTGGTATTGCTACAAGATCAGTCTCCAAGTGGGAGATTGTTGTTTAGTGTGGAGCCTGATCAGTCCCCAAGTGGGAGATTGTTAGATTATGGTGACTGATTAGGAAAGTACTGTACATACTGGGCCATGGCCGACATTGTAGCCGACATATTATGGCTAATATATGGCCGACATGTTGTAACCCTAAAATGGATAAAATACTTGTATAAAAGGGTTTAGGGTTAGGTATTTTTCATTATGTTGTGATGCAAAATTTCTTCTTGCGGCGGTATTGAGCTATAAGGGATTACAGATTATAATCAGGTTGTAATCACTGGATTATAATAAGATCGGACTTGTTGTTTGGTGGATGTAGCCTAGGGATTGGGTGAACCACATTAAATCTTGGTGCCTTGTGTTCATTTCTGTGTGATCTATTATTTTTTGTTATTGGTTATATTTGCATGTAGTTTTTATTTCTGTTCGTGGTTTATCCTAAGACATTTCCATTTCCAACCCAGACAAGGTTCCATATCTATAAAATCATTATAGTCTCTAACAAAGTGACCCCAATGTTCCTCAAGAAACATTCTAATATTAATTATATTACGATTTAATATATGTGTGGTCACCCCATCAATCAAACTAAAACAAAGCTTTGTCCCCTTTTTGAATGTCCCAACTAAGATGTGCATTAATTAGATCTTTTCACTCTAATATAAAATTCAAAACCCTAGAGCCCTCGGGAATATTTATAATTGTAGAAAATCCATTTCAGGAGTCATTGTCTAAGTAGTCTTTCTTATTTGATGTTAGAGAATTTATGAATTATCTATTCAAGTTTGGCCCCAAGATCCATATTCTACATTTTCAAATTTTTGAGACTGATGACACGAAACTCTTTGGGGTGACATAACATATCTTAGCTAATTAAATCCAATTTATTAGTCCCTACCTTAACTAATGTTTTCAGTAGAACCCTTACATTAATTTGATGGCAGAAATATAATGTTAAAATCTAAGGTTTTTACACATGTATTTTTAAATTGAATTATTAGCATCAAATTTCTATTTTTTTATTGGTCAGTGACCAATTTCCTGGGGTATTCATGTTTTTTTTTAATGAAAAAAAGCTAAAAACAAACAAAAGATAAGCATGTATTTAATACTTGTCAATGTCATATTGCCATGTATTTAATGCTTGTCCATGTCATACTGTCAGAGTATTAAAATAAAAGTACTTGCATTCGATTGCTCTGAAACATTAATGTGAAGATTTCTTTGTACTAAACATGTAGAGATGACTTATGAAGATAGATTCTTCAATTTTGACGTTCGAACTCTGTTGCAAATGAAAAAGATATTGACTTCATTAAAGCTAATGAACTGCAATTATACTAACATATGAGAATCCAAACATAGTTTACTCTTCCAAAATCCATAATTTTGTTAGAAGCGAGAAAATTGTCGAAAATTTTTGTATGGAAGAGATTGAAACTTAATACTAACCCCTATATAAAGATTAAATAGATCTTGGACTACCAGTCATATTGCTTGAAAGGAGGAATGCCTTCTTCTCTCCAATAGCTAAGCTTAGCGTTGCTTTTCTTTTTCCTCACCTTTGCAAAATTGGCCTAGGTTCTCCTAAATATTTTCAGGAGACTAATATACAAAAAAAAAAAAGTGCAAGATTTACACAAAATATATATTCTTTCAACGAAGGTGTATTTATACACACAAGCTTAGGTATTACAAAAATTGATTTGATTATACAAGTAAATATTTTAATTATAAACTTCAAACTAGTAATAAAGTAAAAACATTAAAACTTGTTTTAACTAATTTGTGTTGATGAAAGATTTTAGTTTTGCAAATTTTATTGTAAATCATAAATGTTTTTTAAAATTATATAAAATGACTATTAAATGTTAGTAAAAAAATATTTTGTTATTTGATTAAAAATTAAAAAATAATTAAAATATAGAAAAATAATTTTTCAATATCAGTTTATAGTGTTTTATTAGTCTTGTCTAAGTTATTTTATTTTCTCTTAATTGATTTTCATTTTTTAGATTTCTATTTTTTTCAATATTCTATTTATTTATATCTAGTTAAAAAATTAATTGATGTTGTAGTTGACATTCTATGGAATAAAATTTGAAACTTTACTAATTAATTATTGTCTCTAAATATTAGCATAATATTTTATTAATTTTGAATGCATAATATTCTATTAATTTTGAATACAACTATTCATTTATAATTGGTTAATAAATTTGTAATATCTTATGCATATATGAAAATCTTGGAATACATACAATTAGCATTACAATTTGTAATTAAATTAAATTTAAATTTAACAATAAAACTACAATTTATTAAAAAATGTGAGTTCAGTCTATTGAAATAGAGGTTAGTCAACTTCATGGTTGCTCCCATTTTTTCAAAAGGTAAAAGGCAGGGACTCCAGCTCACCAAGAGCTCTTGTTTTTAGAAAGAAGGTACACATTACTTGTTTAGATTATTTACTATCTCTCGTGGCATCTAGATAGACAAGAAATTTGGTATATTAGAAGGTCTTCTAAAACTAGGATATAATGTCTATATTCACTTGGTATATGTCATTATATACCCAAAAAAAGAAAAAGTAATTTTTTTAAAAAAAATTCACATCCCAACACCATCCACATGGCCTCATTTGTAAAATGTTCCAACCTTACTACAAACTAATTTAAGAGTCTTGTATGTGGTGGTGCCCAAAAAGGTCATTTTTGTCTCCTTAGTTGTTAATCAAATAAGACTATCCATCTTCAAATTCTATGGTGTACACCCAACTACCATCCTATCACACTCTATTTACCCAAACTCAAAGAAAATTTAGAAATAAAAGTGGAATTTGAAAAGGGACTAAACTAAACAAGTTCAACCAAGTACTACATTTTGTCTTCCAATGGAGAATTGAAGAATAAAAAGGCATAAATAATCTATAAATAACCTAAACATATTGCACAGTTTATTTATTATTGGTCCGTAATAACTCATAGTCCTTATTTATGTCTTTTATAACACTATTAATTCCTTTTTCCTTTACAAAGGTCAAAGGACGTCATCTATATAATATATTTACCATATTTCTAAATGTATTATGTTAAATCTTTGATATCTCTCTGTAAATATTTTCTATAAATGGAAGAGTTATCAAAATTCAGAACAATGTCATTTTTATTAGTGCCAAATTAGATGATTGATAAACACACTTTTTTTTAATCGGTAATGGGATGAAGCCAAGATTAATTTTTTAATTTATTGAGATTAATTATTAGTATGTGTTAAGCTCGAGTGGACATGAACGCAAAACCTCCCACATGAGATGCTCATAAGTTATTGTTTTATTATAGGCTCCTTCTTCCATGGATGAGCACACTTGAGAATATAAGTGAAAAAACATTTATTTAATGTACATTGCAACAACACAACATTGTTAACCAATGAGGCAAGAGCCTACAACACAATGGTAAATTGTGAGCCTCTTATCTAGGAGGCCTTGGGTTTGAGTCTAGTCAACCTTAATAATAAAAATTTATTAATAACAACACATAACAATAATAATTAATCTTGACTTTAGCCTCTTACCGACTAAAAAAAGAACAACATTATCAACCATTCTTTTAACCATTTTTTGTTGATGTTTAATGTTATAACATGATGTTACCGACATATGTCTCCATTCCATTGACTTTTTGTAGAACTTTACCTCCTTCGAAATTTCACTCCAAGACGTAATTTAAGCCATTGATCTCAAATCATCTAATGATCATAAATAATATATTTATAATGGTGAAATGATGGTTGTTAGGTACGTATAGCTATGGTTGTGATTATCAATAGCATTGTGCAATAAAGTTAGCAACAAATCAAGGCTTTACTCTCTTCAGATTTGATGTGATGTTGCCTTAATTATTACATTAATCTTTATTTGGCATTGGCCAATCATGATGAGTCATGATTCATGGAAAGTGGGTATTCATAGGATGTGGATTAAAAATGCAAAAAATATATATTTTTCCATAAATAATGAAAGATTAGCCAAAACATTCTAAAATTTTGGCATAGTTAAAAACACTTCAACAATACAATACATATTTTTTCCTCCACAATATGTTTTTTTCTAGTACACTTATATATTTTGTCCTTTATAATATTCTTTTGCTAACACACTTATATAATCCAAAATTGAATTGAACAAAAATTTTAAGGGTGAAAAAAAAATCCAAATTTCATCTCTAGTCTCCTCAAATATGTCAGTTCCATCCAGGTGCTCACTACCAGATAGAAGTGAGGCTAGAACCTTCTTTTTGCTTGACTTTCTCAAATTAGGCAGGATGAATGCAAAGTTGGCATGCTTAGAAGATCCATAGTAGGGGGAATATGATATCCCAATGAAGTAAAGTAACTTTTGAGCCATGCATTTTCTTTCTCATAGAATATTCTGCACCAACAGATAAGGAACTAGACTTTCTTTTCCATCTCTTCCCAAACACGATAAAATCTAGTTGGGTCCCTAATCTAGAATGGGGCAAAAGTTGACCTTAGCTGATCAAACTTCCTATGAGAGGGTCACATACTCTTTTGGATAAGAGTTTTCTAAATGCTTGTTAATGTTGAAAACATCATTGTACAGACCTTTGAGCCAAGTGTTATTGAAGATATTTTTGCATAGATGAATGTAATCCTAGTGGGTTACCTGGCTCTTAGCAGACAAGCGATAAAGGAACTGATTAAAATACTGTTTGATCTCCAAGTAGGCTCATAGTGAAAGTACTTCAACCTTAAAACCTTCTTAACAATATTCCTAGTCAAGTCATCTACATTTTTCAAGATCCTATTCCACCTCTTAGGTCTAATGAGACCTAAGAAGGACATAGTTTGTTCTTCAAATGCATGGAAAAGGATTGCAATTGACTCCATGATTAATAATGGAGTGATAGTCATTCAAAAGGGGTGATTTAAAGATACAAAAAGATGGGAGCCTACTAAAAGATTCTAGGTTCAATTGGAAGAAATATTGGAAGAGTGATGAAACTATGATAATAATCATTATTATAAAGATCTTGTAATCTAAACTTCTACATAATTACAATCTTCCTCATGAGGAACAAATAGTAGATAGGGATATGGTTTTTTTTGCTAATATTTGAGTTTAGAATACTGAATCACAATCTTATAAATCATTTGATTGAAAGAGATGATAAATAATATAATAGGGGACTCACTTTATTATGAGTTGTCAGGTTATCTTATGCAAACTTAACAATGAGTATAATCTAAACCAATTCTTTGGGATGAGTAGATAACCTAACAACTAACTATTATGTAATCCTAATAAGTGTTCAACCTGATTGTTTGGACTTAAAGGATTATTTCAATGATTCACTAATCTAACTTTGAACTTCTATGATGTTTTAGTGCTATGTGTAAATAACTTAGAAGTGTACAAAGAAGTATCGATGATTGAAGCTATCCCTTCTAATTTTTTTACCTTATGGGAGGCTTAACCCTCCATACTTTTGTTTAAATGAATGTTGTGCATCCATTAGTTAACTTCTACCTTAATGTAGAAATTCAATAATGACTAGTCCATTAGCTCCTTTGTTGGATTCTTCCCTATTACCTTCCATGTATATATGTTTGAATTTTTTGAGTGACTTGGTCTTTGAGATGAAGGATTATCTCTAACATTGAGTTTAGCCTCCAATTCGGGGTGCTACTTGTTCATTTTTCATTAGTAATTATATGTTCCATGAGTCTCCTTGGACTATTAAATGAATAATACCAAGATCCTTACTGATATGTAATCCTTTTGATAGTGTCACTATCTCTACCATATTATTGGTGGTGTCACTTAGAGACTTTGCTAATTTGGCCAAGACCTAGCCACTACTTTTGTGGATAATTGTCCTTGAAGCCCCATGAAAGTTCATCTTGAACCAACCAACTCTTGGGGGTTCCAATTTGCATTTGAGCCTTCCTTCCTTACTGCACTTTCCTCATTTTACATATTAAGGGGTAACAATCAAGTCTAACCATTATTTTAGGATTTTTTTTGTTGCATAGAGAAAAGTTTCCTTCATGGTGAGTGTAAAGTCTCAATCTACTATTCAAGGTTTCTATTATACTTGCTTCAATCTTTTTGCCAAGTGATTCAGTTGACATCATTTTATCTTGGAATAACCATATGTTTCTTTCTTTCCATAATTACCATACTATTATTGAATAAATAATTACCAATAGGTCCTTCTATAAACCATTTGTCATCTTTTTTGGCCAAAATTGTAAGAAATCTTCTAAGTTGTCAAGGAATTCTATTGATCAGTTAAGTTTTCCACAATTTTTTTCTAGCAAGTGGACGCAAAGGAGGAATTAAGAAGAATGTGGTAAACTCTTTCTGAGTCCTAGTTACAAAGACCATATCTTGAGGACCCCTCATAGCCCTTTTTCTAGGACCATTCCACTGTTATAATACATTTTTTGCATGGTTGCCCATACAAATGTGTTTTCTTTTGGTAGCCAAGCTCTATGCCAACATAACTGCAATGGATATTTAGAGTTTTGGTGTTTTAGAGTATTTGTAGCCTATCGATAACCTTCTTTAACCTTATAGTTACCATCATTAGATCCATAGTAGGTGAATTTTTCATCTCTCTCTTTTAAGTTGAGGGTTTTATTCTTCAAACATTCAATAAACATCCTCTTTTGTTCTTCTAAAAGGTTTATTCCATCCAAACTTCTCTATTTCCATCCCAAAGTTGAATATTTGTCATCAAGTTTGATATAATGATGCACTTTATCTCCCTAGGCTTGTCTTAATATGATTGGGATGTGAAAATCCAATAGTGATATGGTAAGAGGAGCATAACCCACTCATAAATCTCCCAAAAGAGCACATCATTCCCATTTCAAATTTACGTCCCATGACAACTTGTTGTTTACTATTTCTTTGCATGATAATAGAAAGTTCCAAATTCTTCAGCCACTGGGGTAACTTTTAAATCTAAATAAGTTTATGAGTTCAACCTCTCAAACCTATGTGTTAAGAAGAATAGTGGCCCATTTTCTATGGGGTTCTTGAAGCATATTCTAGCAACGTTTTGCACCTAGGGCTAGGTTTTGAGATGCGGTTTTTTAAATTCCTAACCCTCCTTTCTCTATAGGTTTAAAAATATTCTCTCATTAAACAATTGGTATTTTATCAGTATCTAAGGTCCCTGTCCATAAAAAATTCCTAATACTAGATTCAATTTTCTTGAAAATACTCAAACACTTGGGTAAAAATAACATTTGGTAAATGGGTATTGAAGCTTAAATTGACTTGATCATAGTGGTTATGTTTGCAATAGATAGCCGTTTCCCTTTCCATCTATCTCTTTTGTTATGAATCTTATTTATAATTAGATCCAAAAGCTTTTAATTACTTCTTCTTCCTTTATCTATTGAGATGCCTATATACTTGCATGGAAAGCTACATATTCTATGTCCCAAAATTCTACAAATATTTTCTTTTCTTTTTTCAGGTTAGTATTGAGAAAGATAATTTCTGATTTATTGGTATTAACCACCTATCTTGATGCTCACAAATAAAAATTAATAATTTCTTTGAAAATTTGGGCCTCGCTTTAAGTGTTGATGCCTAGTAAAATAGTGTCATTGGTGAATTGTTGATGTGTGATATTGTCTACATTTTATGCCACTTTGATAGCTTGAATTTTCCCTTCTTGATGGGATGCGTCTATTTCTCTCCCAAGAGATTTTACCATGATAAAAAATATGAAAGGGGATAAAAAAAACCACCTTTTCTAATTCCTCTTGATATTTGGAAAAAGCCTTTTGGATTGCCATTGATAAGTACATATAGTTTAGGTGTAGAAATGCAACTGAAGATTAGATTGATCCATTTTTTGGGAAAGTCAAAGGCCTCTTGACACTTGTAGACAAACCTCCAATCTACCTTATCATAAGCTATTTGAATATCTAATTTAAATGGTCTTTGGTAGTAATACCTTAAACTTATTAGCTAAATTTTTGAAAGAATTTTGTAAATGGTACTACAAAGGGTTATAGGTCTAAAGTCTTATAGTTTTGAATAGTTTGATTTTTTTAAGTATTAATGTGATAAAGGCATTGTTAATTTCAACTAGTAAGGTTCATGAATTATGGGTAGCATCAAGAGCATCATATAATTCTTTACCTATTATATGCCATCATTTTTTATTTTTTTTGTATTGAAACCATCCAGGCTTAGTGCTTTATCTGGGTGCATTTGAAATATCACATCTTCTACTTCTTTAAAGGTTGATTTACTATTAAACCATTGATTTTCTCTTTCTGATATTAATTTAGGGATGGATTATATCATTTGTTGTGTGCATTAAGGTTCTAGAGCCATTATGACTATTATATATTTTTTCAAAATAATTAATGAATTTTGTAGAGTCTCTTCTGGCTTTTGTATCATAATTATTTTGAATCATTAATTTTAGTAATTTTGTTGATGGTTCTTTATTTTGTACTATTATGAAAAAAGATATGTTTATGTCTCTTTCAACCAACCATGTTTCTCATTATTTTTGTTTCCAAAATATCTCTTCCTTTGCAAGGATATCATCATGTTTAGCTAGTAATTCTTTGTCTTTATAATAACTTTCTTCAGTCATTCCATTCTTGATTACTTCATTGTTTAGATCCTCTAATGCGTGTTCTATGTTACGTTTATCTTCGAATATGCTATTAAAATTCTCTCTATTCCATATTAGGAGTTTTTTTTTTTAGGGATCTAAATTTTGACACAAAAAACATTTTGGACCCTTCAAATCTTTCTTCATTCCACCATTTTCTAATTAATTCCACAACATCTTCATTTTGTAACCACACATTCTCAACTCTGAATGGGTTCCAAGAGGGTTTGTTAGGTAGAACACTATCTAATCTAACCAGAAAATGGTCACAACCCAAGAGTTTTAAGGCTTCAAATTCTTGTGTAAAATCAAATTTCCTAAAATCTCCTTTGGAAAAAAACCTATCTATTTTTTTTTCTATTTGATTAAAGCCTGCTCATCTATTATTCCAAGTGAAATTACCGTTGGTTTTTTAAAATATTGATTAAGGAGTTATCGATCATCCATTGACTAAAGTGTATTTGAAATTGCAAAATGTAAGAAGATCCTCTAATTTTTTCTTTCTTATCTAGGATTGCAATGCAATCTCCTCCTATGATGTGATGCTCTTGATTATATGAATTTAAATAGTTGCTTAATTCTATCCATAATTAATATGTGGTTTTTTTGTGTTGGGCCATACATATTTGTCAGGATAGAATTTAGATTAGAGTTAATACTTCTAATGCTACCTCATATCCAATTGTTATTTTTTAGTAAAGGGTCATAAGAGATTCTCCTAGGATCCCATAGTACTATTAACCCACACCACCCCCCGCCATGCCCCTATTGATTCTACCCAATCTGTCTACCAGATACTTATTTTATTGGTTAATTTATTTGCCTCTACTAAGTGAAGTTTAGTTTCTTAGATTATTATTATATCTAAATTAAATAATTTTAAATATCTTTAACTAATCTATGTTTCCTAGGGGCGTTGATGCCCCTAACATTCCAAGTAGTGACTTTCATTGGGCCTTGGGAAGGTACTTCTCCTTCTCAACATGAAATATTTCCGTAAGTTTAGCTTGGTTTTCTTTGCCCCCAACTAAGAATATGAGCTCCATTAGTGACTTCCTACCTCTCTTTTTTTGTCTCTTGACAACTCTTGGTATTTTTAATGCCTCATTTGTTGTTTCCAAGCATAGTTGGCACTCTATTGTTTCTTTCTATGTAGTAGATAGTGTATCTATTTTAGTAACATCCTCTTCATCTAATTTCTCCCTTAGTATTTTTTTTCCATAATATGTTGAAGTTTGTTATACTTTCCTCATCATTGTCTGTTTTTCCTATATGCCCAATTTCTTAGTTTCTTTCCATTTGGAAATCTATTTGTGATTTAGAAATGATTTATGGCTCTTGTTGTCTCTTAGTTGCCATTAGGTATGTAGCTAATTCCTCCTCCGTGACTATGAATTATGTCTCATTAGCTCCTATACTGTTGGTTGTGTCTATAATGAAGCTTCTTAGATTTAATGCTTAGTCCTTCCAAAATCTTCTATTTTGTTTGTATCTTGTTCTGACAAAGTTGTTTTCCTTTTATGTTTCTTTTATTGCCTTTGTAGCGTGGCTCCTTATCTGGACTTTTATTTGTATGTAAACAATTGCTTGCAAATGACTCTCATATGTCTCATGCTATAGTTGTAGTTGATCACATACATCATTGTGAAATAATATAAAGTTTTTTAGAAATTTTTTGAGTGTTCTCATGTTTTCTTTTACTTCTCCTTTATAGTTGTTTTATTGTTGGCATAATAAATATTTCCCCAACTATTCTATACTTTCCTCAATAGAACTGTCTTGAATATTTGGTAATACTACATCAATGTTTTTGTTATCCTTTGTTACATCTTCTATTGACTCATTATGAATTCTATTAACCCCATTTGTTCCTATTGATTGTCCCTATTTATACCCTACTATGCTTTGGGATTGATTGTGGAGTATTTTCTTTATAAAGTTGTTCTTGATCTCCATCAAGTATTTCTCCTTCTCCTATTTCTTTAACTAGGACTTGTATTTGACTAGCTAATCATGTTTTAACTTCAGCTTTATTGATGATTGATTTCACACCATTGCTTGTAAATGATTATTATCTTTATTGGTATCATCTCCCCTCCAATTTGTTGAATGTGGAGTTTCTAATGGAAATATTGTATACTAGAGTTCAAGGTTCTATGTGCATAAATGACAAAGTCTACTACTATTTCTAGATTCGTTATCATATAAATATATTTTCTAAATGCATCCTTGAAAAAGTGTGGATGAAAAATCGTAGAGCAATCTCTTGGTTATATTTTAATGGGTTTAATCTCATGAGTGTCTACCCTAAGGTTAATTAGTAATTTAACTTCATTAGGGTCCTCGAAACTGGTTTCTAACCCTAGTAACTCTCCTATTGTGTTATCAATTCATTTGAAGATTAAATTATGTAATAGTTCTACTTGCAAATTTCTAATTACTACCCATGTCGATATTAATTCCTAATTTATAACAGTTTCAGTAAAATCTAGTCTCCATTCTATAAACTTTATACTATATCCCTCAAAGAAACAATCAGGCTTATACGATAATTCATTCCTAATTTCCCTATTTTTGCATTGAATATGACATAAATTAATACCTATGGTAAATATACTTATGTGTTCACAAAACACTGAATAGAGCCAGTCAATACATTTTGAGTGTGACGTTTTGGGACTAATCCTATAGGCAAAGAGGCTAAGAGATTTTCTTTTAAACTTCTTGTTACATGTGGAGCCTAATTAGACTCGGAGGTTAATTTTCCCCTACTTCATTTGACACACTTTCCCCTTAGATTATTCTATAGGGGTTTGGGGGCAGCAACCCCAAGACCCTAAAGCCCTAAGCACACTCCCCATCGCGAAAACAAGAAGAGGTTGAGGAGCAATGCCCTCGCAAAGGATTTTTGGGGGCAATGCCTCTAAAAGCTCAAATGACTTTATTATTGTAAAAGGTGTCAAAAACTTTTTTTTTTTTGCGTGTCGAAATATTCTAGCCCTAATTTTGCAAGTGTCAAAAAGGTTGTATAAAATGGATTAAGGTTAGAGATTTCATAATGTTTGATGATGATTTAGTAGTTTCTTCCAATGATATTGAGTTGTAAGGGATTGTAGATTATAACCAGGTTCAAATCACTAGATAATAATAATATTGGGATCATTATCGGTAGACGCAACCTGGGGTTAAGTGAACCATGTTAAATATTTGTGTCTTGTGTTCTCTTACATGTGCTTTTTAAATTATTTTTATTAGTTATATTTGCATATAATTGTTATTTTTGTCTTCTTAATCTTAACAAAATCATCTCTCTTCCGTGTGTCTATTGCTGATAATTATCATGTTACCGCCCATGCCTTGGTAACTTTTAATAACTTCTTGTGATTTCTTTGTATTTTTTTTTTCTAGTTAGGGCTTTTGAGCTCATTCCATCGCTTTTGGTTTATCCCAACTAGTTCTCTTCCCTCATCGATGCTTTACTCCCAATTTTAGAGTCGGGATCTACCCTTTGCTGAAGAATATCAGTCTACCCTTATTTAGTAGACAACCATTGTTAGGGCTTTTAACCATATTGCTAATCCAAAGGATTTTGTTTCAAGTTTGGGAATGCCCTAGTATAAGCGAATTGGCTCTTATGGTTGGGGACAATCTAGGCTTATCCTTTTGAGCCCTTGACAAGTCTCCCTTTGTGTTGTCAGCCCTTTCTCGTATTGACCGCCATTATTTGTGCTTTGCCACAGCTTCTGCTTGTGAGCATTTTTTCTTTCGATTGCATATTAAAGTCCATCCATTTTCCTTGCTTTGATCAATCTCATTAGAGGGGATAGATTGTGGCCTCCATGGGCATTTTGACTCACCTTCATTCAAATATGCACCTAAGGTTTCAAAAGGATTTGAAACCTTCAAAAAGCATTTTGTTTAATGATAATAGTTTGGAATAATGCTTTTATCAGGGTGCAAGCTTTTATTCGCATGTATCTACTTTTTGTGAGCCATTATTGAGTTCTCTAATAAGACAATTTTTGACATTTAATAATTAAATTAGATAAAAGATTATGTTATATTCCAATTTGAAAATTTAAATAGACAAACAAAAGTTTAAAAAAAAAATAAAAATTATTTCAATTTCTAATTTAATTATTGAATGTCAAAAATTGTCCCATTTGTCATTTTGATGCCAAATAGACTTACTATTTTCTCAACTGAACTCTACATAAGATATACTCCATGACCCAATGCCTACAAGAATTTCCTTAAAACCGTAACAAACGATGATCCCAAGTCCTCGTTGAATACATAATTGTTAAATTGACAGCCATCATTAAAATCACGCAGGCTCCAACTCATGCCATAAAATTTCAGATGTACCGATGAGTGGCGAAACGCGAATGGAAAGTCATTTGTAGGTCCCATGAATACATTGTTATTGTCATCCTCCATGACTGCTAAATTTCAAAAGCGGGGCCAAAAAAATTTCTTGTGTTGAGCCAGAGGACAATTCATGGGATCATTAGGCGGAAATATTTATAATCCAGCCCCTTGGAAATATCGAAGGTTTGAATGTTCAGGTCCAGTAATTCATACAATTATGGAAATTATACATCATATACTGTACCTAAACCTCTCTGTTGCTCTGCTATACAATTTCTTTCCTGATAAATGGCTAATTCAGTCGAATCCCGCGCTGAAAATGAAGAAATCAGAAAACTGCTTTCAACAAAGGCAAAACTGCAGGCTATGATGGAACGAGGAGATAGACTGGAATTTAAACTTGATAAGATGGATAGCAGGTTTAAGCAGTTGAATGGAGAGGTTTCTGCAACTGCTATGGCGGTGGCTCCTCTGCAATCTGCAGCAATGGTGGCCAAAGCTCTTGATAGTCGCATAGAAAGAGCCATTAGTCCTGCCCTTAGGGTTTTGGAAAAATTTGGCCAACTTCAAGAGCTTCACACTAAAATTGCAGATATGCTACTACAAAAACAGAGCCAGGTTAGTAAATATTCCGTTTCTAGTCTTGACAGAGTCCAGGATTTGATTGAATCATTTGAGAATTTGGAATTATTAGTTGGGTTGACAAGAGATGAATGTGAACCAGCCATTCAAAGGTTGCAAGAGGCTGTGGAGTTTTTGTGTAGAACAAATGCTACTGATTATTATAGGGCTCACAGGCTCAGAGAGACCTTGAGTACATTGAAGGCATTGTATGATAATGAGGTGGAGGATCTCACAGATGGGCTGCTGATGGAAAAAGCCCTGTCAAGGCTTGAGTACGAGTTTACAAGAATGTTGGAGCACATAGGTAAGAGGGTTCTGAAGAAAACATTTCAGGAGGTTGTTAGGGTTACAGATAGAGCTAATGATGTTGTAGGTTGTTTGGATCTTGCATCGAAGCAAGAGATCGAGGTTCTGAGGAGGATCGTTGAGGTGATGCGTGGATATGATAGGATTGAGGGCTGTATTGATAGTTATGTTCAAGTTAGGTGGAGAAGGGCTGCAAAGTCTTTGATGAGATTGGAGCTTGATTATCTATTGAGTTATGGGGTTATTGATGAGATGGAATGGGGAACATTGGAATCGTCCATTGGTCTTTGGATTGAGCATTTCAAGATTGCTGTTAGGGTTGTGCTTGCCTCTGAGAAGGAATTGTGTAGGCAGACCTTTGGAGATGAGGACTTGGTTTTCTTGTCTGAATGTGTGGGGAGAGTGGGTCGTAAGGTAATGGCTGCCTTTTTGAGATTTGGTGATGGGGTTGCCAGGAGTAGGAAGCAGCCCCATAAGCTTTTCAAGCTCTTGGAAATGTTTGAATCCATGGAGGGTCTCAAGCACCAGTTCTATGAAATCTTTGGAGGAGAAGGTGGGAGAGAAATTTGTTTGGAGTTCAGGGAGTTGCACAAACAGGTAGTCAATGCAGCATGCAAGGTGTTTTGGGAATTTGGGCTCCTGGTTGAGGGTCAGCAAGATGGGACTGTACCTCCTGAAGATGGCAGTGTTCCCAAGCTTGTCAAGTATGCAGTCAGTTACATGGGATCCTTGGCAGGGGAACAATATGCCCCTCTTATGACCAGGGTGCTCAAAATTGAACAGCTTTGGAAATCTCCAACACCTGTAATGGCAGAGGGAAGCCCTAAGGGTTTTCTCCCTATGAATGAAGGAAGTCCAAGAGCCTTCCAACCTCTGGGAGAATGGTTGGTTGGTGGGTCTTCTCAATACAAACAGATTTCTGATAAAAATCAGGATCAGAATCAAAACCACAATCCTTTCTGCGAGGCAGTCTCCAATTTCATGGAGGCCTTGCAGAGGAACTTGAACTCCAAGTGCTCTGCGTACAGGTATAGGGAATTAGCCCATCTGTTCATCATGAATTCACAATGGTACATCTATACCCATACAAAAACCACCCACCTGGGAAAACTTCTCGGTGTTTCAGGAAGGCATAAACAAGCAGCAGAAAGAGCTGGGTATCTGTACCAGAAAGAAGCTTGGGGACATTGCCTAGAACTTCTCAGCACTGAAGGGCTGGATGGCCCAATATCCAATAATAGGTCCTTAGTTAGACATCGGCTCAGTTATTTTATGACTGAGTTTGAGGAAACTTATCAGAGACACAAATCCTATAGTGTCAAAGACAAAAGTCTATCTGAACAGATCATAACATCAGTCTCTCAGTCCATAGTACCTGCTTATGAAAACTTTCTGGACTTTTTAGGACAAGGTAAGGAAACAGCTTATTTACTACATGATGACTCTTCTATTGTTTCTCCTGATTCAATAGAGAAGATGTTGGGTGGACTTTTTGTGGGCAAAACAGGGAAAGAAAAGACCCAAAATGTCATCAAGCGTTCTGTAAGTCTGATTTCTAAGAAAACATCTCCATCCGCAGCCCCAGTTCGAAGATCTTTGTCGCCCAATTCGGGTTCTAGTAACTTATCTTCTGCTTCTCCTTCTCGTCCTCAATTCAGACGATCAAGATTCCTGAACTTGTAAAACCAGTCGGAGGTCAAGTGTTCACATACATTAATGGATTCCCAAATTTGTGAGTTTAAATGTTTGATATTTCAGTAAGTGTAAGAACTAAAAAATCTGTTAAGTGGTACATAACTGTTTCTGGGCTTTGGGTGAGCCATGTATCATTAGCATGCTCTGAATCCAGGTTCTACTACTGTACTCTTATTATGGATTGCTTGAGTTATGATGATGGGAACGTAGATGATATTCTGCCTGTGTAATATTCATTTTGATTATGAATCATCAAAGAGTATTTCTATCATTTTGTTCTATTATTATCATGATATTGGATTGTGCACAGAGCAATGCTAATGTCAAATTCAAACAAGGACACAAAGTGTCTAGTTCCTGCCAATAGTAATGTGAAGATAAGTATTAGTAATTTAATAATGTTTAAATATTTTACCCAAAATGTATTATTGACTAAAAATATTTCTGTAATGAAAATTGTTTGTCTATGACTTTTCATTGTATTAATGCATATATATGTGTAAAGTAACATAATTTGATTTATTGAAAAAGATAGAAATTAAACAAAATATCATGCTGAAAATACTCCCTACATTTGGAGCTAGGAGCCCAAGAGGTGCAACAGGAGCTCAGGGAAATTTTGATAGGTTTGGAGTCTGGACAGCCAAATTTTGGCGAAACTGCCAAAAGCTGGAGGCAAGGACTGGAAAAAAGAAAAACAAATTAGAATAAGAAACTAGTAATAATAATGATTTGATATTAATTTTCATAGCTTAAGTTTTTTCAATATATATTTTGTATAGATGTGCAATAGATACAATCTTCAGCCCTATTAGTTTTTGTAATTGATTCAGTTTCCGTATTCTGTGTGATTACTTGTAGATAGTAGTAATATATATTTTGTATAGATGTGCAATAGATACAATCTTCAGCCCTATTAGTTTTTGTAATTGATTCAGTTTCCGTATTCTGTGTGATTACTTGTAGATAGTAGTAATTAGTTCAATTTCGATTTGTATTTGTCATCTTTGTTAACTCTGTGTTGCCACTATAATTTTTTTGCTAGAATAATTTGTGTATGCAGATTATTATTCTGCAACAGTCTCATCATCTTATCTCGTTTGTTATAATAGAAATTGCTGTGTTAAAATATTTAAAAGTGGAACATCATCAAGAACAAAGGCCAAAACCAAAAAGTGTGCATATAGAAAACTCAGTAACCTTTTATCTAACGGAAAAAATAGCCTTGTCACAAGACTTTTTATATCTTTGAAACAAACAAATCAAAACCCAAGTTTTAATTTTTGTCCATATCACATTCAAGAAATAACATGTATGTAAACATAAATGATTTTTGTGTTTATAGATCCTGATCCCTTAGCTGGAGCCCTTGACAAAACAACAATTTCTGGGCATCTATAGTCTACAACAATCATCACAGCAAGCAGAGGATGTTCTTTCACCAGGCATGGATGCTCTCCAGCAGTCTCTCTCAGAAACCATTCATGCGTAAAGGAATTGGGCACGTTTAAGTTCCCATCCTTACAGCCTGCATCTTCAAAACCAAATTTTTCTTCGACCTCTTTTTAGCCCTCTTTTCTGGGTCTGTGTCTCCGAATGAAACGAACTTAGCCCTCTTGCAGGGATCTCTGAATCGAACTAATTTAGCCCTCTTTTTTGGTCATCGAGATCAAACTGTTTACTGCACCTAAAACAAGCCAATACAGAGATCAAGCCTTGCATTTCCCTTTAAAGGTGTGGAACAGGGTCAAATCTGTTCCCGTTAAGATCATCTCCTCTAATGGTGGAAACATGTACAGACAACTGCATCCGGAAATAAACAGAATCTAAAACCCTAAAGCTACATTAAAATGAAAAATGTGAAGAATTAGTCGAACTGTATAAGATTTGCACTGATTTTATGAAAGCTCGCGCATATGCACCAATCCATTCTTTCACACTATCTGCCAACAAATTGGATAAAAAATGGATTCTGGAACAATGTAATGATGTTTTCAGAAATAAAAATGCGGATAGATTTTTCTTTCAAAAATTAGAGGTTTCGGGAAATTTGCAATGAATGCAACCACTAAAAATTGCATTGAATGCACCACCTATTCAGGCTGGGGTTCTATGGAAGCCAGCTTCCTTAAAAATAGAGCTGCACCCACTGAGATTTTTAAAAAAAATTGTAAGCTGAACGGTCCTATGGATTTTGTAATTTGAGTTTCAGTTTCCAAATTTAAGGAAATTTTTTTTAAAATTTATTTTTATGATAAAAGACTTTTTTAGTTTTAAAGTTTCAGTCTTTGACAAATGGCTAGAGTTTTCCCTAAGCTGGTGGGGCTATTTCCAGCCCCATCCCATTTTCATCCGCTTCCTAAAAAAGCGGGGCTCCTATTATGAAAGAAAAGATTCTAATTAAACTTGTAGCCCCTCAAAAAATTTCTGATGGAACCTCCTCTACTTGAAAAATAGCCCTATAGCCCCCCATCATAGGACCTCTTGCCTCATTAGATTTTTGTAAGGAATTTTCTAGAAAGTCTAAAGTTACGGACAAATATTTCTATTTTGAAGGAAAGTCAATGTTAGAAACTGTTGCACCATGACTGGTCATTGTACTAGCCAATAGAAAAGAAATAATATTTTAAAAAAAGAAAAAATTAAAAAAGAAAAAAATTAAAAACATTATAGAAGTACATATATTTATAAAAATTCTACAATATGATTGGTTAAAAGAGAAAACATATTAGTACTCACTTGAATGCTATAGTATCTGCCTATGGCAGGAACTAATAATAATATACAGAATGATATGTGTTGATGTAAGAAAAAATACATTATTGTATATGAAAAATTATATTATTCATGTATATGAATAATTGGCTTTCTTAGATTTAAGATTTGAGTGTCGGTAAGCTTCAATGCAACAAGTTTGTCTCCTTGTAGAGATGAATTTTGTCTCCATGTAAACAACAATAGGGGTATGGCTTTGATGCACTATTTAAGCTCTTCCAAATTTGTTTCATGCAGAGTCATGACCTCATCAATTAGAGTATGTGCTCACTATACCAACTTCATCCCTTTATTTGAAGGGCCATATTAGTGTATTAAATAAAGAGAAACATATAATTATACTGAAGAAAATTCAGTCACTTTGAAATCGACGGTTTACAATACAATAGATGCATGCAAGATGACTGCAGTCATGTCAACCGTTCTTCTTAAGTGTCGCTGTTTTTACACTAAGTATGGTGGGTGATAACCCAAAACAAATGTCATATATTATCAGCATGTAAGTGTCTTGCGGGCTATTACGATGTGGGACACATTTGTTTGTTTACACTTTATATGCTTGGCTATGCCGTTGAGAGTGGACGAAATTTGAAGCTTCTGTTCCCTATTTCCCCTTCTCAGCTCTTAAATTATGCCAGTGCTCTGTGATTAGGAATCGAGCTCTATGAGTAGGAATTGGGCTCTGTGATTAGGAATTGGGATGGATTTATGGTGTTCCTTTTTCCTGAATTGGAGAGCCTCTGGATCTTATAGGAAGTTTGAAGACCATCACTGTTCCTCATTACAGATTCTCTAGTTGCATAGCGAGAAGCAGCTCGAATTAACCAGCCATCGTGTACTCAAGAAATCTGCCATTTAGTCTTGCTGATGTACTGCAGTTCCTTTCATTTGGGACACCTTGCTTATCTTCATGCGCGGCCTCCTATCGCCCCAAGGTGGTGTTTTTTTGTGCCTAGAGATTCTGCAGGGAGCAACATTTGCAGCCAGAGGTTTTTCTTCCACTCTGCATCTGCAGGATCATACTCTTTTCCACTGTCTGGTCAGCAGACATTTCTTAGTTGTTTTTCGCTCTTTCTTTTGGCTCCACAATGACATAGCTTGTGAACAGCATGACTGTTATTCTTTTTTCCCAAAATTGTAAGGGCTTTGAAGTTTTGGTAGTGTTTGTGGTATTAGAAGGTGTAAATAACCAGTCCGTAGACCTGTACAGTTGTAACTGAGAACTTGAAAATGACCAGTTGGCCCTTTCTCTATTATCTTCTCTGTAGTGCTCTTCATTTCTTTGAATAACTACGGCTTTCGGGGAGACAAGGCATTCGTACCATGTAAATGAGTTTTAAATACTTAGAATTAGCTCTTCTTAGCGTTCTTTTTAATTTTCCCTATTTTGACGCTCTCTGTCAGTTTCCTGTTGGGTACAAGATTTTTCTCACGCTAGGAAGTAATTAGATTTTATGATATGTTTAGAGCCATGTAAAGATTCAAGAATATTATAAACTATATTGAATTAACCCTTGTAAATAGGTGCTAACATATATGATTTCTATAGTTGCGTGGTTTTAAAAGAAATTTATATGGTACTGGCGACAAAGGTGAAAGAAAATGAATATATATTTACTCGTCTCTCTTTGCAAAATGCTTAGTAGGTAGTCAACATTCTTTCGAGAGTCAAAGTCATATTTAAGGAGCCAGATTTGGCTTTACCTCATTTGAATGTGCAGCATATAAGGTGGATTAATTAGAAGGAATTGAAGAAGCAACAGCTCCAAGAGACCGTGTTTGACAAGAAGACCACACTCACGTCTCCTTATGTGTCCTCTGTCCGGCCTATGCTTGCTCATTCAATTTCCTTCACTTTAAGAGCTTCATTTACATTCGAAGATATATATATATATATATATATGTGTGTGTGTGTGTGTGTGTGCGCCTTGTATATAGTTACTTTTATTTTGATGGCTAATATTGAGTGAGGTTAATAGTTATCTGTTGTCACAAAAGTTTGCACCCTTGTTTGAAGTTTGACCTATAGACAACCTTGTGAAACATGGAAACAATCTCCAAGATGTGGGACTTGAATTGTGAGATTGAGTTTTCGGAGAAGGTTGACTTCCTTACAATCAGGGTGTACCTAACTACTGCTTTGAAGGAAAAGGGAGAAGGAGATGCAGGAAAGTAAATTGTTGAAAGGGAAAGGGAGTTGATGCACCTAATTGAAACGGTTACAACTCTTCCCTCAACTGCACAAAACATCAATGAGACACCCAGATACACAGATCTCGACTCTAATCTACCTTCAAAGAATTCACATGTAGGTTTGGAACCGATCAAATGCCGGAAGGAAAGACTTCTTCATAGTACAATAGTCATCAATAGTTTGAACACAACATACAACCTTCATAAACTAGGAAATACACATTCAAAACAAGGCAAGATATATGCACAAATAATGAATGGCAAGAAGAGGTAAAAAAGGGAGCTATTTCATTAATGGAAGGTAAGGAATACAGTTGTAGAGAACAAGGCTATTGCAAGTAGAAATAATAGAACAAAGAAGAACCTCTGAAACATATTTGCAACTGTCTTTTATAGAGTTTAGGCATAACTCGATATTTACATTGAAACTCTAAACTCAACCACTAAATTTAAGTTGTAGAAGAGCAATAACTGAGAATGAGAAAGGGAATCCGATCCATGTCTCCATGCATAAAATCTTTGTGTGCAAATCGAGCCCTGAAGAGACAGAAACAATGACCATATTTGCTTTGGCTGGGAGATGGATAATCATGGCAGTGGTAGGAAGAAAACTACATTTATTAGGCATAGAGAACACCAAAAGGTGGTTACAAATGATCCAGGACCTACTCGCTATCAACGAGCTGCTTGTTTTGTGTTCACAACCATGCCAGGTCAGCCATGTCATCAAGTCAACCAAGTTCAAACATTTGACTTGCCACATGGCCCTATATCCCTTAAACATTTTACCACCTTGTCCAGTATTCTAACTATTATGTTGACTTGTGCCTGCACTTGTTCGCGGCCTCGCAATTCATTCTCTTCATTAACTATTTGGCCATGTGAAATGATGACATCTTCATTTCATGCCTTATCGCTGCTTCCCAGCTTGAAACCACCTTAGTTCACTAACTGTTACGACCTTGCGATGACCATAAAATTGATTGCTTTGCATCCTTGCAACTACCAAGGCTTAACCTTTCTTTAACCATGCAATGCTACAATGTCCTTATCTTTAACCATGTTGCCTCCTCGCAATTGTCAAACAAAAAACATGTTTTAATTGTGCGACATTGCGAACATTATCCTAGATGACAGCTAACATTGTTTTCGCGACTTCACAACAAAAAACTTGAACTGCAGATGAATCCTTGCGAAGTTGCGCAAACCCTTAACTATAGCATTTTCCTTGTTCACACCTTTGCAACTTAAAGAGTCCTCAATGCTCCCTTACCTATGACATGGTGATAATTGTTGAACTTAACTATTTCATGCCATCACAACCTCACAACTGTATTTCTTCATTGACCATGTTGACCTATGGAGTTGCGAAGACATCTTCAATTGTTGATCACTTTGCCACAACCTTAACTCTTAACCCATCTTTTAATCTTGTGAAGCCATGACAATAGGCTTTCGCCACTTAGCCACTCTGACCCAGGGTTTCCTTTAACCATGTGTGATGGAGCAATAACTAGATCTAATTGAAGTTGTTGATTGTTGCATCATCACAACTTGGAATGTTGAAGCTTATCGATGGAGTGGTATCGATTGGAGCTAAGATGCATTTATAAATGGCACATTCTTTTGAAATTGATCTCATTAACTACCTCTTGACCTTGCGGCAATGCGATGAAGGAATTCGCAACCTCGCCACCTTGTTCTTGAGTTAAAATTAATTGCATGCGAAGATGCAAAAACTATCTAACTTAATTGTTGCTCTCCATTGCAACTTCACAACTTAAAACCCTTAAGGCATGAATGCCTCACACTCATGCGATCCATAGCTTTCCCTCCTTCGCAACCTAAACTTAAATGTTAGCCCAAACAACTGTGAAGCTGTGCTAACATTGAACTTGACTATTTTGCACCTTTGTAGCCCATCTGATGGTTAAGACATAACTGGAGCGAAAAGGTGATGAAGGGGCTTTCACATCATCGCAATTTGAAACCTTTCATTCAATGTGAACAATTAAAAGACTTAGGGATATAAAAGAAAGAACAAGGTTTTCATGTATCCCTTATATACTTGCATGGCATAAAATGAATAATTCAAAGAATGTGGACATGGATGTCATCTTGGGTGCTCAATAAGGCTGGCAATATTAGAACAATAGATTATGGGGCTAAAAATGGCTAAAATTATCTTATCTTCATGTGGGTTGAATAAGGTACAATTGCATCCATTTTTCTTGATAGGGTTTTTTGGAATCCTAAATTTGGTGACACACATGGGGAGGGCCTTCCCTAGTTTTGTTAGATCGCTTGCTCTTATGCACTTGTATGTCATTCACAAAGCATGCCATGTGGTTGCCAATGTGTGTTCAATCTTCTCCTTTCCCTGAAGTCTATCTCATAATGTCTCTTCACATGCAGGTTAAAAAACCATTTTCCATACCAATGTGTTGCTTCATATTAAGTATATTTAAATAATTTTATAACATTTCCCCTCTAATTTTCATTTTCTTTCTTATAAATGAAAGTTAGGAGACTCAAACCTGCAAACACGATTTTATTCATTTGGATCCTGATCAAGTTTTTCTTTTCCAATGAGAACCCTTTATAAATCAAGTTATTCTTCTATTATTTGAGTGCCTTTGGAAGTCAATATACTCTCCTTTCAATGCCATGATGTAGATAGGCTATAAGATCATGTTTCTATAACAAGATCATGTAGACAGGCAATAGATTCATGATAAGACAAGCATTTTCCTGATAAGTAAGCCAAGTTTGCTACTTTATGTGAATAGGGCATAAGTTTCCCCTGATCTTAGTGCTCTTAACTGATAAGTTTGTAGGTTCTACTGATTCTATGAATTGAAGGAATTTTCCCAAAATCTTCATGGTCTTATTGATCAGTTAGCAATATCTAATGATGTGTGAGGATTGAAAGCATTTTTCTCAAAATCTGTACATATATGATAAGAAGAATCTTCTTATTTGCAAAAAATAAATAAGTGCATTTATTCCCATCCTTTTACACTGATAAATCAACACTCTCTTCTGAACTACGACATAATCAATCAAAATTTTCTTCAATTTTACTACTTTTGTTGATGCCTAGATAATTTACATGGTTGTAATTTCTTTTTCCTTATTGATAAACTCATAGAGCTTTCTTGATTTATGAGATGCCAATACAATTCTTTTCGGTGCTGACAGATTAATGAAAGACCATTTATTTCACAACTAACATATTCCTCAAAGGCTACTACTTTCCACAACTAAAAAAACCTTATAATTGTGCATTTATCATTGAAAACTTAAAATGCTGCTAAATTAGAGTTTTCTTTCTTGGGGGCTTTGATCTCCAATTTAAAAATGCCACAATTTACGTGAAGAATGTTGTGATTTTTTATTGGAAATCCAACAAATCTCCCCACAACTTCACTCATTTGTTGCCAATTTTTCTGATAAAAAAACCCTTTGATGCTGATCCCCAATAGCTTGTGATTTATGATAAAATAAAGATGTGATTCTGAATAATCTCAACCAATGAAAAATGGTTGAAAGCGAATGGAAATAAATCTCAATTTTTTTAATGAAAATTGCTTGCACTTGATTGCACTTCATGCCTGTAACTTCTAGTAATCTAATTATTTAATTTTTATAAAACATTAGGTTTTAATACGATGTTTGTACAAAATAGAACATAATATAGTTCTATTCGATATTGGAGTGACAATTACAATTAGGTTCATCTCCTTATATAAAGTTTGGAGAATGTGTTTAGACATTAGATTTTCCCATAGGACTTGGTAAGCAACAACATGTATGTTAATCCCTAATTCTGAGTTTCGATCTACAAGAAGACAATGGTATGTGAACTGCAAGTGCAATGTAAATAAGATAGCAAGTGGATGAAGATAAGCAATATGATTTGATATTGATCTACTAAGGGTATTGATCATTTATTGATTTCTATGTCAATACTACAACTATCGATATACATATATATTGTATACAAAAGGTGTCTATCAAGATTAGTCATGATCTTTCATACCAAGAGTTGTGATTTGTTATATAAATTTAGTTTGTATTAACTAACTAATCTGATCACATGCATGATCTGATTAGTTAGTGAATACTAACTAAATGTAATTATTTATATGCAATCAATTAAGATGCATATTAGACCGATCTGCAAGACCATCAATTTGATATTAAGTAAATATATATGTACAGATCTCCATCTCAATTTGACATGAATGTGTAGGTCAGAATAACATTAATTATATTATAATGTGTATATGTATGTGAAACATACATTCACGTACATATATAATCTTTTGTCTCTAACCAACTCTATTAATTAACACTCCCTCTTAGCTAGGGAAGATCACTAGATGAATGAAT
Organism: Cupressus sempervirens; assembly: GCA_028749045.1. Classification (NCBI taxonomy): domain Eukaryota; kingdom Viridiplantae; phylum Streptophyta; class Pinopsida; order Cupressales; family Cupressaceae; genus Cupressus; species Cupressus sempervirens. The sequence goes on along the minus strand of CM053785.1, from coordinate 947,848,216 downwards.
TTTAGATATCTCATATCACCTTACTTATGATATCAAGTAGTATATTTGAACATCACATCTCATGACATTCATATTACCTAGTTATGGTATGTGCATTGACATCACATCACATGATACCTATTGCAACACATCATGGCATCTCACCATGATTATCTCATAACAAACATGATGATTTGTGAGGGTATCAAGTCTCATGATATCCACCAAGATGTTCTATAGATACTGTGATCATTACCTACATAAAGATCTCATGTCACATGATATCCATCATGATAGGAAAACATTATAAAGTCGTCACTTCACAATGTTTAATACAATTGTACATTATTAGCAAGATTGTCACCTTATTATAAGGTACACAGGAAGAGGGCCCATATAGTCATAGAGTCACACATATGACATAAGAGTTTACACATTAAACATCTTAATAAAATTTTATAAATAAAACAATTTAGAGACTGAGTCTCAATTACATTTCAACCATACCAAGTTTCTTCCTGAAGTGCTCCACTTTGACTCTAGAAAGAGGCTTGGTGAGAATGTCTGCAGTTTGATCACTAGTGTTAATATACTCTAACTGAATGAAATTCCTCTCTACCATATCTCTCACATTGTGAAAAAGGATTTCAATATTCTTGGATCAGTCATGGAACATTGGATTTTCTAAGAGCTTGATACAACTTTGATTGTCACATAGAATAGTAGTACACTTTAGAGGTTTTCCAAGTAGTCCCACTTTCAACTTCTTAAGCGACATAGCTTCTTTGGCTCCCATATCAGCTACAATATATTTTGCTTATGTAGAACTTTGTGCCATTGAGGATTGTGTTCTGCTTGTCCATGAAATCATGGCGGACCCTAGACTGAAATAGTACCTAGATGTGCTCTTTCAATCAATCACACTACTAGCCCAATTTGAATATGTGAATCCATGTAAATCAATATCAACCTTTTTATATTTTAGGCCATACCCAATAATACCTTGTAGGTATCTCAAAATAGATTTAGCAGCAACAAGATGAATTTCTCGAGGCTCACACATGAACTAGCTCAAGGCATTCACTACATAACATATGTTAGGTCTAGTGTTAACCAAATACATAAGTGACCCAATAATTTATTTGTAGAATGTAGGATCTAAAAATTTGGATTTTGTTGTGGCTTCTTTTAATTTATGCAAATTTGTCTCCATGGAAGTAGACATTGGTCTATAATTTAATATTCCAAATCTCTTAAGTTTAGCAATGGTGTATTTTCCTTGGTTTAGAAAGATACCTTAAGGTTTCTGCCATACTTCCAATCCGAGAAAGTAGTGTAAGATACCCAAATTCTTCATTTCAAATTCTGTAGTTAAATCTCTTTTGTATTGAGCAATAAGATGATCTTCTCTTGTGAGTAATAGGTCATCAACATAAAGAATTATAATTTAACATGTCACCATTAACAATTTTAAAGTAGAGATTTGGATTTACAACATTCTTTGAGAATCCCAATCCCATGAGGTATTTGTCAATTCTTTCATACCAGGCTCAAGGAGCCTATTTTTGTCCATATAGTGCCTTCTTCAGTTTGCACACATGAGATGCTTCATTATGAACTACAAATCCTCCAAGCTATTTTAGATAGGCTTCTTCTTCTATAGTTCCATTTAGAAATTCAATTTTAACATCCATTTGGTGAACCTTCCAACCTTTGGTTGTTGTAATGGCTAACATAGCTCTAACAGAGGTATATCAGGTTATAGGTGCAAAAGTTCCCACATGGTCAATGTGTTCCTTTTGAGAGAATCCTCTAGCAACAAAGTGTGCCTTGTGTTTTTCTATGCTACTATCTACAACATGTTTAATTTTGAACAACCACTTGGAGGATACAATTGATTTTCCATTTGGTCTAGGAACTATGTCCCAAACATCATTCTTTAGGATGGATTAATACTCTTCTAGCATAGCATCTTTCCAAGCTTGTTGTTTGAGGGTTTCATTAACATTGATTAGATCAGAGTCGAGGATTTCACTCATCGATACATTATATGGTAGTTTGTGGGGTCTTTAGCTTTCTTTGAATGTACCATCAAGCACTACAAAGTTTTCATATTCCTTCACAATTTTCCTAGACCAAAGTGGTTGTTTTCTTTTTTTGGTATTTTGATTTTCCTCATGATAATACCTCTAATTCTTACATTTAGGTGGGTTTTCATATGAGATGTCTTCACAATGTTCTATCTTTATCTTAGGAGTAGAACATATATCCTTGTTTAAGGATGTATTTTGATTATCTAACTCTTCATTTTTTTTCACCCTTGTGAATGCAATATCTTCCTCAAAAATTACATCTCAACTAAGTTCTATTTTCCTTTGTCTAGGGATGAATATTCTATATTCCTTTAAAGTTTCATTGTATCCCACAAAGAAAGAATCCTTTCTTCCAAAAGGTTCTAGTTTTTTTCTCTTTTTTGTGGGTACATGAATATACACGAGGCAGCCAAAGATCCATAGATGACTTATATCAGGTTTCTAACTAGTAAATGCCTCCTTAGGTGTTTTGTTATCAAGATGAGAATGTGGGCACCTTCTTTGAATATAAACAACTACTCTAGATGCTTCTTCCCATAAGGAGGGATCTAGGTTTTGATCAAGCATCATTGACTTTACTGCCTCCATGATAATTCTATGTTTCCTTTTATCTACCCCATTTTGTTGGGGGTTATAGGGTATAGTGAACTCCCTCTTAATCCTTGGTGTAGTATAATATTCTTTGAATAATTCAGAAATGTACTCTATCCCATTTTCAGTTCTCAAGGTTCTAATTTTTGTTTCTAGAGAAGTTCACAATTAAGGCTTTGAACTCTTTGAATCTATTTAAGATCTCCTCATATTCTTTACATTTTAAGAAATATATCCATGTTTTTCCTTGAGAAATCATCTATGAAAATTACATAGTAAAGGGCCCCTCCCTTGGAGGGTGTTGACATAGGTCCACACAGGTCAAAGTGGACAAGTTCCAATATATTTTTGGTTTTGCTGGAATAGTTTTGGAATGATCATTTTGCGTTTTCCCGTAAAGCACATCCTTTACATGTTCCACAATGTGAGGAGTTTAGTTTAGGTAGTCCAGTTACCAATTTACCCATAAAATTTAAGGCACGAAACTGAATGGGCCTTAATCTTTTGTGTCATATTTCATTGATATCAGGAGTTTCATGAATAAGAGCTTATTTGGGTTTGACACATATTTTGTATAGGTAACCATGCCTTATTACTATTGTTTTTTCTTTCTTAAAGGTGGTGGTTTTATGCCAGGCCAAAACTTTCCCATCCATAATGTGATCATGCATCCATTATCTTTAAGAGAAGATATAGATACTAAGTTTCTATTGATTTCAGGTATGTATAGTGTTGGAAATTTGGTTAGTGCTCCCCTCGGGTGTAATATCCCTTGCCCAAACTAACTAATTTTGGCTCAAGGAATATTGTCCAACACTTGTATTGCTGCCTTTCAATACTAAGAAATGTAGAATGTTCGCAAATGATATTACAATGCCTCTTACAATGAACTAATATGCAAGTGAATTCTTTTGATATTTTAAATGCATATACATGAAAACTAGATATGGAATGCATACCTACAACCAATTGACATTTTGACAAACAATTGACATATAACTATTATGTTGATCATATATACTATTAGATGGACATTTCATTAAACAAATGGTATGCAACATGTATCTCCTTTATTGAATTCATAATGTTGCTATGAGTTTTCCAAGACAAATGACTTGCAATAATGACTACAGTAATGCCAAAAACTGATTCTGAATTATCATAGAAAAATCATATGCCCCAAAAAATTTGCAATTTTAACTACTAATAGCTGGAAGAGGAACCTAATAATAGTGATGCCCAAGGTTGGAGATGAATCAAGCATAAGTATTGTAGCATGACATCGTTCTTGTGTACTATATCAGCCAACAATAAATATATGCTCTTATTTAAGCACAAATAGAACTCCTGAATTGAAGCTCTCCTAAATACCAAATTCAGTGGATATTTCACCACCTCAAATGGTTGCAAAACTAAAGAGTTGACCTTCTCCAATGGCTGATGGAAATTATAAACCTTAGTTTCTTCTCCCAATTTTATATCAAATGCAATTCACAATAATTAGATGATTAACAATGAAGCTCTCACCTCTATTTATTCTTTTCCTTCACCCTTCTAGAAGGAAATAAAATATTATTTAATTGAATTCTTTAGAAGCTTCCCCCTTTCTAATGTAATAATTAATTGTATTTCTAGAAAATGTACTCTCTAGAAGCTTCTACCTTGCAATACAATTTAATTGTGCTTCTAGAAAATTAAATTAATTAAATATAAAGTCACCTTTTAATTTTTTTTTTAATGACTTTAGAAGAAATTAATTTAATCAATTTCTCCTTAATTCTTCACTTAGCCTTTGGAGAATGTAAAGGCTAAGAACTCCACTGAGTTGCTAAAAAGATAGGGACATTACAGTCTGCTCTCTCTAAAATTGCTTTTCCTCAAGCAACTTCAAGTCTAGATGCTACAAAATCTCCTCATTCTCCCATATCGCATCCTCTACTGGTAGGTCTATCCATTTCACCAAATACTCCCTTATAGTACACCAGCTCAAGTTTCTTTCCCTAAAATCAATGATAGCCTCTGGCACCAATACCAATTTTCCCTCATCATCCAAGGGTGGAAGCATTGTAGAAGGAACAATATGATGTCCTAGTGCCTTCTTGAGGTGTGACACATGAAAAATGTTGTGCACCTTGCTCTCTGCCGAAAAATCTAACTCATACACCACCTCTCCCACTTTCCTAATAATCCTGAATCTAGACCATAGTATCGTGGCTAATGTTTCTCAGCACCACTCTTCTTGAGAGTGGATTGACGGTAAGGCTACATCATCAAATATACCATATCACCTACCTCAAAAATTTTCTCAGTCTTCTTCTAGTTTGGATACTACTTCTATTGATTCTATACCTTGGTTATATTATCCTTGAGAGTATTAACAATGTCTTGACTCTCTTGTAACAAATCACTTGCACTGGGCACTCTACTATTACTCAAAAGCAATTCCATAAAATTGGGTGCCTCATATGCATATATGGCCATAAAGGGTGACATCTAAATAGACATGTCACAAGTGGTATTGTAGTAATACTCACAAAGATAAATCCACTTTAGCCATGCCTTTTGGTACCCTACTATATAATTTTTGAGATATCCCTCCACCCATTTATTCACTATCTTTATCTGACCATCTGTCTGAGGGTGGTAGCTAGTACCTAGAGTAAGCTTTGTTGCACACAACTTGAATAGCTTCTGCCAAAAGTGACTCATAAACCTACTGTCTTTGTCACTCACAATGCTCCTAGGTAATCCATGTAATCTAAATATCTCTTTGAAGAACAATTCTGCCACCTGTGTAGCAATGTATGTAGCAATGATCAGAAAGAAGTGTGCAAACTTCATTAAGGCAATCCTCAGCCACATATATGCAGTCCCTACCTTGGGCTCTAGGAAATTCTGTGATGGAGTCCATAGATAAACACTCCCACTTCCTATCAAGAATTAGAAGTGGTTGAAGTAAACCAACTAGATAGGAGTGTTCCTACTTATTCTATTGGTAGGTGGGACAATCTGTAAAATACTAAAGTACTTCTACTTTGAGCCCTTTCTATGTGAAGTGCTCTCTAATCTACTAGTATGTCTTGTAGAAACTAAGATGTCCTACCATAGGTGAATCATGAAAATATTTCATAATCATCCTCCTCACTGTTGAGCCTGGGACCTAAAATATTCACCCTTTGTAAATTATGAGCTCATTCACAAGCGTGTATCTACGATCCTAAATAGTTCCATCTATGAACCTGGCTGTCCATGCATTCTTTTCATACTCTACAAGGATCAAGTGTCTCCAATCCTACGATATGTCTATCAATAAGCTCAAATGGGGCATATGTGATAAAGCATCAGCAACTGCATTCTATGTCCCCTTAAAATATGTAATTATAAATGCTAAAAAATGGTTCAAGCCAACTCTTTTATCACCTTCGCATCATAACGTGTCCCATTTTATCATTTTACTAACTTTGATCTTTTGGCCAACTTGATCATCATTCAATCAAAATGTAGATCATGTTAGAATCAATTCAAAATCGTTTCAATGTCATCTTGTCACCATTGATCCTTTAGGCATTGTTATGTCCTTTAGTTCCTTATCAATATTCATTAATACATGTCATGTGTCCTTGGCATGTTCTCATTTTATCAATTCAATCCTTGGCATTGTCACATCCTTCAATCCCTTATCAACATCATCAATCCTTGTTATGTCTCCTTGACAAGTCATCATTTCATTTCCTTCATCTGACATCATTTATTTCATCAATTTAATCGAGTCCTTGATTCAATCCAATGTCACCACATTTGATCTGCATTTTCATTATAATCCTTTAATAACATTATTCCTTGTATTTATTTTATCATTTGGCTAATCATTTCTATTAATTTTCCTTATAGGAATAAATAACCCATGCTTTATTTCTATGTCTTAATCATTTAGTCAATCTCATTTTATTAATCCATCCTCTTTTATTAATTATTCCCAATTAATTAATTTCCATGAATTTTTGGAATTTTCTATTTCTTAAATTCTAATTCTCCATTTTTGGTGGGATTTATGAGTTTTTAAATTCAAAAATCCCAACTCTAACAAATTCCCACTAATTGTGCTTCCACTTCCTATTTTCTAGCTTCCATTTTTACACCTTCCTCTTTTCAAACTCTTACACATTCTATTCATTTTCTTACACTTTCCCTTTCATTTTCACTTCTTCTATTTAATGTTTTTACATGTTTCTATGCACATCTCTTACAATTTCTCATAATGTGCCATTTTATGACACATTTTCTATTGCAAATCTCTTAGTCATGGCAACTTTCCAATTTGTGCAATTTAACTATGACAATTTCCAATTGCACATTTTCCTTCCATTTTTGCATTTTGGCTCTCAAACTCTATACACTAGTACATTTGAGGTCATTTTTTGACCAAAAATTTTGACCATCAATTAATAAGGTTTTGATTGGTTGGATTGCAGAAGGAAAAATTTCAATTTTTAAAAATCTAAGCCCGTTTTGGTCAAAATTTTGACCAACACGGGCTTAACTTTAACATGCAAAATTGTTTTCAATTTCATTGATGTTGAGCGCACGAAGTAGCTGGAGCTACAAAACCTTGGGTCGACCCATGCCAGTGCTGCTTGCTTTCCTGTTGCTAGCTCCTCATCTGGAACACTGGACTCCATCTCTCGCATCCGACTCTGAATCTCTTGCATCCATCTCTCGCATCTCACTTAAACTAGTATTTACCTCATACATTTTTTATGTTTTCATACGTTTGGTTGATTATTTCATTTCTTCCAGTGGTTTGAGTTGTCTCACGCTTAGGCACTACACTAAATATGGCATGCTCTTCTTTCATGAGGTTTATTGAAAACCTAAAGCCTTCCACTGGTAATGCCATTGGTGTAATGTCATTAGATTGAATTACGTTGCACATTTTACTGTCACAAAATGCCATTTGCATCCCCTACTCTTGTCAATCTCGCACCATACTGCCCATTTATAGAGGGCCAGTTGAAGGAGACGCTTCACATTTTGCTTTCAACACACGAACCACCTAAAGATTGCTCCATAGATGTCCAATGCTTGCAGAACTGCATTGAATAGAACACCTTTTTTACAAGGTGAAAATGTCCTCCCATTTCCTCACTCACAGGCAATTTGCCTTTGGTGTGTATCCTAGTCATAGGTTGTTGAGTGTTCTACCTTGCCTAAATTTGGTCTTGTTTTTGGGCTTCTTCCTCTTGGATCTAAGACACCTTTGGGGCATATCTTTGAAAGGGTTTTTGAAAGATTAGCGATTTTTGTGTCAGAAATGTGTAGAAGGAAGTTCCCTTGGTGCTTATCTTTTGATGCCCTAATTTGGCCTTTCATGATCCTTGCCTTGGTGTTTGAAGTACTCCCCCCCTAAGTGCATTGTCCATAATTATAGTTGAAAAGAGGGTTTCCCTTGAAATCCTCTTTAACATTGGCCCAATAATAGGTCACACATCAGAAGTACCCTTGTTAGTTTTGGTTTGACACCCTTTATTCAAAACTAGACATTAGATCATTAGGTTCTAGGATCTCATTCTACCACTTACTCTTTTTCTCATAGTTGGTATTAAAGAAATGATTTTTGCATACCCAAGCCCTTGTTATAATGTTCATCAAGTGATTATCTTTTGGGGGAATATTTTCCTCTTTAATCCTACTCCAACATCAATTACCTGAGAACATATTATGGATTTCAATATCAAAGCTTCAAGTTTCCTTAATCCTTGTTAAGTAAATTGTGAATGAGTAATTAGAAACCCCGAGGCTTGGACACAAGTAATAATTCAATTTGGGTTTTACTGAGATTGTATTGGCTTTGTATACTAATAAAATATTATCTTGTAGGAAAAGATAGAGTCAAGAGCATAGCTTCCTCATCATCCACACCAGCGAAAACCTGACACAATTATCATCAAACCCATGGGAAAGAAGAGAAAATTTGATCAAAGAGTTTGAAAAGGTAGTGCTAACAATGAAATATATGAAGGATGATGTGCTCCAAGTGTTGAAGATAGAGAACTTGGTTTGGTTTCTAATGGACATAGACATCAAAGAATGCAACTTAAGAGGAAATCAAGGAAGATGTACACAAAGGAAATGTTTCTCAATAGGAATACTATACCAACCTTCTTAGTCTAGGATAGTTTAGAAATGCTTCTTTCCTACATCCATTCACTGTCCAAAAATCAGCAACACCTTGGACAATAATTACTCACCAGCTACATGATTTTGTTCCCTACCAGAAAATGCTATCATTGTTGCCTTTGATTCTATCAACACAACCATAGTCTTCAGGACTCCTAGAAGAAAGTACATGACTTTGAACAATAAGATCTTTACCCTTAGGGAGTATCAATCCATGGAGCATGAATGCAAGCGATAAGTGAACACATAGTTGATAGTCCTCCTCACCCACTATCTCTAAGAAAAAAGTCATATTACCCATCCAAGGGATCATCATTATTTTATGTCGCATATTTATGGAATTAAATGTGAAAGAATATTCCCCAAGAATGTATTATCTAATCTCAACATTATTGAATCTACTACCTTTTTTACTAGGCACAAATTATCTTTGAAAATATTGGTAGACAACTAAAAGAGTTGTAGCAGACTCACAATTTTTATATGACATCTTAAGTAGTTTGGATGATAGATTTGTGTTGACAATATGAAGCGTTGGGGACTAAAGAGCACATGGGGGCTCCATTTTGAAATATGTTTTGCAATATTTTGCAAGGCTAATGGTACATTCCTATACAACACAATAATATGCCTACAAGGGGACCCCATATTTTAATTGTCCAAGAAGGAGAAAACCTTTATCAAGCCATGGGGGATGTGGTTCATAAAGAGTTGGTGACACACCTATATCCATGTGTATGGGTTCTAATGATATCCCTATCTACTACCTTAACATTATAGTGATCAAATGATCATGCCTGAGTTCTACAAGTAAATCCTGAATGTACATAATGTATTTTCCATAGAAAAGGTAAAAGTTGTGGGGTTCTCATTATCATGTAGAGGATACAAGTGCACTTTGGCAACTGCTAAAGATGCAAGTGCCAAATTGGAAATCCTTAAACTGAGAAAGTTCTACTTGTTGAGGCCCAATTTTGACACCAAGAGGTAAGTTAAACAAGACATTTACCACTAGCTATGGTGGTCACCTCCTTTGCCTTGAGGATTTATAAGCAGATTGTCAAGATGACTTTGATGCATTCTTATGGAGGCATTGCCAAATTAGAACAGAAAACATGAAGTTGTTTAGGTTGATGACTTTCTCAAAGAAATACATCAACGACACACTAATCTTGGGTTCACAATTCAATAAAAATAAAATGGGAAGTATTCTTCTAGAGCCTTTTGATTGGAACACCCCAAATGTTTATGACATTAAAGTGATCAACAAGCCAATGATTGATAATAGCTTATAATGCTCAACTAGTGGTAGCACCATTCAGCATGTCAACAGATTTAAACTTTGGCAACTATTTCTGATTTCTTATTTCTCCTTATTTTAGAAAGTGGTGATCTGTACATATAACAAGATATATAATCAACAGCTTCAACACTGACTTGAAACAATGGTTTCCTTTGACTAAGCAACTTTTAGATTGCTTGATGGATGCCTCCTTTCAGCACCATCCTTAATAGAGTATCCACAGCTATAAGAAATTTTAGACAAAGTGACATCCACCAATATCACCAAAACTATCGGCTCTAATACCATGCTGGAAAACAAGGCACAAAGGAGAAACTCTATAAAAGAGCTCTAAGATTGCATTACTAATTCATCCAATATATAGAAATACATTTAATAAATGTGAAGTGTACTATTGGTCAAAGTTTGATGCAACATTCATGGTGGATGGTAAAGTGAATGGCTGTGTAGTTGACTAAATTGGGTGTTGAGTGACTATTTACTGACCATTTTGTCAGTATTAGATGATTAATTTACACTATTTAACATGGAGGATATGATAGTTGGGATGACCCAAATACTCAAAAGTCTTATTGTGCTTCATAGTATTCAAGCACTAGTATTGTTTTGTTTTACCTTTTTTGCATGTCACCTTCTAGTATTGAAAACTAGGAGCTGCAAGGTGGCTAGTTTTACCATGTTGACAACATTTTCAATAGTGTGGAAGATACACGGTTCAGTATTGCAGGAAAGTTCTATATTGTTTGAATGGTGGATATGATTTAATTTCTTACCAAATCATCAAAGGTCAAAGTGTAAAGTTTATATAGAGGTAGAGGGGTCACGACATTGCCAGAAGAGACACCGGTCAAAGAAGTAAGAGATTCAAGTAATTACTGTTTATTAGTTCCTGAGAACTATTGCTAAGGCTATATGGTTAAACAATTATTAATCTTTTTCCTTTTAGCCAATAGAATTGTTCTTTTTTCATGGATATATTATGTTTTCTGTGTTCATTATGGAAAACTTGCATATTTCTTACCTCAACCATGGACAAATTTATTTTTTCCCTCTTTGATTAGTGTTGTAGAGGGTTGGCAGATGTGTTTTCAAAATACCAATGCAAGAGAAGGTATGTTTCTCGAGGGGCCAGCCTTAAACATCACACACTAAGGGAAGAATTAAGTTTGTCAAAAAAAAGTAACTTTGACTATTTAACACTTTTGGTATACGAATTAAGCTTAGTATGTGATGTTTAAGTTATTCCTTCTTAAAATACTTATCAGTATTTAGCAGGAGTTGTGGTGCAGAATGGGAAAAAAATTTAAAAGTAAAGTAGATGGAAGACTACAAGCTGGACAAGGCTATATTGAGCTGATCTATACATTCTCTGATTTAGAATATTTAAAGATAGGTGTTTTGCTGGTGAAGGGCATGGGGGAGTGTATAACAGAAACAACTATCCATAGTAGTATGAGGTGTATAAGAAATTTAAGAAATTTAGGTCTCAACTGCTTCAGATTGAGCATTTGGAGCTAAGAGCTTTTTACTATTGTGAGACAAGGAACTGGATAAAACTAGATGAATTTTGTGCAAGGATTTTCATGAATGTCTTCATATTATTCTTCATTTTCAAGTCTACCTCGTAGCAGTAAAGAGCAGCTTAGCTTTCAGAAAGTTTGGCTTGGAAGGGGGATTGTGAATCGTAAGTCTCTGAAATTTTGTAAGAAACTCATATTCAGCACAACCTTATTCTAAGAGACCAAAAAATTTTGATGCTTTCTAAGAGACCTATTAAAATTCATTGTAGATACATCCACATTTGGATGAAAATCTGTGAGGGCAGGCACAACCACAGTTATTGGGAAAAAAAAAATTCTATCAGTTACTTTGGTCTATGTCCATACCTTCTATCTACACACCTCTATATCAATATTAGAGGTCTTTAAAATGGTTGTGTCAGTATCTAACATTGTACCCATAACACTGTACCATGTGAATGCAAAATTGGTGTTTTCTCTTTCCTTTCATTAGTGTTTTCTTTTATAGATGAAATTATACTATATAAATAATTTTAATTACTAATAGATCTTTATTCTTGAACTAGATTTCTCTAGGGTAACTCTTCAGTTAAACAAAATTATAGTAATGACAATGGTTAGAATTAACGCTATAGATAATATAGTAGATTATAATTTATTGGTCTTGGAGGGATTTCATTTGCTTCTACTAAATATAGAATGGAATGATTGCATTGATGAAAATCATTTTGAGTAGATTCATATTGGCCGTTATGATTTTGTAAGTTTGATAGTTTATGCAAAAGAAATTAGTTTATTGAATTAAATTTAAGATTTTTAGTTTTTTAAATTAAAAAAATTGTGTTATTTTTAATTTGCAGTTGAAACATTGGGATTTACATTTTTCCCACTAGCCTATCTTAGTCCTCAGGCCTCTATTAAAAAATAATCAATGTCATGAACTTTGCTTTAGGAGATGTTGGCATATATGATTACTATTGCAATCTTGTACTTTAATGTGGCTCATACTATTTATAGGCAGAACAATTTTAATGGCTTTTTATTGTTTTGTAGAAATCTATATCCTTAACACAATAATTGTAGTTTTTCAATCAATCTCAATCCAAACTAACATGCATAATAGTTTTTCCATCAATAACAATCCAAACTAGCAAGCATAGTGGGATAGAAAAATGCTTCATCTACTGTGTCCTAGGCTTTGCAAATCCTCAATTCTGGTGCCATTGATTTCAAACAGAACTATTACATTACTTCTTTTCTCCTCAAGAATTTCATTGTTTCATAGTTCATAGCCACTCTTAGACTACCAATGGTCTCAAGATCTATTCAGGAAAGTTTTCTTTCTTCTTCCAAATTTCCATTTTCTCTTTAGAATTTATCTTTTTAGTCCAATAAATGACCCCATTCTAAGGTTTGTCCATATGTCTATAAGCATATTACATTTTGCAAAGGCCATAATATGTTACAATTGGCATTATAGATGGTAGACAAAGGTATCACAGGATACCGATGCAAGAATATACATAAAAAATTAGTTTATGTTAGTAAATTGTGCATCAATTAAATAATAGACTTTTGAGCACCAGATCATATTTTTTAACAGTCCACATGCCTTGCTATGTTTTCAAAATTTACATGCCTTGAAGATGTGGCCAATGCTTAGAAAATAGGGAGTTTAGTGATCTCTTAACGTCTCTTGCAGTTGTTTTCATATCCTGTGTTCTCATGGCTCCATCAAAAAAGGATAATAAATATTTGCATTGTGTAAATGCCATATGAGGAGAGAAAAAAAAAAACTTCTTTCATGCGTAGGATTTTTCATAATTTCTGTGGTTGTCAATTTTGAGTTCTTTGTATTTCTGGGATATCTCTTCACTTTTTTTTTTAATTAGTCAAAATAATATTTTCCATTATTGAGTGTAGGGGATGAATTGAATAAGGTAGACAAAGTGATCACTTATTTGGGCCTGTTAATTGTCCACCTCTACTGCCCATCTTGTTCTGATTTTCTTCTAACATACTATGCACACATCAAATGTTGTTCATTTTTTCATATATTTTCTACATTAGTCTACACTATTTTACTAGAGCTAAATGCAGCTAAGCTATATATTTTAGATGTTAAAAATATTATTAAAGGAAAGCTCCTTGATGTTGGATCCCCCTTTCAACTATTAGTTAAGGAATATGATCTACCAATCCCCCCTTGAAAACTTGATAGCTACAATGCTAAAGAAACATTGTACTTGAAACTTTTGTATCCAATATCAATTTTTGAACAACAATTTAAAATTATGAATAACTGATACACTATTAGACATTGATATATGTGTGCATTTTCAAGGTGCAAAATAATATTGAACCACAAGTTATTTGAGTTAGTGTTGTTTAAAAGGCTATCATGATTAATCATATTGTTCCTTCTAGTCTCACATATCCTAATGGCTATATTAGGTTTCTCTCATGATTAATATAATTATAATTCCTAATCTAATATATTATTTCTACTATATTAATCTTCCAATGCAATTTTCCTTGGCAGGAACTATGATGCCACTAGTACATTAGGCCCCCATTTTTGAACTGTATCTAAAAGTGTACAGAAAATTCTCAAGCAATCCAGGAAAACAATATCAGCTTTAAAGGAAGATTACAAATAGGAAAAATTTGCAATTAAAGAAAGAGAATACATAATATCAAACCATAAGAAAGCAGGTTTGTATGCATGTAGTGTTATTTAGTAGATGTAGTTTACAGGATATTCTTAGATGAGACTTACATTTGGGATGTTGTATGGTGAGCAGAAACACTCTGACCGAGCAGGCCTGCACACCTCTTTCTAATTTGGAGAGATCTATTAAAGACATTGAAGGGTTATTTGCTAAAATAGGTATGTTGATCTAGGCCTTTTGAAAGATTCAAAATATTTTATGACATTGCAATGCATAGATTGTTAGTTGGACATTTTTGTTCTGATTGTGTCAATTTATAGAAATGGAAATCAATATAGGGAATGGATTCAAAATTTTGTACCCTGTAAAGTAGCAGTTCAGTGTGTAAGTAATAGTTAATAGAATATTTTTGTAAAAGATAAATAAAATTTGTAGTGTGTGCCCCCCCACCCCCCCTCCCATGGCTTGGAAACAGTTTGCCTACGTGCATTTGGAAGCACCACATGGTGGATATAAGAGGTCTGAGAGTTAGAATGGATAAATGAAGGTTGGAAACATTTAGAGGAGTATAGTCTAAGGTGTCTAAACCATCTGAATGGTTTTGTGTAACTGTTAAGGGTCTTTTCTAGAGATCCCTAGCTTAAAAACCCTTAAAATGAGGGTTTGATGAAAGAATGCTTAGATGTGAGTGGATGTTCAAACAAATTTAGGAATCCTGCTATTTAATAGATTCCTTAAGACTATTTCAAGGTTTGGAATGTTGGAAGCAAGTGTAAAAGGTAGTTGCTTTGTAATTGGAGGGCTAATTAGGCCTAGTTGCAAATAGGAACAATCATAGAAAGGTTCATCAGTCACAGGATGAAGGAATGAGATTCATAGGGTTTAAAGAACTCAATAAAGGGTATTTGAAAAGATGAAGAGGTTACTAGGTTGTTTGAGAAGTTTGGAAGTAAAGTGCATCAAGTGGTGCACACCAGGTGCGATCATTCATTTCATCCTTGATCAAATATCTCCTTGAAGCAATCTAATCAGACATGGTGTTGCATGTTATATTTCATAATTGAATTGTGATGGAACTATGATATTTTGCACTTTGTTAAATGAATTGGTATCCTTTCTTTGCCTTTCATAGAGAGCCATTAAGATCAATGTCATGAATGCCTTCAGTCAAACAATTCATGTTATTTGTACATGTTTTGACCATCTGGATTAAAGCATTTCATAGCAAGCTGATTGTGTAGATAAGTTGTAGGTGTATCTCATGCACTGAGCCAATAGAGTCAAAGCCATTTTTGACATAAAACATTACATATCATGCTTTCCCATATGCATGTCCATCAATCAACATTCCAAGCTTTGTTTTGGGCATTCTATCAAAAAAATTGATATCTTACTATTCCCATTGCACTATGCATTTCAAGTGCCAAGCTTTGTCTTTACTAAGGCCATTGAATGGTTAACAATCTCTTTGATGTTTCTTGCATTTTCTTTGTACATCCGTGCATTATCTCCATGATTCCATGTTTGGTCCTTAGCTTGTTTGTAATAACCACATGATCGATGATTGCCAAATAGTGCCAACATACTATGTGGAAAGGCCCTTTCTAGATCATATTTCAATGCAACAATTTATCAAACGATGGCACTTTGATCTTAGGCTCACGAGTTTTTGAGATTTACCCATCTTTTGAGCTCACATGTTCTTGATTGAAGATTGCATTAATATGTTTCAATCTTTTAGTCATCTTCATTAGTTGATGCATTAATCAGATTAGTCATTGCTATCAAGATTAGTCATGACATGCTACTGTTAGCACCTAAGTAACTTTCAGCTTGTGACATCTCTTTGAGGCATTTTGCAAATAACTAAGATACATTGTCTATAAATCCACATTTTGCAAACATCTAGGCCTTCTAGAAATTATAAGATCATTTTAGTTACATTTGAAAACATTAATCAACAATTTCCATATGTGCAGATATAAACATTAACTACAACATGTCCAATTTATTTGCAGGTATATTTTCCTATGAAGAAAGACCATGCCTGACAATATGAACCCAGAACAAAATAATGAGACAATGGCTGCATTGTGGGCTCAGTTCCAAAGAAAACCAGATAAATGTTATTGTCCTTGCAAAAAGTGTAAGGGCTTAAAGAATCAAAGAATTCTAATCACAATAGCCCAGAGTCATTGTAGGCAATATGGTCATGTTGAAGCGGGCCATGATTTTCATCCATTGATGAATGTGGATTTCCTATTGGAGGAACATGGAGGTGTGAATATCTCATCATTTAGTACATATCATCATTCAAGATCAAATGGGTGTGTGGGATTATACGCATAGTGAATAATAAAGGAGGGAATTGAACCCTCCCTGAGGCTCACACTTGTTGAGGTCCACTTCAACAATGACCCTTCTTGTGAAATTGTTGTCTAAAACCTTTCTAATGAGATAAAGTGTTATGAGCTCTTCATCAGTGGGATGGAACGTGAATCCAGGAGGCAGTTGTGGATTACCCAAATCATTTGGGTAATAGGGAAGAGAATTCAATAATAGAGGCTCTTAACTTTAGTTACAGTCATGATATGGGTGATGCACAACTGCCTCCTGGATTCACGTTCCATCCCACTGATGAAGAGCTCATAACACATTATCTCATTAGAAAGGTTTTAGACAACAATTTCACAAGAAGGGCCATTGTTGAAGTGGACCTCAACAAGTGTAGGCCTAAAATTTTTTTTTGACCAATGCTTGGCTATTTTTGACCAATCATTGGTCAAAATTTTGACCAATGCATGGCAATTTTCTACCAAGCATTGGACAACATTTCGATCAATGCTTGGCTATTTTTCACCAATCATTCGTCAAAATTTTGGCCAATGCTTGGCAATTTTTTGCCAAGCATTGGTCGACATTTCAACCAATGCTTGCCTATCTTTGACCAATCATTGGTCAAAATTTTGACCAATACTTGGCAGTTTTCGACCAAGCATTGGTCAAAATTTTGACCAATGATTGGCAGAACTTGTGCTGACATGTTTCAAAGGTTTCGACCAAAAAATTATTGACCAATGGGTTGGTTGAACTTGGTTGAGATTTGGTCAAAAATTGGGTCAAAATTTCGACCATTAATAGTCAAAAAATGACCTCAAATGTACTAGTGATAAATTGAGCCTCTTTGCACTTGTTTTGGCCAACCACATTCTTCCAATCACATTCTCCTATTATTCTCATTGTCTTGTCATTTTTTCATATCATATCATCATCTTGCTTTTAGTTGTAGGTACATCTTGTCAAGATCAAGAGCTACAAAAAATTCAATTTATGGAGAAGAAAGGAGAGAATAGGAGTTACGCTTGAAGGGAGTTTTGTTATTTTAAGTTATTTTATTTTTCAAGTGGCTTTTATGTTTGGATTATATTTTTTTGCATTGGTTTATATGAGATTAGTGGTTCTCTCATTTATGCAAATTTACTCTTTTTCTAGTCCTACATTTGGTGAACCCGACGTGAAACATGCTTTACTAATCTTCTTTCTTTCTCTTGTGTGATTGTAGGTGCAAGAAGAAAGGTTAAAGAACTCTTGGACTCTAACATTGTTCATTTGTGTAATTTCTTGTTTTTGGAATTAAAATGAACAACAAAGTCACATAGTCTAATTAGAAGGTGAATAAACAATTGTCAACACTAAAAAATGGTTTGTGCCACTCTTTTATCATCTTTACATCCTAACTTGTCCCAATTTCTCATTTCACTAACTTTGATCTTTTGGCCAACTTGATCATCATTCAATTAAAATTTAGATCATGTTAGAATCAATTCAAAACTATTTCAATGTCATCTTATCACCGTCGATCATTTAGGCATTGTTATGTCCTTTAGTTCCTTATCAAAATTCATTAATACATGTCATGTGTCCTTGCCATGGTCTCATTTTATCAATTCGATCCTTGGCATTGTCACATCCTTCGATACCTTATCAACATCATCAATCCTTGTCATGTGTTTTTGACAAGTCATCACTTCATTTCCTTCATCTAGCATCATTTATTTCATCAATTTAATTGAGTCCTTGATTCAATCCAATGTCATCACATTTGATCTACATTTTCATTATAATCCTTAATAGGGTTATTCTTTGTATTTATTTTATCATTTGGCCAATCATTTCTATTAATTTTCCTTATAGGAATAAATAACCCATGCTTTATTTCTATGTCTTAATCATTTAGTCAATCTCATTTTATTAATCCATCCTCTTTTATTAATTATTCCCAATGAATTAATTTCCATGAATTTTTGGAATTTTCTATTTCCTAAATTCTAATTCTCCATTTTTGGAGGGATTTATGAGTTTTTAAATTCAAAAATCCTAACTCTCACAAATTCCCTCTAATTGTGCTTCCACTTCCTATTTCTAGCTTCCACTCTTATACCTTCCTCTTTTCAAACTCTTACACCTTCTATTCATTTTCTTACACCTTCCCTTTCATTTTCCACTTCTTCTAATTAATGTTTTTGCATGTTTCTATGCACATGTCTTAAAATTTGTCATAATGTGCCATTTTATGACACATTTTCTATTGTAAATCTCTTAATCATGGCAATTTTCCAATTTGTGCAATTTAACTACGACAATTTCCAATTGCACATTTTCCTTCCATTTTTGCATTTTGGCTCTCAAACTCTATAAATTGAGCCTCTTTGCACTTGTTTTGGCTAACCACATTCTTTCAACCACATTCTTCCAATCATATTCTCCTATTATTCTCATTATCTTGTCATTTTGTCATATCATATCATCATCTTTCTTTAAATTGTAGGTACATCTTGTCAAGATCAAGAGCTACAAAAAATTCAATTTATGTAGAAGAAAGGAGAGCATACGAGGTACACTTGAAGGGAGTTTTGTTATTTTAAATTATTTTATATTTCAAGTGGCTTTTATGTTTGGATTAGATTTGTTTGCATTGTTTTATATAAGATTAGTGGTTCTCTCATTTATGCAAATTTACTCATTTTCTAGTCCTATAGTAATATCAAAGTCATAGGACTGTAACTTGCTCACTCACTTCTTCTGCCTATCATTGAGATCCTGCTGCCCCAAAAAGTATTTTAGGTTATTATGGTCATTTTTGATACAAAATTTGCTACCTACCAAATATTGCCTAAATTTAACCAAAGCATGCATAATGGCTAACATCTCCTTATCATATATACTGAAGCTCCACTCTAACCCTCTTAATTTCTTGCTCTCATAAGCAATAGGGTGCTTCTCCTGCATAAAAAATGCTCTAATGCCCTCTCCTAAAGCATCACAATGTAGCTCAAAAGGTTTGCTGAAATTTGGTAACACTAACACTAGACAGGAAGTCATCAACTCCTTAAATTTCTCAAAACACTCCTATGCCTTAGGAGTCCACAAGAAAGCTTCCTTTCTCATCAAATATGTCAAGGGTGTTGTATGCCTAGATTATCCATCCATAAACCTCCTATAGAAATCACATAATCCCAAAAAGCCCCTCAACTCTGTAAGGTTCACTAGTGAAGACCACTCCACAATGGCACAAATCTTTTTAGGATCGATGTGTATGCCTTCTGCATTGATGATGTGACCCAGATACAACAACTCTATCATAGCCAAATCACATTTTGACTTCTTTGCATACAATGACCCTCTACCCAATATATCAAACACTATGTCAAGATGATCCAAGTGCTCCTCCCAAGATGTATTGTACACCAAGATATCATCAAAGAAGACAAGTACAAATTTTCTCAACTGAGGATGGAAAACCCTATTCATTGTTGTCTAAAAAGTAGTAGGTGAATTAGTTAGCCCAAATGGCATAACTACAAACTCAAAATGGCCATAATGACATCTAAAGGTTGTCTTCTCGATATCCTGCTCTCTAACTTTGATCTAGTGATAACCTGATCTCAAATCCATCTTTGAGAAGAAGCAAGCTCCATGAAGCTAATCTATAAACTCATCAATCCTAGGAATGGGGTACCTATTTTTAATTGTCTTCCTATTAAGCACCTTGTAATCAATGCACATCCTCAATGTCCCATCCTTCTTATTCACCAACACCAATGAAGAAGCAAAAGGAGACTTACTTGGTCTAATGTGGCCCATATCAAGTAACTCCTTTATGGTTTTTTCAATTTCATCCTTCAACCTCTTTGGATGCCTGTAAGGTGTAATCATGATGGGCTTATCCCCCTCTTCTAACTCAATGATGTGCTCAATACCCCTATCTAGTGGTCTACCTAGTGGAATTTCACTGAACACCTTAGAGTGTTTAACTCTAAGCTCCTAAATATCAAGAGGATATTTAGTCTTATATTGTCCCTCCTATGATGGCATTAACATGCACTCTACTACCCACTCTACCTGATCATGTCGAGTCAATTTAGCCATCCTCTAGAAGGAGACTATTCTGAAATCACTGTCCCTAATTGCCTTAAGAATCTATGTCTTCCCATTCACTTTAAACCTCATCTCCATCTCCTTGAGATTAAGAGTGAGCTCACCAATATCATGGAACCAACTCATTCCAAGGACTTTATCTATATCTCCCATAGGCACAACATAGAAATATTCTTTAAAGGCATAATTATTAACTTCTAAAGGGAGTCTAGTGATCTTACGATCACAATTGAGGACATAGCCATTAACTACCCTCACTCTAATTCCCCCAAACTCCTCTATTTGTATGCCATGCTTCTCCACCAACCTAGCATCAATGAAATTATGAGTGACACTGATATCAACCAAAGTTATAACTTGCTATCCAACAAGTACTCCTCTCATTTGAAATGATCCTTCCTACTTAATACTAGTGAGACAAGCTTCCCTAAGTTGCTCATCTCCTTCCCCATCCATGGACTCCATTTTAGACAAGTTTTCAGCATTGTCTTCCTTTTTTTCACCATCTATTACTTCTATATCAGACTACTATTCTGAATTATCTGAATCCAATTCCTCATAGTATGCCCACATAATTCTATTAGCTTTTCCCTTTGGTCTAAGAGGACAATCATGGTTTGCATCATAGGGTCCCTTACAGTAGAAACATAAATTTTTCTTGCTCAAATCATTTAATCTTTCTCTATCAAAAGGTACTGGAGTTTTATCTTTAGAATCATTTTAAAAATCAGTCCTTTCTAGTTTTTTATAAAATGGTTTGATATCCTTACTAGAAGATGCTCCTTTGGACTGAAATTTTCCTTTTAGGACTGCATGTTCCATACTTCTTGCCTTTTTCATAGTTTCCTATAAAGAAATGGGATCAAATTCATTTATCCAACCTCTTAGTGGTTTGGATAGGCCCTCAATGAAAAGAACTATCAATCTACACTATGAAATGTTTGGCACAATGACTACCAACCACTGAAATTCACTAATGAAATACTCCAAGTTGCCTATTTGTTTCAGCTATGCTAATTCCTAGAAGTAAATCTTTGGATCTTTTTTGTCAAATCTTTCAACCAACCTATCCAAATATAAAGTGACATATTTGATAGCTTCAATCTCTATCATTGGCCTTAGTGCCAAGAATGTGTCAAGCTTGTGAATCCAATCTTGAACTTTCATCTTACCACTCCCATCAAATGTAGGCATAGTAAGCTTGCCTGCAACCCTCTTTAGCTCACTATTTTGACCCTTAGGCCTCCTATCCCATTTGAGTGACTTGTAATGTTCTCTCCTTTGAGTTACAAAGTGTTCAAAGGTCATCCTCTCCCAAACCTACAATGCCAATAATTACCACTCATCATTTTTAACTATAAGGATATCTGCAAATGTTTCATCCTCAACTTCCTCTATTGGTTCTTGTATTGGTTCCTTTCTAACAAAAGTAGGACATGTGGGCCTATCTTCTATTCTCGAAAGAGTTCTATGAGTTCTAGGTGATCCCACTACAATCTTGTTATCAACTTCTTCTAAATTTCAGCTATCTTGTGAGTTCATGCACTCAATTATGGTGGTGAGTTCTTGCAAAGCCTGAGCCATTTTCTCTTGTCTTGTAACCATTGCTCTGAAAAATTCCCTTATTTCTTGATCCTCATTCCTATTGTCTCTTGGTGGGCTATGATCTTTCCTACCACCCATGGTGTCTGGTTGCCTGATAAAATCTTGTTCCTTGTCAAACAAAGCTCACCTCATAGTGATAAATCTGTGAGAGCCACCCCAAGGTGGCTTGTGATTACTAAACTCTTAGGATGGCAAGATTTAGCTCTAATATGAATGTAATATCCCTTGCCCAAACTGACTGATTTTAGCTCAAGGAATATTGTCAAACACTTGTATTGTTGCCTTTCAATGCTAAGAAATATAGAATGTTCAGAAATGATATTACAATGCCTCTTACAATGAACTAAAATGAAAGTGTAGTTCTTTTGATATTTTCAATGCATATACATGAAAACTAGATATGGAATGCATACCTACAACCAACTGACATTTTGACAAACAATTGATATACAACTATTATGCTGATGATATATGTTATTAGATGGACATTTCATCAAACAAATGGTATGCAATATGTATCTTATTATTGAATTCATAATTTTGTTATAAGTTTTCCAAGACAAATGACTTACAATAATGACTATAGTAATGCCAAAATTTGATTCTAAATTATCATAGAAAAATATTATGCCCTAAAAAAATAAAAATGTTGACTACTAATATTTGTAAGAGGAACTTGATAATAGTGATTCCTAAGGTTGGAGATGAATCAAGCATAAGTACTATAGCACAACATCGTTCTTGCATACTATAGTAGCCAACAATAAATGTATGCTCCAATTTTAGCACAAATAGAACTCTTGAATTGAAGCTCTCCTAAATACTAAATTTAGTGGATATTTCACCACCTCAAATGGTTGCAACACTAAAGAGTTGACATTCTCCAATGTCTGACTGAAATTAGAAACCTTAGTTTCTTCTCCCAATTTTATATCAAATTCAATTCACAATAATTGGATGATTAATAATGAAGCTCTCACCTCTATTTATTCTTTTCCTTCACCCTTCTAGAAGGAAATAAAATATTATTTAATTGCATTCTCTAGAAGCTTCCCCCTTTCTAATACAATAATTAATTGTATTTTTAGAAAATGCACTCTCCAGAAGCTTCTCCCTTGCAATACAATAATTAATTGTGCTTCTAGAAAATTAAATTAATTAAATATAAAGTCACCTTTAATTTTTATTTTTTAATGACTTTATAAGAAATTAATTTAATCAATTTCTCTTTATTTCTTCTCTTAGCCTTCGAAGAATGTAAAGGCTAAGTACTCCACTAAGTTTCTAAAAAGTTGGGGACATTACATTGGGATTCATGACAAGGGCTTAACTATATCTTGTGTACTATAAATTGAGTGGTTGTATCAGACATTGACATATCAATCTTTTGCTGTAACGGTAACCCCACTCTAACAAGTGGTATTAGAGCTTGGTCATAGGTTCAAATCCTTACATCCTTAGGTAACACTGAGGGGGAGATTGTTGAAAATTTGGTCAGTGCTCCCCTTGGGATTTGTGACAAGGGCTTAACCGTCTCCTATGTACTATAAATTGAGTGGTTGTATTAGACATTGATAGATCAATCTTTTGGTGTAACGACAACCCCCCTCTAATATATAGTACATTCTTAGTTGGATTATTATACCTAATTCAATCTTGATGGTATAGGTCCCCACTACTTTTATAGGATGCCTATAATCATCTCTAATGGTTACTGTTGGTCTGATTTTTTGCAATGTAGAAATTATGGAAAAATTTGGTGAAAAATCATTTGAATCTTAAAATCTTGCAAAATAGGGTTTTGTTCCTTATATTTTGAGAATCCTTAGATTTCCCTAGTTCATAGCCTAGTCTCTATGTTTTTGAAATTCCATTTAATTCTCAAGGTTTGTCTTCAGAGAATTTCTTAGAAACCCTAGTGCCGTGTCTTGTTTTGCCCTAGTTTTGAAAAACTCTCAAAATAGTTTTTCATAAAAATGATTTTGAAAATATATCATTTTAACCTAAGGTTGGGCTTATGCAAGCATAATTTAAATAAAATATTGTTTAAACCTTTATTAGCCATGTTTTCTTTGCATCGGGTTAGATTATTTTATTGAGAAAAGGTCCTATGTAACATAGATTTTGTGTGACCATTGATCTTGATTAGATCAACGAGCATCACATTCCCACAATAAGAAGATGCAAGTTTTTTAAACAATGCAGGCATGCACTTTGGTGACACATAGCAAGGTGGGGCCGAGAATTGTCAGTGTGTGCTACGGTGTGCCAAGCTGTAAAATAATTGCTGATGTGTACTACCAATTATGCAAATAAAGTGTTTCATTTGCTAGATCAACTAAAGTTTGGTTAGACTATAGATCTTTCAAGGATCGAGGGCTGGTGCACACCCGCATTAAGAAACTGCTCAAGAAATAAGGAATGCAGGTATGTGCCTTTGCACCATGTGTCATAGTGGGGCCAAGGATTGAGGGAAAATGCTAAGTCCTACCATGCTATATGAAACATATGCCTGTTAGCATTCTTTAGAATAATTGAGACGGGGGGTGAATCAGTTATCCAAGGTCCAATGATGTCCAATTCAAAATTTCTAATAAAATAGGAGTGAATCAGAAGTGCTATCCTTTTACTTTCTTATCATGCATGCAATTAGACATTAAACAATCATGAAAAGTAAACATGCATCACATCATAACACAAATGATTTTGATGACTCTGAAACCCTCCAGGAATAAGAAGGTAAAACTAAAGTGGGGATGATACCCACAAAATAACTGCGCAATTGATTTCAACCACTTCTGATGGTCTGCACTGTTAAAAACCTGCCCTATTAAATGCTTTACACACTATAAGATGTGACCCTATTAAAGGATTTAAGAACATTCAACTTAGAATGTCACCCTGTTAAAGGATTTACATAGAGCTGTTAGGCTCACCCAAGTCCATGGGATTTACAGTCACCTTCTTAAAAGAATCTTTCATCCCTCTCTAAGGATCTCCTATCCTCCTCCTAAGGATCTCTTATTCTTCTCCTAAGGATCTCTTTATCCTTCTCCAGAGGATCTCTTTATCCTTCTCCTTGGGATCTTCTATCCTTTTCTTGAGGTTTATCCACCTAGCTATTAAGCTAACCTAGAAATGTAGGATTTCAATAGCTAATACAATGGTAAGAAAGTATTAGAAGGGTTTTGACCCGATACAAATTGCAACCCTAACTGTGCAAATTTTAGATCACTCTTCAGTCCCTTTCTTTGCTTTGCTTCTCTCCCTTGCAATGCTGACAGCTTGTTCACCCTTCAAGATCTATCTCCTTGAGTTCTTCCACTCGTTATGCCAATGCACTCTATGGTCACTTGATCAACTCAAAGTCTTGATGCTCTGTTCTTAATCCTCTTGGCTTCTTTGCATGACCACACTTATGACCAACTCCTTCTCATACATGTGCACTTGATCTCTAACCTGTAGCTCCTTATAAAGAAGTTCTGTTCTTCATTTCCCCCTCAAATCTTTGAGAAAATGGTATTGTTTTCTCTCCAAATTGTTTCTTCTAGAGACTTCATGATAAATCCATTAGCATTCACCTTGGATTGGTTTGCATGGATTACATAGAATTTTGTGACATCTACTCATCATCCTTATCATCCAACTAATTCAAAAAATTTGATGTAACAGCCTTATCGCTGCTGATCTGGAAAATCTTTGACTTAACAAATAATGCAACAACTCGGCATTATTGGTTTACTGATGCTCGACTCCTTCTATGTTACTTGGCTTCTATTGTTATTTACTAGTGCTGACACCTATGGCATTTTTTCTTTGCTTGACACTTGAAGACTTACTCGACATCCATTACTTTCTTTTGATGCTCGACACTTGACCAATTCTGTCTTACTCGGCACCTAAAGGATTGCTCGGCACACACTAAAGTTGAACTTGCTCGGCTTCAACTGAGAATCTATTCAGCTCTAACTAGATTTCTCGGCTCTCTCCAATGAACTTAGTTAGTCTTTACAAATGACTTAGTTAAACTTTACATCTTTCTTGTGTCTTAGTGTGTCCATCCTCTTAGAGTATGTCATCAATACACTATTTCATCAATGGTTTAGCTAATCCAATTACTTCATTACAACATCATAACTTCAACCTTTCTCTAAGTACTCTAGTTACATCTTATTGATTTCCATCTCCTTGTTAATCAACCAATTAATAGTATTTGGATCACTTAAGCAATTGTCATTCCTGCAAGTAGCAAGTTTGACATCAATGACAAAGCGATGATTCAAAACATTCTTTACCAGTTCCATTATTCTTCATTCATGATCTTTTCAATCATTTCCAACAATGCCCAGGTGGAAATTCTTATGATGTGGGCGCAAATTTTTATCAATTAATGCAATAGTTAGGTGGGTCAGAGAACGAGAATTGAAAGTAGTCATTTCATTGGCCCAAGTGGATGATACAAGCATAAAATGAAAAATTGTTTCACATTGTTGATCCTGTCCTAATCAATGGAGGGTGCTTGCCTGCCTTGAGAACTTGAAGGAAATTTATGCAATGTGAGTATGCACCATGTAGACACATGTCCATGGTGATGTCACTATTCCCAACTCAGAAGGATTAAAGGTATAAGAAATTTCACCATTGATCTTGTCTTGATCAACGACTAGCACAATCCCACAATATGGAGATGCTCATTCAATAAGGAATGTGGGAATGCACTAGCTTGACACATGGAAAAAGTGACATCAAGTATTCATTCGCTCAGGAGGTGATATGGGACTTACTTGTGTGGAGGCTGTCAGAAGGCATAGATTCACATAGAGCTTTCCCATTGGTCAGTATAGCTAACTGGGCATTATTCATTTCAAATTTGGTATGATCATTGATTTTGTTTTGATCAACGAATGCCGCTTACCCACAATTTCAAAGTGTAAGAAATTTAAGCAATGCAGGTAAGCGAAAATGTGACACATGGCCTCGCTCCTAAGGATATAAAGTTTTCTACTTTTTAAATTAAGGCCATCTGATCTAGTGAGATCAACGGATGAGATTTGAAATTTTGATGCAACTTGAGATAAGAGTTATTGAGAGTTAATTTGGCACAGAGCTCATTCATGTGATTTCAATGCTTGAATATAATCTACAATCTTGCCATTATTTGAACTATAGAATTGCAAGAAATTAACAGAGCATAAAGAAGTTTCAGAGCTAGGGCACATAAATTTATCCAATGATCCAAAGAGTTGCAACATAAGTTATACAAAGAGGAGGTGAAAATTTAATGTTGTAGATGAAATTGCAATCAAATTTAGACATATTTTTGTCTGATTTGACTTCTCCAACAATTGTAAGGATGAATTGAATGTTTTTGGAGGTGGTTGAGGCAATTGGTTTTTCTAGCAACTGCATAATGATGATTTTCATAGCAAAGCAAATGTGGTAGGTTGAGATCAAATTTTTGGATCCATAGTATAGATTGTGATGATTTCTTGATATTCCTTCATGAGATATTTGCATATTTTAAGTGGGGATATATTAGATATTTTGGCATCATTTATGGTTTTCAAAGTGCAGGTAGATGAGTAAGTTCAATTTCAACAACTCCATATTGAAGACTCTTTTAGTGGGACACATGTCAAATTTAGATTAGAGACTATATCTTTCTTTTTTTCTTATTGTAAGGGTTCCAATTCTTTGGAGATTTTAGGTGGATTGTGAGACCAGTCTGGTTCCAATGTCTTGAGATTTTCTCATAGTTGTGATACCATTTTCTTAGTGTTCTTCTGTTATGAGCAGCATATTATATTCCTTTTGAAGCATTGTTATATTACACAACCATTCTTTGTGTATTTTCTGAGTTTTGATATGCAGATCATGTATTGGTTTCAAGGAAATTAATGCAAAGGGTTTAACTTTCTTAGTTTTATTCTGATTCTCATCTCCTTCTGTTATCTATAATGTTTTGTGTTTGAGAAAAAAGAGCTCGGACTTAGTTGCAACCCCTTAAGGTTGTATGTTAGAATAGACTTTCTGTTGGAACAAAGAGCCAAGTAAATGCTTGTTTATACTAATAGGGTTGCAGGTTACACCAGAAGAATTTTGTGATAAGTATGAGAGTTGTTATGAAGATTGATGTCTGTATGCAAGTCAAATAGATAGATCAGGTGCTTGAATATATGAGTATACTTTAGGTATCCATCTACATGTTAATGTTTAGTTGATGCCCAATGGATAAGGGACTAGTCAACTTGAAGGATGCATGTTCTCTATTGTTGCATACTTGGGTTATGTTGAGATACAAATCTTAATCAAATATCTTTCCTTTGTGTTTAAGAATTAAAAGAGTTTTCCCTCACTTAGTTTATCAGGTTCATGTGCTCTGTTAAGTAGCTATTTCATCCATGGATTCTTGTATAAACATAGAAGATTAAGGGATTTTATCTATTTTCTAGATTCAGTTATATGCCTTTACACTGGTACCATATAAGGAGTTTGAGGTCCACCCACCTAGGTTTAACAAAGCCTAAAGAAGAAGAAGGATTTATCATTATAGTTGGCCCAAGACTGCAGTCAAGTGCATCCATCATAGGAATTTTCTAGCCTTAGATGCATTTGTCTAGTTTCTTGGTTGTTTGTAAAACTATTAAATCAGGAGCCAACTAAATGGCAACTCTGCTGGGGAGTTGCATATAGAAAGAACCAAAATCTCTGGCATGAAATAGATTGGATATAGCACATATATAGCAAGAGGTGTTTCTTATTTCCTTGCTAAAGTTTCATGTTCCCTAGTGTCCTTATTCATTGACATTAGTAGTTTGATTGAATTGAATAATTTGTAATATCAAAGTCATTTTCCATTTTAATAAGTTCATGTCAGAATCCAGAGTTAATGCCATATTCTTTCACTTTGTCAAGAGTGTGAAATTCCCATGTTGTTGTATAAAGTTTGCAAATACCTATTGTAAATTCTGGACCAGCTTGTTATGTTTTACAAGTTTGGTAAATCTTTTCTCACCAAGTGTGAGTGGCAAATCTAGTCTAAATCTCTATGCTAGTGAATGGTTTATTTTGAATATCAAAGGCTTTTAGTTTGTGGGCAAGCCTAGTTGGTTAGAAAAGAAAAATTATAAGTTTCTTGATCAATGGTTTATGTGGTTTCTTGTATCTATTGAAGAAATTCATTTCAAAGGGTGAATCACTATTGTGATTTCATTTTCCTCTTTAAGGAGGTGGCGACTCTACAAGGATTCTATCTATGGTGTGAAGGGTTTCATATTTGCACCAGACCAATCAACAGATCTGAGGTTTCAAATAGCAACACATAAAGGTATTTTTAATTTTCATGTCTTTGTTATTCATGAAAGTCTAATGGTAGAAATGGTTGCCTCCATCTAGTGTTTCAACACTAAGAAAAAGAGGTAGGAGTTTTAATAGTTTATAAGATGGATTCAGAGTTTAGGTCTAGAAATGATGTGTCGACTCTTGAAAGTGTTCATGCAAATATTGCTAGATTGAAAAGAAAGATTCATAATAAGACCTTCATAATAATAAGAAATACAATTGGTGATATTAAGGGTCTTAGTGGATTTCAAATTTACTTGAAGTTCAAATCAGTAGTTATGAATCTTGATGAGTTTTTTAGACCTGAGGAGTCTTCATGGCTAGTGGTACTCTAAGAAATTTTTATGCCAAATTTGGTTGATTGGCCAGCCAAGATAAGATTAGATAAGATGTGTGAAATCCAAGATTTTATCATGGAGGTTGAAAGTGCTTTGAAGATTAATGAGTATAATGTTAATGAATGTAATGAATCCATTGAAAGTGATATTGAATATGAAGAGTCTCAGTTTTATAAATTAGAGGATAGTAATCAGCAGTCTAATAATATGAATAATGTGGATTCATCTTTTTATAATGATGAGTATAAGGAAGATGGAAAGTATAACAATAGTAATAGTTCTTCTTCTAGTGATGAAAGTAAATGTTCTAAGATACCAGTTGTTGAGGTGTTGTCTAAGGAAGAAGATCTATGGTATGATTAGAATTCTAATTTTTCACAATGTATTACTAATAAGTCTACTGTTGTAAATGTGCCAAGCCATACGAATAATAATCACAGCCAAGGAGAAGAAACTAGGGATGAAGTCTTGTTAAGTGTTGATCAGATTTCTGATTTTTTGGCTCACGATTTTGAAAGGTATGCTAATCTATCCAAGGATGCTTGTGCTTTGCCACATTTTGAATTTCCATATGGTGAAGTCATTTCCCCTAAATTTGATGTTGAAGAAGATACAATTTTAGAATATGCTTTGTCAAGTTTGGAAGGTGTATGTGATGGTAATCTGTACATCAATGCACATGATGACTTCTATGTTAAGGATGAAAAAGTAGAGATAGGGTCTATTTCTAGTTCATTGTCTTTTTATTTTCATGAGGTCGAGATATATTTAGATTGCTCATATGAAAAGGGAAGAAATAGTAATGAATTAGTTTATCCTAGTGAGCTATTTGAAGAAAAAATTGATACAGATCAGCATATTGTTAGAAGGAATTTTCATGATGATTCTTATGAATTGGGATCTAATCATTTGTTGGAATATGAAGAAAATGTAGCATCTATTCAATCTGATTTATGGTGTACTGATGTTGCGAATGAGGAGAAATCAAATTCTACAGACTCTTCACATCTAGAGGCACAAGATGAGTTACAAATTGATTCATGTAACTCATTGAATAAAGTAGAATACCAAGCTTTTGTTTTTCCGATTGAAGGTGTCTATGAGTTAGTCAGTGACGATCAGTTTTAGTTAGATATTAGTAGTGATCATGCTGATTCATATTTTCATAGTTAGCAAGATGAAGAAAGTAACTCAAGTTTTTATATGCATTATGAGAATGATTTTGTTTCACCTAATCTGTTGATGAGAAGATTTGATGTATGTGGTGAGATTGATGTAAATGAAAGTTTCAATTTATGTCAGGAGAATCATGATGCAAATCAGGTGTATGACAGAGGTAAGGAGTTTTGAAAACTTTTCGGTGGCTTGGGGCCATCATTTGTACATAGTAGGAGTAGTTTCCCTATACCAAGTATGTGGTCTGCTCTCCCAGAGATTTTGAATTCTTGCATAGACTCAAGTAGTTTATCATCCCCAGACAGAGCCAATGTTGGTCTAATTTTTCACAATGCAAAAATTATGTAAAAATTTGGTGAAAAATCATTTGAATCTTAAAATCTTGCAAAATAGGGTTTTGTTCCTTATATTTTGAGAATCCTTAGATTTCCCTAGTTCATAGCCTGGTCTCTGTGTTTTTGAAATTCCTTTTAATTCTCAAGGTTTGTCTTCAGAGAATTTCTTAGAAACCCTAGTTCCATGTCTTGTTTTGCCCTAGTTTTGAAAAACCCTCAAAATAGTTTTTCATAAAAATGATTTTGAAAATATATCATTTTAACCTAAGGTTGGGCTTGTAGAAGCATAATTTTATTAAAATATTGTTTAAACCTTTATTAGCCGTGTTTTGTTTGCATTGGGCTCAATTATTATATTAAGAAAAGGTCCTATGTAACACATATTTTGTGTGACCATTGATCTTGATCAGATCAATGGGCATCACATTCCCACAAGAAGAAGATGTAGGGTTTTAAAATAATGCAGGCATGCACTTTGATGACACATAGTCAGGTGGGGTCAAGAATTGTCAGTGTGTGCTATGGTGTGCCAAGCTGTAAAACAATTACTAATGTGTACTGCCAGTTATGCAAATAAAGTGTTTCATTTTCCAAATCAACTGAAGTTTTGTTAGACCATAGATCTTTCAAGGATCGAGGGCTAGCAAACGCCTACATTAAGAAACTACTTAGGAAATAAGGAATGTGAGTATGCACCTTTGCACCACATGTCATAGTGGGGCCAAGGATTGAGGAAAATGCTAAGTCCTGCCATGCTGTATGACACATATGCCTAGGTGGAAATTCTTATGATGTGGACACAGATTTTTAACAATTAATGCAGTAGACAGGTGGGTCAGAGCACGAGAATTGAAAGTAGTCATTTCATTGGCCGAAGTGGATGATACAAGCATAAAATGTAGAATTGCTTCACACCGTTGATCTTGTACTGATCAATGGAGGGCACTTGCCCTTATTGAGAACTTGATGGAAATTTATGCAATGCGGGTATGCGCCATGCAGACATGTGTCCATGGTGACATCACTATTCCCAACTTAGAAGGATTAAAGGTATAAGTAGTGTCACCGTTGATCTTCTCTTGATCAACGGTTGGTGCAATCTCGCACTATGGAGATGCTCATTCAATAAGGAATGCGAGAATGCACCAGCTTGACATGTAGAAAAAGTGACATCAAGTATTCATTCACTCAGGAGGTGATATGGGACCTGCTTGCGTGGAGGTTGTCAAAAGGAATGGATTCACATAGAGCTTTCCCATTGGTTGGTCAGTGCAGCTAACTGGGCATTATTCATTTCAAATTTGGTATGATCGTTGATTTTGTTTTGATCAACAAATGTTGCTTACCCACAATTTCAAAGTGCAAGAAATTTAAGCAATGTGGGTAAGTGGTAATGTGACATGTGGCCCTACTTCTAAGGACACAAAGTTAATTTCTTTTTAAATTAAGGCTGTTCAATCCAGTGAGATCGACGGATGAGATTTAAAATTTTGATGCAACTTGAGGTAACGGTTATTGAGAGTTAATTTGGCGTAGAGCTCATTTGTGTGATTTCAATGCTCGAATATAATCTATGATCTTGCCATTATTTGAAATATAGAATTGTGAGAAATTAACAAAGCATAAAGAACTTTTAGAACCAGGGCACATAAGTTTATCTAGTGATCCAGAGAGTTGCAACAAGAGTTATGCAGAGAAGAGGTGCAAATTTAATGTTGTAGATGAAATTGCAATCAGATTTAGATATATTTTCATCTGATTTGACTTCTCTAGCAATTGTAAGGATGAATTGAATGTTTTTGGAGGTGGTTGAGGCAATTGTACAATGATGATTTTCACGGCAAAGCAAATGTGGCATGTTGAGATTAGATTTTTGGAGCCATAGTATAGATTGTGATGATTTCTTGATATTCCTTCATGACATATTTGCATATTTTAAGTGGGGATATATCAGATATTTTGGCATCATTTATGGTTTTCAAAGTGCAAGTAGATGAGGAAGTTTAGTTTCAACAACTCCAGATTGAAGACTCTTTTAGTGGGACACATGTCAAATTCAAATTAGAGACCCAGAAAGATTTTCTCTCCTATATATCTTCCTTTTTTGCTTATTGCAAGGTTTCCAATTCTTTGAAGATTTTAGGTGGATTGTGAGACCAGTATGGTTTCAATTTCCTAAGATTTTCTCATAGTTGTGATACCATTTATTAGTTTTCTTCTATTATGAGTAGCATATTGTATTCCTTTTGAAGCATTGTTATATTACATAGTCATTGTATTTTGTGAGTTTTGATATGCAAATCATGTATTGGTTTCAAGGAAATTAATGCAAAGGTTTAAACTTTCTTAGTTTCATTATGATTCTCATCTCCTTCTTCTATTATCTGTAATGTTTTGTGTTTAAGAACAAAGAGCTCAACCTCAGTTGCAATCCCTTAAGGTTGTATGTTAGAATAGACTTTCTGTTGGAACAAAGAGCCAAGTAAATGCTTGTTTATACTGATAGGGTTGTAGGTTACACCAGAAGGATTTTGTGATAAGTACGAGAGTTGTTATGAAGATTTATTTCTATTTGCAAGTCAAATAGATAGATTAGATGCCTGAATATATGAGTATACTTTAGGTATCCATCTAAATGTTAAGGTTTAGTTGATGCCTAATGGATAAGGGACTGGTCAACTTGAAGGATGCATGTTCTCTATTGTTGCATATCTGGGTTATGCTGAGATACAAATCTTAATCAAATATCTTTCCTTTGTGTTTAAGAATTAAAAGATTTTTCCCTCACTTGGTTTATTAGGTTGATGTGCTCTGTTAAGTAGCTATTTCATCCATGGATGCTTGCATAAACATAGAAGATTAAGGGATTTCATCTGTTTTCCAGATTCAATTATATGCCTTTACACTAGTACCATACAAGGAGTCTGAGGTCCACCCACCTAGGTCTAATAGAGCCTAAAGAAGAAGGATTTATCCTTATACTTGGCCCAAGACTATAGTCAAGTGCATCCGTCATAGGAATTTGCTAGCCTTAGATGCATTTGTCTAGTTTTTTAGTTGTTTGTAAAACTGTTAAATCAGGAGCCAACAGTTACTTCATCTTTTTCTTCTACCATAGTTTCCATATTTTCTTAGAATCCAATAATATGTCTAGATGATCCACTATCAATTACCCAGGCACTTGATTTTTTTGATACTTGATATGATAGTGCTGAATGAAATACAATCTTCTCAGATTCTTCTTGTGAGTTTATATTTCCAATGTGGGCATAAGATGCTTGTTTCTTTGTTCTCTGAATACAATTCACAACATAGCACTCATATTGGCCACATCTGAAGCATTGGACTTGTGAAACATCTTTTCTAGGTTTTTTTTTTCACATGTAAATTATTCTTTCTTTTGAATTTCTTCTTCTTTCCTTTCTTCTTTGTTTGGTAACAAGAACTTGGATGTCTTCATCTAAGGATTTTTTTTGATTCCTTTTGGTAACAACTGTGAGACCTCACCCAGATCTATCATAACACATCTAATACATTTTTATTTTAACACATTATGACTCAATATGTCGAGACATTATTTGATGGATTGAACATTATTATATTATTTTATGTCATATGATGTTTTATTTTAAAATTCTTAATCATGTTATTTAATGTTTTATAAGCATGCACAATGATTGTGTATTACAGTTAATGAATTTAGGATTATGGATATGTTAAATACTTTAATTATGCAAAATTGTAATCATTAAATATGTGTGTGGAGATAAGATAAAGGTTATTTAAGTGAAAGTTTGATGTTTTGAGTAATGTGATTATCCAAATGATTTGTGTGTGTGTGTGTGTGTGTGTGTGTGTGTGTGTGTGTGTGTGTGTAATTTTTCTCAAGCTACTGATGTGTGAATTGAGTATGCATGATTATTAACCATGGAATCTAATGGAGAATAAAAAATTGACCCTATGTACAATCTATAAAACTTAGGGTTGAGTCTAATGAAGAGTTGTAGACCCTATTGTTTTGTATTTTATTTGTATCATAATTCGCATATGTGTATTAGCATGTTAATTAGGGTTAGCAAAGTAAACTGATAATCTAAGTTTGATTTAGTAAGCTAAGACTAATTAGTTAGTAACCTAGGTTAATTGCCTTAATTAGGGTTTAGTAGTAAGTTTGCATTCCAAGGGTTTTTAGAAAGTTCAAAAATTTCAAGCCAATTAATAGGTCCTAAAATAATCCTAGAGGCCAAAATTAATGAAATCCAAGTGCCTAGGGGGTATGTGTATGTGTTGGGGATATTTTCCACCCTTCTAGATCCTTCTATTGACTTTTATGACCTCCTAAATGTCTCATTTTACCTTTTAGTGCAAAAATTGAACATCTACTTGAGTTTTTCAAGTTTACACTATGCCATAAAGGTTGTCTTAATGTTAGAATCAAGTTGGAAGGCCCTAGAAGGCTTGAGTCAAGTCTAAAGTTATTGCCATTTTAGGTGGGTGAGTTTAGAAGCCTATTTAGTTCTCATTTTGAGGGTTGAAGGGTGTTCACCCATTCTCTACATTTAGAGAGAGTCAATATAGGATTGAAAGAGGAAGAAGGATTAGCTCTTCTAAAAAAACTCCATTTTCCATAACCATTTTGAAAGTAGGATCCTTCATGGCCTTATTCTGCATGCCGTGTTTTTATTTTCTTAAGTAGACCTATTGCCTATGTGTGTATTTCGTATGTTTGATCAAACATGTGAGGGATGGGTTATTGTGGATTTCTTATTTGTTTTCCTTTCATGTTTTATATTTTCTTTTGTGGGGAAAATTATAAGGGTTGTGTTGGCATTACTCACCCTCAGATAGGGTAGAAGTGGCCATGTACAGGAGGATGGCCTTAGTTGGACTTTGAGTCAGTGCATAGATGCTCCTCATGATGAGGAGAGGGAGAAAGTAGGTTGTTATGAGGCCCTACTTATTAATAGAAACTGTTTTGTGTTTGGGGAGATAATGAGTGAAAGAATGGAACTTCTTATGATTATTAGCCTTAGAAGAGGCATGTGTTTTGGTGTTGTGATTGACATCTCCTACCCTAGAAAAATCCACCTTCTCCTTAGTCTTGGTTTGATAAGGAACCTATTGTGTAAACCTAGGATGGGATTACTTATTTGAATATGTCTATGTGTTGAATCTGTTTGTCACTTAGTTAGTTTTAGTTCTCCATGATTACCTTGATGTAAATTTGTAGATTGCGTAGTTGACACCTTGATATGGAGCCAAACTGGATTCAATGTTTTGGTGTTCTTGAGTCAAATATTATGGAGACTTCGCCTTGGAAAAATGATCCTAATGTAAAGTTCATTGTTAACTTTATATTTGTAATGACAACAATATCGAGTTTTCTTTTTTGATTCTTTCTCAATTGAGTCCTTGAATTAGGTTTTCTAATAAAATAAATATGAGGTGGCTAGCCCATGTATGTTGAAAAAAAGAAAGAGCAATTAATCTCTTATGGCATTCCATGTACTTTTGATATTTCATTTCATATGCATATGATCAATGGTAATTAGATACAATGATGTTACACAAAGTTATGCAATTTGATTACGAACATGTGTTAGAGGAAATTCAATTTAAATGGATATTACTCATTATTGCATTATTAATAACTATTGATAAATACTCTTATTTGGATGCATAATATAACATCAAAAACTATGTTTTTAATACATCAATGAAATGAATAAAATATTACCCTTCTTATGTCATGATAAATTTCAAAAGGAAAAAACTGACCCTTAGAGGAGAAAAATAAACCTTGAAAAAAAATTGTATGAGAAAACTCAACACTTGGTGAGAAAAATGATCTTTAAGAAATTTTATCAATTTTAGAGAAAAAATGCTCTCTGCCTTTT
Organism: Cupressus sempervirens; assembly: GCA_028749045.1. NCBI lineage: Eukaryota > Viridiplantae > Streptophyta > Pinopsida > Cupressales > Cupressaceae > Cupressus > Cupressus sempervirens. The sequence continues at coordinate 947,810,751 of CM053785.1, read as the reverse complement.
GTATGTAAAGTTTTAATTCTCTTTCATAACAAAGAATATTCTTGGAAAAGGTTACTTTTTAAAATTTTGAACACCATTTTATAAAGAATTAGGTAATTACAAAATAAATAAAAATAAAAATAAAATCAAGTGAAACACTTATAACATAATACCCTTACCTTATCTTTCACCTCAACTAGAAAACTTTATATAATTAATTCTTACCTTTAAAGACAAGACCAAATTAGAATGAAAGACTCCTGCCATGCATATAAGGTGATGATGTCACCTACCTCTAAGCCCCCAGGTGGCTTGAGAATGGATACAACCTTTGGAGAGGTTGTAAACAAAGTAAAAAAAAGGGGTAGTAAAAAATTTAAGTTTGCATCCCTCATTAAATTTAAACTTAATCTTTTAAAACTCCCCCAATCTTCTCATGTGTCCCCCAATGCCTAAAACCTACACCACCCTTTCCATGAAAGCATTTTGATTGGGCATGCTATCCATGGAGAGGATAAGATATTTGTTGCATGGGTTGAAGTGTAGACACCCTTCCTCCAATCTAATTGGAGGAAGATTTAAGACTTTAAAACTAAACCTTTCCATCTTGCCATGTGTACCTCTTTAGTGTGGGACAAGATTTGCATGTAGGCGACAAGTTACAAGCCTAGGACTATGTGTAGGGGTGCTAGGAGCCACCATGCTTAGTGGTAGGTGTAGTTAGTATATGATTGTAAGGATATGATTAGTAAGGTTAGGGGTTAGTGTGAGTGGTAGGTTAGTTAAGAGGTAATGTTTTGAGAGATGTGAGATTAGTTTAGGATTAATTAAAAGTTAGTGTTAGTTAGTGTTAGTTCAGTTTTAGTTTAATAAAGTTCTAAAGTGATCTCATTTTAGATATTAAATTGTTAAAAATAGAATGGTGGATTGTTAGGATAAGTTAGTTGTTTAGTTAGGACTAGTATGCAATTAAGAATAGTGATGAAATTTTAGATTAGTTTAAAAATTTGAAATGTTTTCTTTTGTTATTTGTATTTTATTAAATAAATAGTATTATTTAAATAAAGGTATAGAGGGTTGTTTCCTTTTAAAATGTTTAGTTGTTTAAAATGGGGAAGTGAAATGAGTTGTTAGTTAAGGATAAGTAGGAGGTTGTAAGTTAGTATTAATATTTAAATTTAAATAATTTAATGACTTTGGAGATTTAATTTTCTATAATTTAATAGATGATGAAGTTGGATATATATCTAAGAACAATAGTCTATTCGGTTAAGACTATGTTGGATTAGGGTTGCAAGTAGAAATTTATGATAGATAACTAGGTTTAAGGGTCAAATTGATTTTAAATGTTGAAATAACTCATGAGTTAAATACCTTGAATAATTTAATAGTCAATATTTATGATTTTAACTAGTTTAAAAGTTCATTTAAATTATGGTAGTGAGCATTAAGTTAATTAGGAGAACGTTCTAAAATAAGGAAACCTATTTCAACTAGGAGATTGAACCAACACATGAAATGAAATATGGAACCTTAAAAATCTAATGTGTCTTGTGTGTCTTTAGTCAAACATGTTTTAACATAGTGGATTAATTAACTAAAATAAAAATAAATTTTTTTATGTGTTTTTCTTTAAGGAAACTCAGGTGTGGAAACAACTTCCTACACTAATCTCTTAAGGAAAATATGGTGCAAATCCTATTAAAATCTTCTACACTTATAGATTCAATATCATGTAAACAATAATATTGCAGTCAACCATGTATACAAAAAATAGATAGAGAAAGAAACACCTAACACAAAGATTTTTCGGTGGGGAAAAACCTTTCGGTAAAACAACCCCACCCCTTCAAAACCTGCACAATGTATTATCTTCAACACAAGGTTACAATACACTTGCAATGCAAGTTTAACATCAACAATAGAAGACTCCAACAACACCTCAGTACCTGCACACTCTCCTCATCCTCTCTCTTGCATTTACAACATGCAATACTCCTTTTATGAACATCTTAAGACCCAAAAAAATACCCACAAAGGAGTTGGGCATTTTTCGTGGCTCAATCACCAAGAACCATGCACAATGCCACATGTACATGCAATACCAAGAAAAGGGCATCCATCCCTTGAATAGGTAATGATAACTTGTCATAGAATCTGCCAAAAATAGTGGTGACAAGAGAAGTGTAAGAGAATCCATCATACCAACCTATTTTTGGCATATTCTCTTACACACACCAACCACTCATTCTTGGGTGCCCAAATAGGCCCCATGTCATAAGATGCTCTTACACCTGTCATAGCTCATTCCTTAAATAGCTCTTACACATCATAGGAATCCGTCATAACCATTTCAGCCATGATCTCCTTCACACACTTCAAGATGCCGACACATGTAAGTGATCAACATGCCAACTAGACATGTACACTCACATTCACATATTATTTGCAAAAAAAAAAACATTTTACAAAAAAAATAATAAGAATAGGAATTATCCAAGGTTGAGACACCTTATTCCTAACATTCTCCCACTTGTCAAACTCCTTGTAAGAGCAACAGGAACATAATAGGAATTAACTACTATAGGCCAAAAGGCCCATAGACTCCGAACACCATCTAAAATTCTCTGTGCCCACTAGTTTTGTTAATGCATCTGCAACATTCTTCATAGTATCTACCTGCTCCAAATTTACCTTTCCATCTTCCACCATATCTCTCACAAAGTGAAACTACACATCAATGTGCTTTGTTCTGGCATGGAAAGTTGGATTCTTTGCAAGGCAAATAGCACTTTGACTGTCACACCAAATAGTAATTTGTTTTGCATCAACACCAACAATAGAACACAATCTCTTAAGCCAAATGGCTTCCTTACAAGGATGAGTAGCAACCATCTAATCAGCTTCTGTAGTGGATAAAGCAACCACAGGTTGTCGCTTGCTTATCCAACTGATGGCACCACCAAACATAGTGAACACATAAGCACTAGTGGATCTCCTGTGATCAATATCACCTACCCAATATGAATCCACAAACCCATGAATACAAACTGAATGCGGAGATCCAGAAGAGTTACCATGATAACATATGGAGTAATATGATGTACCCCTCAAATATTTGAATACTCACTTAACTACATCCCAATCTACCCGTCCAGGATTAGCCATAAACTGACTCAAGACTCCCACTACTTGGGCAATGTTTGGTCTAGTATAGACCATAGCATACATAAGACTGCCAACTGCACTAGCATAAGGTACTCTACTCATGTCCTCCATCTCACTAGGAGATTTTGGAAAATCATCTATAGATAACTTTGTTCACATAGGAATAGGAACACATAGTGGTCTACAATCTACCATGCTGAACCTGTCCAACACAGACTTCACATAGTTACTCTGACTCAACCAAAGTTTTTTGTTAGACCTGTCTCTACTGATTTCCATACCCAAGATGTACCTAGCTGCCCCAAGATCTTTCATCTCAAACTGTGCTGACAACTGAGATTTAAAATAAAAAATCATACCCTTACCCTTCCCAAACAACAACATATCATCAACATATAATGCAACAATAAGAAGGCGATCATTTTCAACTCTAAAATAAACACAATGATCTGATTTCAATCTTACAAATCCAATTGACAACACAAAGGCATCAAACTTAAGGTACCACATCCTAGGATATTGCTTCAAAACATATAGAGATTTCTTTAATCTACAAACTAAGGATCCTTTACCTTTAACAATGTAGTGCTCAGGCTATGACATATAAGTCTCTTCCTCCAAATAACCATGAAGGAAAGCTATCTTCACATCCATCTGTTCTATCTCTAAATCATATGATGTAGTAAGAGATAGCAAAAATCTAATGGATGTCAACTTTGCAATAGGAGAGAATATTTCACCATAATCTATTCCCTCTACTTGTGAATACCCCTTTGCAACCAATCTAGCTTTGTACCTTTCAACACTGCCATCTGCATAGAATTTCTTCTTGAACACCCATTTACAGCCAACATATTTTCTCACTTTAGGAAAAGGTACAAGGTCCCAAGTTTTGTTTTTCTCTAATGAAGCCATCTCATCATCCATAGCCTCAATCCAGGAACCTAAATCTTCCATGCCCAAAGCCTCTTTCACAGATCTAGGCTCATCAGTGTTAGTAATCAAAGAAAAGGCACAACTAGAATCTAACATAGAATAACCAAACCTTTCTGGTTGCTTTCTTTCTCTCGTGGATCTCCTCAGGGTTTGAGGTTGAGGTTGTTCTTCCTCTTCTTCTGAACTATCAGACCTGCTAGAGCTCTCCTCATCATTAGACCCAACATGGTCTCTCTATTCAGTCTTCTTAGGGGTAGGAGGCAATTGGACAACATCTTTTTCCTTTTCTTTTTCTTCTGGTTGTAGCACAATAGGAGAAGATGTTAGCTCTCTAAAAATAACATTTCTACTATACAATACCTTACTAGTCATAGGATCCCAAAGCTTGTAACCTTTCACACCAGCATTGTACCCAATGAAAATACATTTAATAGCTTTGTTTTCCAACTTAGATCTTTTCTCCTTTGGAACATGTGCATAAGCTTCACAACAAAAAATGCAAAGATGTCTAATTGAAGGCTTCTTACTAGACCACACCTCCATGGGTGTCTTACCAACAAGGGCTGATGTAGGAGATTTGTTAACCAGATAGCAAGCAGTGGCCACAACTTTGGCCCAAAACCTTTGTTCTAAACTAGCTCCACTAAGCATACTCCTAGCCTTCTCCATCAGTGTCCTATTCATTCTCTCTGCAACTCCATTTTTCTGTAGTGTATAAGGAGTTGTCTTATGCCTCTCAATACCTTATTCTTTATAGAACTGTTCAAACTCTACTGAGCAAAACTCACCACCATTGTCAGTTCTCACACACTTAATCTTCTTACTAGTCTGATTCTCTACAAGGGCTTTAAATTCCTTGAATCGACTAAAGACTTGTGTCTTAATTTTAAGGAAATAAATCCATGTCCTTCTACTGTAATCATCTATGAAAGATACAAAAAATACAGACTTGAATATTGAAGGAACTTTTACAGGACCAAATACATCAGAATGAATAAGATCCAAAACATCAGAAGATTGGTGAGAACTAGAGTAAAACTGAACATGATTTTGTTTACCATAGACATAGTGTTCAAAGAAGTCAAACTCAAGATTGCAATAATTTAACCCCTCAAGAAGATTTTTATTTTTCAGGGTTCTAAGCCCCTTTTCACCAATGTGACCAAATCTCAAATGCCACAACATTGCCTTTTCTGCTTGAAGCTTGCCTTCCAAAGTGTTTGCATTGCCATCAGAACCAATAACCACAGTATTCTTCACTGCTTGTTCAGATGGTGAGGATGAAGAACTATTACATAGAGGAATACATGCATCTAGTTGAAATAAGGTACCTCTCCTAGTACCCCTTCCAAGCACTATCGATCCTCTCATCATCTTGCATCCTTCTTTCAAAAAAACAACTTGCACACCTACATCATTTAGCATACTTATAGATAATAGGTTTTGTGCCAAACCTGGAATGTGCATAACTCCATTAATTCCCTTTACTCATCCATTAGGAAATTTGATAGTGACCCTTCCACGTCCAACTATCTTTAGGTGAGAATCATCACCAAAGTACACCTTTCCACCATCGAACTCTTCATATTTTGAGACTAGTTTTGATGAGAGGTCATGTGAAAAGATGCAACCAAGTAAACCAACCACACATCATTAGATGCATGGTCTGCCAAAGCTATGATGAATGCATCACCATCTTCTTGAGATCTTTCTGAAGCTAAATCTGAACCTTTCTTCTTCTTCTTTGGCTCTTTGCAATCTTTACAAAAGTGCCCTAGTTTATCATAGTTCCAACATTTTGCCTTGGACTTATTGAAAGTCTTTGACTTCCCATGGGATTTGGATCTACCCTTATTGTTAGACTTATTGTCATTTTTCTTCCCTCTTTCTGTGGATCTCCCATGAACAACAAGGGCTTCTTTTTCTGAAATGAAAGCCTTTCTTCACATCTCCTCTAATAGCAGTGAAGACACCACATCATCTATTTTGAAAGTGAATAATGTGCTTTTGAGAGCCATCACAAGATGGTCCCATGAATCCGGTAAAGAACACAAAAGTGTGTAGCAATGATCCTCCTCCTCTAACTTGACACCAATTGATGTCAACTATGTAGCCAGAAAATTAAATGCATTTAAATGATCCGTTAAGGATCCACCTTCCTCCATTCGCAGAGAATACAACTTCTTCCTCACGAACAACTTGTTCACCAAAGATTTGGAAAGATACATGGCCCCAAGTCTTTCCCACAAACTATATGCGATTTTCTCATCTAGAACATTCATAAGGACTGCATCGGTTAAACAGAGTCTTATGAGACCCTTATATTTATGGTCTTTGATATCCCAATCTTCTTGAGCTATAGTTTCTGGTCTTGTAGCATTTGAAGTCACTTCCCATAGGTCATGATCTTCCAACATGTCTTCCATCTTGAGTTTCCACAACTTGAAATTAGTGCTATTAAATTTCTCCACTTCCATTCTTCCATATGATGAACTCACCATCTCAATCTGCAAATAAGATTTAGGATGCTCTACACAAGACTCCCACTCAACTTGATATTAGCTTAAAAAACCCTACCCAACAACTAGGATCAAAAGTTGATCAGGCTCTGATACCACTTGTAAGGAAACTCAGGTGCGAAAACAACTTCCTACACTAATCTCTTAAGGAAAGTATGGTGCAAATCCTATTAAAATCTTATACACTTACAAATTCAATATCATGTAAACAACAATATTGCAGTCAACCATGCATACAAAAAATAGATAGGGAAAGAAACACATAACACAAAGATTTTTAAGTGGGGAAAAACCTCTCGGTAAAACAAACCCACCCCTTCAAAACCTGCACAAAGTATTATCTTCAACACAAGGTTATAATACACTTGCAATGCAAGTTTAACAGCAACAATAGAAGACTCCAGCAACACCTTAGTACCTGGACACTCTCCTCTTCCTCTCTCTTACATTTACAACATGCAATACTACTTTTATGTGCATCTTAAGACCCAACAAAATGCCCACAAAGGAGTTGGGAATTTTTCATGGCTCAACCACCAAGAACCATGCACAATGCCACATGTACATGCAATACCAAGAAAAGGGCATCCATCCCTTGAATAGGCAATGACAACTTGTCATAGAATCTACCAAAAATAGCGGTTACAAGAGAAGTGTAAGAGAATCCTTCATACCAACCTATTCTTGGCATATTCTCTTACACACACCAACCACTCGTTCTTGGGTGCCCAAATAGGCCCCATGCATAAGATGCTCTTACACTTGTCATAGCTCATTCCTTAAATAGCTCTTACGTGTCATAAGAATCCATCATAACCATTTCAGCCATGATCTCCTTCACACACTTCAAGATGCTGACACATGTAAGTGATCAAGATGCCAACTAGACATGTACACTCACATTTACATATTATTTGCAAAAAAAAAAAAAAAAGAATAGGAATTATCCAAGGTTGAGACACCTTATTCCTAACATTTTGCCTGATATTTTGGGCATGACAGCAACCTAGCTTCTTCTTGTAGACAATCCGATCTTAATTGGTCTAACTTTGAGAGTTTTGATCTTAGACTAATGCCTTGTTTGAATGGTTCCCAAGAATTTGGTAGGCCACTTAAGGCTGTGAGGGATAACTACTTGTTGTGTATTTCATAGCCAACATTAGACAATTGATGAGAGATAATTCTCATAAAGTAGACATTCACAGATTCACCTTTGTTCATCCTTATGTGGTTTAGTTTTGTTTTTAGTGCAAGATTTCTTTTGGTATTATTTACCTCAAATTTTTTTTCTACGGACTTAGCATGAGGTATGTAGTTGTTTGTTTTTCTAGAATAGGCACAATGTGATTCCTTATAGAATCCATTATTAATTTTATAGCTTTCTTATTGTTTTCAATCCATTGTGAATTTTCTAGCTAATTCTTAGGCTTTGATCTTTTATCTTTAACAAATAAATCTACTTTTTTTTCAAACAATATCATCATGATTCATAGTTTCCATGCTATGAAGTTATTGGCTCCCTCAAGCCAATCCTCAGATTTGATTGCACTTGTCATCTTTGAAAGATTATTCAATCTGAATTCTCAAGCTTAACTTTAGTTCTATTATAACTATGGCTTTGATACCATGTAATTGAATTAAACTTATATCAGACTAAATGTTCTTTTCTCTTAATCAAAGGTTACTAATTTAGTTTTTACTTTTATTTTTAGGTATAAGACTTGATGTAACTTTATCAAAATTGAACAATGTTTTCAATCTTTAATGCCTATAATATATATATATATATATATATATATATATATATATATATATATAGAACTCACATTGTATGTAAGAGCACAATCTACAATTATATCATTGAATGTATGAACCCAATCTGCAATAATGTTAATCTCTAATTTTGAGTCTCAATTTGCAACAAGACAATGGTGTTGGAAATCTAATGATGACTAAAGTGACTAAGAGGGGGAGGGGGGGGGGGGGGGGGGGGGGGTGAATCAGGATACTTAAAACTACTTTCACTTAATCCCACTTTATTAGATTATTTAATCTACTTGTATGCATGGAGCATAAAGAAATAAGAGTAACAATACCATAACACTTTGACACAAGATATGGTAACCTAGAAACCCTCCAAGTAGAAGGGAAAACTAGGGTGGGGATGATAACCACAATGCTTCACTAGTGTAGTAATATAGTTAGCCTATTAAGGCTTACAATTGATCACTTCTAGTGATCTACTCAGTTAAGAGTAAGAAGGACTATTAGGTCCACCTTGTGAAAGGATTTATACAATACAATTAAGTATGCACTCAGTTAGGAGATTTTGTAAGGACTGTTAGGTCCACCTTGTTAGAGGATTTGAGACTGATACACCTGTTAGGATGAATCAACAAGTTGATCTCTGTAATGTAACTTTTTTTTTCTTATGAAGATGTTTGAATAATATCTTGATCACTTATTTGTGATAGATGAGTCTTTTCTTTGCCTTTTGTACTACTTGATAGCATCCTAATCAATCTGATCTTCCATTTGCTTGTGATAATAAATGTAACTCCATCATATATTATGATGAAACAAAGTGTCTTCCTTATATATTGATCCAAATAATAACTTTACTTTAGGTTGGCTATAATAGAAATTTAGTGGCTCCAAAAAAATTACCAAGTTGGCTCAATGATGATACTCGAGTCCAATATATTACTTAGGTGATATGGAGAGACTCAAGAAACACTATCAACTTGACTGACTTTTGCACTTAGCTGAATCTAGATGCTTGGTTCACATTGATCACTCGATAAGCTTAGTCAGATCAGTTCACACTGCTCTACCTACTCAATTCTCATTCTAAAACTAGAATGCCAAACTAACTCAATTTACCCTAGAGCTTGATTGATATTTTTATTTTAGTTCGTACATGTTCTCGGTTAACACTCTTCTATATATCAACTTGAGCTATACTCATTTCTCATGCCGACTAAGTGATTTGGTAGTATTGACAATATGTATTTCTATAGGGTCAACAATCTCCCCCTTTGACATTAGTGATTAAAACATTTGTCATGATCAAAATTTTCAATCAAAATCTTTTAGTCAAACTCCCTCTTTATATGTGCTTTGTTTTGCAACTCAGTTTGAACTAAAAACTCTACAACTCAATTTGAACTAAAAATTCTATTTTTGATTTTTCAAAAATTAGTTTTGTTTGTTTATTTTCTTTTTACATACCTTCTATATAGTTCTTATACTGTACATATTTCCTCATATATCCCCCCCTTTTTTTTAACAAATGCCAAATTTTACAAGAATATGCCAAAATGAGAGAGGACATCATGATGTATCTTCAGAATCAAAGACATGGTCTTATCCAAATTATTTTGCAATACCTTTAAGATGTGTAGATCTCTCTAAAGCTTAGTTGATAACTTCATCATATGCTCTGCCACTAAAAGGTTTGTGTCTTTGACTAGTGTCTTTGCATGTTCAATTCTCTTCTGCATGATGTTTCCCCATATAGAATTGAACATGAAAGCATATTGAGTAATATCCATGTTCTTACTCAACTGAATACACTATAGCTTAGAAATATCTAATGATAGGTTCTTCTTTACCACCTTGCATGCTAGGTCAATTGCCTCACAAGGAACACTGTTGGATCGACTTTAACTATAGACCTTGTGAACTATGACATGGATTCCAAACTTGATTTCTATATCAATAATATTATTCAACTTCATGCCTCTACTATCCCATTCAGCAGGGTTATCTTAGAAAAATCTCCTTATGTTAGGGTTTTAGTTACCTTGGACTTTTTTTATCATTGTGTAACCAGTAATTCGATGAATTTTCTTTTTGGTGATTAGCACTGGTTGTTCATGCTAGAAGGTCATGTCATGGACTCAACTCAATATAAACTTGATCCACTTCACTTGAAAGTTCCTCGACATATGAAGGATGTAGGTCAATCCATTAACTTCTAGATGCTTGTGTTTGGGTTTTAATGCTCCATTCTTACACAACACATTGTATGCCTGATCTAACTCAAAATTACCCAACTATTGACACAACTACATTTGACCCCATTTTTCGGCCAAAAATTTTGACCATCAATTAAAAAGGTTTAGGTTGGTCAGATTGTAGAAGGAAAATTTTCCCTTTTTTAAAAATCTAACTAGTGTTGGTCAAAATTTTGACCAATATGAGCTTTAACTTTAAATCATTTCACCGAGCGCAGGAAGGAGCTAGAGTTTAAGTTTTTATTTGCAAAATTTGTCATGAAACTGAGATTGAGATTGAAGGAGCTGGTTTGGTGAAGAGGCAAAAATGGTTGAACAATTCGATGTTTTCAATTTCCTATTGCTAGACTCTATTCTAGAGGCACAGGAGTTGAGAAGAGGAGGTAGATCAGGGTTTTCTGAAGAAAGAGATGATGTTCAAAAGGAGGAATGGAGGGCGTAATAAGCACGATCGTATTTCTAGGTTTGCCTGTTCTTTCTTATTTTCCTGTCCTTGTTTTCGTTCTTGCTGTTTTTTGATAACTGGCCTTGTATGCTTGTGTTTTGTTCCCATGTTTACTACAAATTTTCATTTGTTCTACAAAATTTCTCCATCAACTAGATACATGCAACTTCTAAAACTTTCCCCCCAATTTATTCTTTTGTAGGGTTTGTGAACTATCCTCAACTAGATGCATGCAACTTCTAAAAAATTACCACCCCACAATTTATTCTTTGTAGGGATTTTGAATTGTTATGTCCAATGTATTCAGATTATATTTCTATTCATGTTGAGTATGGTGTACAATCTTTTGCATATTTTAGGTTTATTATTTATAATTATATTTACAATGCTGTGAAATTTCCATAATGCTAAGGAATGGTTGCTTCTCTTAAGAATAGAATCATCTTAGGGAACAAAATGTGTTTGTTAGTTTAGGATTCTAGTGTAGGCTTTTCACTTATGTTATTATTAGAATTTACATTTTCTAGTAGATACAATACACTATAGCATTAACCATGGAGTAAAAGTTAAAGCATGGATATAACCTCTTTCGACTCATTCACATTTTTGTTGTTGATATCTTTCTATTTTTCCTTGGTTTATATGAAGAGATACTTGGAACTCTAATAATTAAGCTACAATAGATGGTCAGCAATGAGAATCGGTGACAAAATACATAAAATTATTTTTCTTGTTTGTATAGACCTGTTCTAGTGTTCCTGTCATAGAAAAAATATTGTCAGTTATAACAAGTAGGTATTAAGTAACATATTCATCAAATACATATCTACATATAATTTGTGGTTGATTATAGGTATCAATGACATTTGTTTGTAGTTCCTCTGTTGTTCCATATTATTGTCACACCTTGTAGACCTTGTTTTGTGAAGTCTGTGTGTAAAGCTCTTTTGTACTTAAAAGTGTAGATTATTAATTTGTGATCTTTTTCGGGAGTATCAATTATTCATATCAAGCCATGGTGAAAGCTTCTAGAGATGTAGATCTAACAAGAGCGACTGTTTTAACTTTCTAGATATTTGCACATACATAATAGGTAGTAGCCTACATAACCAATTGGGATTCCTTTGATTAATAAACAACTATGATGTTGATGGAGTTGCATATGGAATAGAAACTAAAAGGAATAAAACACCTTGATATAAGACAAGATTGATAGTTTGAGAATAAGATCACTTACATAACAGATTGCTATAAATATGTAAACCTGTGAAAAGAAGCTATAACCCTCAATTTAGCATTAATCTAGAGATTGTATATAAGTTTTTTGTAACACGAGTTCTTATTGTAGTGGGAAGCTAATCATATTTTACTTTTGTGGACTGTGTCTAATTTTTAAGCTGTTCTATATTCTTTATTTGTGCTTTAAAATTCATAATGTCCTAGTGGAAGGTTGTGAATTTCATTTCATTTTGAAGGTTGCTACAAAAGAAATTTCAAACATTATATAGGCCTCAGTCAAATATGTTTGCAAAGTGGGACATGTTTTGGATTTCAAGAGATTATTCATAGGTAGTATTGAAATGTTTCTTCTACCTATTGTAGTGCAGGCATCTTGTATTTGCTTTATTAGGCTAGGAGAAAGATTTGTGTTAGGAGAATTTGTGAGAAACTTTTACATTTTCTTGTCTCTACATACTATTGATTCACTTATTAGACTGTGTAATATGCTATTGCCACCTTTAATAAATCTCTCACTGTAATGTCTTAGTCACAGACTCACAAGTGGAGAGATTTTAATAGGCATAGTTTTTGATTGAAGTATGAGAGCCAGTTGACCGAAATAATAGATCAGTGAAGGAGAAGGAGAGTAAAAAAGTAGTAATATTAAAGCTTTAATGATTTCATCTTTTGCACTTGCTTCAAATACCCACACCATACTGAGGAATTGTGGAATATTTGCATCAAAATCAATTTATAATAAGCCTTAGTTCTAATAGTGACCTACCTAATATGTATGATGATAACAAGTAGATTATAACAGTAGAACAGAGAAGGAAAACTTTAAACATGAACAAGATCATAAATCATATGATGATAACATATTGGAAATGATAAACTTATGCTTGAACAATGATAAAGTTTATTGTTAATCAATATTCTATCAAAGTTTCAAACTGATTAGGTATTGAATTAATCTTGATAAACAACGAGCTAATACACAAACAAAAAACTAAAAAAATAATTAGAAATCTCAATCAAGGTCCTTAGCTATCATGCTCTCTACCAATTACCCAGTACTTGGGATATGTGTACCCAATACTTGGGTATGTGGGTATGAGTTCTAGGGGTGTGGGTACAAGTACCCATGCAACATTGATAGTTTATCAGAACACCAATTTTTTTTTTCTTGAAAGTGAACTTTGGTGTACAAAAAGCAATTAAAATAATTCTAATAATCCTAAGGTACAACACCTTTTTATTTTTCTTGGTCTTTCTTATATGCAAGTTGCCTCATTAGAATCCATTATTATTTGTCTTTAGAGAGAGAAAATATAAATTGGTAATGGCTGGAGTAGAATGTGGCCTTAATTTGGTCAAGGAAGATAGGCCTTAGGCATTTGGTAATAGAACATGGGCCTACTTGAGTGATAGGCCATGTAATTGTACAAGATTATAAATGATTGAATATCAACCTTCTACAACAGAAAATGGTAAAACGGTGCTTCAGTGAGCACTCCATCATGAGGTGGAGGCCTACCCCCAATTTTTAAATGCCTAAAAAAAATAAAAATAATTGCTTCCTTTTTACCATAGTCTTATAGTTTCTTTCTATATTTGTAGCTCTAGAAAGTGCCAGATAGTCCACTAGAGAAAAGGTCACAAGCAAGAATGTCAGCCACCAAATAGTACCACTAAATTTGATTTTCCAATTCCATTCAAGATGGATGAAGTTAAATCTTTTGATGTGAATATACAAGAGGCAAGAAACTTTAGTTCTGGATCTCAAATGTTGGGTTCTTCTATTAGTGCTGAAGTTTCTGAAACCTTTGCTTCAGGAGTGATTGATTTGTAGAAGACTAATTCTGAAGCAATAGAAGAAATCTCAGAGATTTTGGTTTCTAATGCAACTGAACCTAGAGAACTAGCTATTTTTTCTATTGAACCTGAAGTAAAAAACTTAGATATCCATCTATCAAGTAGTATCTAAGCATATGTCTATGCAAAGACTTCTCCCATGGATGGCAAGCATGGCTATCAATGTACACTCTCGAATTGTTGCATTACAGGTACGGAGGCTTTACAAGATTATGTCAACTTAGATACTGGCAACTCCTGTGAAGGAATCAATCTTTCCTCTGAAAATAATGTGAATCAAGTCACCTCCCTAGTAGGTGAAGTGAATCTTATCCCTTGTTTTAGTGAGAGAACAATCAAAATGTGTGATGATCCAGTCTCTCCTAGTTTAATCAAAAATGTTATAGGGTTTCTAGTTTTTGAATAGAAAATTAATAGGTCTTTGAGCTGCACTCATGATCTTTTGAATTCTAGTGGGTTTATTACTAAAATAACTCTAGATAGTATACATGAAAGATTTAAAACAAAGAATAACATATGTGACCATCCTCTTGATGACTCTTCAAGTACTGATCATCATATTGTTGATACTGTTATTTCTGAAAATCATATTTTAGATACTGTTAGTGAGTTATGTCATGTGGATGTTCCATTTTTTGGAAACTCTAATATTAGTATCTTTAGTTCTACCATTTCGAGCATCAATGTCCCTTTTCTTCAAATTTCTACTAGCTTAGGTTTAGAAGGAGCTTTGCTAATCGGTGATCTTGGTTCTAGCTCATTATTGAATTTCATTAAGTTCCAAAGTCAGGAGCCAAATGAATTCAATACAAAAATTTCAGAAGATGAACTCCAATGTTCAAGCACTTCTATATTGTTCTGTGATACTTATGAAATTCTAAACACACCTTAAATATAACCTACACACATATTTGCAATGCCACTCACAATTACAACAATCCTTTTGCATTTACAGCTTTCAACTTGGAGAGTATGGAGAAGAGGAAGGAGACTTGTATAGTTTATGGCACGTCACCCTAAAGTATTCACTTTACTCACACAAATGAAACTCATGGCTTTAAATCTTGAAATTCAAAATACACATTCCTTGATGCGAAATATGAAGATTTTATACAAAATCTACAAGTGGTCCCAAGGGTACCCTAGGGAAGTTGGATACTTTGGTTTTCCTACAAGCTTCTTCCCCTTATAAAATCCTAAACTAAACCTTATATATGATCCATTCACCCATTTGCATGACAACTCAACTACCACTATTACTTGAAGAGGAAGGAGAGAAGAGGATAGGAGCATGCATTGTCTACCACTAGTCACTCATGAATGGACACATTTATTGCACAAATCAAACTCATGGTGTGAAATAATAAAATGCAAAATACGCTTTTTGATACCAAATATGACACCTTTCTACACAATCTATACATGTTCCTAAAGGCACCTCAGGAAAGTTGGATACAACAGATAGGTACAAGTGTTCTGTTGGGACCATATGCTTGAGTACTTTTCCTCTAATAGTGTTTCAAGCTTGGAAAAAAGGTTTGTTGGGTGCTATTCTTTGGCTGTTTAGCTTTGCAGCCTAAAAGATTCATTTCCATTGCTTCTATTTCTTTTGCCAAAGTGGGGGTGGCTATAGTTACAAAGTACACATTCTTTCCTCTCTTAAACATATAGTAGCTAGATAGACATATGCCCCTCCTTGGACACATGTATCCTAACCGTATGGATACATATTAGATAACATACCCACATGAGCCCAACAAACCTTAATTTTTAGACTGTGCAGGATACTATGTGAAAATTTGACATAAATCTTCCTAAACTTATTTAACAAAACTAGAACCAAATGAGGATGACAAATGAAATGTTTTTTCTATTTTGGGGACCCATTTTTTGGGTTATCTTCTGATGCAACTCTATAATTTTTTTTGCATAGTGAATTTTTCAATGTAAACTTATAAATATGTATGGAGCAATTATTTGTCTATATTGCTTTAAAAGTAATGCAAATAGGGTGAGATTACATTTGGGTTTACTTTTGGTGATGTCATTAACTAAAGTTCAAGAGACTCATTTTGTATCATTAAGTTCATCATGTAGGAATGAAAATGATGTTGAATGAAAATTTTCTAACTCTTAAGTGTTTTTAGAGCCTATGGAAGCATTAATTATGTAGAGCATCTTGAGTTGGATGTTTCCTAGGGTGCATTTAGACAATCATCATTAGCTGAGAAGCAAGAGACTCATCTTGGATAGTTGAGTCCATCACGTGGGATGGACAATCATACTACTGAGCAAAATTGATCTATCTCTGATGTTCTTGGAGAGCGTAATGTAGAACATAATATTAGAACTTTAGTTTGGGTGTTTGTTGGATGAGGAGTTCTAGTTGTGAAGGTTTATTTTCTACTCCATGATTATGCTATATGTCTTCAACTACTAAGCTCATGTTTTTTAAGTTTAAACTTTAAAAGTAATTTAGACATTTTATCTCATGACTTCCAATTTTATCATGTTCTGATCTTCTTTGGGTAATAATTTGCACTTTTGGACAATTTTATATTATCTTTTAATAGATTTATATTTATTTTTGGACAAATGTATAGACACCACAATGTATATGGGAGGTCCTTTTCTTATGAAAATGCATGCATCCACTATATGTAGATGCTTTTTTAATGTAAAATTGTAAGTGGATCTGCATGATAGTGGTTATTGGTTAAATATTTTTAGGTAGAAGGAAATACGGTGCATATAATGAAGGTATTGGCTAGTCGCCCCAGAGCAACACAAAGTCTAATTGAAGATGATTCACTTCAACTTTTATTTCAAATGGTTGCAAAATGAGAAAATATTGGTACACTTCCTTTGCACATAGTTCAACTTCACCGACATGCTATGCAGGTTAAAATTAGCCATAATTTATGCCAATTCTAGGAATAATATGAGGGTTTCCTTTGAAATTTTGAGCTCTCTTAATTATAAGATTTTAACTACCATTTCAGTTGTAATGTAGATACTTGGTCTCCTTTTGGTCAATGATAATGGAAGCATAGCCAAGTACATTCACACTTGGCATTTGGTGTGTTTACTGATGACTAATTAGGCTTATTAATTCAATGTATTGAGTAGTCAAATAATCATTCAGTGGATGAATGGCCTTGAACTTATTATGGTTTTATAACTTGTTAAATATTTGATTTCTATGGATTTTAATTTTCTAAGCTAAAGCGCATGTTGATATTTGTTACTATTAGAGTTATTTCTTTATCTAGGGGCAAAGATAAAATTATTGTTTTTTTTTTTCAAGTTTCAAAATTATTTTTATCAGTCATTTGTTTCCTAGCTAGTTTTTTCTTTGTTGGTTCTTGGTCATTGCTATCTCAAAACCATTCCATTAATTCTCAAAATACATCTAATCAAATGGCTAATGTAGATAGTGAATGAAGAGGAAGGTCTCTATATTGTTGCAAATATTATGAATTTGAGGTATACTTTGATTGTTATTCAGACATTTGATGCTGAAGTTGGCTCATTCATAATATTTCTCCATCATAACTATTCCACTTTTTGCTGTCATATTTTAGATTCATAAAGATGGATATAGTTTCTAGCTCAAGTGATTTATCTTTAATACACATGCTATTGGTCCAATGGAAAGTAAATTGAAGGAAGAAAAATAAATTGGAATTCCTTGTGCCATGGTGGGATCTATAGCTCGAACTCTTAGTTAATCAGTTTTAATTGATTTTCCTGTCAAAAAATTCAGATTTTAGGTAGAGAATCTGTAATCTTAAACATAAATTTGAGTGTTATAAAAAATAGTTGTGGAAAGAGTAACTTCAACAATTAGAACCATTTGTAGCTTTCTTAATTCATTCTGGGTAATATAGTTGACGAGGATATAACCTCTTTTGTGGTTAATGAGGGGATGCATATGTATGTTATTTATTGTAATAGGCAGAGAGCATTTTCTTTGCTCTTTTTTGCAGTGGAGAACAAACCATTTATTGAACTTCTAGTGGTAGATTTTCATTCCTGGCCTCAGCATGTTTGTGAGAAGAAGATTCAAATTGGTCTTGCTCCAACTGCTATAGTTAGGATACACAAACAAACAAATGATACCTTGAAGCCTCAAAATGGTCTATCTATATATCCTCTTTGGCCCATAGGTAACTGGCCCACTAGAATAGATCCAATTGGATTTCCAGTTACATTAATTGCAACAAGGATAGAGCAGCAATGATTAAACTAGTAATTGCAACACCATCTTGAGAAATACAATAAACATATTCAAAGGTTAATTCATTTAATATTCTCACAAAGATTCAGGCTTTTATTATAATGATTGGTTAATGTATCAAAAATAATCTCTTAGTCAGAAAATCTTAGAACAAAGCAAGGAACCATTATTTTATTTCTAATCTTGTTGTGGCATTCTTTTCTAACTCATCTAATACCTCCATCATTACTACCACATTGAAACTGGTTCTTTTCCAACTAATCTAACATCCTTGTGGCTTTGAATATGTTAGGAATTCTCGTCTACTCTCAACAAGTATTTAAAGGATGTATGAATTTGGTGTAATCATCTAAATCTCTATCATTTATATTTATTCTTATACCCTTGTGTGTATGCCAACTATATTGATCAACATGAAGGGATCTTGCAGATCAATTTGGTAATATGTCAGAGATTCAACACTCTTTAGGCAATATTTAATAATGTTCCTAATTTTTGTCACTGCTATGAATAGTATTTTTCTAGCTATGGTTGATAGAATACCTTCTTTAGTTGGTGGTTATTTGATCTCCAATAGTGAATATTCTTTTGAATATAATTGCTAGATTTATTCAAATGTCTATAATCTAATCCTATACAAGTTTTTGCCTTATCTTCTTCTCTGTCTTTGTCAACAGTTAACTTTGATTGCTAGTGATTTATTTTCTTTTAATTTTATCATGATTTCTCCTCTTGTCTAAACATATCTTGGAATCTATGACTTTTTTTTGTACTTCTTCCTTGTGTAAATATTCAACAGTTAAAGTCAAATGGCTAATTGTTCAAATACATAGATCTAATGAATAAAAGGGGACTGAGGTTTAATCTCATATCCTCTCCAAAATGAGATTGAGAAGCTTTATATCTAGTCAATATGGAATGATGAATCATGTTATACATTGATAAGTAGGAGATATTTTCCATAGAAAGTCAAATTGTGATATTGCTATCATGATTTAACTCATGAAACACAGGTCAATGAGTTTGACTAAAAAAAAATTACATAGTTAAATTCTGATCATGATATCACAATGTCCCATATTACTAATATCATGGCTACTTAGATTCTTAACAAATATTTCCTAAGGGTAATCATATTAATTCATACTATTTGGTTATTGTGTGTATCAATGTCTCAGTGTGCATTTGTAGTGGTAATCTTACTAGTTAGCAATTTGTATGATGCCTGTTGGTGGAATTGTCATGTGGCAATGATTATTCAAAGGGATATCTATTATATTATTAATTATGTGTCTCACTAGGAAATTTATAGGGAGAAATCCAATGTAGATGACTATTTCAACATTGGTATATTGCATCTAGCTAGAAGCCATGTCAAAAATACAATGCTAAACCCTTATTTGAATGTTCATGTCCCATTATCTCATAATCATTTTTGTCAGTCTTTTCTCTTTATGTGATGTTGCCTAGCCAATTCCTATTATGCTTATTTTATGGCAATATTATCCTTCCTGGAATATTCATGTGTAGGTCTATGAAGGCTTCCCCAAATTATATTTGGGAGAAAAAGAAAAGTTTGCCAAGGCTGAAAAAAGTGGTCAACCAGAGTCACTTTTTATTCATCCTTGTACACAGTGGTATGCATGTGAAGAGAAGCTTGAAGGCATAGGTTTTGATTTGATTCATGTACCTTTTATTTCCAGAAGACAAACAAAATCTATACTAAAAGGAGTAGAAAGAGACCAGTTTGGTGTTTGACATATTTGTTTTTCTATGCACTCATCTAAAGAGGAACTTGAGGAAGCATTAATGGTTATGAATCCCAAAGAAGTCATTTCAACCACTTCCAACTACAAAGTGACTAAATTGCAGTATGTTAGTAAGAAAATTGGAAATACTCAAAAATGGTCTCAAAATGATTCAGGTTTGCAGTCTAGAACTACAAATACCTTCTGTCAAGCTGGTTCAATATTAGGAATCAAACAAGATAGGGTTAATGATGTAACTGCATTTCATGTTTCAAATCAACTAAAATTTATTTTAGAATGAGAGAGAAACTCATATTTGAGAGTAGCTTTAGAAGAGAATCATTCTCACACACATGTGCACTTTTCTTCACCACTTAAACCCATTCCTCTTTTTGGGATAACAAGATACAGTCTTTCGCCATCTCCACCTATGTCTTTTAGTGATGAGGAGGATATTTTTAGCTCTTTAGAGTGCAAGAATTCAATAAATGATGAAGGACCTCTGTCACCTTCTCATTTGCCACAAGATATTAAGCATTTTATGTGTGGTGGAAAGAAAACATCTCAATTTACAGATTTAGTAAGGGCTAGAAAGCTTGATGATAAATCCATAAGCTCCACAGATCATGCAGGGGACTGCACATAGTCATCTGGAAGGATAGCTTTGCATATCAATGAGGAAGTAAAGAAGCCACATGTATTAAGTGGCCATTCAGAAGAGAGTGAGCATCCACTTGACTATACTGACCATCCAAGTCCAAAAAAATATGGTGCAAGTGATAGTGAACAAGTAAGCTGCATATAAATTTACATGATGGAAGAGAGCTTCTTAAGTTTTGATAGCCATTGCAAGCATCCCAGGTCACTTCATGAAAATGTTAGAAAAATGTATAGATCATTACATGTACCAATTCCTCAGCCCCTTTTTTCATTATTGGACCTTGCAAATATCACCAAGTGACCTAAAATTTGAAAATCTCAAAGTTAATCAGATGAAAAGAAATCACTATGGCTTCTCATTCAAACTCCTTTCTTGTTCATTTGCTAGATAAAAATTGGAGTCTAGATTAAGATAGTAGCATTTCATTCTATTATTCATTATTATAATGATTTTGTAAATTACCTCATTCTATGTACTATGATAATTATATTTTCTTATCAATAATGTCATGACACTCAATTGCTTTAGCTTAGTGGGGCTGGTTGTATACTAGTTGAAAAATTTAGTTGTACTCCAATGTAGTCCAGCCTAAAATTTAGTCAAATATTCATTGTTCAAAAGCTATTATTATTCTATGTAATATCATATTTTTTTGAATTCAAGTGCATTTAATATCAACTCAGTCTTCATCCTTATTAGCCAAAAATAATATTAGAAAGAAATTGTGTAAAATTTGGCAGCATGGAGTTCTTGACAGTTGCTACAATGAATGTTTAAAAGAGAGCAATTCTTATGCAGTAGCTAAATGGTTATATCTTCCAGATCAACAAGACCTGAACATTAGTAATGCATTTAAGCACCATACTTGAAAAGGGTTGTTCATTTGTCTTATCAAAAGAAGTTTCCTTGAATCTAAGAAAATGATTTGACAAATGTTTCTTTTGCATATAGTACCCATGTGGTGATACATAACATAATTAATTGTACTTGGCACAAACACAAATGTTAGCTTCACCACCATTTCTATGAACAATATATTTGTTGTGCTCGCAATCAATGTCCCTTAATAATGTTTTTCATCCTAATTATATAAACTAAGTCTTTTCTTGTGAACCATATTGAATTAAAGGATGCTTTTCTTTGAACAGGGTTGTTATGATTTTAGCAGATGTATAAACTATCAGTGTTGGAGCTCTATTTCTCATGATAGATTTTGAGTTTTTGATCACTTCATGTATAAATCTTTTAGGCTCTGAAGAAATTTTTGGATGGATATGCCATATTAACATTAGATCCAAAAATAAATAGAAACCCTATTGCAAACTTGGTGATAGAGAAAGTGCTATTAAGGAGTGGTTAAAAGGCTTGGCAGTGATTTGATTTTGATCAATAAGGTACGCTTCATGTGTCCAAACTTTGTCTACTCAAAATTTAGCTCTTGTTTATGGACTATTATTATTATGAGCTTTATAAGTTTATATAGTTCATTTCTCTATTAAAAATTTCTATTACATTTTTGTTTTCTTTGTGTTGTACATAATCCAAATTAAACCCATTTATTTCTTATTACAGGGCTGCATCAACCTTATGCTTGAAAAAAGAAGAGGAAGCCTCATGTTATAAGAGTAGAACTACAAGAGCCATAGTAGAATGTCAAATATAGTCACAATGTTCCTATTAGCATCATGACTATCTTTGGCATTCTCCTATGGCTTGTAAGGGAGATCAACTAGCGAAGATGCTCTGTTAGCTTTTAATACGCTTCATAGATGAGATTGCATTATATGGGATTCATTACTACACTCGAGAATGGGCTCATCTTCAATCTTCAAAAGATTAAAGATGAGCCCATTCCAAGTGTAGTAATGAATCTCAAAGCTCCTTCAGCCTAAGCATATGATGTCTTTCAGATGATCTTTCTAAAGCTACATCAACATTGTATCCTTTCGATGTTTGATTCTTCATCTTTCTTCTTTATTATTCTATAGAACAATTCTTATGGTTTAAGTTTTCTAGCATCAATTTTTAATTTTAGTCGGAAATCTCTATATATCTTTTCTTTCCAGATAGGGTTGCTTAGTTTTTATGTAAATGTCTTTGCTTTTGTAGCTTGGACTTGAATTCACCACCAATGTTCTTTATACTCAGCCAACAATATATTTGTACCAAGTATAGTGCATTGTAATGGTATTGTTCATACAATGTTGATGTTTACTTAAGAAGACTATTTTTATTTAGTTTTATTCGCCAAGTTTCCTTTTTAGTTTGATTTTGAGCTGGTGATGCTTGAGACTCAAATGCCTACAAATGCTTCATGCAGTGTCCAGTCTCAAGCCCTAATCACTAGGCAAGCTCCTAGCTCTTATTATAGTTTGCATGTGATTCTACTGAACTAAAGGATCCTTAACCACAAACAACAGTAGTCTCGTTTGCCCAAGATAATACAACTTTGTTTGGATTTAAATAAGAAATCCGCAGCAGCATTATTAGTGAGGATTTGTGTCTACTCAGAAACTTCTTATCCAAGAAAGCCTTCCTAAGGGTTGTGAGCTTGTGTACTTCTCCTTTACAGCAAAGGTTCAATACATGCTAGGACCCTACCCAAGGTTACAAATGCAAAGTGAACTAGTTTTTAATGCTTCTCACTAGCAATAAAGCATGTTTTATTAGCCCATTATCTAGCTAGTTCACCTTTATTTCATATTTAATGCAGGGACAAGGAGCTTCTTGGTCAAGGTCTTGCATTGAATGATGAATTAGATCGTGTGCTAGGGAAACACAACTCTATTACTACAGGGTCTCCTATTACGTGAAAAAGAACAAAAGAGAGTAAACTAGAATAAATTTGGTAACTTTCCACATTTCAAATGTGGATTATACCTTTGAACTATTGCATAGAGAGAGAGGGGGGGCAGGGTGTTGTAGAACTATTGCATAGCCAAGGAGACAAAAAAGGAGCCTCCTTGTCTCCCCTACCCCCACATGTGAGAGAGAACACTATTGCATAGAAAGGTAGGCAACAAAGCAAGAACATGCACTAGAGTTTTCCCTAAACTAGGTGTTCCTAAAGGTAAATAACTGAGGCTGTCCATGGTTACAAGAAAAGAGAGAATAAGTGCACATGATATAAAAGTAGCAACTCATGTTGAAGTAAACCATTAAAGATAATTCTTAGAATAGACAGAAAAGCATAAATAGGAGTAGTAGTAGTAGATAGCTTATAATGGAGTACCAATTTGACAAAGAACTTCCATGGAAGGAAAATACAGATCCTTTAGTTTTCCTATGCTCTGCAAGCTTGAGTTCACTCTCTGAGTCATATAAAATTGTGAACTGGTAGAGAGATCCAGGCAACTGAAACTTGTGATCCTTCTGTAGTGGACAAAGGGACAATCTATTTGTAAACAACACATATCTCAGGATTTTATATGGAAGCCATATTTTTTCTGCATAATCTTCTTGAGATAAGTCATTTTGATTGACACTATCAGTGATATAATCCTTTTGCAGCCATGAAATTCCAAGGTTTACAACTAATTCAATTTCACCTATACTATTTGTTGGGTCTGCTCAGGTAAGAAGAAAGACTGGCGCTTCATGTGTGAGCTTGAGTTTCTTGTCTCGAGGGTGAGAGGAGGAGATGGTGCCTTATCACCAATTAGAATACTTTCTAGAATTAAAAACATTGGCAATCACCTTGGATATGGAAAACAGGAAGATGCTCATGAGCTTTTAAGGTAACATGAATTGCAAAGTGCTTAGAGTCTTTCAATTTTTAAATCATACTGACATATATCAAGATAGAAATGCTCATAGAAAGAAGTATTTAAGGATATGCTACAAATTATGTGCACACAAAAATTAATCTCTAGTGATGTGCTTAAACATACTTACATGGCACACGCATGCATGCTCGCATGTGCGCACACACACACACACAGATTGATATCTTGTCTTTCTTTTCCCTTTTAGATTTGCAAGTGATACTATGCAGTTGATATGCCTTGATGAAGCTGGTGGAGAGGAAGCCATTCATACAATAGCACATGTGACTACATTCATTCAACAAACATTTGGTGGTTATCTTCAGTCAAAGGTGGTGCTAGTATTAACTTTAAAATGCAAAAATGTCAATGAAAAAATACACGTGATTTGTAGATTTTGATTATAAAATTTATTTTTGTATAAGGAGTTTAGATTAGGGGAGTTGGCCTAGTGAGCTAACATGGTGAGTCAACTTAAAGTGGTGAGTTGGTGGGGCAAGTGGGGTTGACATGGTGAGTTGACATGGAGAGTTGGCTTAGGGGGTAGACTTGGTGAATGAACTTAGAGAGTCGACTTGGTGAGTGTACTTCAATTGTCAGCTTGCCTAGTGATCTAACATGGTGAGTGGTCTTAAAGTGGCAACTTGGTGGGGCAAGTTGGTGAGCCAACTTAGTGAGGCCACTTAGAGATGAGACATGGTGAGTTTACTTGGTGAGCAAGCTTGATGAGCTGACCTAAAGACTAACCTTGATGAGGCACTTTGGTGGGGTGACTTGATGACCAAACTCAAAGAATCAACTTGGCAAGAATACTTGAACAGTCGACTTGGTGGGGCAAGTTGGTGAGCCAACTTAGCGAGTCCACTTGGTGAGGTGAGATGGTGAGCCAACTTGGTGCAACAACTTGGCAAGCTAACTTGGTGAGCAGACTTAAAGAATGACCTTGATGAGGTGCTTTGGTGGCGTGACTTGATGAGTGAACTTAAAGAGTCAACTTTGTGAGCATACTTGAGTAGTCAACTTGGTGACATGACTTGGTGGGCTGGCTTGGTGAGCTGACCTAGCATGCGTACTTGAATAGTAGACTTGGTGAGCTGACTGAAAGAGTCAACTCATTGAGGTGATTGGGTGAGAGTAACTTGGTGAGCTGACCTAGTGAGTTGACTTATGGGATGGGCTTGGTGAGAAAACTTAAAGAGTCGACTTGGTGAGCGCACTTGAATTGTCAGCTTGGAAAACAGACTTGAGGACTTGGTGGGACATGTGGGTGAGCTAACTTGGTGAGGCGAGATGGTGATTTGACTTGGTGAGCTGACTTAGTGATCAGATAGGGTAGGTGACTTGGTGAGGCGACTTGGCGAGCTGACCTTGTGAGCAGATTTAAGGACTAACCTTAATGAGGCACTTTGGTGGGGCGACTTGATGAACAAAGCCTAAGTCAACTTGGCGAGCACACTTGAACAATCGACTTGGCAAGTGTACTTTAATTTTCAGCTTGGTGAGCTGACTTGGGGAGTCAGCTTGATGATCTAACATGGTGAGTGGGCTTAAAGTGGCAACTTGGTGGGGCAAGTTGGCAAGCCGACCTAGCGAGGCCACTTAGGGATGTGACATGGCGAGCTAACTTGGTGAGAAAGCTTGATGAGTGGACCTAATGATTGACCTTGATGAGGCACTTTGGTGGGGTGACTTGATGACCAAACTCAAAGAGTCTACTTGGTGAGCATACTTGCACTAGTACATTTGGGTTCATTTTTTGACCTTTATTGGTTGAATTTTTGACCCAATTTTTGACCAAATTCAACCAACCCATTTGTCAAAAATTTTTTGCTCAAAATTTTGACCAACTCACTGGTACATGATTTGTCTCAATCATATAACTAATTATATATTCTTCATATTAGTTACTGTCAGTGTTTTTTAAGCATTCTATAAAATAGTTCACATGCCTTGCATATGATATAACATTTTGCATATATCCTGCACTCTCTCTCATCCAACTAATGATGGATTACATAGAGTGATATGGAACCATGACACTGAAAAACACACAATCAAATCCAAAATGAACTTGCACTACAAATGGATTGTGGAAATCTGATATTGGTAAAATTGCATGCATGTCTACTAGGACAATCACAACTTAAACATATATTTGTCCTGGTAGACATGCATGCAAAATTAACAATATCAGATTTCCACAATCCATTTGTAGAAAAAGTTCATTTTGTATTTGATTGTGTGTGTTTTTTAGAATCATGGTTTCAGATCACTCTACGTAATCCATCATCTGTCGGATGAGAGAGTGTAGGATGCATGTAAAATGTCATATCATAGGCAAGACATGTGAACTATTTTATAGAATGCCTGAAAGTTTTTTACACCTAGTTGTTGGTGTAAATTTCCACCTTCATTGGTCAAAATTTCCACTAACGCCTGGGCTTTTTCTACCTTTTTTGGTGGAAATTTCCACCAACGCCTAAATTTTTTTCTACCTTTGTTGGTCAAAATTTCCACCTTCATTGGTCAAAATTTCCACCAATACCTAAATTTTTTTTCTACCTTTGTTGGTCAAAATTTCCACCTTCATTGGTCAAAATTTCCACCAACGCTTAAATTTTTTTCTTATCTTTGTTGGTCAAAATTTCCACCAACGCGCAATTTTTTTTCTACCTTTATTGGTTAAAATTTTGACCTTCATTGGTCAAAATTTTGACCAATTCTTGTTTGAACCTACACAATGGCTTTGGTAGGTTTTTGACCAACCAGTGAGTTGGTCAAAATTTTGACCGAACAAATATTGATCAACAGGTTGGTTGAAGTTCATCAAAATTTGGTCAAAAATTAGGTCAAAAAATGAACCCAAATGTACTAGTGTGAATTAAATAGTGTTATAACATTCTTACATCATGAATTAGGAGTACCTTTAGAGGAATGGATAAATGTGCTCCTTTGGGATCTTTTTCTTCAATTATTATAGGGTATAACTTGAAGTTGGGTGCTTTGTAATTTGTGATCTTGACCAATATTTTAGAATCCTTCTTAACCTTTGTGCTTGATGAAGTTACCATAATTCTTGGTTGATGAATAACTCTAGATGGTAAAATTTCCACTAAACTTAGCTTGTCAACAAATTCTCTCAAGATCACTCAGGGGGCTCAAAGAATGCTCTAAATTTTCAATGAAAGAATAAACCTTCAATTTCTCTTTTAGCAGAGTTTCAACTTTTAGGGCCTCCTTAATGCTTCATATTGTAGTAGGTGAAATATTCTCAGTTAAGAATTCAAACTTGAATACATTGTGAAGCTCGGTTAGAAATAGCTACCAACTTGACTTTGCTTAGTTATGTTATATGACTTGGTTGAGTCATAAAACCTAACCTTTCTTAGTTATGCTTGGGAAATAACTTGGTAAAGTCTAATAGCTTGATTATAATTGAGACTTGAGTTGGTTAAAACATGATTCTTCCATTTGTCCTAGTACATCTAATATGTTGATTTGGACTTTCTTTCTTGTTTGACTAGAATTGATGTAGGATCTTAATTTTTTTACAGCTCTAATGGTCTCCTTATATGCTTACTCAAAGGTGATTGAGTCACAAAACCCATTGACTTGGGTGTTAATGACTTTAGAGCTTTGACTTGAGTTTTCTAGAGATTTCCTTATCCATTGCTAATTCCTTTGAGTCTTGATCTCATCAATCTTGGTCTTGCCTTTATTTTCTTCATTAGTATTTACAATATCTTTGTTCATGTAGTTTCTTGCTAAATGACCAAGTTCTTTGCACACATAGCATCTTTTGGTAGGATTCCTTTTTTTGAAGTAAGTCCTCATATAGTTTTCTCCAATGTGTCCATATTCTCCACATGGATAACAACTATACCAAGTGTTGTAATGCCCACTTATAAATTCTCTTGGTCTAGATCCAATGTTCTATTGCTTTGTTTTTCACTCTAAGGATTTATGACATTTATTTTTGCATGTAGAGCACTTTCCTTCAAACTTTGGTTTGTCTTTACATTCACTTTCTCTATGACTAGGCTTGCTACAAATTTAGCAATTTCAATTGAATTTTGACTTTCTATTACTCCAACATTTTTTTGATGAGTGTCTTATCTTTCCATAAATGTTGCATGTATGCGTCTTATTATTTTGAGCTCCTTGCTATAATGATTCTCCTTCTTTAGTTTAAACCAATCATGCTTTCCCTTTGTGCCTCTTCTAAGATAGTTTAGCCAACTAATTCATGCTTTCTTGTGATCTCATCATTCTTTCATTAGTTTCTTTTTCTTCTCTAAGATCATTCTTGAATCTATAGTTTTTTGTCCTCAAATTGATGACTACTTGATTTTTACTATTGCTCATGACTTATCATATCTTCTTGATATAGTGAAAGCTAGTAGATTGTATTGTCCTTTTCTTCTAGTTTGGTGTTGAGTAATATTTTGTCTTTATCTTCCATCTCTTTATCATTTTCAACTTTTTTCTTTTGTTCCATAACTTCACTTATCTTGATAGAATGAATTTCCTTTTCTCTTTTCAATTTTTTGACTTCTTCTTACAAAATAAGGTTCCTTCCAAGTAGATCTTTTATAGTTTCATCTACTTCTTTTGTATTTGTTTCTTTGTAAATATCTTCAATTTTTTCTTCTGTATAAATATTTTCATTCATATGTACTACTAAATCTTTTCTTCTTTAAGGGATTGAGAGAGTTTATTTTTTAGTTTCTTGATTTGTTCCATAGCTAGGTGTAGATCCAGTTTTTCATTCTCAATGACTTTCCCTAGCTTATAAACTTCCATACTTTTGATCTTTGTTCTCAGGCTATTAAACTTATGATAGGAGAATCCTTCTTTGATACCAATTGTTGGAAATTTAATGATGACCAAGTGACTAAGACGTGGGGGGTGGGGGGGTTGTGAATCAGGAACCACTTAATCCCACTTTATATGATTATCTAATCTACTTGCATGCATGGAACATAAAGCAATAAGGGTAACAACACCATAACACTTTGATACAAGATATGGCAACTATTGTCACAAAAGTTTTGCACCCTTTCTTGAAGTTTGACCTAAAGGAAACCTTGTGAAACATGGAAACAATCTCCAAGTTGTCGGACTTGAATAATGAGATTAAGTCTCTAGAGAAGACTGACTTCCTTACTATCAAGATGCACCTAACTACTTCTTAAGAGGAAAAGGGAGAAGGAAATGCATGAAAATAAAACTACCTAGTCTAATCTAGAGGGGCGATACACAAAATAATATGTTCAATCTTATATCTTCCTAGAAATGCACAATTCATCAACATAATCTCAACATATAGAGATTTAGTCCTTGCTTAACTCAACAATCATATGTAGAGCAGAAACCAAAAGAATGCTATAAGGAGGAGCTTCACTCTATATCATTCAAAGGCCAAGTAGATTAAACCATACAATCAAAGAAAGGAGGAAATACATTAACATAAGGAAAAAGATATTGCACAATATATTAATGAAAGAAGGAGATACAATAGAGAATTATATTCACTTAGAGGAAAAAGGAATTACAATAATAGATTATGCAATACATCTGATACAGAATGAAAGAAAAGACCGACCCTTGAAAGGTTTACAAAATTTTCTTTTATAGCTTAAGCATAACTGAGAAAACTTCTACTGAAAGCCAAAAATCAACTATTTCCATCAAGCCATAGAGAACAATCACTACAAATCTGGGTAAGATTTGATCAGGTGCATATCCATAGGTATAAAATTTGATCTTTACAAGTTAATCTAGCCTTGAAGAGATAGAAATGATGACCATAGCTGCATGGCTGGGTAGATGGATAAAAAGGGCATTGGAAGGATGAAAATTACATTTATCTAGCATGGAGAACATAAAAACATGGTTGCGAATGATCAAAAGGACCTGTTCACCATCTAAGACCTACTTGGTTCCATGTTCATGACCATGCCAAATCAGCTGTGTCATCATTCAACATAATTCAATAGTCAACTCTACTACACAACCCTATATCTTTTAAGTATTTGGCCATATCACCTAGCCTATCTAATTATTATGTTGACTTGCTAACTATGCCTATTTGTAGCTTGACAACTCATTTTCCTCATTAATTGTTTGGCCCTGCAAAACTGGCTACCTCATTTTCTATTTGATTGCTACCTTACATCTTGAAAATACTTTAGCATTCTAATTGTAGCGCTCTTGCGATGACCATGAAATTGACTGCTCCACATCTTCATAATTTCCAAGACTTAATACCCCTCTAACCATGTGATGATGTGATACCTCTATCTTTAATTGTGTGGCCCCATTGGATCTGTCAAACACAAAAGATGTTTAGAAAATGCGATGTTGCACTAGTGGCTAACTTAACTATTTTAATCCTATATTGCAACTTTTTGACTTGAAAAATCTATTCATGACTTAAGCATGCAAAGTTGCAATGAACATTAACCTGACTATTGATGAGACCAGAATATGGTCTATTTTATCATTTCATTTTCAATTGAATTTGCAAACTTTCTAAAAAATTTGATGTTTAAGAACATGATATTTATGATAATTTTAGATAGATGTGCATAATTACTTTCTAGGACTAAAATAAATATGCTATGAAATGATATGTCATTTGATTACAAAATAATGAGAATGCTGTTTTTTCTTCCTTAGCTAGGTTGGGTAGTTCTCCTGCAATAATGTGGCATAGGGTAAACTAATTTGGATGACATATTCTGAATTAGTCTCGATGTATGTTATTACTTTGGAGGCACTAATATTTTGCAAACTTAAAGGTGAAGTCAACTCAGCTAAGTGGAGTCAATAGCTTGAGAAAATGTTGGTAGATTTCATTAATGACCTTACACATCACCAACCATTTCATCCATAATAGCCAATACTTATTTTTAGGAAAGTGAGAGTCAAAGTGGGAAATCTAGGGGTTGTGAGCTCCTAAATTCCTATTCTATTTAGCACCAAAGTTAACTCATCTATTGCAATATTCAATGCCATCTATTGTTTTGGTAGTTGATTGAGTTTGAAATATAGGAATTATGTTCCTAGTTTGTGCATAAATAACTGGAAGTCTGTGTTCTAGAGGAGCTTTTTATTAATTAGTGGTTTTTAGGAGAAAGAAGAAGTTTCTAAGTTTTTGAGTACTAAATGCAATCTTACTATTTATCAGCATGTACATTTACTGTTGTTATGAATAAGAAGATCATTTCAAGTTTCCATCTTTGAGTCATTCTACTTCACTTCTCTATGGGGGCCCACACAAGGAGTGAACTAATTAGTTAGCATAGAATTTACCTTTAGTTTGTAGAACTAGAGTAGAATCTGTTGTTCCTACAACTACTGATAGTAGAATTAGTGGGCTATTCCTATAGCATAGGTAGTTGAAGTAGTTCTTAGCTTTATTTTCATGCTTTGTTGAAATAGATTTGATTCTCAACTTTATTGTAGAATTCCTATAGCATAATCATTTGAATTTTTGTAGAGTAATTCTTAAGTTGAGAGAAGCTTGAAGCACATACTTTGCAAACACCATTTCAAGTTTACATCCCTAGTTGATAAATTAAATGAGTCCAAATGAGTTGGGTTAGAAACACTTGAGATTTCCACTCCTAGATTAAGCAGTCCATTGCTATAGGATTTTGATCCCTTTCTTTGGCCAAGCATTTTTGACACTATTAATAGGGATGGTGTTAATTCAAACCAATCTTTGTAGTTGCATTTTTATTCCTTGTAGAATAGATTTTAGTGTTAAAGAAGTATGTTATGCATAGAAGAAGAGACCACCTTGGGAGATTCCTTCCTCGTGATAATCAGGAAGAACTATCCAATGATTTTCATCCTGAACTAGATGAACCCCAAAGAGAGAATAATGAAGATGAACCTTTTGAAAATTTATTTGCTAATATTAAAGTTGAAATACCTTCTTCATCTTTAGAAGAATCACTCCACTTGAATGAACTTTTTTTTAAGCTTGCATATCAAGATAATCCATTGGCCATTGTTATATATCAAGCACCACCTCTTCCTCCAAGAATGGCTATGCCTAGCTTTCCTTTTCCTACTCCACCTTAGCAAGGGAATCAAAATTTGAAGAACATACCTACTACTACCCTTCCAAAATTCCATGGCCTTATTATAGAAGACCTTGAAACCTTTCTCTTTGAGTTTGACATTCTTTATAGAATCTATGACTACAGAACTAATGCCCATAAGTTGAAGTTGTTTTCCTCTACTCTGAGGGAGGTTACTCTAAGATGTTTCATGGGGTTGGGTGCAAATGTTGTAGCAAACTAGATTGAAATGAGTAATTTGTTTCTTCAAAAATATAAATAATATTATAGAGGTGAAGGTATGAAGGGGGATGACATTTTCAAAATGTCATAGAAGGAGGGTGAAACCTTGCAAGACTATGTTTCCAGATTCTTGTTCCATGTGAAATTGAATACATAACATAACCTGAATGAAGAATCTAAGAAGAATCTTTTTCTGAGAGGTGTGCAAGAAGAAACCATGGAAGCCTTGGATCTAATGGCTAGAAGAGATGTTACACAAAGGAATTGGAATGAAATCAAGGAGATATGTCAAAAATATTCGAGAGCTACTATGAAGAAAGATAGAGGACTAAGGAGCCTACCACATAAGACCAATGGTGGGTTAGGAGCATCTAAGATGGAGTTATCTAACCTACTATCTAACTTCAAGCAAGATATTATTAATGATGTTGCTACTTAGTTGGATACCATGCAAGCCCAAAGGAAAAAGCATGAAGCTGATGCTATGCCAATAGTATTCTACTCTCATTGTAGAGAAAGGAAGAAGAACTACACATGCAAGACCATTGCAACTGTGAATGCAAATCTAATGCCCACTAAGTACAAAGAAATCAATGAGGATACAAGAGAAGTGATTTATGTTTCTCAAAGATGACCATGGGCTTAGAGATAAGGTATGCCTCAAGACCCTCTAAATAATTTTGGTTATAATAATAATTAGTGGCAAGGCACTATTCCTCCAAATTCTACCCCTCAAGGACATAATTGGATTAATAATTGGCCCAACCAGTAGCCACAGTATAATCAAGCCTACCAAAAACCACCTTAGTATCCTAGAAAAATAATCAAAGGCCTCAACAAAATAATCAGTATCTTTAGTGGGGCCCTAACTAGCAACCTCTATACTAGGGGAATTGGCAACAACCACCTTAGTGTGGGCCTAGCCAACCACCTCAATAGCAAGCCCTGATGCCTCTACCTCCTACAAACAATGCTAGCCTATAGAAGCAACCACAACTTCTTACTTAGCCAGCATCAAATCCCAACAATAGGCAATAGGATTATTCTTTGTAGATAAATGATATTCATGAAAGGTCCAAAATCAAGTTACCTACACCTAAAGGACCTATAATAATTGAGGTTGTTGATATTAAAAATGTTCCAACAAGTCAACCAGTTGATGCTCTGATTCCCCCATCTATACAAGCATCTACTCCTCCATATTCATAAAGGTTAGTTCTTGCAACTCCATCCAAACCGAATCCTATAGCAACTGATCTCATAGGCTAGCTTAAGAAAATGACTATCTAGATTCCCTTATTGGATGCA
Source organism: Cupressus sempervirens (assembly GCA_028749045.1). Lineage (NCBI taxonomy): Eukaryota > Viridiplantae > Streptophyta > Pinopsida > Cupressales > Cupressaceae > Cupressus > Cupressus sempervirens. The sequence goes on along the minus strand of CM053785.1, from coordinate 947,776,553 downwards.
CTTAAGAAGATTCCTCTTTACAATAAAGCTTTAAAGGAAGCATGTGTCAAGCAGTCTAGTAGAAAGAAAAAGGATCCTCCTACTATCCATGTGTTGGGCCAAATTTCTAATTTAATGTTGAGTAAAGCCTTGCGCCTAAGTATTCTGACCTAGAATGTCCTGTGGTTACCATACACATAAATGATATCCAAATTTAGAATATTTTGATTGATTTTGGAGCATCAATTAAGTCATAACTAAAGAAGTCTTGTTAATACTTAGCATTATTGGATTAAGGAACACTCCTGCAATACTTTAGTTAGCAAAAAAGTCAACTATCAAGCTTGATGGTATGATATAAAATATCATTGTAACCTTGGATTCCCTAGATTTTCCTTCATACTTTATTATGTTGTGACCTAGAGGTACCCTTGGAGGATATCCATTAATCTTAGGAAGACCTTGGTTGGCTACTGCAGATGCATGCATTGCATGTCGATTAGGAAAAATGATAATATGAGATGGTGCCAAGACTAAAAAGTTAACTCTATACTCTCTCACACAACCACAACTAGATCTTGACCAAGTTTCTTAGCCAAAACTTGGTGATGATCCTTTAGAAGTTAATTTTGGTCAACAAATCATGATGCTTGAGAGAAAACCATTTGTTGTATACCAGGAAGAAGATGATATATTGGCAACAATCCTTACTAATCTGTATGATTTTGAGGAGTCCACTTTTGAAAATCCTAGAGGATCCTTACAAACTATATTTCCTAAATGTGATGCACCTAAATTTCCTAAAGCACCTAATTACCTTCATACATTATTACCCCATGAAATTAAATCTCCATCAATAGAAAAGGTTTTAATGATGGACAAGGTAAAGAGAGCTACGATTACTGCGAGCAAAGAGTTGAATATCAATAATGACCTTACTGCATCTAAGATGACAAGTCTTATTAAACTATTGCAAGATAGTTAGCAAGAATTTGGATGGGACTATACTGACATGAAGGGTTTAGATCCTAGTCTTTTTACACATAGGATATTTATTAACTTAGAATTTAAGCCAATGAGACAACTCCAGAGGAGAGTAAACCCAACATTAAAAGATATAGTCAAATTAGAGTTACAAAAACTTAGTGTTGGATTTATCTATCCTATTTCTAATAGCCATTGGGTTTCACCTCTAGTTATTGTTCCAAAGAAGGGAGGAAAATGGAGGGTATGTGTAGACTATAGGGAGCTTAATAAAGCCACTAAAAAGGATCACTTTCCTTTGCCATTTATTGATCAACTACTGGATAACTTAGCAGGAAGGAGATTTTTTTCATTTCTAGATGGTTTTAGTGGATATAATCAAATCCAAATCTCTCCAAAAAATCAAGCTAAGACAATGTTCATTTGTCCATGGGGAACATTTTCTTACTCTATCTTACCATATGGATTATGTAATGCACCTATAACTTTTCAACGAGTAGTACTTTGCATATTTTTTGATATAACTACTGATTGTGTTGAGATCTATATGGATGATTTCACCACTTATAGTGACACATTTGAACAAGCTCATGCCAACTTGGAGAAGGTACTAAAAAGGTGTCAAGGATACAACCTTTCTCTTAATAGTAAGAATTGTTATTTCATGATGGAAGAAGAAGTTGTTCTTAGCCACTACCTTTCCTCTTTTGGAATTCAAGTGGACCCTGCAAAGATTTCTGTAATTACTAATCTACCAATGCCAACCAAGAAAATAGATGTCAAAAGCTTTCTTGGACATGCTAGTTATTACAAGAGGTTCATCAAAGACTTCAGTAAGCTTGTTGCTTCTTTGTACAACTTACTCAAGAAGACAACTGAATTTGAGTGGACAAAAGACTGTGAAGCAATGTTCCAACAATTGAAGGATGTTTTGACTATAACACCTATTCTTAGAGGACTTGATTGGAAGCTACCTTTCCAAATTCATATTGATACATTTGGTACTTCTTCAGGAGCAATTATGGGACAAAAAGAATGTACTGTTGAGCATGCCATTTACTATATTAGTAAAAAATTGTAGGGTGTTGAGCTCAAATACACTATCACTAAAAAAAAATTACTTGTTGTGTATGCACTTAATAAATTTCAGCATTATATCACAAGCTATGAGGTTTTTGTCTACATTGATCACTCTGCTATAAAATATTTGATGAACAAACCTACTATTTCTAGTAGATTAGCACCATGGCTACTCCTCATGTAGGATTTTAATGTGAAGATAATATATATACTAGGACGAGCCAATGTAGTAGAAAACTCTCTATCATGACTTCAACTACTTGATGATCCTCTAGGCATAGATGATAGCTTCCCTGACGATCATCTATTTTCAATAAAAATTTATAACCCATTGTTCACAGATATAGCATTGCTATAGGAAGAACACCGCCACACTTTTCACCCAAGAAACATTGTCTCTTGGTGGAAAAGAGTTTCAATTTCTCATGGATAGCTGGGTTGATGTTCTACATTGGACCAAATCAAGTAACTCATTGGTGTGTGAGGGAAGATGAAACGTATGACATCTTGCAAGCATGTCACGATGAACCATGTGGGGGTCATTTTGTAGCAAAAAGAATAGCCTACAAGATTTTGACAACTGGATATTACTGGCCCACTCTCCATAAAGATGCAAAAAATTATACAAGGAAATGTGATTGATGCCAATGCATGGAAAGGCCCACTAAATCCAATGAAATGCCCCTATAGCCACAAGTGGTAGTCACACCTTTTGACAAGTGGGGTATTGAATTTGTTGGTCCAATAGAACCCTTTTGTCATGGAAAATTATACATCTTAGTATGTAGTGATTATGCTATAAATGGGTTGAAGCACAAGCTATAACACATGCTAGAGATCACAGAGTAGCATATTTTCTATATGAATGCATATTTACTAGATTTGGAGTACCTAGAAAAATTTTCATAGATCAAGGAGCTCAATTCAAATCTAACCTGATTACAAAACTCATAAAGAAGTACATGATCCATCATGGAACATCTTCCCCATACCATCCTCAAGCCAATGGTCAGGTAGAAATCACAAAAAGAGAGATAGAAGAAATCCTCACAAAAATAGTTGCTATTCACAAATAGGACTAGGTTACCTAGCTTCCTAAAGAAATTTGGGCTTATAGGACTACATGGAAGAGCACCACTAGATTTACCCCATTTGAATTACTTTATGGTAAATTTGCTTCCATGCCTATAGAATTTGAGCACAAGACTTTAAAAACTGCTTTGGAGTTGGGTGTTGATCTTTCAAAGGCTTAAGAAGATAGGTTACTATAACTGAATGCCCTTGATGAATACCAAAAATTTGTTTTGCATAATACTGAGCTAATCCAATAGTAACAAAAGAAATGGCATGATAAGTTCATCCATGACAAGAAGTTTTCTATTAGAAACTGGGCCCTACTATATGATTCCCATTATCAAAAAACTCTAGGTAAATACCAAACATGTTGGCTTGGACCCTATGAAATCATTTTTGTGTTTGAGAAAGGTGCAATGCAACTCTTTACCATTGATCCTGTTCACTTTAAATTTCTTGTTAATGGGCACTACTTAAAACCCTATAATAAGTTGTCTAGTTATGAAGAGTTCCTATAGCAATTCCAACCATCCATTTACCCTACAATTCCTATAGGACCTATAGATTAGTTTCCTGCTCATTTTTTGTCCTCTCTCTAAGCGCATTTCACTCATCATAATAAACTACTTTCCTAGTGAAAGTATTTTCTCCGTAATAATTCCACCTCACTCCACTCTTTCTCATCTTCCACCTCACCTCATCCTTCATCAACTTGCATGATGGTATCATATGACAACACAAATTACAATGTCTATACACATACTCAAGTTAAATCTTTTTCTTAATGTGTTGTTCTATTTTTAGTTACCTTTGTCACTGGAAATTATAGGAGCTATTTCCTAATTTAGTTGGGGGAGGGGTATTATATTTCATTATTTTTTAGTTATCATTAAATGTTCATGCTATTCTTTATATGCCACCACATGATTAAAAGAATGATGTGATGTGATAGTTACCTTTATGTCACACATTTTTAAAAATTGGTAAGTACAAGTTCCAGTTGAGGTACTTAATGTAGATTAAGTGATCTTAAATGCTAAAATGTTAATTACTATCACTTGTCTTCTTGTCTTGTTCCAAGCTTTTCCATTTTGAAATTACTCCTATAATTACTCTAAAAGAACAATGAGGGGTGATTTGAAAAGAAGAGAACTAGCTGACCATGCAACATTGTCCGAAGAACTAGTTTTCCTATGTATATTTTAAGCCAAGGAGTGGACAAATTACATGTCAAAATATTTTCATGAGATGAGGAGCTTACCTTAGAATTTTTGCAGACACTAAGGGATGGTTTTGCTATAGTTAGAGGAATAAGGGTTCCATTTCTACCTAAAATAGTAGCTAAGATAATGGAATTTCCTCTGGCATGAGAGGAGTTTTCAAATGCATTGGACCAAGTTTTGAATAGAGCCCAATTTATAGTACACATAGACCCATGACTTCAGATAGACTAGAAATAAGGTACAATCTGCACATCTTTACTAGAACCATCTAACCAATGTGCTATCTATATTGTGAGATATTTTACTTGTGAGGGGAGACATTCATATTTACATGCCACACATTTCAAATGTTGGAGTTGCTTAAGACATGATAACTACCCTTTAAATGTTCTTCATTTTATGTATCACATTTTTCTAAAAAGAGCTATTGTAGTGTAAAAAAGAATGCTAAAAGATGTTTCACACCACTATTTTATTAAGCTCATCACAGAAATATCCCTCAAGGAACAACTTAAGATATATTGGGATGATTTTATTTCAAATAATGTGCAAAACCCTATTAGGCAACCTACAAAGAAAATTGGAATCTTAGGAAAATCCTTAAACCCAGCATCGAGGTCCTTCCTTGTCTAGACCCAAGAGGTCACAAAGAACCCCAATTTGCACTCCTATAGCCTCTACCTCTAGGTTAGGTCCAACATCTAATAAGGTAAAAAGGAAAATTAAATTTTCCCTAACTGTTGGCTCTCCTGCAGTTCCTAGGTTTTATAAGAAGAAGAAAGGGAATGTATAGGAAACATCTCTAGAATTTCTTGCAGCTTCAAAGATAGAAAAAGCACCTCTTAGGCATAGAGCTCAAAGGAACTAGTCATCTACAAAACCTAATGAGGGTGTGTCTTTTTAATCCCTTGTGTTTGAAAATGTAACTATTAAAAAAGAGAAATCCTCTTCTGAAAAGGATAAGATCACCATTGAAGATGGTTCAAATGAAGAAAGTGTAGAATGTATGCTTGCAGCAGTAGGAACATCCTCTTTCTAGTTGCCTATCATTTCAATAGATTTAAACAATGATGATAGTGTATTTATTAGAGTTTCAGACTCTCCTCCTATTCTTCAAGGGGGAAAATTACATGAAAAATATATTGGAATAAATTTGGATATAGTTAACACTATTTTTGAATAAGTTCTTTTGCAAGGACTTGATGCTTTAACATCCATAGCTCAGCAAGCTATTCCTCTTGGTCCTTCACCTATATCACATGTTACTTAGCATCTTGGTTCCACTATTTCATTTTTAAGTATTATTTCACAATTATCTAATCAATTATTTCAGTAGAGGGAAGAAACAAAAATAGAGAGAGAGAGCCTTGATAAAACCATCTTCAATCAAACTCAAGATTTGATTGAAAATGATGTAAAAATTGAACAATTAAGTGGTAAACTTACAAAATTCATTGCCATGATCCCTAAATTGATGTCTTGTCACTCTCCTTCTCTTGTTTATGCTCTCTTTTTAAAAGAACAATTTATCAATTATTAGATGACTTATGTAATGCAAGGTAAAAGATTAACATTGAATACTCTTAGGAATTCTTCCAATCTTTTCATACTGCCCCTGGAGCCATCAAAAATTTACTTTGTGAACTCTTTTTACATAATTTAGTAGTCCTTGACAATAGAGATTGGAACCCTATACCTTATGTGAGTGATATTCAACTCAGGGCATTGATGTCTTCGATCCAAAATGAAGTTAGCAGAGAAAACCAAGCCCACCAGTACAAAGAATTAGAGCATGAGATTCCACTTTCTCTTAGGCCTAAAACCAAGGATGCCAAAACACTATACTATGATTGGTTCAAAGTTTCTCAATAAAAATATGGAAAGTAGATTATTCCTCCTTTAAGGGAGGCAACCTATCAAAAATATATAGCTATGGAAGAAACATATCTTCTTGCAACAAAGCATGGAAATCAATAGTGCTGAATATAATTGAGTGAAGACCTATAGAAGAAGGAACCTCATTCTTTGTTGAATCTTATTATGGCTACTCAGAGAGCACCCTAGTACATTAAGCTAGGGGAAGAAAGAAAAAGTGATTAGATCCATTTAACTGTTCAGCCTCCACTGCTATTGTCCCCATTGCTTGCTAATAAACAAGATTTAGAGAAATTTGATATGATAGAAGAGCTCTATAGATGGGAAGGGTACAGGAAGAGTAGAGGTTTTTATTGTTGGAGTTGAGGAAAGCCAACTCCGAAGACGCCAAGATCACCTGCATGCGAACCTGTCAAAGAGAAGCCAAAGAAGGGAAGGAGCATGGAGCACGGGCAAAACCCTAAACGGACATGAGAGCCAAAAATGCAAACACAATAAGAAATGTATTTACAATAAGAAATGGCTTAATGCTTAATATTACAATGAGAGAGAGCTCGAATATAAAGAGCTCCAGGAAGCTTGTAGAACAAGCTGGAAGGAGGTAGAGGACAAAAATGACAACTCAGCACATATCCACAAAAAATGGAATATGCTAAAAAAGGAGAAAACTCCCGAGTTGTCAACAACTAACCACTACATGCATTAAATATGAAATATTAAATGAATGCATGACCTAAGTAAACTTAAGCAATAGAATAAATAATTAAATATTAATTATTTACTCTAACACCCCCCCTTAAGTGCAACTTAGGGAAATGCCTTAAGCTCACAAAGCTAAGATGAAATGTATAATGGGTCCCGGCAACGAGGCCATTTTAGGTACCCAAGTACAATGCAAGAAGATGAAACCTCTATAAGCAGGGAAAGAGAGAAAACCACATGGGAAAAACCCTCCCCTAAAAAGAGGTAAGAACCCAGTGAAGAGCTGAAGAAGTCTCCACTAGGGAAAATGTCCCCTAAAACAGGAACAAGGAATGATCATGAAGAAGCAGCATCACTGAAGCATGAAGAAGTCGCAAATCTGTCAAACTGCTGATCTGAAGAAACCTCCATGGAAGAAGAAGGCACGAGCCGAGCATGTCTATATGGTAGATGATCTATCTCACCGAAATGCATAGGTAGCCAGCCACTGCAATCGCCTTGTATGTAGGATCAACCACTGAATACATAGTTCACACTATCGAACCATCGAACCATGGATGCATTAGAACACAGCATAATCCCCCCTTAATGCAGACGGGGTGTGATGATAGGCAACTGAGAAGGTGAGCCAAAATCTTCTGCAAATGAACCAAGAACGAGGAGAGAGGAAAAGAAGTACAGACACCGATAAAGACACGGTCTAACTGACTCTGCATGGGCTAATGTCGTGGAAGGGACACTCACTTGACAAAGGGAGAATGCCTAAAATAGCAAACAAATAATCCCCCCCATGGTGCTTTATGAAAATAGTGCAAGTATACCTGACTCAAAACAACGTTCATGACTCCCAGAATACAAAAGTGACAGTTTATCTCAGTGCAAAAAAGAAAAGTGCTTCAAAAGGATAGCTACAATGATCAAAAAAGAAAAAGAGCTGAACCAAGAGAAAGTACAGCCAAAAAGAAAGCAAACCATGCCAGGAAAACGATCCTCGGGCCTAAAACACTCAAAATATCCACCATAGAGCAAAAACGCCAAAACTATGATAGAAAGAGAAGAGGCCAAAAGTGAGGAAAAAAGATGACAGTTCTAAAAAGTACATAGAACCAGCTTTCCAGAAATATAAAGTTTTCCAAAAACAGACATGGGACGCAAAAGATATGCATGCCGGAGTCAAAAATAGGACTTCAGACTTCAACTGAAAAAATGGGCAATAGAAAAGCATCAAAACCAAAAAATACCTGCACCAAAATCTCCGTCTCGGAACCAGCTTTCCGGTGCTTCTTTCGGATCGGAAAAATACCTCCGTATGCAAGAGTTATGGCCAAAAAACCACAAGTAGGTCCAAAACCAAATTAGGAGAGGTGCATGCAAGGGCTGATGCAGCGTTGACGTCAGCAAGTCACGCGATTAAATTTGACGGTTTGGAGGCCGTCGCCGCAAAAAAGTGTGCCACGTGGCATTGCCACGTGGCAGTGCTGATGTGGCAGGGGTGACGTGGCGGGTCCACGTGGCAAGGTGCCACGTGGCGCCCATGCCACGTGTCACCCCTGCAGTGGCCTACGCGGCTGACGGTGCTGCAGAGTTGGCTGAGCGGCGCTGGCGAGCGGAGGCGGCCGCAGGGCGGCGGAGCCACCGGCGGAGGGCGGCGGACGAGCGGCGGCCGGGCAGCGGCTGAGCCGGGAGGAGCCGCGGCGGAGCGCGGGCGGCGCTGCCTGCTGCGACCGCTGTGGGCGGCGCGCGGGTGGCGCGGTGGCGCGGCGGCGGCGCCCGAAATAAATTTTTTAAAAAAAAATCCGCACTGCGTCCGTACGATCCGTACGGCAGCGAACCCGGGATCCTCAAAAAATCGCCAAAATTGCCCTGTCTCCAAAAACGAAAAGCTTTATATGAATCCTGACTGCAAACGGCCTTCTGGATCCAATGGTGATGTCCGTTCGGGCCCAAAGTGCTCTGTAAAATCGCTGATCTCCTGATTTGAAGAAAAAATGCACAAACCAACTAGGGTTTGTGACTTCAAATCACGGCTTCAAAGTTTCTTCAACGAAGCAGCAGCAGGAAGGCTCTGATACCATGTTGGAGTTGAGGAAAGCCAACTCCGAAGATGCCAAGATCACCTGCATGCGAACCTGTCAAAGAGAAGCCAAAGAAGGGAAGGAGCATGGAGCACGGGCAAAACCCTAAACGGACATGAGAGCCAAAAATGCAAACACAATAAGAAATGTATTTACAATAAGAAATGGCTTAATGCTTAATATTACAATGAGAGAGAGCCCGAATATAAAGAGCTCCAGGAAGCTTGTAAAACAAGCTAGAAGGAGGTAGAGGACAAAAATGACAACTCAGCACATATCCACAAAAAATGGAATATGCTAAAAAAGGAGAAAACTCCCGAGTTGTCAACAACTAACCACTACATGCATTAAATATGAAATATTAAATGAATGCATGACCTAAGTAAACTTAAGCAATAGAATAAATAATTAAATATTAATTATTTACTCTAACATTTATTGGAACTACACTATAGGAGGTAAAGGATAGAGTGTTCCCTCATATTTTTGGATGGCTATGAGGTTGAAAATTTTCATGTTTCCTTGAGGACAAGTCAAAACTTTAGGTAGGGGAATGATGAGACTAGAATATGGTCTATTTTATCATTTCATTTTCAATTGAATTTGCAAACTTTCTAAAGACTTTGATGTTTATGATAATTTTAGACAAATGTTTGCATAATTACTTTCCAGGACTAAAATGAATATGTTATGAAATGAATGTAATTTGATTACAAAATAGTGAGATTGATGTTTTTTCTTCCTTAGCTAGGTTGGGTAGTTCTCCTGCAATGATGTGACATAGGGTAAACTAATTTAGATGACATATTATGAATTAGTCTTGATGTATGTTATTACTTTGGAGTCACTAATATTTTTTAGAGTTAAAGGTGAAGTCAACTAAGATAAGTGAAGTTAGTAGCTCAAACAAATTTTTGTAGATTTCATTAATGACCTTCCACATCACCAACCGTTTCATTCATAATAGCCAATACCTATTTTTAGGAAAGTTGGAGTCAAAGTGAGAAATCCAAGGGTTGTGAGCTCCTAAATTCCTATTCCATTTAGCCCCAAAGTTAATTCACCTATTTTAATATTCAATGTCATCCATTATTTGAATAGTTGATGGAGTCTAAAATTTAGGAATTATGTTTCTAGTTTATGCTTCAATAACTGGAAGTCTATGTTCTAGAGGAGCTTTTTATTAATTAACAATTTTTAGTGGAAAGAAGTTTATGAGTTTTTGAGTACTGAATGTAATCTTGCTATTTATCAGTTTGTATGTTTACTATTGCTATGAATAATAAGACCATTTTAGGTTTCCATCTCTGAGTCATTCTACTTCACTTCTTTGTGGGGGCCCACACAAGGAGCGAACTAATTAGTTAGCATAGGATTTACCTTCAGTATGTAGAACTAGAGTAGGCTCTACTATTCCTACAGCCACTAATAGTAGAATTAGTGGGTTATTCTAGCAACATAGGTAGTTGAAGTAGTTCTCAACTATAGTTTCATGCTTTGTTGAAATAGATTTGATTCTCAACTTTAGCGTAGATTTCCTGTAGCATAATCATTTGGATTTCTATAAAGTAATTCTTAAGTTGAGAGAAGTTTTAAGAAAATACCTTGTAGACACTATTTCAAGTTTACATCCTTGGTTGATAAATTAAATGAGTCCAAATGAGTTGGGTTAGAAAGATTCAGGATGTCCAATCCTAGATTAAGTAGTCCATTGTTATAGGATTTTTATTTCCACCTAAGGCTCAAGAGAAAAACTTTATTCCTCAAGAATAGGAACAATCTTTACTTGATGTAGGAGCATCTTGGGTTACACTGTTATCCTGCATGCTTTTAGTTTTTACTTTGCTGCAAAAATTGTGTTTTGCTAAAATTGTGTTTTCTAGTTTTTGAGTGACTATTGTAGACCATGTTACTAATTTTTCATAATTAATAAGAGGCTAAACACTTTTAATATTGAATAGGGCCTAGAGTACTATCTATGATACAAGGTGTAAGTTCTAACTCCTTATAATTTGGGAGATGTGACAATTCTCCCAAAGTATCAATTTCTGGTAGTTCTACATGATAGTTTTCTATGCTTGAATTTTAGGTTACATGTGCACTTTTCCTTGATGAATTAGCCTTTTTAAACTTAAAAAGTTGTAGAGGACCTAAAATAATACCCATATTTTGAAGCACAAGTTCTAATTCAATTGGAGCTAGGAGATATCATGCTTTTGCTTAGACATTGATTTCTAGATATTTAATTGCTGATATAGGTGGACTTGTGCCTTTTCAAGAATTTAATGTTAGGTTTATTTTCATTTAATATTTTCTAAGAGCCAATTTTTGGCTTCTTTATGTTCTAGAATGATCTATAAGCCATTTTTTCTAGTATAAATAAACTATTTAGGCTTAGAGCTAGGGTAGTTTTAAGAGATGATTGGAGAGCAAAACTAAAAAGTGCAAATTTGCTTTTGGTTCTTGGATTTGATTGTATTTATGTCTAGCCATAAGCTAGAAGGCCTTATAGGTGGACATGTATGTTGAATATTTGAAGAATCAATGGAAGTGTTTGCTCTTCCTCCTTTGGTTGTTGATTCTATGCATTAGATTTTCACCATGTTAACTCTTGCAGGGTGGTTTGGAGAGTTGAGTGTGCCTACTGGCCTTAGTTACTCCTGACCTACCCTATGTCAGGTGGTATCAGAGCTTGAGGTTCATCCTTGTGGAGGTTGAATCATGTAGAAGCCTATTTTAGATTTGGTTGTAGAATTGTAGATCTGTGGATGACCTATAACTTGTAGAGGGTTATGATCTAGTAGGAACTTGATTTGTAAAATAGTTCATGGTAGAAGAAATGCTGATAATGTTATATTGGATCAATTAAGACAAATTGTAGCCAGATTAGATGCTTTGGAGATATCCCAGAGGAGAGCAACACATCTTGATGATGTAAGTGATGATGAAGTAGCAACACCAAACCATAATCTAGGACCTAAAGAATATCAAGACAAGGAAAGATTGTTGAGAGTGTTGTCTAGGGAAAATTCAAAGCTTGCTATAGAAGTTGTTCCTTATGATGAGAAATTGGATACCAATGCTATGTTAGATTGGATCTCATACATGGAGAAGCTCTTTGAGTATGAAAGCACTCTTGATAATAAGAAGGTGAAGATTGCACTTACTAGGTTGAAAGGTTGTGCATCACTATGGTGGGAGCATTTGCAAACTTATAAACAAAGGAGAGGAAAGGAGAAGATCAAAACTTGGCTGAAGATGGTGAATAAGGTAAAGAAGAAATTCCTTCCTGGTGATTACCAAGTTAGCTTTTTGAGAAAGATGTAAAATTTGAAATAAAAGGACATGACTATAAAAGAGTATATCATGGAATTCTAAAGATTGGACATTAGATCTGGACATGTGGATGATGATGTTGAGAAAATTACAAGGTACATAAATGGTTTGAGATCTGGAATTCAAGATGAAATAAGTTTTGTAAAGGTGGAAAGTGTAGAAGAAGCATATCAATATGCTTTGAAAGCTGAGGAGATCTTGACAAAGAAGCATGAACAAAGAAAAATAGGTAGAGGTGGTAGATTCTAGAGAGGTAGAGGTAGATCTTATGGTGAAGGTAGTAGATTTGACAATTTTGTTTAGGACAAAGGAAAATATGTATGAAAAAATGATGACAAAGACAAAACCAAATGGAAAGGTGGTAGTTCATACCGAGGAGGTACTGGATCTTACCGAGGAAGAGATAATTCTTATTCTAGAGGTGGTTTCCATGATAATTGTTTTAGATGTGGAAAAGAAGGACATAGATCTTCTAAAAGTGGGTAGAATAATATAAATGTTGTGATTCAAGGAGACACTAAGAGTTCACCAAGTGGACTTGAGGTTGGAGAAAATCTGATGGTGAGAAGAACCTTATGTAATAAAGGAAGCGATGAGAAACCTATTCTTAGAAGAAGTCTTTTCAAGACCAGAGCTAAGATGGCTAGAAAATGTTGCAAGGTTATCATTGATAGTGGAAGTTCAAAAAATTTGGCATTAGAAGAGCTGGTTACAAAGTTACAATTGCGGAGGTTGAAACATCCCAAACCTTATCATGTTTCATGGATCAAAGATGAGCATAAGATATTGGTAAGTAAGAAATGTATTGTGAACTTCAAAATTGGACATTACTTTGATGAAGTTTTGTGTGATATTATGCCCATGGATTATTATCATATTTTTTTGGGTAGACCTTGCCAATATGATAGATATGTTGTACATGATGGAAGATTGAATCAATATACTCTTTTAATAAATGGGAAGAAACAAATATTTCTGCCTTTGATTGAAAGTCTAGATGAGGTTAGTTGTACTAAAATAAAAGTTTGCGTGGTTAATGGGAAGAAATTTGAAAAGGAAGTAAAGAAGAATAAAGTTTTTTTTGCTATAGTTACTAGAGGACCAAGTGTTGGTAGTAATGACTGAGCAGAAAAAGTTGGTAATGAAAAGTGACAAGAGAAATTATAGAATTGCTGAATGAGTATAAAGATATTGTTGCTGATGATATTCCTAAAGGTTTACCTCTAATGATAAGTACAAGTCATTGTATGGATCTGATTCCTCAAGATAGTTTACCAAAAAAAGCACCATATAGATTGACAATTACAAAGAATGAAGAACTTAACAAACAAGTGCATCTGTTGTTGTAAAAAGGTTTGATTACAGAAAGTTTGAGTCCATGTGCTATACCTACTATATTAACACCTAAAAAAAATGGAGAATGGAGAATGTGTACTGATTCTAGAGCTATTAATAAGATCACAGTGAAATATAGGTTTCCTATGCCGAGGATTGATGACATAATGGATTGTTTGAGTGGAGCAAAATATTTTACCAAGATTGATGTGAAGAGTGGCTATCATTAGATTAGAATTAGAGAAGGTGATGAATGGAAGGCTACTTTCAAGAAAAAACATGGTTTGTATGAGTGATTGGTTATGACTTTTGGTTTGATTAATGCACCTAGTACTTTCATGTGGTTGATGAATGAAGTTTCAAAAATATTCTTGGGTAATTTTTTGATTGTTTATTTGGATGATATTCTGATATTTAGTAAGACTAAAGAAGAATATTTTGGGCACATTAGACAAGTATTGTAGAGATTTAAAGAGGAAAAGTTGCTGATTAATCTAAAAAAGTGTTCTTTTATGCAAGAGGAAGTTATGTATTTGGAATTTTTAATTTCAGCTAATGGATTGAAAATGGATCTTGAGAAGGTTAAAGCAATTTTGGAGTGGCCTACACTTGAGAATGTGGGTGAGGTAAGATCATTTCATGGTTTGACTAGTTTTTAGAGAAAGTTTATAAAGAATTTCAGCATTGTTTTTAATGCTATGACTGAGACAATGAGAGGAGATAAAAAGGAGTTCAAGTGGACACATGGAGCTAATAAGAGTTTTGAAGATTTGAAGCAAAAGGTTAGGAAAGTAGTAATGCAATAGGATTTGTATTAAGTCAATAAGGCAAACCCATTACTTTATTTAGTGAGAAGTTAAATGATGCTAAAAGGAAGTATTATGTGTATAATCAAGAATTGTATGCTATTGTTGAAGCTTTGAAGAAGTGGAGACATTATTTGATTATGAATGAGTTTGTGTTGTATATGGATCATAAAGATTTACAATACTTGGAAAGTCAATATAAATTGAATCAGAGACATATGAAGTGGGTTGAGTATTTGTAGAATTTTGAATTTGTAATCAAGCAAAAGAGTGGAGTTACTAATAGAGTTTCCGATGCATTGAGTAGAATACATTCTTTTTTGACTAAAATGAAGGTTGAAGTTCTTGGTTTTGATGAAATGAAAGAGTTGTATGATGCTGATCCTGATTTTTTTGAGGCATGGAAAGAGTGCAGAGCACCAAATCTGATAAATCATATAAGTATGATGAGTAGTTCATTCAAGAAGGTATGTTGTTCAAAGGTATTCAATTATGTATTCCTAGACGTTCTATGAGGCTGAATTTGATTAAGAAAAAACATAGTGGTGGATTGGATGGACATTTTGGAATTGATAAGACATTGAGTTTGTTGAAAGAGAAGTATTATTGGCCACAAATGTATAAGGATGTTCAAAAATTTGTAAAGTGTTGCGGAGTTTGTCAAGTTGCAAAAAGGAATGAGTCAAAATACTAGTTTCTACCTATTAATGTTCTTGAGAAACCTTGGAGTGACATGATTATGGTCTTTGTTCTTAGATTACCTAAGACAATGAAGGGGTATGATTCCATATTTGTTGTAGTGGAAAATTTTTCTAAGATGACTCATTTCATACCATGTAAGAAGACATTAGATGTTGAGCATGTTGTTGAACTCTTTATTAAAGAGATTTTGAGATTGCACGGATTATGAAGAAGTATTATTTCTTACAGAGACAATAAGTTTGTTGGTTATTTTTGGAAGAGTTTGTGGAACAAGATGGGTACTAAGTTAAAGGTTAGTTCTACATTCCATTTGTAGATAGATGGATAGAAAGAGGTTGTGAATAGAAGCATGGGTAATTTCTTGAGATGTTTACTTGGGAATTAGCCATGTAATTGGGAGATGGTATTGGCACAAGCTAAATTTGCATTTAATAATTCTATGCATAGGAGTACAAGAAAGACATCTTTTGAGATTGTTATTATAATGATGCCTAGAGGAGTTTCAAATTTGAGAGATATTGCTGGTAAATAAAAGAGAAGTGTTAGAATTTATTCATTTTATGGAGTCTTTACAAAAGGAAATGAAGTTGAGGATAGAATAAAGTAATCAAAAGTATAAGGAGAATGCTAATCAATGTAGGAGACATCATGATTTTCATATTGGTGATGAGGTGATGGTTCATCTAAAGAAAGGAAGATTTCTAGTTGGAACATATAGTAAGCTGAAGATGAAGAAGTTTGGACCTTGTAAGATCTTGAAGAAGTTTCATAGTGGAAACACTAATGAAATTAAGTTACCTGATGACATGGATATATCTCCTATATTCAATGTTACTTACCTATATAAGTATCATGAGTTAGATGATGAAGTTTCTATACATAATGATTATCCTAAGAAGTAGATTGAAGAAGTTGAAAAAATATTGGATCAGAGAGTTGGTAAGAGCACAAGGGGAGAAGATTATTATGAATATCTTGTGAAGTGGGAGAACAAACCTATGGAAGATCCTTCATGGATTTCTCAATTTGAGTTGGATTTATCTTAGGTTGTGACATCTCAATGATTCAGGAGAATCATATCTTCCAACCCTAGTTTTCTAATGTAGGAGCATCCCGGGTTGCACTATAATCCTACATGTTTTCAGTTTTTACTTTTTTGTTGAAACTATTTTTTTTGGTTTCTGGGTGACTATTGTAGACCATGTAACTAATTTTTCATGATGAATGTAAGGCTATGCACTTCAAATATTAAAGAGAGTCTAGAGTACTATCTGTTATCCAAGGTTCAAGTTCTAACTCCTTATAAGTTGGGAGATATGGCAATTCTCCTAGAGCATCAATTTCTCATAGTTCTGTGCAACAATTTTCTATGCTTAAGTTTCAAGTTAGATGCACACTTTTCCTTGATGAATCAGCATTTTTACACTTAAGGGGTTATATTGAACCTAAAATACTACCCATATTTGAAGTACTAGTTCTAATTCAATCAGAGCTAGGAGATATCATGATTTTTCTTGGACATTTAATTATTGATGTAGGATGACTTGTGGCTCTTCAAGAATTTAATGTTAGGTTTATTTTCATTTAATATTTGCTAAGATACCACTTGTGGGTTCTCTATGTTCTATAATGATTTGTAAGCCATTTTGGCTAGTATAAATAGAGTGTTTAGGCTTAAAGCTAGGCCAATTTTAAGAGATGATTGGAGAGCAGAACTGAAAAGTGCAAATTTATTGCTGGATCTTGGATTTGATTTTATTTGTATCTAGCTGTAACCTAGAAGGCCCTAAAGTTGAGCATGTATGTTTAATATTTGAAGAATTAATGAAAGTGTTTTCTCTTACTCCTTTGGTTGTTGATTCTATGTGTTAGATTTCCACCATCTTAACTCTTGTAGGGTGGTTCAGAGGGTTGAGTGTGCCTATTGGCCTTAGTTACTCCTAACCTACCCTATGTCATTACTCCTTCTTCTTCCTTAATCAAAGAGGGAAGCTCTTCAGATAAGAGGATTTGACCCTCTTCCTTCTTCTCAACCACTACCTCTTTGTTCTCCTCAACAAGTTGCAACTTCTCCATAGATGGCTTCATGTACCTAGCCCTCTCACTTTCCCAAACCTCTTGATTTGGGTCATCAAGGGTCCATACCACTGGTCTACCCTTAAAGAGTGAAATAGTGATGGGGATAGTGAACTCATGGGGACACCTTGTTCTCTTAGGGAAAGAAGGGGTTACAACAATAGGGCCTTGTATTGGAGGGGGACTTGGAATAGAAACTTGAGGAGGGCTGCTCTACCTAAAGTGAAAAAACTTCCTCCTTGGAGGCTCTTGTACTTTAGCTCTCTACATTTGGGAAATCTTGAGTCTTGCCTCCTCCTCAAACTTCTTTTGCTTTAGTTTGTTCTCCTACTACAATTGTAGAAAATCCTCCTGAGCCTCATTTGAAATATCATAGGTCTCTTGTACCATGTTGCAAACATCATGATCATTTTCCTACATTTTTAAGTCTCTACACATCGCCACAAGACAAGAATTCATGAGGAGCACAACTTAAGCAAGACTTCCACTACTTGAAAGCTCATAAGGGTTATGAACTTATTCAAAATCCCTTCCCAATTTAGAAAATCCAAGGCACAAACCAAGTATACAGTTGTAGAGTTCCTTAAACTTGATTTTGGGATCATTATAAAGTTCTATGGGAATTAGAGCAGGCCAATCATTTGATATTGTAGGGGATACTAAACCTAAGGAGGGATGAACATATGGGATTGATTTTTTCTTCCTCTCTTGTTGATCCTAGAACTCTTGGACTAAAATGTACTTGGCAGGGAAACTTGCACAAGTTCAAAGCCAAAAATGACATGATGGGTGGGAGTAAAATTAGCCTTCTAGTGATCTAAATAATCATGCTATTCATAACTAGGCTATGGCTTATGCAAAGAATGAGAGGGATGAGGAATAGCCTCTTTATGATATGGGGGAAAGTGAGAGGCATCTCTATGAAGGGAATCCATGATAAACCATTTAAACAAGCACCTTCAAAAAAATCCCAAGGAAACATAAAAAATTAGAAATATACTAGCACTTGGTCTATTGAAATTGGTAGATGCATATAGTCACCATGGTGTTAGATGAATGCCTCCAAAGGATGATGGCAGTAAGAAAAATGCCCAATTTCTTAGTGTATGGATCTTCAAAATAACTAACCAATGAACTTATGATTTTGAATCTGTCCCACTAGGTGTGCTAAAAACTATTGTCACAAAAGTTTTCACCCTTCCCTAAATTTTGACCTAAAGGAAACCTTGGGAATTATAGTAACAAAGTATGAAATACATCTGATACATAATTAGAGAAAAGATTGACCCTTGGAAGGGTTACAAATTTTTATTTTATAGCTTAAGCATAACTGTGAAAACTTTTATCGAAAGCCAAAACTAAACTACTTCCATCAAGCCACAAAGAATAATCACTACAGATTTGGGGAAGATTTGATTGGGCACATGTCCATAGGTAGGAAATATGATCTTTACATTTAAATCTGGCCTTAAAGAGACATAAATGATGACCAAAATTGCATGGCTAGTAGATAGATAAACATGACAGTGGAAGGATGAAAATTACTTTTAACATGCATGGAGAACATCAAAAAGTGGTTGCAGATGATCAAAAGGACCTATTCACCATCTTAGAACTGCTTGGTTCCATGTTGGTGACCATTCTAAATTAGGTGTGTCATCATTCAATAGAATTCAATAGTCAACTCTACCACATGACCCTATATATTTTAAGCATTTTGCCAGATCACCCATCCTATCTAACTGTTATGTTGACCTGCTAAGTGCACCTATTCGTGGCTTCACAACTCATTTTCTTCATTAACTATTTGGTCCTATGAAATTGTGACTACCTCATTTTCTATTTGATCACTACCTCATAGCTTGAAAACACTTAAGCACTCCTACTGTTGTGACCTTGCAATGACCATAAAATTGACTTCTCCACATCTTCTCAACTACTAGGACTTAACATCCCTCTAGCCATGTGATGATGTGATACCTCTATCTTTAAAAAGTGTCACCCTATCAAAATCATAAAAAAAAAAACATGTTTGAAACATGCGATGTTGTGCCAGTGGCTAACTTAACTATTTTAATGCTATATAATAACTTCACAACTTGAAATATTTGTTCATGAATTAACCATATAAAGCTTTGATGAACATCAACCTAAATGTTCTCTCATTTATTGCAACCTCACAACCTTGAAGATCTTCAATGCTTATGGACCTATGACATTGTGATAACTGCTAAACTGACTACTTCATGTCATCGCAACCTTACAAGTGTATTCCTTCATTGACCATGTTAACCTGTGAAGCTAAAAAGACATCTTTAACTGTTGATCACTCCACCACAATCCTAACTCTTAACCCATCTTTTAACCCTACAAAGTTGTGATAAAGGGGATCACATCATCGCTACCATTACTCTGGGTTAACCTTAATTGCAAGTGAAGATGCAAAGAACATCAACTTGATTGCTCCCTTGAATCAAACTTTCACAACTTGAAACATTGAAGCCTATCTAATTTCCTTCAATGGAGTGATATCAATTCAATTTTTCAACCCTCATTTGAAAAGATACTATTTTGAAATGATTAACATGAAACTACCTCCTAACCTTCGCAATGATGTAATGAAGAGGCTTGTATACATCTAGCCCATCGTGACAAATGCCACTATGTCATTTTCTTGCTTTGACTAAACTTTATGTACCTTTGAAAAGTGGGAGAATGCCAAGCTTTAATCTGCTGAAATCTAATGGCTGAGAAGATCATGGGCCCTTTGTCATTTGAATAAGCCAGAACTGGTCTATGATGTTGTGACTAACTACTCCAACTCCTTTTCAACATTAAATTGAATGTTAGTACTAACAACTATGAAGCGACATTGATGGTTATCTTGTCTATGTTGCACCCTCACTACCCATCTAATGGTTAAGTGATAAAATGGAGCACCATGAAAATGAAAGGTCTTCACATCGTCACAAATTGAAATCTTCCATTTGATGTGAAGGATTTTAAAGACTTGGGGATATAAAGGAAAGAATAAGTTTTTGAAGATATGACTAACATGCTTGCATGTTAATAAGTGAATAATTCAAAGAATGTAAACATGGCTATCACCTTAAGTTTTCATGATACTAGCAACATTTGAAAAAAATTGTTTGGGTAAGGATTACAATTGATCACTTCTAGTGATCTACTTAGTTATGAGTAAGAAGGGTTGTTAAGTCCACCTTGTGAAAGGATTTATACAATACAATTAAGTATGCACTCAATTAGGAGATTTTACAAGGACTATTAAAGGTCCACCTTGTTAGAGGATTTGAGACTGATACACATGTTAGGATGAATTGACAGGGTGATCTCTTTAATACAAATTTGTTTGTTGATGAAGATATTTGAATAATATATTGATCACCTATCTATGATAGATGTGTCTGTGCTTTGCATTATGTACTACTTGATAGCCTCCTAATCAATCTTCTCTTCCATTCACTTGTGATAATAAATGTAACTCCATGATATATTAGGATGAAACAAAGTGTCCTCCTTATGTATCAATCCAAATAATAACTCTTTATTAGGTCAACTATTTAACAAAAATTCAATAGTTCCAAAAATAATTACCAAGTTGGCTTAATGTTGATATTTAGGTCCAATAGCTTACTCAAGCGATATGGAGACACTCAAGCAACATTGCTAACTCAACTGACTTTGGATGCTTGGTTCACATTGATCACTTGGTAAAATCAGTTGGCTCAACTCACACTGCTCTTCCTTCTTGATTTTCATTCTGAAAATGGAATCCCAAACTAACTTGGTTTATACTAGGGCTCGGTTGACACTGTTAGCTCATTTCATACATGAGCTTAGTTAAAACTCTTCTATCTAGTAGTTCGATCTATATTTATTTCTCATGATGTCCAACATCTCTTTTCCAATCAGAATTAGTGAATACCTTTAGTTCAAACCTATCATTCCTCTTTTAATAAAACCTTCTATTCCTTTTAGATATCTTAGTATTCATTTTACTGCTATCATGTGGCTTTCCTTAGGTCCTGCAAAAAATATTGCAACTATCCCAACTACTAATGCAATACTAGGTCTGCTATGAACAACATATTACAATTTTCCAATCATTGATCTATATAATGTGTAATTCATATCAGTATAATTATCATTCATAGATAATTTGGGTTTAATGACCATAGGTGTACTAATTAGTCTTGAATCTTCCATTATAAAAGTTTTTAGTATCTCCTTGATATATTTGGATTGAGTAATGAAGAGACTATTGGCTCCTAAATTAACAAATTTTCAATAAGCTAGTGTTAGGAACACATACACCTAGGGATAGATAATTCCCATGTTCAATGTACTTATTTAGACACCAAGGCCAACTATAAGTCTATCTCCTTCTACTTCAGGCTCTACAAGACCTAGTTGGGTGAACCTTAGATTCTTCATATTGTACTAGTTTCAAAGCATACAACTAAATCTTATAAAAAAAAGATAAAACCCTTATTCTTCTATGCTTATGTAAATAATCATGAAAATGAAATAGATAATAACATAACTCATGAATTTGATAAGCTAAGTAAGGGAAACTCTTTTTAGCTCCTAAATAGAAAGCGAAAAGATTTGATTAAATATTTGAATCAACATAACCCACATATGATACAACAATATACATGCAATCTCCAAGTTGGTCAGTCCCTTATCCATTGGGAATTAAATAAGTATATCCAAAATACACTCATATAAATAGATATTAGATCTATACATTGACCTTGCGAGCAAATATCTATCTTCAAAATGAAACTCATACTTATCAAATACATACATGATCCTTGTAATTTTGTCAATGCATATCAAAAAATTCACTCAAGTCCTTGACCCAACGACAAAATACACAAAGGCATACAAACTCAAAGCCAAGGTGCAATTGGACAATATGCACCTTGTACATATATCATACATACATAAGGATATCCAAAATACACTCATATACCTAGATATTAGATCTATACATTGACCTTGCAAACAAACATCTATCTTCAAAATGAACTCGTCCATGATCCCTGCAATTTTGTTAATGCATATCAAACAAGTTACTCAAGTCCTTGACCTAACAACAAAATACACAAAGGCATAGAATGTAAAATCCAAGGTGCAATTGGACAATATACACCTTGTACATAGATCACATAAAATTGCAAACCCATGAAGAGGAGACAAGGTTCATATTGAAACTTTAAACAGAGCTTTGTATTCATTTCCTTGAAACCAATACATGAAATGTATGCAAAAAACTTAGAAAATATGCAACAAATGATTGTATCATCTAAAATGCTTATAATAAATTACAATGTTTTTCATAACATAGAAAAGATGATAAGAATGGTGGAATCATAACCATGAAATAAATTTCAACCAATCTGGAACCATCCTTATGGTATCACAGTAGTGAAAATGTCCAAGAACTAGAACCAACCTAGAAAATGAGAAAAGAAGAGAATAAATAGACATGAAGAAACTATTGGATTAGATTTGATACTACCATGTGTCCACATGAAACTCTTCCACCTACTACTATAAAACTCATCTCTTCTCTCCTCAATTGAGAATCAAATCTCATCACTAATAGATAATAGACTTAAAAAATATCCTCTTAAAATGATGAGAAAAACCTCATGTGATGGGATATTAGATAAGAATCAAAATGTGTATGAGTTTTCAATTAGATTCTATTTGTATACTATTGCCCTTAGCTGTGAATCTTCAACTACCTCTTGCTGACAAAACCTTCTCATCTGCAATTGATCTCAAAACATTTATTTCATGTTAGAAATGCTTTAGAATAACTAAGAGGGGGTGGGGGGGGGGGGTGTTGAATCAGTTATTCAAGGTCCAAATGTCCTAATAAAACTTTTTCACTAAGTATAGTGAGCCCATTAAACTAACCATGCATCCAAGCTAAACATTCTTCTTACCAAGTTATTGATAAATCAACATGCAGGAATAAGACAAGAAAAATCAACACATAACACAATGATTTACATGGAAACCCAATTTGAAAAAAACCACCAGTAACATGCTACTCCTTTCTCACTCTTTTGAAGTGATGCCCTATGAAAGGCCTGCCCTATTAAAGGCTACAAAATGCACTGATAAATGTGCTTGGTTAAGGGATTTCAACCACCCTATTAGAAGTGGGATTGGTTAAAGGACTTTAGAACATTCACTTGGAATGTCACCCTATTAAAGGATTTACAAAATGGTTGTTAAACCAACCTAATTACATAGGGTTTTTTCATAACTAATACAATTTCTAGAGAGTAACAATAAGGGTTTTTGATCTGATACAACTCACAACATATCTTGCAAATTTTAGATCTCAATTTAGTTCACAAATTTTCCTAGCTTTTAGTCTCTGTAGGTGTGATAACTTGTCCTCCTTTCAAGCTTTGTCTCCTTGAGTCTCCATGCTCATTGTGCCAATGCAATTACCTCTGTGGTCACCTATTGAAGTAGAGTCTCTGTACTCTATTCTTCCCTCTCAATGCCTTCTCCTTGACACTACACACTTTCTCCCTTCTCTCTTTGCTTCTTGACTTGTAACTCCTTAAATAGAAGTTTGGAATACTTTTCTACTCTAATTTCCTGATCTTATTTTGGGTTCAAATGGATTAGGTAAGATATGATGTATCTTCTTCTAATCTTGTTTCTTCTAGAAACACCTTGTGGAATCCACCTGTATTCACTTAAAAATGGTTTACCTAGAATTCTTTACCACCAGCTCAACATCCTTATCTTCCATCTAGTTCACAAAATTTAAGGTAACAAACTTATCGGCTAAGATCTAGTGACTATTTGACTTATATTATGCAAAGTCTCAACACTATTGACTTTCTAATGCTTGGCACATACTGTATTACTCGACATCTACTATGGATTCACTCAGCATCAGCTAATTTTTACTGATGCTCGACACCTATTACATTTTATCAAGCTTGGCACTTGATCTTGCTCGACTCGTATTTCACTCAGCACACACTAGATTTTGCATTTTCTTGGCACTTACTAATAATCTAGTTGGCATGAACTAACTTGATCGACACCCACTAATGAATTTAGTCAAGCTTTGTAGACAACTTTGTTATAACTTATTCTTCTAGAGTTTCCAAGTGTAGCCAACCTTTGTATCTTTAAGTGTATTATCAATACATCATTTTACCATTGTCTTAACTAATCCTTGTAATTCATTACAAAACCATAACTCAACCTTTCCCTTAGGTGCTTTTATTACATCTTATTAATTAAATCCTCTTCATCAATCAACTAAGTGATAGTACTTGGATCTTATAAGCAATTGTCATTCCAGTAGATAGTAGGTTTGACATCAGTGACAAAATAATGATTGAAAAAATTCTTTACCAATAATCTCCCTTCTTCAATAATGATCTTTTCAATAAGATCCTCAACAATCTCCCTCTTTGGCTTTGATGGCAAACCAAACTGATCAACCAAGTTATTAAAGTTATCAAAATGCTAACTAGGTTAAAATAGTAAGTCAAATGCCAAAAAGAAAACTTTGTATCAAAAAATTATTCATTCTATCAACAACTTTTA
Organism: Cupressus sempervirens; assembly: GCA_028749045.1. NCBI lineage: Eukaryota > Viridiplantae > Streptophyta > Pinopsida > Cupressales > Cupressaceae > Cupressus > Cupressus sempervirens. Next base: position 947,751,686 of record CM053785.1, on the reverse strand, counting down.
TTTTCTTCCTCTAAATTCTATAAGAATCCCTCTTTCAAAGTATTTGGGATATCCCTTTTGCTAATACACTGTCTTCTCTTTTTGTTCTACTCCCTCTCTGATCTTGTCATCTTGGTTGATTTCTGTTTGTGTTGTTTTCTCTCTTTTAGTTGCTATTTCCTTTTTCCTTCCTTTCTACTATTTCTTCCTTTACACATTTGATCTTGTAGATTTGACCAATTTTTGCTATTTCTTCCTTTACACATTTGATCCTGTAGATTTGATCAGTTTCTATTATTTATCCCTCTTTGAAAACAATGCTAAAGACATATTATTTCAACATTTTATCATGCAAATGTAGCATTTGTAGGAACTCTAGTTTCTCCCTCTGTCACCTTGCCTATGACTTATTTGGAATTTTAGTATTTTAATTACTTCAAGTAAAACCTAAAGTAAGTATCCTTTGCATCAACTTATATCATTTTAGTAATCAACTCATTTGATTTAGGGCAATCTTGCTATTACTCAAATAGCCTTGGATAGGGGTATCACCCCTAACTTACCTCTAAGATACTCAAATGCATCTTTAGGTAATGGTTTTGTGAAAATGTCAACAATTTATTCCTTTGAGTTGACATATTCCATCTTCACTTGTTTGAATTCCACCAATTCTCTTACGTAGTCATACTTAATTGCAATGTGCCAAATTGCAATGTGCTTTGTTTTGGCATGCATCATAAGATTCTTTGATATGTTGATGGCACTTCTGTTATCACAATAGAGTATCATAGGTTCAGTTGTCTCTTCCTTCATACCTTTCAACAAAAACTTAATCCATACAATATTTGTACAATTTATGGCAACAAAAACATACTTAGCTTCAACTGTGAATTGTGTTAGCTTCCCAATTAGATCAATAACTTGATTTGCAAACACAAATCACGTATTAGACATCCAAAATGAGCAATTATCTTTCTAATAGAGAAGGGTCATTTAAATTGTCAACTTGAGGACATATACTTGAAACAAGTCTACAAAGTATATGCACTATAAAACTCTCTAAGTTATTCTATCATTGCAAAACATAAACTATAATAGTGCTAAAAATAAATCTAAGTACATAGTAATGGCTTTAGGATACTACACAATAATGGCTGCATGATCTATATACTACAAACTACAAATTTTCATATATGTCTACATCTATATCAAATACTTGATTATAGTTTCAAATATATAAGATTATTGACTCCCTAAAAAAAATCTAACAAGTGTCTCATCATTCGTTTAAACAAGGAAGAGCTTTATTACAAAAGTAATGACTAAGTGTGCTGATTTTCTGCTCCACATTTTCAGCATCCACTCAAATGCATGGTTCTACTTCATTATTATGAATTATATCAAACCATTTTACCACATTGTGCTCCTAATTTTTCTCTTTCTATTTCATTTTTAAAATATGAATTTTATTAAGAAATGTGGAAGTTATGGCCATTTTACTGAAAGTGGTTTTATACTGCCTGGAAACATGCCACCTTTTCCTCAGTCAACTTCTAATCCATGGTGCTCATTAATTGTTCTGAACCAACTCAAATGCTCAAAATTGTTTGTGCACCTTATTTTTATCTTTCCAAAAGTTTAATCCATTCTTAATTTCATTAAGAATTGAGATAGATATGCCTATTTTTCTGAAAGTGGTTTTTGACTTTTCTTCATTTCTTGCAATTGCTGAATGTTGACAAGTGTCAACTTGCTTCTCCTTCTTCCCAACTAAATGAGTGACTCAAATACCTTACAAAAAACATGTTAATCACCTCAAGATAATTATATTTCAATAATAACCACTTATCATAATAAATCATCATAATCTAGCATCAACTAGCTACACATGCAATTGCTAATCAATAAATCATTTATCATAGTTAATGCTTCATAAATCAAGTTCATGTATGGAAATGGCTTGGGAATATATTGAAACCATGGGGTGAAGTGTTATAATAAAAGGATATAAATATGACATTTTATAGGCTCATTACACTGTGAGGTACAACTTTGTTTTTTGCTAGTCCAAGTGACTAATCTTTTACCTAAGAAGAGTGCTCCTCCACTAGTAATTTTTTTGTCATCTATATTACCTCCCCAATCTACATCACTGTAGGCATTTAACTCAAACTTTTCAGTCCCCTTGTAGTATAAACCAAAGTCATATGTTCCTTTTAGGTACCTCATTATTCTTTTTACTACCATAAGATGTTTTTCTCTTGGATTTGCAAAAAATCTCGCCACTATTCTAATAGATAATACAATGTCTAGTCTACCATGTACAACATACTATAACTTTCCAATCATTGATCTATACATTGTCTAATTTACTTCAGTTGATTCATCATTCTTGGATAACTTATGTCCTATTACCATTTGTGTACTAACTAGTTTTGAATCCTCTAAGCCAAATGTTTTGAGTATCTCCTTGATATATTTTGATTGAGTCATAAATATGCCATGTTTCAGTTGATGTACTTGCAGTCCAACAAAGAATTTGAATTCCCCAAACATTGACATCTCAAACTCATGTTTCATCTAATCAGTAAAATTTTTTCATAGTGCATCTTTTCCTCCAAATATTATATCATCAACAAAGATTTTAGATATCATAATGTCTTTACCTTTTTCTATCTTGATATATAGGTTGCTATTGTCATATGTTCTCTCAAATCCTATATTCACAAGATATTTGTGAAGTCTCTCATACCACACTCTAGGTGCTTGTTTCAAACCATAGAGTGCTTTATGCAATTTTCAAAACATATCTTTGTTGTTATCATCAACAAATCCCTCTAGTTGTTCTATATAGACTTCCTCTTCTAGTATACCATTCAGAAAAGTAGACTTTAAATCCATTTGGTAGACTTTAAAACCTTTGTAAGCAACATATGTAAGTAGAGTTCTTACTCCTTCCATCCTTTTAATAGGGGAAAATGTTTCCCCATAGTCTAGTCCTTCTTGAGCATAACCTTTATGGACTAGTCTAGCCTTATTTCTTGTGATCTCACCATTCTCATCTAGCTTGTTCCTAAATACCCACTTGGTACTAGTCACATTCTTATTAGCTGGTCTTGGAACTAAGGTCCAAGTTTTGTTCTTCTCTATCTTCTCTATCTCCTCTTCCATAGCTTTACACCAATCATCATCTTGTAGTGCATCTTTTACTATTTTGGGTTCAATCTTACTTAGCAGACATGATTTATTTCTTAGTTTGTTCCTTGTCATTGGTCTGGCTTTCTTATCACCAGTGATTTGTTTAGCAGGGTGATGTCTTCTCACATACTTGGATAGCCTTGGTTCTTTCCTTATTTCCATGTCTAGTCTTTCAACTTTAGAGTCACTGTGCACATCTCTTTCAGATATGTTGGTAAGAAAATTTGTTCTTTTCAATTATAACGCTTAAATACCCAAAAATTGGAACAATATTTGATTACAAATAGTTGAAAAGCCACTTATGGATGGATTGGCTTTTCTCTGAATTGGTTGTTACAACTCCCTAGAATAGATTTACAATGAATTATGTTTTCCTCCTAAAACTAATTCAGGGTGTGTTCTTAACCCAAGAATAGAAGAGGTAGAACCACGCTAGACCTAAGTAGGATCTAACTTAGGCAACTAATTTTTTTTGAAGATTTTAAATTAGTTTATGAATCCACACATCCTTTGAACTCACAAAGCTTAACAAAGTAATAGTTAGTACTAAACTAAGTTAATTTGAATCTAAACTATGATTAACAAATGGAAAATGTTGAAGGGATTTCTCTTTAAATGAACAATGAAACTACTTATCACATTCATTCATTGCCTCAAAATAGGGGAGTGAAAATCTATTCTTTCCTCTCTTCAATTCAAAAAAAAGAGAAAACATAAGACTAAATCTAACAAAACTAGAATAGAAAAAAATTGATATAAAATACAATTTAACTCTCTCTGCAACATAAAGTACTTCACACCAAAAATTTGTTGACCTTTTATTAATCTTTCAATCTCATACATATACAATTTTGAGATGACTATTACAATGGAAGTTCAATCGGTTCATCCTCTCAAAAATGACAAATGGCAAGGCATCAATTTGTCACATTTCAATAATTACAAAAGAAAATATAGAAGGTGAATCACTTTGACTTCTTCCCCTTTTTTGCTTTTTCTCTATAGGACTTGGTAGCAACTATGATTGGGATGAGTTCTTCATGCTTGGGCACATGTATATTGGTATACCTAAAGAGCCATTTGGAATTCTCTCTAGCCAACTCCTTCATAACATTTAGTTGATTTGATAGTTCTTCTATGGCCACATGTATGCATCCGCTGAGTGCCTAGAGTTCAATAACCCTATTTTGACTACTAGAAGATACATTAGATAGATTATTTAGAAATTTGGAAAAGTTCTCCTTCATGACATTGATCCCAATGAGAGCTTTTCCTTGGCCACTAGTCTATGAATCTATATGAAATCCCTTCACAAGTTCAAATCCTTTGTCTTGTGTCTTCTTTACTTTATCCTTAGATTCCTTAAGCCCTTTCTTTGCTGACTGGATCATTTCCATCTTTAACTGCATGCTTTGAAGCCACTCAAACAAAGATTCATCTCCCTTTAGCAAGGTTTTTGCTTCAACTACTTCTTTGGCCTTCATCTGAATGATCATCTTCAACAGGGAGACACAATCATCACTCTTCACCGTTTCTCCAACCAAAGTATTACTATTTGATATGATGTTATCTTTTTCCATTTCCAATCTTAAGATAACATTACCAATCTAGTCTATAATAGTGGTTCCTTTTAATTTGAGCTTCTTAATCCATTCCTTACCAATCTGACCAAAATGCCTATCTTCTTTAAGTTGAGAGATGAGGGCCTAAACCTTAGCAGTAGTAGGAATTTTGGTCACCGATACTCTAGAGATGGCTACCAATGGAGTGACTAACTATCTGATGAATTTATTCAATTCTTCTATCTCAACCTTCATTTTGGTCTTGGACAATTTTAGACTTTCTAATTGTCCCTCAATCACCTCATTGGTTGACTTCCACAAGCCAACTATGGTGTCATGCCTAGATTCTCCAAGGTCCATAGAGTGCAGAGTAAAATCATTGGCAGTCATGTCTTCAATCCTTCCTCTTTTTTTGGGCTTATCAATCTCCATTGTTAGGTTCCCTATTTATGGATCTTGCCGAAGTATAGACAAGGTTTTCTACTTCTTTACTTTTGCTAATGTAGATCCAAAATGAACTATGAGGGATACAATATCTTTGGTAGAAGTGCTTTCATCTTTTCTTTTCCTCTTCCTTTCCAAAGTGTCCTCCAACTAGGAGTCTATACCTATCACCTTGGAGGCCATCCCAAGTGACTTTATACTAAACATCTTCCTCTTAGCTGGGGTGATTATCATAGTAGTCAAAGAGAAAGGATTCTTTGGATCTTAGGAGATGAGCTTGGAAGAACTCTAACCTTTATCTACTTCTAGAGGTTTCTTTTCAACTTCATTAGACTCAGTAGACTCACTACTACTTCTCTTTCCATCTCCCAAATCTACTATTTATATCGTAGAGCCACCTCATTGCAGAAGTGTAGCACTTGCTGGTGGAATAAGGCTATGATGAGGAGAGGGAATTGGAGTGGTATGGGGAGAAGGGATTGGATAAAAATGAGGTGATGGAACTGGTGTGACATGTGGGGATGGAGAAGGGCTAGTAGCACTATCCTTTGGCTCCTCTGTCTTTTTTTCTTTAGCACTAGTTTGGGTTCTAATGACCAAGAGGGAGCCATCATGATAGGTCTTGGCTAAGGGGACATTCTTGTTTGCAGGTTGATCACCTCCACCTAAAGGTTGAGCTGGTCCTTGAGTGGTAGCTATTGTTATGCCTAGTGTAGCACTCTATGATGAAGAAGGCATTATAGCTACTGGAGAAGCTTGAGTGGCTACACCTTTGCTCTAGCTCCTCTTGGTTGTCCATTCAACCCACTTCCCCATTCTTTTCATGATCCTAGCCATCATAATATCCAAATTCTCCTCAACATCTACATAAGGCTTTGAACAGATAGGAATGCCCCTCAACTTAGTTAAATATGTATTACTATACATATTTTTGCCATCATCATCCAAACCTTCCATGTCAAAATTGATGCCACATGTTTTAATCTACTCCACTATGAGCCTAGTGAAAGCACGATCTTTGCTTTCAAGCTCATCTCTACAATCTGCCCAATAGTCTTTGATAGTAGTAACATGTTTGATCATGCTCCCAATCTACAACACATCTCTTGCATATCCATTCAAGTCAAATTTAGGTCTCACAACCTCATATGCCTCCAATTGATATTTAGTGTAAAATGCTTTGAGCATAATTTTCACATCACAATGAGACTTACAACTATAACCTCCAACCTTCATAGGGAATTCATACAATTTCTTCTTCAAACTTGCACTCAACACATTCACTTGGATCACCTACTTCATGATTTCTATCAGTATGATCATATCACTCAGATACCTAGGCAACTTCAAAGGAAATCCATTGAAAGCTGTAAGACATAAATATGAGAAGGATGAGAACTAGATAAAATAGCCACCAAACTAACTAATAGCCACCATTGCCTCCAGGCTAAACCTCCTCTCCAAGCTTCCTTGGAGTTCCCTACAAATTCTCATCATAAATGCATCATTAACCTTGACATATTTTGCATAACTATTCTGCAATTGCAAACATGGATAGAACTCATAGCTTTTCACATCATTAGGAATGTTTCTATTCTGAGAAGGCCTAGCCACAATTGTAGAGAAGCTAGCATATAAATAAAAAAAGAAGACATATAAAAGGTGTTGTAAAACTTTATGGTGCTAAGGGCTTTAATGGACAAATACTCACTTACCTCATAGGGCCAATCAACATATTGTGTATCTGAATAAATAATTTGTACCAGAAAGAAAATATGTTCAACAAAATTGAGTGCTTCTACCTCACCTTTCAATCTATGCAAGAGAACCAGAATGTCTATGATCGTAGGCTTGAGATCAGTGCTAAATAGAGTTTTAGGAACCTTACTCTTGGTGACCCATGAATTTTGAAACTAGGATCTAGGTTGTAGTGATTTATGCATTCAACAATCAATTTAAAAGCTTGAACTACCACTAGAAACCTAGCTGCCTCCACTAGCCCACTTCCTTAGAGTTTCTTGGTTATAGGATGAATTGGTTCTAACCTTAGCCTCTGAAAATCTTTCATGTCATAGAAATGGACCGAGGTATCTGTGAAACTCTGCAATGTGGATTTGATTCCATTAAGTCTGTCAAATCTAGCAAATCTGGTTTCTATTTTATTTAAGAAAGAAGTGAATCAAAAATTTGAACTTGAATGAAGTGCAAAGCATAGAATTTTCAAGTATAAGAGATTTGAAAATGTTGTGCAATTCAACAGCATAATAGTTCAAGAAAAAGCAGTAATTTGAAAACCAATTATGTTTCCCTCTATATAGAAATCCTAATTCACCTATGAATCTTCAAGATTCACACCACACTAATGAATTGAAGGATAAATTCATTGAATCAATAAATGTAGGAGTCTCTAACATACATTTTAGTGTCTTTTCATTGTTTCCATTGGCCCAACAATAACTTTCTTTCCTTTCATATTTACCTTCCTATTTTCCATTCAGTTTTGAAAAATTAAGAACAGAGTACTTTGTAAGGAAATATCTACTTAGCCAGATTTTGTCTAATATACCTTTCCAAGAGTGGTTAGATTTTTTCTATTAACATCTTGAGATGCCTCATGTGTAATTTTGAAACCCAATATATTTAAAAAGTTGATCTCTTTGTGAATGTGGAAAACCACCCTCATGGGTTGAAAACCCATCGAGGAGAAGGTAAACTTCAATTTTTTTCTCAAGCTTTATTTAGATTCTAACTCTTGAGTTAACCTTTTCTCTAGGTTTAGAAAACCACAAAAGGACTATGAAAGTTAAGAGGGGAGGCCACTTCTTTGCCTCTTTCCTTCATAATTATTTTTGATAGAAAATAGACTTCATGGGTCGCAAGCCTGCTGAGGAGAAGTCATCTTTAGGTTTTTCACTTAAGATGATTTTGAGCATCATGATGAATCCCAAGTGTTTCTCAAAGTAAAATACTACAATGAAAACAAAGATTTTCCATAAAACAACTTGTTATTTTTATATCTTGATCCATGATCTTCATTTGTTAACTATTATGGGGAATCACCTTCATGGGTTAAAAACCTGCCAAGGTGAAGGCAATATTTGATTTTTTGCAAGTGTCATTCTTTCATGAAAAAAGTAAGAAAATTTGTGAACAAGTCTAATTTTGATAATAACTTCATGAAATGCAAGGATCTCCATCGAATTATGTACTAAGCTACCCATACAACATCAAGGAGAAACCCACTTGACCATGAAATCTGAGAGAAGGAAAATATGGGAAATCTGATAGAGAATATTTTCACCTAATGAGGAAAGACTAGACCTAGACATAACTAGACCAAACAAAGACACAAAACTTTTCACTTTTGCAAAATGGGTATAGGATGAAAAGTGGGAAACCAAGGTAGCTCATCATCTCTTTTATGTGTACTGATTTTAGAATTAGAATGTGCATTTTCTTCATTCTACAACTTGGCCTTTGAATGTAACTTGACATTCATTGGTTGTGACTTGGTAGATACTAAAACTTTTTGTTGATTCCCAACTTGATTGACAACTTCTTCAGTGGGCATTCCTTCATAGAAGTATATAAAGGATCTGTACTCTTTTGATTTCTTGATGGATTCTTCTACATGATCATCAAAATTTACATTTCCACTCTCCACAATTTTGTTAGTGTTAGTATTTAAACACTTATATACTTTACTTCTAGTGGAGTATCCAAGAAATATACAGGTCTTCATCACTTTTTGCATCAAACTAGCCATTTCTAGAATCTTTAAGAATATAGCACTTACAACCAAACACTTTGAAATGTTTTAAATTAGGTGAGTAACCATACCATAATTCAAAAGGTGTTTCATTTGTACCTTTCTTGATTTGTACTCAATTCAAGGTGTAGACAGTTGTACTTACAACTTCTCTCTAGTACATTAGAGCAACATTCTTCTCCATCATTAATGTTTTGGAACAATCCATCATTGATTTATTCCTCCTTTCTGCAATTCTATTCTATGGAGGAGTCCTAGGTGCTAATGTTTGTCTCTTAATTCCTTTATCATTGCAAAATGTCTCAAATTATTTTGATGTAAACTCTTCTCCTCTATTTAATCTTAGGCACTTCAAACTCTTTCTTGTTTCTTTCTCAACCCTAGCCAAATACCACTTAAACATTTGAAATGCATCAAATTTTCTCCTTAAGAACATGACAATCATCATCCTAGAGTAATCATCAACAAAAAACATTATATATATGTCTGCTTTGTAGCTTTGAACTTCTATTGGACCACATAAATCAGTATGGACTAACTCTAGTACTTTTTTGGAAGTATAGGTTTTTCTTTTGAAACTTGACTTGGTCACCTTTCCTAGCTAACACTATTTGCACATTATATTGTCAAGCTTCTTTAGTTTATGCGATCCTCTAACCTTCTTCATTTTTCTAATGCTAATTAGGTTATCAAAGTTGACATGACATAGCCTCTTATGTCATAGCCACACATCATCAACTCTTACAATAAGTGATGCAGGAGCATCCAGAGGTATAAGGGCAATCCTGTGTCACCCAAAAAAATATACTTAGACTTAGTTTCTGTTTCATGTGTTTTCATTTTTGGATACCCATTTGGGTCAAATAAAGGTTCCAACTCTCATAGTTCCACTATCAGTGTGTTAGAAAATCTTGAAAAAATAGGAGTATGTAATTGGGCTAACATTTTGGTGAACTAGGAGGTGTGAATTGGCTAGATGAATGTAATTGTAATTTAGAGCATTATAGAAAAAGAATCAAGTCAAAAGGCCTCACGGTTTTAAAGTTATTGCAATTTTTCAAGTTGTGGAGACCTCCTAAGAATGCTTCAAAGTCAGGTTAGGGGCATTAAATGACCTTGAAAAGGGCCAAAAAATGGGGGATGAGCAAAGCTCCTCCATAGGGCTATAGAGCACTTTGAGAGCTTTCTGAAAATGTGAACGGTTCATCAATCGGAGCTACGGTTCAAAAGTTATGCCTCTCAGAAGTTTGATTACCATTTCTGGATTCTTCTAGATTTGTGTCGACTTCTAATGCAGCTTCTGGAACCTTCTATTTGGTCGGTGGATGCCTATTAGCACTTTCTAGAAAGTACTGCTAGTCCTTAACTCTTCGAGGTCTATTTAAGGAGATTTCTGGCATTGTAAAAGGTAGTTCGGAGTGGAGTTTGAGAGGAGGTACTGAAAGGAGAAATTATCTCCAGATTTATGCTATTGTAAGCCCTTAGGACATGTTTTGAAGTTTATTTTCTCCGTACTATATGTACTAGCTTATTTTCTTAGTTAATGTAATTTCCCCTTTTCTATTGTGTCCATTCTGTGCTTGGGTTGTGTCCCCATCAATAAGATAGGAAACATCCTCCATATCTAGGTAAAATAGATTAATCCTAGTTTGGTCTCCTTTACCTATTAGATTTCCATTAGTGTCATAGATTTTGGTAGTTTTGTTTCCAAATTATACTTTGCATCCTACATTGCCTAACTGTGACACACTTAGCAAATTGTAGTTTAATCCTTCAACACAATATGCATTATCACATGAAATTTTCTCTATAAGGTTAATGAAATAATTTCATTTGATTAGACATGGAGCATTATTTCCAAATTTAACACTATTTCCATCATACTAAGTTAGGGTAACAAACAAAAGTATGTGATGTGAGCACCCACTATCTATGATCCACCTATCATTCTTGTTTACATAGGTTACTAGTGTTGTTGCCTCATCTTCATCTAACTCATCCTTCATAGCTACATAGACTACCTCATCATCATTTTTATTAGAATTCTCTTCCTCAACAATGTAGCACTTTTATCTTTTGTCTTTGTAATTCCTGTTATCATCTTCTCTTTTGTTCTTGTACTTATTTCCTTCTTTGTAGTTCTTTTTCTATGTGCAGTTTATAGTAATATGTCCTACTTCATTGCAATTAAAACAAATTATAGGCAACTTACCTTTGGATTTACCTTTGCCTCTATGAATTCTTCTAGCCAGTAATGCTTTCAATTGTTCCACATCTTCTTCATCTGTGTTGCTATCACTGGATGTATATTTTATCTTTATCTTCTTCTTCTTTGGTTTCACCTCTTCATTGTCTTTCAACAAAAGCTTGTCCTTCAAAGCACATTCAAGATTCTTAGGTCTGTAGTTATCAAAGTTGGATAACTTAAATGTCGTAAGTCTTCCCACTATACCTTCAAGAGTTAGTTTCCTAGTATGCATCTCAACTCTTGGGTGGCTGATACTCTAATAGCATAGATGGGGAGTAGGGTTCTTAAGACTTTGATAATAATAGTTTCATCATCTAAATGGCTAGTCACACTTCTTACTGCACTTACTAATTCCTTTATTCTAGAAGCATATTGAACGATGTTTTCACCTTCCTCCATTCTCATGTCATCAAACTTTCTTTTGAGGCTTTCTCTTTTTGATTTTTGGACATTTTTATCTCCTCCATAAATATCTAACAAGTCTTTCCACATCTTGAATGTAGAGGTACATCCCTTGATGTTATCAAATTTAGCATAGCTGAGAGTAGAGGCAATCTCCAACATTGCCTGATTGTGCTCCTTCTTTTTCTTCGTATCTTATGTAGTATGGACACCTATTTGATCAACATGTTCCACTTTGATTGAGATTTGTGTATGATCACCTATTGATCCAAGGTGTAGCTTCATTAAACTTTGCCATGCAGTGAAGTTAGCTCTATTGAGCTTGGTAACTTCTCTCTTCGACATCTTGTTCTTTTTGCTTCTAGTACCTTTAAACCAAATCAACAGATGGCTCTGATACCAACTATTAGAAATGCTTTAGAATAATTGCGAGGGGGGAGGGGGTGAATTAGTTATTCAAGGTCCAAATGTATTAATAATTTTTTTTCACTAAGTATAGTGATCCCATTAAACTAACCATGTATCCAAGCTAAACATTCTTCTTAGCAAGTTACTGATAAATCAACATGTAGGAATAAGACATGAAAAATCAACACATAAAATAGTGATTTATGTGAAAACCCAGTTTGGTAAAAACCACCAATAACATGCTACTCATTTCTCACTCTTCTAAAGTGATGCCCTATTAAAGGCTACAAAACACACTGTTAAATGTGACCCGGTTAAGGGATTTCAACCACCCTATTAGAAGTGGGCCTGGTTAAAGGACTTTAGAAAATTCACTTGGAATGTCACTTTATTAAAGGATTTAAAAAATGGTTGTTAAACCAACCTAAGTACATAGGATTTTTTCCTAAGTGATACAATTGCTAGAGAGTAACAATAATGGTTTTTGATCTGATACAACTCACAACATAACTTGCAAATTTTAGATCTCAATTTAGTTCACAAATTTACGTGGCTTTTAGTCTTTATAGCTCTGATAGCTTATCCTCCTCTGAAGCTTTGTCTCCTTGAATCTCCATGCTTGTTGTGCGAATGCAATTTCCTCTGTGGTCACCTATCAAAGCAAAGTATCTATACTTTCTTCTTCCTTCTCGATGCCTTCTCCTTAACACAACACACTTTCTCCCTTCTCTCTTTACTTCTTGACCTATAACTCCTTAAATACGAGTTTGGAATACTTTTCTACTCTAATTTCCTACTCTTATTTTGGGTTCAAATGGATTTGGTAAGATATGATGTATCTTCCCCTGATCTCTTTTCTTCTAGAAACATCTTGTGGAATCCACCTGCATTTTCCTAAAAATGGTTTACCTAGAATTTTGTACCACTAGCTCAACATCCTTATCTTTAATCTAGTTCACAAAATTCAAGGTAAAAAACTTGTTAGCTTAGATTTGACAAATCTTTGACTTTTCAAATAATATAACAACTCGAAACTATTGACTTTGTAATGCTCAACACATACTGTGTTACTCAACACCTATTTTGGATTCACTTGGCATCAACTAAGTTTTACTAATGCTTGGCACCTATTACATTTTATCTAGCTTGACACCTTCTATTTCACTCGGCACACACTATATTTTGCATTTTCTTGATACTTACTAATAGTTTTCTCAGCATGAACTAACTTGCTCGAAACCTACTAATGAATTTAGTCAAGCTTTGTAGATAGCTTTGTTACAACTTATTCTTCTAGAGATTCTAAGTGTAGCCAACCTTTATATCATCAAGTGTATTATCAATACATAATTTTACCATTGTCTTAATTGATCCTTGTACTTCATTACAAAACCATAACTCAACCTTTTCCTTAGGTGCTTTTGTTACGTCTTATTAATTAAATCCTCTTTATCAATCAACTAAGTGATAGTACTTGGATCTTATAAGCAATTTTCATTCTATCAAATAGTAGGTTTGACATCAGTGAAAAAATAATGATTGAAAACATTCTTTATCAACAATCACCCTTCTTCAATAATGATCTTTTCAATCAAATCTTCAATATTTCATTCTTGGTGGTCATTTAGTGAATCTGATTTCATCTAAATCTGATTTTATTCCACTTGAAAATAAAATCCTCATTATTGATGAGAATGCCCCCAATTTTAAAAACTACTTGAAACTTTTGCTACTAAATACCTTTGTAGATTTTGACTGTGAAAATGGAAAATTCAACTTCTCCTAATTCTATTGGTATATTAATCTTCATATTTCTAATAAAAATGGTGCCCCTAGTGCTTGTTTGAAAAATCAGGCCCTGAGCCATGAATTGGACATTTAAATTAAATTTTTTAAAAATATATAGTTTAAACTATATAATAACACAAATTCGTTTTAGATTCAAGATGTTAGGTATTACTACATGGGAAAGATAGGAGAAGTAGGTGACATGGAGAAAAGAGATGCATACAATAAACTATGTGATAACAAAGTCTTGAGGGAAGAATACAAAATTTTAGAATGAAAAGGGTTAAACCATGCCCTAGATTTTCCTCAAGTATTTAAGACTAAGTGGATACAAATTATTCTGAGCCGCATACATGACAACTATAATTGGTTGGAAGGTGGACCAATTAAGTTCAAAAATAAGATCATTAGCCAATAATTAGGGTAGCCTACCCTTGATCAACCTAAGAGCATGTGAAGTGATGGGAAGGAGGTGATTGAGAATAATATTGGTGCAGTATGGAAAAAAAGAAGAATGTCTATTGATAGAATCTTAGATCCCTTAATTGCCTTTGCAGTGAGAGTGATTTCTCACAAGTTCTTTTAGTCTAATTGACTCAACAATGTTTCATGTATGGCTATTGATTTGGGCTACAAGATGGTAAAGAGATACCATACTTATTACCTTACCAAGTTGTAACTACAACAACTTTCAAAAAACTTGGAGGCGATAAGGAAAGAAAAGAGTACATCATGCAAATTTGGCTCTTTACTAGTCTACATATTATTCTATATGTAGAACACATTTCCTACCTTTGGCATAGTTTCTTGGAAGACCAAAATTCATAAAGTAGCAAGGTGATAATTTTAATTTAGTGATGACAAGTTACTTTGAGGATTTTAAGAAATCCATGTAAAAAAGGTTAAGGATCCATGTATCCTTAGTGGAGAAATTTTATGATGATGTGTGTTTCCTAGTAGATTTCGACCACACATATGTGCAAGAAACTATACCTAGGGTCAAATGGCTGAATCCCTTTCCATATGAGATAAATGTAGATGAGGCCTTTGCAGCTATAAAAAATCTATTAGAAGAATAAATTGACAAAAGTGTCACCTCATTTGGAAACTATGAGGAATCCAAATCAAGGATCACAATAGACTTGAAAATAGCTATTGATTAACTCAAGGTAAAGGAGAGGATCAAGAAAAAGATGTAGAAGGTGTCAGGGGAGAATAAGTTGAGGAAGCATGTAAACTAGTTAAGAAGAAGAGAAAGGAAAAAGAAAAAACAATGGAGAAACTTGAGAAGCCTATGAAGAAGCTACAATAGAAGCCTGAAATACCTACTTTATCAACTAATCTAGCAGTGCAATAAAGGAATTCTAACTTAATAAAAACCATTCACACAACTAAATAAGCTAACATTTATGCTAGGACTAAGGTTATCACCAAGAAGGAAGGAAAATAAAGAATGGTAGGCTCCTTATGGTATAGCCTATGATAATGTAGATATGTTCTTGATGGATAGGGATGTATGCTCACATTGTGCTCAAGATTCCAATAGGTAGGGGTTTTTACGAAGTGTGTATATGGGTGAGGGTTCCAACAATGGAGGTATGGATGGATTTCAGCATTATGATGGTATTGTAGTAGTTTCTAGGCTTTCAAAACAACATTATAAGTTTGCATAAAAGTGGATGATGGATTGTGAGAGGGAAGGGCTTTATTTATAGGCTAAGGGGTAGAGAAATGGAGGGTCAAGATGCAAGGATTGAAAAATGGTGAGGGAGGGCTAAGATGCTTTCAAAGGGAAGCACATGGATTGTGCTTGTTTAGAGCAAATAAGGGAGTGACATTTGTCACGAGGAGGATGAGTGTGAGGGGATGGGTTAAAGTTTGGTCAAAGGGAGTAATAAGGGAGGATGAGTGTGTAAGAGGGATGTAAGAGGAATTAATGGCATGCAAGAGTCATTAATGCTCTTAGATAGAGATGGACATGGATAAGGGAGACTTGTTGACTTTGGTTTGGGTTCGCAAGTCTTAACCCTTGCTTAAAGTTGTGCACATGTTTAGGAATGGGATTAGACTTAGTTTAGAAAGGGCGATAGGGTGCAAGTAACTTAGCTTTGATGGGATGAGTTAGGTGGCTAAGTGAGGTTAGTATGGGTGAATGGGTTGGATTAGGGGTTAGGATAGGGTTTAGGGATGTTTTTAAGGGGTTTGGATAATTTATTAAATCATTTATTTAATGAAATTAGGGATGTGGGATCTTAAATTAAATAGGTTTGAGGTTTTATTTAATTTAATAGAGGAATAGGGATTTAATTGATAAATTGATTTTGGGTTTTTGTTTGATTTTATCAATTGGGCTATAGTTAATTAAATAAATAAATAAACTAGGGGATGAAAATTAATTAATTAAATAATAAATATTTAAGCAATAATTCCCTAGGAGATGACTAAATACAATTAACTAATTGTGTAATTAGATTTAGGTGTCTCCATTTTCCCCCTCTGTGACATAGTGTTGAAACAACACTATTTCAAAGAAGTTTGAATATAAATGATGTGAAGAAGACTTTTAAAGGAACATGGTTGCTCCAATTTTGAGTAGAAGAGGAGAGAATAGATTGTGTGATGCCCCCTCAAGAAAGTGCTAGGGAGAGAAGGTGAGGTTCGATAGCTTCTTGAAAAGTACAAGAATCTAGGGCAAGTAGGAGGACTAAGAGAGGGGGTTTAAGGAAGTGCATACTCTCATAAGGGGAGAATGATACAAAGTAAAATCATGTTCACAAGTATACCCAATGGTTAAGAACACTAGTTATAAGGGGGTTGCTTGTTTAAATTAAACCCAGGGAAATGATTTTGAAAATGGTAGGGTTGGGGAGATTATGATTCTATGATTATGATTGGTGATGACTAAGATTATGATTGATGTAGGAGATATGATTATGATTTGATGCAGGAGCTATGGTTATGATTGATGCAGGATTAGATACTATAGGATTGATAGATTGGTTGGATCATGATGGTAGGATTGATTGGATGAGATTCTTCGATAGGGTGTGATGTTTTGATAGGATGGGATGCTTGGATAGGATGGGATGTTTGGGATGCTTGGATATGGTGGGAGACTTGGATAGGATGGGAAGTGTGAAATAATCTATTGAAGCTTGAGCATGGGGGTGTTCCAAAGGGGAGCACCACCATATAGTTGAGCACTTATTTTGATATAGGAATACTGGGTGTATGCAAAGGTTATAGAGAACATCAAGGCCTTTGCACCAATATTACATGGGACTAATGTGAAACAAACACATAAAGATTGCTCCAACATCACACATGAATCCTAGAAGAATCAGAGTGGAAATGATATTAGGTAACCCACAAGGAAACAATATTTCCCAAGTGCACCGTGTAATCACAAGTGATCACATGTTTGTAATATGTAAGGGTTATATCCGACTAACTCACAAGTAGGAAAAAGAAGATGAAAGTGACCTAATCAAAACCTTGCTCTCAAATTTCCCCATTTATAGCACACCATGATATAAGAGATCATGGTGACCCTGAGGAGGGAACAACCCAAATCACTTGGAAGAGATGCTTTAAGAACCAAACTTGAAATCCTAAAAGAAAATAAATCGAAAGAAAATTTAAATCCATAAAAAAGTTAACTTTTTTCCAAAGAGATCTGTAGGATTAGATACTGACAAACCAAGATCAGATGAGAGGAAGGATGCATCCTACAAGGATCTATTAGTAATATCAAGGACTAGGATGAGCTAGACAATTAGAACTTCTTAAGATAACATTTTGATGACAAGGGATCTTAGACGAGGATTTTCTAAAGCACCTAACCAAGTGAACTTCAATTTGTGATCAAGTATAAATGAATGAGGAGATTAGTGGAGGTAAAGAGCTTAAGATGAGGAGATAGTAGATAGAGTGTAAGATAAGGAGATAGTAGATAAAAAGCTTAGGATAAGGAGATAGTGGAGGAAAAGCTCAGGATAAGGAGATAGTAGATGAAAAGCATAGGATGAGGAGATAGTGTATGAAAAGCTCAAGATAAGGAGATAGCAGGTGGAAAGCTCAAGATAAGGAGATAGTAGATGAAAGCCCAAGATGAGGAGATAGAGGAAAAATCTTAGGATGGGGAAATATACTTAAAGATAGGGAGTGGGAAGGATGGATCCCAATGATGATGATCGGGGTGTGACCAAGGCTTGCAACAAGGTTGGGAAAAAGATTAAAAATGTGATTGGATGTGCAATGGAATGGTGTAGTTGATGGTAGATTTCTAGGAGCATGAGGATATGGATGGATGATATTGGGGTATATGGGGATAGCCTAGTGCTAGATACCAATGACAAGAGATGTACAAGGTGATGGAAATATGGAGAGATGGTGGATGGTGCAAGCATTGGAAATATTCTTAACAATGCTAAGCTACCAAGAGGGGAGGGGTGAATTAGTAACTTCTAAAACTTCTAAAACTTTAATCCAATATGAATATTTTGATCTAACTACATGCATGAGAAACTAAAAACATGAAAGCATTCATAACACTTTGACACAAAGATTTGGTGACCCAGAAACCTTCCAAATAGAAAATAAAATTGGGGTGGGGATGATACCCACAAGCTTTAGTATTAAAGGATAAAGTTGGCCTATTATGGCTTACATTGATCAGTTCTAATGATTTTCCCTATTAGGAGTAGTAAGGACTACTAGGTCCACCTTATTAGAGGATTTACAAACATGCAATGAAGTGTGCACTCGATAAAGTGATTTGCATAAGACTGTTAGGTCCTTGTTAATGGATTTGACTAATCCACCTATTAGGATGAAGTACTAGTTGATCTTTAATTTGCAACTTAGTTTTCTGAATGAGATTGATTTAAGTGTATAAACCACCTTGCTTTGATAAATGAATCTTTTCTGCTCCCTATACTACTATAGCCTTTGTAATTTGCACTTTCTATTCTTCTCTAATGATCACATTGATTCCATACATATATTTTCTCATTAATTAATACTCTACACATACATTGGATGTGATATAATACATTACATATATACCAATCCAATTATACAAACAAAAAAGTCAGCTATAATACAAGTTTACAAAAATATTACAAAGTCAGCTCAAATGTAGACACTTGGGCTCTGAAGACTGACTCGTTCAGGTTCTAATACTTGACATCCACTATCAATGCTCAACATTATCATGCACTTTGTAGACATAGAAGCTTAATCCATATTGATCACTTCCAGGTAGTCTTGAACTTGGTCTATACTAGTGACTTGGTAAATACTGTGAAACTTGTCATATAAACTAAATCACTTGTTTACCATTACATAGCTTAATAAACACTACTACCATGAGCTTGGTATAAACTAAGTCACTTGGTTAACACTGAGTAGGTCAATTAACACTAGACTCACATCACATTAATTGTGAACTTGGTAACACTACACAACTTAGTTTCCACTAGTAAACTTGACATACACTAAGATGCTTTGTTTACACTACTGATCTTCACACTAACTATAACTCTATATGAGCAATGTTAGTATGCTAATAGAAACCAAATTTAAATAAAGCTTCTACAAACTAAAAAAAATTCATAAACTTCAAGATAGACTAAGATAAGCTCTCAATTGAGAATACGAGCCATTAATGGGCTCTCTCAATGAGAAGCTCTCTTGTTGAGTGGCTTTGTCTAAATATATAGGATGTATGCTCAAGCTTATGCTTCAAAAAGGGCTTCAAATGAAGTTGGAATTTGGGTGTGAGTGTATGGTTTTGATGTAAAATGGCTTCTTAAAATGGAATTATGACTTTACTTCATGGATTGTGTTATTTTTCCAAGGGGAAGGATTCAATTTATAGGCAAGAGGCTTGAGGGATTGAGGGCTAAGATGCAAGGATGGGGAAAAGCTCATGGAGGGCTCAGATTGCATGAGAGGAGAGCACATGGATTGTGCTTCCTTATAGCCAATCAGTGAGTGACACATGTCACAAGGTGAGAGGATGGAGAAAAGGGGAAGGATGAGTCAACAAAGGAGGTTCAAGGGATAAAATCTTCATAAAGACCCTCATAATGGCTTGTAAGAGCAATGAAAGGGCTTGGAAGAGTAATTAATGGCCTAGTGGGCTTCATAAAGTTTTATGGTTGGGATATTTTGAGGGAGATGAGAGGAATTTTGACTTGGACTTGATTAGGAAGGTTTTAAGCTTGCTTAGGCTTGTGCAAATGATTAGAGGATGGATTAGGATGGTTTAGGATTAGCTTAGGGATAGGCAAGTGGATGGTATTTAATGAGGGTGGGTGAAGGAGGAGATATTTGTTAACTTTGGTTTGGGTTAGTAAGTCTTAACCCATGTTTAAGGAATGTGACAAGGTTAGGAGGGGATTAGGATTAGGTTTAAAGACATCTTCTAGAAGAGTCTAGACTTTGGATGAGGATAAAGACTTTCTAGAATAGTCTAGAACTTCCTAGGATGAGGATGAAGACTTTCTAGAAGAGTCTACAACTTCTTAGGATGAGGATAAATTAGATTTTAGGAAATAAATAAGTTTTATTTATTTCAAGGGTTTGGGTTGAGGAGATATTTATTAAAACTTTTTTAATAAACATGAAGATTAATATTTAATCTTAATTAAATATTTTGAGTTGGGATTAGGGGTAAGAAATGATGGGATTAGCCTTTAATCAAAATTAAAGAAGGATTAGAACATTTTGGAAGAGGTTAGTGGTCTTAAGGAAATTGGCCAAGTTTTGGGCAAAAAATATTTTATTTATTTATTTTGAGTTTTTTGGTCAATTTATTAATTAAATAATTAATGAATAAGGAAATAATGTTTAAATAAGATTTAAACATTTTTGGGAGGGATTCCTTAATTAAATATTTTAAATTAAGATAAAGGAATTTAATGGCATAAAAATAAATAAATAATTAATTAATAAATGATGATGTCATCAGGAATTTTTTCAGAAAATAAAAATACTTTATTTTCTAAAAGATTTAGGTGTCTACATTTTGCCCCTCTTTGATGTGATGCCAGAAGTGGCATGGCATCAAAGATAAGAAAATAAGATGCCCAAGGCTACACCAGAGGAAGAGAGAATGGACTGCAAGATGCCCCCTCAAGAAGGCAACGGGGAGAGAAAGCGAGGCTTGACGGCTTCTTAAAAAGTACAAGAATCTGAGATGAGAAAGGAGACTCAAATTGGCTTAAAAGAAGAGGTTTAGTTATCTCAAACTCTCACTATAGGAGAATGATAAAGGGAGAATCAGAGGCACAAGAGGAAGCAAGCTTAAGATCTCAGGGATTGCAGAGGATGAAGGAGCGGAGCGCTATAAAAAGGAATCTAGGATAGGGAGATGGATGATTAGATGCTAAAGCTGATGTAACAGAATTTCAAAGAGTCAGATTGGCGAAAGATGGGTTTCAAAGATCCCTAGAACTAGGATTGTGGAGCTCAAAAGATGAGGCTTGGTGGATTGATTGGATTGGTGGATCCCTAAAGCTAAAAGTGCAAGTTGATTCAAAGAGATACTGATGCATAAGCTGGGGTAGGAGAGATAGATGCTAGATAATGGAGATGAAGGGATTCCATTGAAGCTTTTTTGAGCAGGGGGATACTTCAAAGAGAAGCACCACCATGTAGTTGAGCACTAGATTTGCTATAGGACTGTTGGTTAATTGCCAAGGTTACCAAGAACATCAAGGCCTTTTCACTAACTGTCTAGAGGACTAACAAACTGACTCAAAACAAACACGCAAGGATTTCCTTGGCATCACACATGAATCTCAAAAGAATTAGAGTGGAACTGACACTGGGTAACCCACAAGTAGAAAAGTAAAACAAACAAAAGACCTGATCAAGACCTTACACTCAGATTGCCCCATTCGTAGTATACCATGATATGGAAGATTGTGGCAACCTTGAGAAGGGAACAAAAGATTGTTTGGAAAAGACAATTCAAGACCCAAAAGGGAAGATTTCAAATCAAAGGAAAGAAAAAATTCAAAAGAGAACCGTTTGCCAATGAGATGGGTGGGATGAGGTACTAACAAACCAAGATCAGACATGAGGAAAGCTATATCCATCAAGGATCTATTGAAGAGCACCTAAGTTGATGGATCTGGATGAATGATGCATCTAGCAAGCTGAACTAAGAAGGATAACACTTTGGTGATAGGAGATCTAGCTAAAGGATGCATTGGAATAGCTAACCAAGGGTTGTCCAATGTGTGCAAGATGTTGATCAAGGAGAAACTGACACAAGAGCTGGATAGATACAATGCTACTAAGCTAAAGAGGATGTACAAGCTGAAAAACCAAGATATGTTACAAATGTACAAGGTTGTTCATGTTTTGGTTTTTGTGAGATGGAAATGTTTGTGAAGGGTGGGATGTCTATAATAGTTGATAGGTAGATAGGTAGATGGTTTGCAAAAAGCATAAGTGAAAATGGGGTTCTTTGTGTGCATGTGATGGGATACAAGCTAGGATACAAGATTTGACATATAATACAAGCTGGAATATGATACAAGATTTGGACAAGATTTGGATATACAAGCTATGATACAAGGGATGATACAAGATTTACAAGCTGGGGTACAAGATTTAAAAACTGAGGTACAAGATTTACAAGCTGTACATGAGGTATTTACAAGCTTCATTAGCTTTTGGATATTTGGTTGGAACACCAAGGGAACAAGCAGGTGTGTTATGGGATGGTAGGTGAATGGATGAGGGATAGGATAGTGATAGATAATGGATTAGTCTTAGTACACAAGGTGCCTAAATTACCAAGTTTTCACCAAAGTACCTATCCAAGGCGCTTGCATTGCCAAGTTTTCACCATTGGATGCTTATTTCTCTTTACTATTTTTTTGTATTTTTCAAAAGTTGGGTATAACAAGGATCTTCAAGCATAGAACTTCTTGAGATGAATGATGTTAGTAGGATCATTCAAGAGTTCTCCTTTTGGTGTAGATAGCTGATAGGCTTTGGAGCCAAAGGATGTAGTGACAACATAAGGACCAAGCCATGTAGGTTCAAACTTGCCTTTCTTTTCTCGATCAGCTTGGACTTTCATATTTTCTTTGAGGACCATGTCACCTGGTTGAAAGTGTCGTGGGAGAACCTTCTTGTTGAAATTCCTTTTGAGATGAGTTTGATAGACTATGACATGATCATAGGCTTGTTGTCACTTCTTTTCTAAGAGATCTAGCTGGGTGAGCCGAGGTACTCTGTATTCTTCATCTGATATTTGCCCCTGCAAAGATATGCGCAAGGAGGCAAGTTCAACCTCTACGGGTAGTACAACTTCGGCACCATAGACTAGGGAGTATGGAGTTGTTCCTGTGGATGTACGGAAGGAGGTTCGATAGGCCCATAGGGCTAGATTTATTTGTAGGTGCCAATCATGGCCAGAATCATTGAAAACTTTCTTTAGGATTTTGAGGAGGGTTTTGTTAGTTCCCTCTGCCTAGCCATTACCTTGTGGGAAATATAGGCTAGAAAAGCATTGATGGATGTGGAGGGAAGTGCATAATTCTTCCATGTTGATAGTTTCAAAGTTACCTACATGGTCGATGAAGATGGTGGATGGGATGCCGAAGCAACAAACAATGTGGTACAAGATGAAGTTGGAGACCTGAACTCCTATAGCTGAGACTAGGGGGACTGCTTCCACCCACTTAGTGAAATAGTCTATAGTTGTTATTATCCATTTATGTCCATCATATGAGAGGGGTGTGATAGTTCCAACTAGATCAAGGCCCCAACAAGTGAAAGGCCAAGGTGGTACAATAGGCTATAGATCCTGTGCTGGAGCATGCACAAGATTTGCATGCTGCTGACATGGGAGACACTTTTTGAAAAAGTCATAGGAGTCTTCTTCAATGGTAGGCCAATAGTAGCCTACTCTAAGGATTTTTCACGCTAGGACAATACCACTCATGTGGGCACCACAAAGTCTGGAGTGTACTTCTTTTAATGCCATTGCAACCTCATTTTCATCTAAACATTGAGAGAGAGTATCGTGATAACCTCGATGATATAGGGTATTGGCTATGATAACATAGTGGGATGATTTTTGGATGAGGTTCTGGTGTTGGGTACGTGTGAGGTGAGGGGAGATGATACCATCAATAAGGTAAGTGTGTGTAGATGCTAAAAAATGGTTTGCATCTACGGTTCCATCACTTCTTCATACTAATTTGTCCCATTTTCTCATTTTACTAACTTCGATCTTTTGGCCAAATTGACCATATTTTGTCATTTGTATCCCCTTTCGTATCAATTTCATATCAACTCAGAATCATATCAAATCAACTTAGAATCATATCAAATCAACTCAGAATCATATCAAATCAACTCGAAATCACCCCAAATCAACTCGGAATCACTCAAAATCAACCCTAATCAACCCGAAACATATCAAACATCTCAAATCAATCATCATTTATCTACTCCTAGGCATTGTTGTGGCTTTCAGTGCCTTGGAAACCTATCAACTTATCAATCTTATCAGTCTGACCTTAGTACTATCATGGCTCTTAGTGCTAGGTCAAACTATCATTCATGTCATCCAATCTTTGACATTGTTGAGGCTTTCAATGTCAAAATCATGGCATCATCAACCATTTTAATAACATTGACAATATTTATCAATTTTATTATGATCAAACCTTATCAATTAATTTCAATCCTGTAGCATTTACAATGTCGGTTAAATGTTACATATCAACCAATTCATGTCATGTCCCCTTGGCATATTATCTACTTCAATCAATCAATCCAATCATGGCTTTGATCTACTAGTCATCATCTTATTCGATCTATATCATCATCACACTTTTCATCAAAGGGTACAGTCGCATTCATTTAATCAATTTGGCCAATCATCTGCTAATTTTCTCTATAGAACTAAATAACCCATAATTTAATCCTATTATTTCTAATTATTCTTCATAATTATCATCCTCAATTAATTAATTTTATTAATTAATCAATTCATTATCTACAAACCATGGAAATTCTCAATTTCCTAAGTTCCATTTTCCATCATTAATTCCATTTTCTACTAATTCTTATTTTGTGGAATAAGAGGATTTTTAATTCAAATATTACATAAAATATTGCATCATCATGACACTTGGATATGGCACCTCGTGGATTCTCCTTTGACACTTGGCTAAGATTTGTCATAATTAAATATTATTACCTCTTACGCATGTCCCTATTTGGCTTATTCGTCATAGATTCTTGGCTTTAAGTGTGTTGAGGAATCTTATGACGCGTCATAGATTCCCTTCCAAATTTTACTCTCACGTGTCATAGAATCTTACTTTTGGCATATTTCGTCATATGCATCATAGGAATCTCTTCCCACATCGCATGTCTGTGGGTGACAAATCCAATGCCCTCACTTTGAGTGTTGATTATAAAATGAACACTCTTTCTCTCATTTTTGGTCTCTTGAATCCGAATGCTTAAGTTTTGAAAGTCTAAATCTTTGAATTTTTGAGTCTCTACTTCTTTGCATGTTGCATTCTCTCTCTCACATAAAATCACACTTCAAGTATTCTCATGGAATTATCACTATCATAGGCTTTTGCTTCAATTTTGTGTGCACTATAGGCAACTTTGGAGCTACAATCATTTGGAGAAGAAAGGACATGGGAGCTACAAACGGAAAAGGGAGATTTTTTATTATGTTTTCTTTCTTTTGTTTAGTTTAACTTTCATGGTAGACTAGTGGGTGCTAACGTATGATTATTGAGTTTTGTGATTTTTTCATAGTATGTTATGCTTTTAACCCATTTTTTTGGTCCTACATTTGCTGAACCCGATGTGAACATGCATATCTAACTTGGGTTTTCTTGTTTTGTGCTTGTAGGTGCAAGGAAGGAGCTCACTTGGAAGGGTATAATGACTATCTTCTCTTCCTTTTCACACATAGATTAATCATGGGGTCCAATAAAATTCTTATATGCTTTTTCTTCATACATTCTATTAGCTTTTTGTCCTAGGGCGAACTCTGCTCTATCAGGGTGCACTTGGGACCCCTAGGAGCAGATTTAGGAGCCCAGAAGCCACCAAAGCCTCTTTCTACTATTTATAACTTACCAACTATGCCCATCTGGGCCCCAACTATGTCATTGACACAGTCTGCACTATTTGGGTGCACTTGGGAGTGTAGCTCTAAAAATTTTAGTTTTTAGGTCTTGACTAGGCACCCATTTCCCCACACCCTACACTTGACTTCCCAACTGCATGCTAAAACTACCAGGTACACCCAATTGGGTCCCAACTACATCATTGATGTAGTCTACACTATTTGGGTGCACTTGGGGATGTTCAAAGCCATTTTGGCCTTCTAGGAAGCAATTTGTACTATCGGAGCACACCTAGGTTCACAGTAAGCACATGCACCAATCAAAATCTGCATTTCAAGTTCCTATCACTCTCTAGGAAATAGATTAGGTGATTTTTTGTGTTACTAATGGTCTATTTATAGCATGTGGTGATCGTTGGATGAAGACATTATCATAAACTACTAATGCTTTGTTTGCAGGACGTTGTCGAAGACTTTGTGTGTCTTTCAAAACTATGTGTGTGGATTTCCTAGATTAGATAACATTTCATTTGGTGCTTAAAAAGAACCTTTTTCTTTTCTGCCTGGCATGTCTACGGTGTTAGATCCCTAGGAGTTGCATTGGACGTATCCTCTCCCCTCGCCATTTGTCGATCTTAGGTGTAAGAGAAATCCGTGTAACTTCTATAGGAGGCCTACCTTGGACCAAGATACTTGATATTGGGTATGCCAGGGGATGACCTCAGAGTGGTAATTGGCCAAAGCTAGGTCAATTTTCTAGCCTCTATATAAAATTTGATTACAATGAAAGCTGTGTCAGTGGTATTGCTGCATGATAGCTCTCCTCCAGTACCCTTGTGGTGCGTCAAACCCCGGTTCTCAAGGTTGGGAGAGCTTCTACGAAAGTTTATCATTCACTTACTGAATGGAACACCCTTAATAAAAACCATATTTTAGCAAAAAAAATCCTTTCTATCAACTGGCTCAAGGGGTCACCCATCCTCGTGAAGACATCCTACATTCTCGTGGTCCTTAGTAGAGGTAACAGTCCCTTGGGAAGTCATGCCCTTTAGGAAGCGGATCTTGGTAGCCCCGATAAGTGAGTGCACTGTAAGGGGGAGCTTGTGGTGCCAAGATCCTAGGTTTTCCACTCTGGATAAGTGTGACTAAACTTTAGTTCAAGTAGGAATTCAGTGGATACAGTCCTAAAAGCCTAGGTTGTGATGTGTTTGTTAACTTTTTACAACAGCTATTCTTGTCTTAATGTGTCTTGCGTGTGTGTAAAACATAATCAAGATAAAAGATGAACTATTAAATTTAAACCTTGGATATCATTTGAACTTGTCAAAATCCCACACATTGCCAAAACATTTCAACCTTTATCAAAGTTTGCAAACATTGATTCAACACACTCGAACCTTGGAAAACATGGCGACATGTGCTCTTAAATGTGCTTGGCAAAACGTAGATCTCACACTTGCATAGATTTCACTTGCATTCAACCTAGTCCAAGCTTCATTCTTGCATAATATAGACTTCATATTGCACCTTTTAGTCCTCATTTAGTATCTTTTACTTTTCACATTGCATCCATTTAGGTTCAGTTTTACTTTCCTTAGTTTTTGCATTCTCATCTCAGAATTAGCATTTTGCATTCACCACCTTGCATCTTTGCATACCTATTCATCATCCTGACCACTTTATCCATCATTTTGAGTGTCCTAATCATCATTTTGAGCATCCAAACTGGCCCTAACACTATCCTCTACCATTTACCTCTCTGTGACATCAATCCTAAAACCATAGCTTCCAGAATTGCCTCAATTTCAGCCCAGCTTACCAACTGCACCCAAAAACTACCAACTGGGCCCCAACTACATCATTGACATATTCTACACTATCTAGGCACACTTGGTGCTCTTGAGATCCATTTTTGGGTTCCAGATAACATTTTGGGGCTTCAACAGTGTCCTTAGGTACCTGGTTAGCTCCCCTTGCACTAGCTTGCCCAGATCTGCATTCTACAACACCTAATCATCATCACCTTCAATTAATACATCATTTTATATGTCATAAACTTCATTTTTCATCTCCCAACCCATCCTAACATCAACCCCAGCATATTAGCTTCTTGAAATATCAGTTTGACATCCATACCTCTCAGAATCAACAAACCTTCATTCTGACTTACCAACTGCACCTAGAAATTACCAACTGCGCCCAAACTAGCTCCAAGTGTGTCAATGATGTAGTTGGTACTATTAGGGTGCACTAGGCACTATTAGGGTGCACTTGGGTACTTGCATGGCCATTTTTGGCCTCCGAACTGCACTTTAGGACCCCAAAACTACATCTAGGAGCCTTTAGACCTCCTTGTTCTGCACTAGACCCAAAATCGTATCCTGCACCCAAAATCCACTTTTGCATCATAGGAATTGTCCATATCACATATCCACTTAGCATCACCATCATTTTGAGTCCTCAAAACATCATTTTGAACCCC
The DNA here is from genome assembly GCA_028749045.1 of Cupressus sempervirens. Lineage (NCBI taxonomy): Eukaryota > Viridiplantae > Streptophyta > Pinopsida > Cupressales > Cupressaceae > Cupressus > Cupressus sempervirens. The sequence goes on along the minus strand of CM053785.1, from coordinate 947,723,276 downwards.
CAAAACCTTTGAATTAAGTCAAAAATCTAGACAAAGTATAAGTCTTAGAGTATCTCGTAGTGTTGATGGATAATGGATCTTGACTAGTCTTTTTACCTCTTGCCTTATCATTTTGTTTGGTAAAAATCTATCTATGTCTTGATATATTTGACCTTTTTATTTTTTATCAATTTGATCTTTTCATCTTTTATCAGTTTTTGGTCAAGATTCAAAGTCCTTTATCACAAGGTTAAACTCTTAGGCAAAATACTTTCAAAAGGTTTTATCTAAGTTCAAAACTTTCAATATACTATTGTCATATCATAATCATATCCCTAGCATCCCCAAACATCATTTTGACTTACCCTAGTGGTATATCTCCTTCATATTGCATTGATCAAAATCCTTAGCATTGTTTTCACTACCAAACCCTATCAAATTGTCCATCAACCAAATTACCTTCTTGAGCATTTACCCTCATTTTGCATGTCCCAAACATCATTGAAAACCCTAGAACATCATCCTTTACATAATCTGCCTTGCATACATGAACCTTTAGCACCCTTAACAAGTCCAAAACATAACCCTAATTTCCATTTTGCATACATTAGAGTCATTTTCATTCCCTCTAGTCAAACTTCAAAACATTACCTTGCATTTGCATTTGCATAACATCCCTAGGAAATTTGCACTTTGCACATCAAAACCATAATTCATCCAATATTTCCTCACACTGCATAAAATTCCTAAAGAATTAAAAAATCCAAAAAACACTCATATCTTGCATACCCACCACTCTTTGCACTCTTAGGTATCATGCCAGCACTTACTAGGAGACAAGCAGCTCAGAGACTAGAGGAACTCTATCAACCTTTGTTTTCTGAGGCACAAGCACAACTAAAACCTTGTCCAAGACAAAGAAAGAGCAAGAAAATCCAACAAACTTTTGATGAAGACCAAATCGAGGCATGACAACCATTACTAGCAGACCCCTTGAACATGTATCCGCAAGATCCTCAAGCTATGGCACAAAAAACCTTGAAAAATACACCTACCATGAGATTTCCTCCAAACACTCCCCCCACACATGGGATGGTTCAATGGAGTCCTAACTTTGAACCTATATTCGTGCCAATGCAACTAGGAGGAGGAAGTGTACCAACCTCACCTGAAGATGAACAATCACATGCATTTGAATTCAGCCAACCTAACACATCAAACATACAACAAGGTACTGTACACCTAAGTGATGACTCTGACACTGATTATGGAATCACTAATGAAGAAATGGCTAGGGCATGTCAAGACAAAAGTTTTCACAAGAACTTCAAACATTCGGCAACTCAAGAAATTGTCAAATTTAATCCAAACTTGGAAGGTCTTAGGTCCAAAAATCAAGCCAACACAACAATTGAAAACATCCAACCCATGATAAATTTAGAATTAGAAAAGGGAAAACAACCTTTGGAGTTTTCAAACACAATAATGGCACCTATAAGGTCCCATCAAGAACCAACAATTGAAATCCTCCAAAGTACATTTTAACATATCAACGTTAATCCCTTGTTTGATGAAATACCACCAATCCCTAAACACCCCAAAAGGACATTAAGACTTGATTTTAGTCACATGATGCAACAACAAGATGCATCTAAAGGTACTTGTGCTCTAGGGATGCTAGACATACCTTCTTTGGAGGCAAATCAACAAAGTACACCTTTGCTTCTAACTTTACCCCGTGCTATGACATCAAACACTATGGATCCTCTCATAAATACAACATGTGAAACATCAAGTGCAGCCATCCCTATAGATGCAAAAAGGAAAAGTCTTATTGACATTACACCCATTCCTAACAGGGACACATCTCATAGTCAAGTCAATATGATGTCACAAGAAGGAACATCTAACACACAAAGCTACCAAAACAACAATACAAACATGACATTCAATCCTCAAGGACTTAGTCAACCCCCATGACAACAACAACCTACAATGGTACAAGGAATCAACACTTCCAAGGCACAACCACGTCTACATCCTCTTAACACACATTACACATATCAACAACAACATCAAATGCAACAGCAACAACCACAAGTGGGGCAAACATCCAACATTCCTAACATGCAATCCCATGTGGACCCACTTGAATTACACACAATTTATCAAAAACAATTCCAACAACAACAAATGATGTTTGCTAAACAACAAGAGCAACTCAAGCAACAGTTGGAATACCAAAGATGCCTTGAGCAAAAAATTGCATACCAGCAACATTTGTTACAACAAAAACATGTGCCACAACAACCTCAACAAATACCTCTAGAACAACAAGCATGCACATGGTCTCACATACAACCAACAGAGGTATCCCAACAACCACAACACATGGCACAACAACAACACATGGTACAAAAATCGCAGTCAATCCCACAACAAGTGCCACATCAAATACCACAACAAGTTTCCCAACAATAGGGACCTTTCTGTCTTTGAGGTGCCAACATACCTCCACCACCTAGCAACACTTCATCAGACTCATCAGACACAAAAATGTCAGAACCAAGTAGACATAGTTCTCGCCATAGCAAACGGTCTACTCATAGACACAAAAGACTTGAAGGAAAGACCATCATGCAAAACCCCAATGAAGAACTATTACAACAATTCAAACAACTTTCCAAACAAGTTGAGGCATTGGGAGTCCAAAAGAAATAGGCTCTATATACAAAAAGGGACCTACGTCCTAATCCATTCGATAAAATTTTGTATATGCCTCAATTCCCAAAACACTTTGAGGCTCCAAGGTTTGAAAAATATCAAGGAAAAGGAAACCCCATTGATCACATCCAAGAATTTTATGCTTCATGTACGAAAATTAGCAATGAGCCCAATTACCTTATGAGATTGTTCCCTCGTTCTCTAGGTGGGCTTGCACTTGAATGGCACTCCAAACTTCTTGGTAATATCAAATCTTTGTCAGAGCTAGCAGACAAGTTTATCTCCCACTTTGCCTTTAACATTACAAATGAGGTGACACTTTTTGATTTGTGCTCAACTAAATAGAAGACTGGAGAATCATTCATCACATTCTTACTACGTTGGAGAAGCCTAGTTAGTCAATGCTCACTAGATATTCCTGAAGAACAACAAGTAAACTTGTGCATTGAAAACTTAGTCCCAGACTTAATGTATGAACTATAAATCAAGAGTCCAAGCACCATTTCTAAACTAATGAAAAAAGGGGCTAGTATTGAAGATGCTCTTATCTGTAAGGGAATCTTCAAGATAAACAAAGAAAACACAAACACCAACTCATCTAATGACAAGGAAAAATTTTTCTCCAAAAACAAGAATGTGACTAATGATGGCATTGTAGATGCCCGCACAATTAGCATAGCACAACGTCAAGTGACTTTGAAAGGTGTAAACCCTAAAAATTCACAAACTCCTAATCAAACAACACCTCAACAACAGAAAACTGAGACTTCCACACAAGACAAAAGACATCCTAGAACCAAAGATAGGAAATTCACACCATTGGGAATACCACTTGAGACTACATTACAATAGTTACTGAGTAATAACTTCCTATAGCTACCCCAAATCAAAGATTAACCATTAACTAAAGCAGATTGGTGGGATGATAAAAAGTATTGTGATTACCATCGCACCAAAGGGCACAGGACTTCATCATGCTTCCAATTGAAACATGCAATACAAGACCTTATTGATGATGGTGTAATCACATTTGATCCATCACTATTAGCATCCAACTCTGATCATACTATTTTCAAAGATCCTTTGGGTAATCATGAAAAAGAGAAACCCTCAATTTCAAACTCAAACTTGCAAGGTAATGTGAATTACACACATATCGGCTATGACTACACCATCAATTGGTTTAATGAGTCTGACTTTCACATATCCACATTCACATTGAAGGCTAAAGACCCTCGTTCTGCTGTCACTACATGTTGTAGCAAGATCACCCTACCTGGAGCCCCATCTAGACCTACTACTTCTACTAGACCTGCACCTCCAAGTAGACCTACTACTCCTACTTCATCTGATTATAGCCTTGTTGAACAACTCAAAAAAACCCCTGCACAAGTATCCATCTTGGACCTACTGCATGCATCCCCCCAACACCAAAAGATCTTGGAGCAAGCCCTTAAAGAGTCAATAGTCCCAAATAACATGGATGTTTCCTAGTTCCAAGCCATGGTTGGGAACCTATCTGCATCACAACATATCACTTTTTCACCCCGAGATATTCCTAAGGACAAACCTAACCATAATGATCCCCTTTATCTCAAAGTCTTTATCCATAATGCCAAAGTCAGATGTGTCTTAATAGATGGAGGAGCAGGACTGAACATCTGTACTCTTAAGGTTGTCAACAATTTGGGTTATTCTAAAGATGATGTAGATCCCTCTTGAAGAATTACAATAAAAGCTTATGATGACGGTGAACGCTATTCTAAGGGCATCATCACATTACCTGTCAGAGTTGGTCTAGCTACTGAAGACACATTGTTCCATGTCCTAGACATCGAAATGAATTGCAACATGATATTAGGATGCCCTTGGCTTCATGCTATGAAAGCAGTCCCTTCTACATATCATCAATGTTTTAAGTTTTCCTATCACAACATAGAGGTTACCATTGCTAGTGATCCAGATCCTTTCTAGTTTTGTGATAATCTAAGAGATGCTACTACATTCCAAATCCCAACAAACAATGAAGCACAAACTACAAATTCCTCTAAGTATGTGGATGCTGATATACTACTCAGTAAAGCTAAGGAAAAGATGAAGATTGAAGACAATGGATGTAGAGAGTACTTTATGTCTCAAATCTCTCACATTAGGGAGTCACCACTTTCTCCCATCAGTACAAAGACTGATCTTCTATCAATAAGAATACAACTATATGTATTGAGAAAGAAAAAGCAGAATGAGAACCCACTTTGATATCTCCTAGCAAGTATGGACTTGGGTTTACTATCATGCAGAAACAAGGCTATGATGGCTATAATGGTCTTGGATCTCAAAAACAAGGTATAATTGAACCCATCGCTACAAAAGGACAACCTCCTAGTTTGGGGCTTGGATTTAAACCATTACGAATAGGTCTTCCTAGTACTATGGTACCTACATGTAAGACTATGGATGTTTCGAATGATGAAAAGGCATCTGAGGATATCTTGCTTGAAACCAACAATCCTCTAGCCTTTGAGCATAACCCCAATGACCTAGTTGAATTAGTTACCAATATATGTACCTTCAACCAAAGCCCATTCAACACTGATGATGACATCTCCTCAAGTTATCCTGAACCTTTGGACTGGGACCATCGTGGACCACCAATTTTTGATCAATTCGATGATGATGACACTCTCATAATTGGCTTTGAAGGCATTATCACTAAAGATCATAAAAAAGAAATTTCTTCTAAAGAGAACACATTGGCATACTTTGGGGAGCCTACTCCACTTTCTAGCTACAAAGAAAAAAGAGAAAAAGATAGCACACATAGGTCTCTTGGTGAAAATCAAAAGGCACCATTAGACTATAAAAAATCAAAAGCTAAGCAGCTCCCAATGATACAAAGTGAAAAATATGATGCCATGAATATCAGTGTTCTAGTGTTCAACATGCCACAAAGTCTTTTGGAGCTCTCTCAATCAGTATTCATGCGGAAGGTCATTGGTCTCAACCCTCCCAACCCTCTCTTATATCCTTTTGTTTATCCCCAAATCCAACTATCTACTTTGTCCAATAACCAAAATCAATCCTTTATCCAACAAGCCTTTGCATATGTCATCATCAGTGACATCCCACATGACATTTCTATTGACCTAATTATCTTTAGATTCCTTGATTCACAAGAGATAAATATTGTCTTACATACGGTACATGATGGTATCTCTCGAGGCCTTTCTAGTGGTTTGATTTTAGCTACAGACTTGGAACAAATCCTCCATAATTATGGTCAGTCATGGATCCAAAGCTTATCAGCTAGCAGCACCAATAATAGATATCTTCTCAGCATTTGTCAATGACATTCTTGGTTTCATCTAAAAGTCCTGAAAAAATATCAAAAAAATAGTAAAAAGTCATGAAAAAAGAAAAGAAAAAAGTGAAAAAAGTCATGAAAAAAATGGATGCCTTGATGAAAACCTAGCAAACAAGTGTCTTGGCAAAAAAATTTGAGTTAAGAGAAAAATTCCATCCAAAAGTGAAAACTTGGCAAACAGGCACTTTGGGCAAGCACCATGGTGAAAACCTGGCAAACAGGCAACATGTGTAATCAATGTTGCTCCTCCATCTATCAAGATTCCATCTAGTCTTTTCCCCCTCCATCATTCCTTGATCATATCCTTCATATTGCAAGACATCCTTGGTCCCTTATCATGGCTCACAAACTGGTTAATGTCCTTTGTTACCTTGCCTAAGCATCACCAGTCTACACACACACTCTGTCATTGGCCTTTGTACATAGTTTGCGTCTTGTCTGGGGGCATATTACCTATATGGTGCATGAGTTTGAATTTTAACTAGGGGCATATCCCTAAGTTCTTTTTATCCATTAGACCTATCGCATAATGGATTGGAGCTAACACTTGTTTATGCTTATACGATCCTGAACAAATCCCTAAAAATCATAAAATGTCCTGAGAAAATCACTAAAAATCACATAATGTCTTTAAAAAATCCTAAAAATTCACATAATGTCCTGAAAAAATCCTAAACATTCACATAATGTCCTGAAAAAATCCTAAACATTCAAATACATATCCTGAAAAAAGCACTAAAAATCATAAAATGTCCTGAAATAAACCCTAAAAATTGTAAAATGTCCTAAAGAAATCAGTTACACAAAAAAATCAAATATCTCCACAAAACCCTAAAAATCACAAAACTCATCAAAAATTTGCAATAAACCTTGTACATGTTCACTATGGATAACTGCCCCTTTTGCATAAAAACTTGCACTTTGTAGACTGAAAATCAAAGCACTACACTTCAATGCCAATCACAATATATGAGCAACATGAACCAACAATCAGTCCAACCAGTCACTATGAGCTTATCAACTAAATCCACAAATAGTGCTATCACATTATCAACCTGTTGAACACCATCTAAATACCTAACACACTAAAAAGCAAGTAATAATGGACAAGGATAGCTATTGGCTCATGTTGTTTAGTGAGTGATTTATTTTTTGCTTTGTTTTTCTTTGATCATGTTCCTATGCCACTCGATTATATAAAACTAATCTATGAGACTGGCTGGGATGGTTCATGGTCATCTTTTTCCATTTCTGTCTGTTACAATGTACCTTTAAGAGTCTATGGCATGTACATATGCCTCCGGAAGGACAAGGTCATTCTCTGTTTGCATCATGCTTGTTTACGCAAAAGGCTTGCATTTGTGCTCTGGCCCTTTATGCCATGATGCATTGCATTCCATTTGGCATATCAAAATAAAGCTCCATTTGACATATAGTGCACTTTTTAGAAGCAAAAGTCTTTCCATCATACTAACATCTCCTCATCTCATTCTCCATCATCATGATCATGTCTTCTGATTCACCAAATCATCTTCATCTTGCATTCATGCATTCTTGCATCATCCTACACTGTCAATCAACTTTCTATGGCTTTCCACCTAGTTCAACCTCAGTCTGACATTTTTCTCATCATCTTTGACCAAATATGACCATTTTCGATGATTTCCCTCATGTTATGACATCTTTCCATCATTTTGGGCATTCACACACAGTTTCGGGTCATTTCGAGTCCAATCAGACTGATTTTGGGCCCCAGAGCCTCATGTAATCATTCTCGGGCTCCCGATTGACCCTGTTTTGCACTCTAGACCTCATAATTTTCACATCTTAGCTCTAATTTGTGATCCATCAATTGCTATGGTTTTGTCTTCTTGTTGTTGATAAATTGACTTATCATATGCTTATCTTAGTCAATTTCTTAAGGGGGAACCCATATATATCATACCTACTGGGGCATGTTGTGGCTTTCTCATCAGTTATTCTTTAATACAATGCTCTAAATCACATTGTATCAAAGAAAGGCAAAATGTAGACGCTCAAAAATGGTTCACATCTACGGTTTCATCACTTCTTCATACTAATTTGTCCCATTTTCTCATTTTACTAACTTTGATCTTTTGGCCAGATTGACCATATTTTGTCATTTGTATCCCCTTTCGTATAAATTTCATATCAACTCAGAATCATATCAAATCAACTCATAATCATATCAAATCAACTCAGAATCATATCAAATCAACTAGAAATCACCCCAAATCAACTCAGAATCACTCAAAATCAATCCTAATCAACTTGAAACATATCAAACATCTCAAATCAATCATCATTTATCTGCTCCTAGGCATTGTTGTGGCTTAGAGTGCCTTGGAAACCTATCAATTTATCAATCTTATCAGTCTGACCTTAGTACTATCATGGCTCTCAATGCTAGGTCAAACTATCATTCATGTCATCCAATCTTTGACATTGTTGAGGCTTTCAATGTCAAAATCATGGCATCATCAACCATTTTAATAACATTGACAATATTTATCAATGTTATTATGATCAAACCTTATCAATCAATTTCAATCATGTAGCATTTACAATGTTGGTTAAATGTTACATATCAACCAATTCATGTCATGTCCCCTTGGCATATTATCTAATTCAATCAATCAATCTGATCATGGCTTTGATCTACTAGTCATCATCTTATTCGATCTATATCATCATCACACTTTTCATCAAAGGATACAGTCGCATTCATTTAATCAATTTGGCCAATCATCTGCTAATTTTCTCTATAGGATTAAATAACCCATAATTTAATCCTATTCTTTCTAATTATTCTTCATAATTATCATCCTCAATTAATTAATTTTATTAATTAATCGATTCATTATCTACAAACCATGGAAATTCTCAATTTCCTAAGTTCCATTTTCCATCATTAATTCCATTTTCTACTAATTCTTATTTTGTGGAATAAGAGGATTTTTAATTCAAATATTCCATAAAATATTGCATCATCATGACACTTGGATATGACACCTTGTGGATTCTCCTTCAACACTTGGCTAAGATTTATCATAATCAAATATTATTACCTCTTATGCATGTCCCTATTTGGCTTATTTGTCATAGATTCTTGGCTTTAAGTGGGTTGAGGAATCTTATGACACATCATAGATTCCCTTCCAAATTTGACTCTCATGTGTCATAGAATCTTACTTTTGGCATATTTTGTCATATGAGTCATAGGAATCTCTTGCCACATCGCATGTCTATGGGTGACAAATCCAATGCCCTCACTTTGAGTGTTGATTATAAAATGAACACTCTTTCTCTCATTTTTGGTCTCTTGAATCCGAATGCTTAAGTTTTGAAAGTCTAAATCTTTGAATTTTTGAGTCTCTACTTCTTTGCATGTTGCATTCTCTCTCTCACATAAAATCACACTTCAAGTATTCTCATGGCATTATCACTATCATAGGCTTTTGCTTATATTTTGTGTGCACTATAGGCAACTTTGGAGCTACAATCATTTGGAGAAGAAAGAAGGACATGGGAGCTACAAAATAGAAAAGGGAGTTTTTGATTATGTTTGCTTTCTTTTGTTTAGTTTGGCTTTCATGGTAGACTAGTGGGTGCTAATGTATGATTATTGAGTTTTGTGATTTTCTCATAGTATGTTATGCTTTTAACATCTGGTCCTACAGTGTGAATCTCATGGTACCAAGGGGATTGGGGACCAACCAAGATACAAACACAGTTTGAATCCTCATTCGCATAGGCGGGTGTGAGGTGCTGCTTGACTAAAAACTCATATTGCGTAGCTACTTGGGGAATTTCCAAGAGCGAGCCTATAGTAGCCATAGCATCTACTGCTTTGTTCTGTATTCGAGGCACTTGTGTAAACTAAAGCCTTGTAAAATGCTGGGTTAGTTGATCAACTAGCTCTTTGTAGGGTAATAGCTTTTCATCTTTGGTTTGATATTCATTTAGGGCTTGCTTGATGATGAGTTGAGAATCACCAAAGATTTGTTACTCAGTAATGTTCCATTCTGCAACTATCTTTAATCCTGCTATGAGAGCCTCATATTCAACTATATTGTTGGTGCTAGGGAATTGTAGCTTGAAGGCTTTTGGAATGTAATCTCCTTGAGGTGTGACCAACAATATTCCTGCCCCTAATCCACAAGATGTGTGTGAGCCATCAAAATAAAGTTTCCATGGGGGCTGTTCTTCAATTAGACAGACATGTTCATCTAGAAATTCTGTGATCAAAGGATATGAATCTACTAGAGATGCATCAGCTAGGTGATCTGCTATAGCTTCCCCTTTGATTGCCTTTTTGTCCACATACTGGATGTCAAATTCACTAAGGAGCACAACCCATTTGGCCAAATGGCCTGTAAGTGCTGTTCTAGAGAGCATATACTTGAGAGGGTCGATCTTGGAGACTAGTTGGATGGTATGACTTAGCATGTAGTGGTGAAGCTTTTGAGTTGAGAAAACAATTGCCAAACAAGCTTTTTCCATAGGAGTATAGTTGAGTTCATAACCAACTAGGGTTCTACTAATGTAGTAGATGGCTCTTTCTCTGTCATAGTCATCGAGCTGTGCTAGAAGTGCCCATAGAGTAGTAGGCATTGTTAATATGTACGAAATTATGGGACGGCTAGGAACTGGTGGAACCAAGATAGGAGGATTGGTGAGATACTACTTGAGCTGATCGAAGCTGCGCTGACATAAAGGATCCCACTTGAAGTTCTGATCCTTCTTTAGTAAATGTGCAAATGGTGTACTCTTATTTGCAAGCTGGGAGATGAAGCACTGGATGGATTGAAGCTTTCCTTGAAGAGAGCAAAGCTGTCATAGTGTCTAGGGAGGAGGCATGTCTAAGATAGCCTTGACCTTCTTGGGGTCGATCTCTATACGTCATTTAAAAACTATAAAGCCTAGAAGCTTGCCAGATGTGACCCCAAAGACACACTTCTTGGGATTCAACATGAGATGATATTTGGCTAACCTATCAAAGACTTTCTCTAGGTCAGCAAGATCATCCATGAAGGTATGAGATTTGACCAAGATATCATCCACATAATCCTCCAAAATTCTATGGATGAGATCATGAAAAATGGCTGTCATAGCTCTTTGATAGGTAGCCCCAGCATTCTTTAGGCCAAAAGGCATCATGTTTTAGCAAAAGGTTTCCCAAGGGGTAGTGAATGTTGTCTTATGTTGATCCTCTTCTGCAATCTTGATTTGATTATACCCAAATAATCCATCCATGAGTAACAAAATTTCATGTCTAGCTGTAAGGTCTACAATCATATCTATATTGGGTAAAGGAAAATCATCTTTTGGACAAGCTTTGTTAAGATCTTTGAAATTAGTGTAGATTTTGATGTCACTAAAAGGCTTAGTGACGAGGACATTATCTAAGATCCACTCTAAGTAGTCGATAGGTCAGATAACCTTAGCAGCTAACATTCTTTCTAATTCAACTTTGACCAGTAATGCCACCTTGTGGTGCATTTTCCTAAGCTTTTGTCTGACGGGCTTGATCTTTGGATCGATTGCAAGATGATGAACTACAAGCTTTGGATCAAGTCCTGGCATGTCCTAATATGACCATGCAAATTGGCCAATTTTCTCTCTTAAGACCTCAAAGAGGAGGTCAGCTTGGTCTTGTTATAGGGATGCAACAATGTGAACAAGTCTGGGGATCTCTGAAGAACTGATGTTGACTTCTCTAGTATCCTCAATTAGAATAGAAGACACCTCTGGTCAATTATCCTGAGGAGGCAATGCTAAATCCTCATGTTTTGCTTATGGCTCTGGATTTTCTTGCTGAGGGGTTCTCTTCATTGCCTTAGTCCCAATTCACCTTAGTTCCAGTTTTGGGTGAATCGAAACTAGGTTGGGGATTTTCTCCAAAATACCCCTTGGGATCTAGCTTATAGATATAGGAAATTTTTTTTTTTATTTGCTTCTGAGAAGTTTCGGCTCCCATGAATCTCAGAAGTGCTTCCTCTGATGTGAACTCATCAATGTGTATGATACTTGGTTGGTCCCAATCTATGAGTTGTGGATGGGCGAGTGGTAGGTCAATGAAATGGATGGATAGTTCTTGGAGAACAGAGTCTCCTAGGGAGATTTGGTCTGGGATATCATCATAGGCTCTCTTTTCAACTTCCTCAAGAATGTCTTTGATTTTGACAAAGTCGTAGTGAATGTTTGAAAAAGTGTGACCATTCTCATTGGTGGCCCTAGTTGTGGGTATGCCAAAGCCAAGACCTGACTTCGATTCCCACTTGTGTGTGTCGATGGGGCACTGCATGCCTCTTTCTTTTGGTCCTAGACCACCACCTTGATAGTTCCATTTTTTAGTGATGATCTTATGTTCTTGGGGTTACTTCAAGCTGAAGTGATCAAGCCATGCTTGATTTCTTGGAGGTGCATCCTTATGTAACCAATTGTTGGTATCTGGAGTGAGCTCCTCATGAAGAGGGATTTTTGAGTATACAAAGGTTGTTGGGAAAAACTGTTTGTATCAAGGAGGTGGAATCTCCTTAGCTTTGTGATATGTCAGTTGTCCATGGGTGTGTGGATCAAGTGGGAGTGCCCCAACAACAAATACATCTGACAGACTATACTCTTCATAGCCTTTGTTATTGATCTTCATGGTAGATAGGGTGGAGGCGAGGATGGTTTCTAGGTCATTACAAGTGTGGGATGAGCTGGCGATGGTTGTGCCGATATCAATTCTAGGGCAATGGTTTGCATATGAAGCTTCAACCACATTGTAGTAAGCAAAGGGTTCTGGATCGGCATGGATGGTTACCTTAGTGCCCTGATGCAGAAATTTCACACACTGATGGTAAGTGGATGGGACAGCTTTCATGGCATGAATCCATGGGTGACAAAGGAGGATGTTAAATGGTAGGTTTAAATCAATAACATGGCAGAGTGTTTCTTCGATTACTGGCCCAACCTTGATTGGCAGCAAAATAGTTCCTTCTATGGTTCTTTCCAAGTTGTCATAAGTTTTGATGGTGATAACCTCATTGATGATATCTGCCTCAGTATACCCAGCTTTTTTTTATGAATTTTAGGGTGAAAATATTCAAGGCTAATCACTTATCTATCATTACTCTTTTTAGAAAAAAATTGGATACCATAATGGCTATGCGAAGTGGAAGGGTGTGATCTGGCTCGACCACGGGTATGTCAGTGGGTTTGAAAGATAGGGCACATGAGGAGGATAGGTGTCCAACAAGATTACAAAAATTAGTAGTGTTGATATCTAAAGGGACACGAGATTCTATGAGAGCATTGTCAAGGATGTTTTAGTACACAGGACTAGTGCGGAGAAGGTCTAAAATGGAGATTTGGGATAACATGTTCCCAAGGTGTTCCAAGATATTGTACTGGCTTTTTGATGGAGCTGATGGTGCTGGTGAAACGGGTGGGCCTATGATGTTAAATCATGCTCTTCGAGTGGTGTCTGCACACTCATTGTTTGGTCCTTGGATATTGATAACATTGAAAGAAGGCTCTTTCTCAGATTTACAACCTATGAGGCTACCATAGTCTATATAGGATGAAGTGTGGTCATTGTTCTTCCCATGCTGTTGGTTTGGCTGGCAGTTGTTGGTGTTGTTGTTGTTGGTTTGGATAGGTTCTTTTCCAAGATTTTGGTTGTTGTGAGGAGGAAAAGCATTTTGATAGATCTGTAAGCCTACATTGGGAGAGTTTTGGGTACCAATGGTGATTTCTTTCTGATCAATGAGGTCCTGCACATAATCTTTCAATTTCATGCATCTGAGGGTAGTGTGACCATTTACCCTATGAAATTTGTAGTACTCATTATCTTTATACCATGCAGCTCTGGATTGGCTTGGGTCAATTTTTTGGGTAGGAGGAAATTTGATGAGGTTTTCCTTAGTCAATTTTTCAAAAATGACATCCAATGGCTCACCAAGGGGTGTATAGTTTCTAGGTGCAGGTTGGAATATGGGCTTTTTCCCTGCAGCTACATTGATGGCATTAGCTTGACTGTTAGACCTTTGAAATTTGGGTCTTGGATTGTGGTTTTGATAGCTTTGGTTATTCTATTGTTGGTAGTTGATAGCTTGTTGATTTTTTGGTTGATATGGTGGGTTGGACTAGTTTTGGGAAGGACCAACAATATTCACATGTTTGGTGTCAATGATGCCATCTGTTGCAACGTGCTTGTTTTTGTTCCAATACCTAGACTTGTCATTGGAATGTGATTGATTTTGGTTGGCTTCCTTGTAAATCTTGACCACACCATCTTTAATGAGTCCTTGCTCAAGGATCATTCCCTTCTCTTTGATATCTTTGTAGGTCTACGAATAGTTCATGGTCATGTGGTGTGCCAAGCTAGGATGGGCATTATCAATAAATATTTTCACCAAATGGCGCTCTGACAAGGTGCAAGATATGCGAGTGGTAAGGGTTTTCCATCTTTGCAAATATTCAGGAAGGCTTTCACCACCTTTTTGTTTAGTGTGGACAAGATCCACTACTAATAGCTCTATTTAAACAAGATGGGCATATTGGGCTACAAATGCCTCAGATAATTCAGAAAAGTTTTTAATTTTTCCATATGGTATTCTATAAAACCATTCAAGAGCTGGTCTGGCCAAGCTTTTGGGAAAGAGACACAAGAGGAAGATGTCATCGTATGCCACTTCTTAGCAGTGCATGTAAAATTCTTTGATATGTGTGACAGGGTCTCTTTTTTCTCTAAATTTGTCAAACTTGGGTGTTTCAAAATGCTTCGGGAATGGGGTCATAGTAATGGCTCTGTCAAATGGGTAAGGACACACATTCTCAAATTTGAAGGATTTTGGATCATTTCCCTCTTGGATGTTCTTCAAAGCTATCTTCATGGCTTCCCATTCTGAATTAATGGGTGATGGCTGGGGTGCCCACAATGTAGGAGTGCCCTGAGGTAGGCATGTGCTAGATGGGGCAATGGAATATGGATGGCTTTGAGGTATGGGTTGGTAGGGATTGTACATGGCTTGGGAAACTGAATGGTTGATGATGGGTTGCTGAGGTGGAGGTGGTACATATTGCTTCATGTGTTGTGAGGCTTGCTGCTAATATTGGATTTGAGGTTGGGATTGAGAAACATAAGCTAGCTGGGGGATAAATGGATTGCTTTATGGAGGTAAGGTATAAGATGGTTGTGAAGCTTGGGGAAAGGATCAGGGAGCTTGTGGAACTTGACTTTGGATTTGAGGAGTTTGACCAATATATGTGGGTTGTGCCCCCATCTGGGAAAGTGTTTGCATGGCAAAAGAGGCCAAGTAATTGGTAGTTGGTGGTGGTGGATTTCCTCCTAGAAGTGGCATAGAAAAATAGTTGGTAATAGGAGGTAATGGATTAGTTGGTGGTGGAGGTGGTGGGAATTGAAAGCTTGGGAATGGAACTAATGGGGTTTGATAGCTTGGTGGCTAGATTTGAAAGCTTAGTAAAGGGGTGGTAGGAGCTTGGGTCACTTGAGAGCTTGGCAGAACATTGGTAGTAGCTTGTGGGGTTTGATAGCTTTGTGGAGTGAGGGTAGTAGCTTGTGGATTTGTGGTTGATGGAACTGAGCTCCAAGGACCTAGTGGAAATGATGGAATTATGTTATGAGCTAAGGTAAACAAGCTGGGGGTGATAAAGGGTTGATTACTTGGCCCCATGGGTGGCATCCCAGTTGTATATTACTAAGGTTAGCCAAAGATGTTAGCACTGATTTAGGAGATGGGTGGATTTGGAAGGCTAGATTGGAGAGCAACAACAACAATAGTGAAGGGAGTGAATGATGAGGTGTTTTGGGTGAAGGGGGTTTGGGATGGAGTTGTATGGACCAATGGTGGAGTGGCGGTGGTTGGATTGATTTATGAAAGGGAGATTTCAACTTGAGTGGAGGCTGGTATGTTTGGGTTTGTTGGATCATACGGGGTGGGTTGAGGCTCTTCTTTTGGCACATATTGAGGACAATTTGAATCATAAGAGCCTATGGGTGGTGGGAGTTGTCCAAACAATGGGTGAGATGAATCTGATAAGGGAGGAGGTCTTCCAAAGTTGAAGGCTCCTATGTTGTCCCTTTGAAAGTTAGCCATGATTTTTTCTTTGTTCTTGTCTATAATGGCATTCACCAATACTACATTTCCTGGTTGGTTCATAAAAGCTTCAATGTCAGTAGGTGATGGTATAGTGTTCTCTAGGCTAAAGGATGGTTAAGTTCTGAAGGGGAGTGAAGCTGTTTGATCCAAATGATATGGCTCCATTGTTTCCTTCTTCTTCTTGGCTAAATGAGTGATGGGTGGCATGAAAATGCAGAATGTTCCTAGGGATGAGATGCAACAATACTGATGGATGCAAAGGGGGAAGGCTTTTCTATGCAAATGATTTCCTAGGTTGAGGCAAAAGTGTATGAAAAAACCTAAGGAGGATTGGGTTGGGAATTCTAACTTCAAAGATATGTTTCTAAAGCATGAAAGGTCTGCTTTCCTATGTGCAAGCTTGGTGGTGATTGTGTCAACTTACGGATAGACTGATGATCCTTTAAGAAGAACATGAGATTGACCACTTGTGGATCCCAACCTTTAGCTCAAGGTGATGAGGGATAACAAGTGACAAAGCTAGATTACCCTAGACAAAGCTCTATCAAAGGGATAACCTTGGTGAGATTGGTGGATTTGGAAGATGTTAGGAATGACAAACTTTTGGCAAAATGACAACAATTTTGAAGGCTTGGATGTGAAGATTTTAGATTGCTAGCTAGATGGTTTGGTTCTAAATGAGATAGATGAGCTAAAATTCTTAAGGAGAGGACTAAAGATGGCTGGCTTACCTACAAGGATGACTCTAAAGTGAAGCTTATGCAAGAAGATGTGGAGAAACAAGGGGGTCTAATCATAGAAATCATGCCTAGTTGGTAATACATAAGCAGGGTTAACTCCTGGATGTTGGTTGATTTGGATAGTGCAATCTAACCAGGCATCTTGAAGGGCTTTGTTGGCAACTTTGTCCTCTACTTTGTGGAGTTTGGCAATTTGAGGGCTTGGTGTTATTTCCTTTCTCTTGGCTGAAAGTTCTTGGTATGCCTGAGATGGCTTGAGTTTGACTTTGTGAAACTTCTATTTGGGTTTGGGTTGTTCTGACATAAATTCTTGAATGTGCTTGGCTTAGAGAGATTTTGGTTGTTTTTCTTCAACTCATTCAACTTCTGGAACAGGCAGTGACTACGCTAAGTGTGCCCTAAGCTAGGATTGACCAAGTTTGGCAAACATTCATTCAACAAGTAAAAAATCAAGCAATAGATAGGAACAACCAGATAGAAGTTTGTGATTCTCAGAATGTGATACTTGCACCATGGAGTGTGTATGTTCTACAAATGTTTCAATCAGTCACTTCAAACATATTAACATCTTAGATGGTTGTCTACAACGCTGACAGTTGGTTTAGCTAAGGAGTCCTCAATATACCCAAGGTACGTGAGGCTCAAATCTGTAGATGAAACCAAAACAATGTCACACAGCCGAGAGGAGCAGTAACCCACTTCTCCTCTTTCAATTCTCAAGGGTATAAAGTTCCTTGAGGCTTAGCCTGAGTGACAAAATCTTGATTCCAAGAGAGGTGTCTTTGGATTCACCTCTTGATCTTTATACTCCATTGGAACGTTGGAGTTGAGGTCATCCCAAGGGGTGATGAAATCCCCAAGAAGGCCTCCTAAAACTTTAACAAGATTTTGGATCCTAATCTTATGCACCCAAGATGGCCTCAAAAGACAACAAGGGGAGAGAAGGCTTGGATGATCTTGGGCTAAAAGACAGATTTCTTTTCCAACTGACGTTTAAGTTTTCTAATCTAGACCTTGAAAACACACATGTTTAGGATGCAAATTTTTAATTCCAACTTGAAGTGTTAACAAAAGTAAAATTGATCAAAGAATGAATACACCAAGAAGATTTAGGGTCAACAAAAGTAAACTCGCACGCTCGGAGGCCCTCCACATCAAGTATCGATTGATTTTTCTTTAAGGAATTCAAGATTGAGTGTGAGTTTGTTTTAAGCCCAAAACAAAGATGTGTGAAATTCGATTTCAAGAGCGCACCCGGAGGCCATCCACGTCAAGATTTGTTCAATTTTTTTTATGCCCAAATGAAGTGTTAGCAAGACTAATGTGCATTCAAGAGATTTTCTAACTTAGAAAAACCAATAAAAACTTAAGTGAGTGGAATTTGATTTTTGTGGAGCACTTAACACCTTCTTAGGTAGACCCATCCCCATATATGGCACTAATATTGCAACCAATGGTTAGAATGATGGGTTATTAAAGAGGGTGAGTCCAACAACAAATTCACTCAAAGTGTCTTTATTTGTTTTTATAACTTAGAAAGTTTATAAAATATAGATTCTTTTTATGCCCCAAAAGATGAAGTGTGAGATATTGTAATGATTAATTGACCTTTTGCATTCAAGATTGGATTTGTTGTTTTAATCATGCATTTATAAAAAAAAAAAAACTTTATTTTAATCCATGGCACTCAAGAGTGATTTTAGCAACATGCATTCAAAGACAAGTGATTAAACATTCAAGTTTATTTCCTTTGAGCATTCAAGATTGAGATTTTGGGTGTTGTTTTAAGAACTTTGAAGTGCTTTGTTTTAACCTTAGATCATTCAAGATTGTTTTGGACTCAAAAGTGAAAATGACTCTTTGGACTTGGCTTTTCATTCAAGATTTTGTGTTCTAGTTTGCATGTTTTAAGCCCAAAAATGATATTCCTAGATTGTTTTGATGCATGAAAAACCTAAGAAAAATTCAATATTTTGCAACAAGACATTTGTTTGGAACAAATAACAAAGCTTTTAGGACAATTTTGGTAACCATTTAGGACTCTTACTTTTCATTAGATTTTTAAAAGAACTTTAAAATATTTGCAAATGAGGTTCATTTTATCCTTGATTGATGCTTTGAGTTTGATTTAGGTTTTAGTGTGCACTTAGTGTTGATTTTGAACCTTTTGAAATGGAAACTTGAAGTTCTTTTTAAATTTTCAAAAATGAAGTGTTCCTAACTTTGCATGAATGCATCTAAAACCTTGATGTTGCAAGGATGCAAATGATTGGATTGGTTTAGTTTCACATGTTAAAAGATTTATTTTTTTGCAAATTTTTAGTTTTTAATGGATTTAAGTATGATTTGGGGGTTCATTTTAAGCACTAAAAAGAAGTGTGTATGATTTTTCTTAAAAATAAATGGCCAAGATCTCCCACAAGAAGAAGAAGAAGAAGTAGATGGAATAAGAAGAATATAGACAAGAAGAGGAAGAAGAATTTCAAGTTCTTTGTCCACCTATAAGCTTGAAAAATCTGCAAACACTATGAGATAGACTATGAGTTCCTTTTTATTCTTCATGCTCATGTGGACCTACAAAACCAATTTATACAATCCTACCAATCACAAAAACAAGCAAAATTAGCCAAAATTAGCAAATGACGTACAAAACTTGACTAAAAAAGCTAATGAAGATGACCCATGCGGGGTCCCACCGGGCGTGCCAAAATGTATATGAGCAATGTTAGTATGCTATTAGAAACCAAATTTAAATAAAGCTTCTACAAACTAAAAAAAATTCATCAACTTCAAGATAGACTAAGATGAGCTCTCAATTGAGAATATGAGCCATTAATGGGCTCTCTCAATGAGAAGCTGTTGAGTGGCTTTGTCTAAATAGATAGGATGTATGCTCAAGCTTATGCTTCAAAAAGGGCTTCAAATGAAGTTGGAATTTGGGTGCGAGTGTACAGTTTTTATGTAAAATGGCTTCTTAAAATGGCATTATGACTTTACTTCATGGATTGTGTTGTTTTTCAAAGGGGAAAGATCCAATTTATAGGCAAGAGGCTTGAGGGATTAAGGGCTAAGATGCAAGGATGGGGAAAAGCTCATGGAGGGCTCAGATTGCATGAGAGGAGAGCATATGGATTGTGCTTCCTTACAGCCAATCAGGGAGTGACACATGTCACAGGGTGAGAGGATGCAGGAAAGGGGAAGGATGAGTCAACAAAAGAGGCTCAAGGGATAAAATCTTCATAAAGACCCTCATAATGGCTTGTAAGAGCAATGAAAGGGCTTGGAAGAGTAATTTATGGCCTAGTGGGCTTCATAAAGTTTTATGGTTGGGATATTTTGAGAGAGATGAGAGGAATTTCAATTTGGGCCTGATTAGGAAGGTTTTAAGCTTGCTTAGGCTTGTGCAAATGATTAGAGGATGGAGTAGGATGGTTTAGGATTAGCTTAGGGATAGGCAAGTGGATGGCATTTAATGAGGGTGGGTGAAAGAGGAGATATATGTTAACTTTGGTTTGGGTTAGTAAGTCTTAACCCATGTTTAGGGAATGTGACAAGGTTAGGAGGGGATTAGGATTAGGTTTAAAGACATCTTCTAGAAGAGTCTAGACTTTGGATGAGGATAAAGACTTTCTAGAATAGTCTAGAACTTCCTAGGATGAGGATGAAGACTTTCTAGAAGAGTCTACAACTTTTGAGGATGAGGATAAATTAGATTTTATGAAATAAATAAAGTTTTATTTATTTCAAGGGTTTGGGTTGAGGAGATATTTATTAAAACTTTTTTAATAAACATGAGGATTAATATTTAATCTTAATTAAATATTTTGAGTTGGGATTAGGGGTAAGAAATGATGGGATTAGACTTTAATCAAAATTAAAGAAGGATTAGAACATTTTGGAAGAGGTTAGTGGTCTTAAGGAGATTGGCCAAGTTTTGGGCAAAAAATAATTCTTTTATTTATTTTGGGTTTTTTGGTCAATTTATTAATTAAATAATTAATAAATAAGGAAATAATGTTTAAATAAGATTTAAACATTTTTGGGAGGGATTCCTTAATTAAATATTTTAAATTAAGATAAAGGGATTTAATGGCATAAAAATAAATAAATAAATTAAATAATTAATTAATTAATAAATGATGATGTCATCAGGAATTTTTTTAGAAAATAAAAATACTTTATTTTCTAAAGGATTTAGGTGTCTACAATAACTGCTTTGTAAACATTGAAATTTGTTCAAAGAACTTAGTAGCAATTGTAGAACTCGGTAGTAATTGAAATGCTTGTCAAACACTGTTAACTATATAATAAGCTTGGTAGATACTTACAATCTAAATAAGTACATGTCACTAATAAAAAACTTGACTGATATGTCAACAATCTCCCCCTTTGGCATTAGTGACAAAGACACTTATCCAGCCAAAACTGAATTCAAAAAGTTCCTAAATATCTTTATCCATTACCTTGTGATTCTAGCTTGGTAGAGTATACTGAGATTTTTCAAATTTGGTTTTGTAAGATATATATCTATACATGATAAGTCTTCTATATAGTATACTTTACATAGTTTCTATACATCTATCTCACATCTATCTCCCCCATTTCCTTTACAACTTATGTACCAAAATGAGATAAAAAGTTTGAATGTACCTTGACTATTATAGTCAATGTTTTGTCCCAATTGTCCTGCAAGACCTTACATGTGTGTAGTGTAATCTAAACTTCTACTAACAACTCAATCATGTGGTCTTCCATGGAGAAGTTGTTGTTATGGATGAGGGATTTGGAATGTGCAATATGCCTTTGTTGTGCATCCATGTTGGGAAGAATCATATTTTGAATATCTACTAATGCAGATATGATTTTGGCCTCTTCTCTAAGCAATTTTGCTTGTAAATCTATCAATTTTTTTATCTTATTGAAATATATAGAGCTTGAACTAGGATCAAGCTATAATTGATAAGCACTTTCCTTGAGGTCTTCATCATTCTTGGATAATTTCTCCTTTATTTCCTTAGTAAAATTTGAAACATCCTCACAATTTACCAAAAAGTATTGATACATTTATACATGAAGTTTCTAGGGAAACCAAAATGGTAGAGAGTTCTACTTGATAAATTTCAATTTCTTGAGTAATGTGCTCTAACACTTTATTCTCAAATTTCTTCTCTACCTTCTACAGTAACTTATCTTGTCCATCTATATATTCATTGAACTTTTCGACTACCTCTGCTAGCTGAAACAAAATTGGTTAAGATGAATAAACCTTTATACCTATAGCTTCTACTAAAAATGTTCTTGGCATCCTCAATGATTTTGAACTCTTTGTCCCTTTCTTCTCTTAGCCTCTATTTCTTAGCTTTCTTTTGGAGAATTTCAATGTCTACATCTTATCTAGATTGAGTTTGGAAATGTCCCAATTCGGGATCACAATTTCCTTATCAAGTTCTATCTCCTCCTACTTTTCTTTTCCATTGCCCAAAAAGTTTGTGCTCGGTTGAGACCTAGTCTCAACCTAGTCTCATCTGTCCTTACACTTATTTCTTGCTTATTAGGAATTGAAACAATAGTAGACATACTAGGACTAATCACAAAAACTAATATTGTACTTATTGTAGAAATACTTGAAGTAGCCAAAATTGTTGTATTTAAAACTGATGTATCTAACATGGTAGAAGAGGGAAGAACCTATAACTTAGTAGATGAAGTGGAGGTCACTTCAATCAATGATGTGCTGAGCTAAGTTGGTGCAAAGATTGATTGGCAGGGCGTTCTTGGTGTACTGGTGATAATCAATCCTACAAAGGTCATCTTCGTGCTTGATGTTGTCAATATCTTTCTTGGAGAATGAGGAAGTGAGGCTATAACTGTTACAACAATCTTGACTAGGTCATTTTTGTCATCATTCTACATTTCTTCCTTGGTAGCCTCTTGCTCATGTTCCTCTTCATCATCAATGCTATCAAAATGTGTTGTTTTTCAACATTTTCCTCTTCATCTTTCTCCTCTTTATCATCATCATCTTTCAGCTCAACAACAAAATCACTCAGTTTATGAAGAAGATATATATTCTTCTAGGTATTAGTTGCATTTCTTACAACATTCTCAATATCATTTATCAAAATCAAACAAGTGTTAAATTCCAGAGTTAATTTCTCCTCATTTTTCTTTAGAGATTCCTTAATCTCTTTGTTTTTTATGCTTGGAATAAGCTACCTTTTGGTTTTCCCATAGATATCTTTTAAAGTTTGCATGGAAAATTCCCATCTTGGCTTAATCTTATCTATAAAAATATTAGGAATTTGAGAAGTAAGTTGGTCCGGTGAGTATTTCCACTTACCCATTTTGTCCATCACTAGGTCTTCAATTTGATTCTGTTCTTCTTTAGTCTTAGTTTCATACTTTAATGCCTTAAAATTGGTTATGCTAGCCCCATCCTATAGTTATTTCAGTCTATCTTGGAAGGTGAGTGGAGGTTTTCTAAATATTATATCTCCTCCTTCCTTATCAGCTTTCTTCTTTGAGGCCCTTTAGGTAAACACAATAGTGGATGACTTGGTAGGCTTGGTAATAATTACCTTATCCTTCTTCTTCAGTTGTTCCTCTTCCTCTGGTTCTTCCTAATCCCCTTCTTCTTCATCCTCTCCTTTTGCCTTGGTCAAACAAAATGTAGAACTGGTTTTTAGCTTTGAAATTATTTTCTTGCCTTTGTTTACCACTCGAGGGAGCTTGATTTCTAGTTCTATGCTAGTTTTGGCTTCATCGTATATACCAAAATATATAGTCTTGGGATTAACCGGTTCATTTACAAGTGGCTCAATGATATCATTTTTTTTATGAATATTAACCTCATGTCCAAGACATTTCACCCATGCAATTCTGGGCTTGATTGCCTGAATGTATGCCTTATTATTGTCTACCATGAAACATACATCATCCTTGTAATCTTCAACTAATTTCTTTGGAATCCTGAATCTATTATTCATTTTCTCTCTAAATGCATCAAAATAGTTATCCATGATACTATTATAATTCTCTCCCATCTCAGTTATGTACTCATTAATTTGTTAGAGAACTAGCACATCTTTTCTCCCTACAATTGAACCTTTTGAAGGGAAGAATTTCTAAACATGAAAGAATACAAAAGTCAATAGAGAACCAAACTTACATGGGTTGTTCTTTGATGTTTAGATGCTTTCTATGTTCTTGTTGAATTGCTTCAACAAAAGCTTGACAAGGTTAAGAGAAAGATTGTTCTTGACTACCTTGTAAACAAGGTCAACTACTTCACAAGGTACTTTATTCAACTAGCTAGAGCTATGGATCTTGCGTGCTATGATATGAATGCCAAACTTTATTTCCATATTATTCAAACTACTTATCTTCATGCCTCTATCATCCCATTCTACTAGGGTTCTCTTCCCAAGTTTAGCTTGACCTAGGGTTTTGGTCATTTTAGCCTTAGCCAAAATTGGGAGACCAGTGATTCTATGAATCATCTTCTTTGTGATTAATGCTGGTTGCTCCAACCATAACTGACCATTGTGCACCTAACTTAGAATATACCTAATCTATTTCACTTGAAATTCATGAGGCATATGAGGAATGCATGGCAACCCTTTTGTCTCTAGATGTTGATGCTCGAGTTTCAAGACACCATTAACACAACTATTCTTGGGCTTTGTCCATTTCCAAAGTGAAAATATCTTGAATCGTGCATTTAAAGTGAGAAAAAATACCATTAATCAACAATAATTTTGGAGGGATTTGTAATTGTGCTCCACTTGGATCTAGGTTTTTGGAGATTGTAGGAGTGAGCTTGAAATTTGGAGCCTTCCGTTCACTACAAACTATCATGTTAGGACCTCACTTTGCCTTGGTGCTACTAGATGACATCTTTGCTCGGTAGGGTTTGAGAGAATTCAAAATATTTTGGTAAAAAATTGTTCAAATTTCTTTGGAAGCTCTTGAAGATTGCATTACACAATAGCTCTCAAAATTTCATGGTGAAAATGACTTCAATTTCATTCCTTTTGTCAAATTTCACGATAAAGGCTTAGTATAGATGGTAGATCAAAGTGATAAATTATCTTCCACTTCCTTACATTGATTACTTAGCCATGTCTTCCATCATTTTGTAGCCATATGAAACTTTAGTTACTCTCTACCTTGCTCGATAGAGTTTGTGATCCAACCTCACTTGGTCGTGATTGGAACCCTTTTCACTCGGTGATCCCTTTGTATCTTGAATATAGATATGGATCTTCTATCCTTTCAATCTAGGACTAATTGTGGAGTCACCCAATTCTTAAGTGACTTTTTTATCATTGTTTGGTTTTCATTCTTGGTAGACTTTGGAACCCACTTTTGTCTTAGCTATTTTGGGATGTTATCAACTTTCTCCTTCTTCTCATATTCAATTCTACTAGTATTCATGTAGTTCGTGGCAAGATGACCAAGTTCTATACAAATGAAACATCTTTTAGTAGTATCTCTTTTTTCTCAAATGATGCTTTAGACAATTCATTTCAATGTGTCCAACTTATCCATAGCAATGTCATCTGCACTAGGTGTTGTAGTCCCAACCAAATATAGCTTTCACAATTTGTTCTACTAGATTAAATATCTTGGTTTTTCTTTCTGATGATTTGTGCCCATGCTTCTTGCATTTGAGACATTTTCCTTGAAATATTGGTTTATCTTCTTAGTTTTCTTACTTCTTATAGGAAATCATTCTTTTCTAGGAGTTCTTTGATTACTTCATTGGCTTCATCTCGATTTCTTGAATGAAGGTCTTCAATTTTTTCTTCAATGTAGAAATGATCATTTATTTGAATTGAAATTTGTTTCTTCTTTTTAGGGATTGAGAGAGTTGCTCCTTTGATTTCTTGAGTTGGGCAATAGCCATTTTAAAATCTAACTTCTCATTGTTAATGGCCTTATCAAGTTTGAATATCTCCATGGCCTTGATCTTTGCTTAAGTTGTTAAAAATTCTCCTGAGAACCACAATATCTCTAATACCAATTGTTGGAAATATTCTTAACAATGCTAAGTTATTAAGAAGGGAGGGGTGAATTAGTAACTTCTAAAACTTCTAAAACTTTAATCCAATTAGCACTTAATCCAATACAAATATTCTAATCTAACAGCATGCATGAGAAACTAAAAACATGAAAGCATTCATAACACATTGACACAAAGATTGGGTGACCCAAAAACCTTCCAAATAAAAAGTAAAACTAGAGTGGGGATGATACCCACAAGCTTTAGTACTATAGTATAAAGTTGGCTTGTTTAGGCTTACATTGATCACTTCTAATGATCTGCCTTGTTAGGAGCAATAAGGACTACTAGGTCCACCTTGTTGGAGGATTTATAGACATAGAATGAAGTATGCACTTAGTAAAGAGATTTGCAAAATACTATTAGGTCTACCTTGTTAAAGGATTTGACTGATCCACCTATTAGGATGAATTAGTAATTGATCTTTGATCAACAACTTGGTTTTCTAAATGAGATTAGCTTAAGTGTATAAATCACCTTGCTGTGATAGATGAATCTTTGTTTCTCCTTATACTATTGTAACCTTTGTAAATTGCACTTTCTGCTCTTCTTTAATGATCACATTGATTCCATGCCTATATTCTCTCATTCATTCATACTCCACACTTACATTGGATGTGATACAATACATTACATATATACCAATCCAATTATACAAATTACAAATTTGGCCACAATACAAGTTTACACAAATATTACAAAGTCGACTTAAATGTAGACACTCAGACTCTGAAGACTAACTCAATGAGGTTCTGATAATCGACATCCACTACCAATGCTCAACATCATCATGCACTTGGTAGACATAGAAGCTTAGTTCATACTGATCACTTCCAAGTAGTCTTGAACTCAGTCTACACTGGTGACTAAGTAAATACTATGAAAATCATCATATAAATTGAATCACTTGTTTACCACTACATAGCTTGGTAAACACTATCACCATGAGCTCGGTATAAACTAAGTCACTTGGTTAACACTAAGTAGCTTAGTTAATAGAAGACTTGCATCACATTAACTATGAACTCAATAAGCACTACATAGCTCAATGTGCACTAGTAAACTCAACATACACTGAGATGCTTGGTTTACACTGTTGATCTTCACACTAACTGTAACTACTCGGTAAACACTAGAATTTATCCAAAGGACTTGGTGGCAATTGTAGAACTCAATAGAAACTAAAATTCTTGGCAAACATTTCTAATTGTATAATAAGCTTAGTAGATACTTACAATTTGAATAAGTGTATGCCACTAATAACAAACTTGACTAATATTTCAACAAGGATAGAAGAAAAGGGTATGACTAGTAGAAGGTTGGACAAAGGAATGTGAAAAGATAAGGATTGGGAGATGGATGGTTCTAGGGATAACAAGATGAAAATATGGATAGAATGAGGGAATGGAAATATGGACACAACATGATCTCCAAGGAATATAGTGCCCCTAGTTATATGTTATATGTGAGGATGTTTTATAAGGGGTGGGATAGGATGGTAGATTTTTCAACAAAAGGATGAGGGAGATAGATGGAAGCTAGGATGTGAAAGATAAATGAGGTAGAGGGTAACTCATGATGGGTAGATGAGGCTCATGGAGGGATGATATGGATGAAAGAATGGGTGGATAAAGGATAGGTGGATAGAAACTATGATAGGAAATGGATGTCAAAAAGGATGACCAAAAACATGTATTTAATGATGGACTTTATTTGTATTATGTTCTGAAGGAGGATGGTATGTGAATTGGATAAGATGTGGCGGGTATAGTGGGATGAGATGGGTATGGTGGGTGATGGAACATTCCCCCAAGTGTGTAGAGCATTTGGATGGAGGGATTATGCATGATACTTGTTTTCCAATTTTTCATCATGGTACTTGTCCAAGGCACTTGAATTGCCAAGTTTTCACCACTGGATGGTTTTTTTTTTGTTACTTGCTTTTTTTTTAATGTATTTTTACTCATAGATGTTGGTAGGATGGGAGGGAGTTGAAAACTATTGGATTGTAAGTAGAATGATGAGTGGGAGTTGGTAGGTAATGGATGGAAGACATAAGGTTTGTGGGAAAATGGATGAAGAAAATGGAAAGATCATCATGGGCACACACACTAAAAGGTGATGAAGTACCAAGAAAGATTTTTTTCAATGGGACTAAGGAAAAAAATAGAGGAAGAGAAATATAAGGACTAAAATTAAAGTTGGAAGATGGAGGATTGGAATTTTAGGACAAGAAGCAGAGGGACCAAAAAGTGGATTGGGGGAGGGGGGCGGTGAAGGATGTGTATATTGAGATTTGGATAAATTATGAATAGATGAGGCTTTTTGAATAGTGGGAATGGATGCCAATTGAGATTTTTCTTCGAGACATATTTCTTTTATGAGCATCTTGGGTATTCACATGATTGTTGACTTTTTGAGCTCAAGCCTTTATGGCCTCTTGACTTTTTCTTAGATTTGGATTAAATGCTTCACTTCGAGGACATGTTTTTTTATAAGGGCTATGTTGATACTTGGACTTTTGTAGATTTTTGGATTTATGCTTTTTTTATTTTGGCATCCTATATGCTTCTATTAGCCATGGTACGGGAACAAGAGCATGGAGGATATGAAGGGTATATGGATGGAAAGATAGAGGTCAGAGGTTGGAAGGGATTCAAGGATAAGTGCCTTTGATGATCTAGATTGTGGATTTGAGGGGATGAAATGACGAATTGGAATACAAGATACAGATGCATACAATTTGCCAAAATGGATGGAGGGAATGAAGGATATGAGCCTAAAATAGATGGAAACGAGGAAGGAGTGGGTCCCAAGATAGATGGAGGTGATAAAGAATTTGGATTAGGTATATAAGGACCCAAAATGGATGTAAAGGGTGGAGGCTTTAAGTAAGGGATATATGGACCTAAAATGGAGGGTTGGAAATAAGTAGTAGGATAAGGCCCAAAATAGATGTAGAACAAGATGGATGGGAACTTTGGGGTGGAGATGGAAGGACTTGTGACCATGTAGGGATAGAAGGGATACTAACATCTAGAGATACACTTTTATTTCTTTCTACAATATGATGTTCATTATTTGGAACAAAAGATGTGAGCCCATTACTAGCTAAAGGAGTTAAAGCTTTAGATATGATAGTTAGATCCTCTTCTATGGATCCATCATCATGGATTATAGGGTATGTATGATCATGAAGTAGAGGGGATGGAAGGATAGGATCTTGATTTTGATGGATTGATGGGAATGGATCTTGAGATGGATTAGGTATGATGGTAGGATTCAGATATGGAGGGGATAGTGACTACTCATTAGATTGGGTGAATGGTAAAAGTGGATCATATAGGGGAGTAAGTGGGATGGTGGCCTCTTCTTTTTTATCATGAGATATTTCAACATGCTTTTGGAAAAGATCTTGACATGAATGGATGGGAGTGGATGGTATGTTAGGAGAAGTTTGGATGGTTTCTTTAAGTGAGGTAGATGGATGGGTGGGATTTTCTTCAATGGGAATGAGCTGATGGGGGAGTAACTCATTAGGTTTATTACATGGTATTAGGGTAATTCTAGGAGGGCGAGATGTAGATGGGATTTTGAAGGATTCAATGGATGGGAGGTAGGAGATGAAAGGGGTTTGATAATGTTAGAATTCTTTAGAATAACTAAGAGGGGGGGGGGGGGGGGGGGGGGGGGGGGTGAATTAGTTATTCAAGGTCCAAATGCCCTATTAATACCTTTTTACAACTTTTAATGAATCCATACACTTTTCATCCATCCAAACTTAAATCAATCTTATAAGAAAGTTATAGTAAATCAATATGCAAAGATAAAACATCCAAGATCAACACATGACACAATGATTTACGTGGAAACCCAATTTGGGAAAAACTACCAGTAACATGCTACTTGATTCTCACTCTTCTGAAGTGATGCCCTGTTAAAAGCCTACACTGTTAAATGTGACCCTATTAGAGGATTTCACCAAACTGTTAGGAATGGGCCTGGTTAAAGGTCTTTAGAACATTCACTTGGAATGTCACCCTGTTAAAGGATTTATCTAATGGCTATTAAACCAACCTAAGTCCATAGGATTTAAACTTACTGTTACAATTGCTAGAAAGTAACGATAATGGTCTTTTGATTTGATATAACTTACAAGATACTTTGCAGATTTCAGATCACACTTTCAGTTCAATCCTTATGCTTGGCTTCAATCACTCTAGCTCTGACTTCTTGTCTTCCTCTCAAGCTTTGACTCCTTGAGTCTTCTTACTCATTTTTCCAATGCAATCATCCTTGTGGTTGTCTATCCAAATAGAGTTCCTTTGCTTTCTTCTCCTTAGCACCTTCTTCAGTACTTCATGCTTTTATGCTTGACCACCTCTCTCTCTCTCTCTCTCTCTCTCTCTCTCTTTTCATTAACTTATGTCTTCTTAAATAGAAATATGATTTTCCTTTGCCCCTCAATTCTCCCTCTCCAATTTTAGGGTTTCAAAATGGATTAGGTAGAATACAATGTATCTACCCCATATCTTGTTCTCTTCTAGAAACTTTGCCAGTTGTATCCTTAAAAATGTTCTACATGGTGTTCTGTGTCACTAGCTCATCATTCTTATCTTCCTTTTAATTCACAAATTTATAGATAACAACCTTGTTGGCTTAGATCTGGTGAATCTTTGATTTCCAAAATAATGTAGCAACTAAGAATTATTGAGTTACTGATGCTCGACACTTCTGTGTTACTCGACACTTATACCTGCTCAGTACTTGGTTCTACTTGGCACTTGATAAACTCTATGTCACTCAACATCTGAAGTTGCTAAACATTTGAAGTTTACTTGGCATTAACTAGGAATTTTCTCGGCTCTTACTAGCTTTCTCGGCTCCTTCTCTCTAATGAACTTAGTTGAGCTTTACAAAAGACTTAGCTAAAACCTTAAATCTTTGATATGTTTCAGTGTGCCCATTCTTTGTATCTTATAGTATGTCATCAAATACACTTTTTTATCAATGGCTTAGCTGATCCTTGTACTTCATTACAACATCATAACTTCAACCTTTCTTTAGGTGTTCTAGTTACATCTTATTGATTGCCTCCTCCTTGACAATCAACTAATTGATAGTATTTGGATCACTAAAGTAATTGTCATTCCTGCAAGTAGCAAGTTTGACATCAATGACAAAACAATGATTGAGGACATTCTTTACCAATTCCATATATTATTCCAACAACTTTTCTTATGATCATTTCAATCATTTCCAACAATCTCCCTCTTTGGCATTGATGGAAAACCAAATTGATCAGTTAATCAACTTAGTTACCACCAAGATTGTATACATTATCTTGCTGCATTTTTACTACTGATCTCATATATCTCCCTCTTTCATATATATCTCCCTCTTTCTTTGTATTGATCAAATTTTTGCATATTTCTCCCTCTTTAACATAAATGCCAAAGATGTAGCATCTTTATCATGCAAAATATAAGCTTTGGCTTCTTGTTGATTTTCTCCCTCTGTCACCATGCTTGTGACTGATTTGGAGTTTCTACTCCTACTGTCATCCTTTGCATCAACCTGTTAATATTTCAATGATTTATTCCTATTGATGCAAGGAAGCTTCCTTGTTGCCTTAAAATGCTTGAGTTAGGGGTATTACCCCTGACTTGCCTCTAAGATATTCATAGGCATCCTTGGGAAATGGTTTGGTGAAGATATCTGCAGTTTGTTCCTTTGTATAAATGTATCCCAACTTTACTTGTTTGTCTTCTACCAATTCTCTGACATAATGATACTTGATTGTAATATGCTTGGTTTTTGCATGCATCACTGGATTTTTGGATATTTTTATAGCACTTGTATTATCACAATACAATATCACAGGTTTTTTTACTTCTTCTTTCATTCCATTCAATAGATGTGTGAGCCATACAATGTTTGTGCAATTGACTTCTGCTGCCACATATTCTGACTCTACAGTGGACTGGGATGTATCTATTTGTTTCTTGCTAGTCCAAGTGACTAGCCTTTTGCCTAGAAATAATCATCAATGTTTCCTCCCCAGTTTGCATCTGTATATGCATTGAGCTCAAATTTTCCATTATTTTTGTAGTATAGTCCAAAGTTATAAGTCCCTTTAAGATATCTCATTATTCTTTTTACTGCTATGAGATGATTTTCTTTAGGATTAGCAGAGAACCTAGCCACTATTCCAACTGCTAATGCTATGTCTGGTCTACTATTTACAACATATTGTAGTTTTCCAATCATGGATCTGTACATTGTTTGATTGACTTCAGCTGACTCATCATTTTTTGAAAGCTTATTTCCTGTTGCCATTGGTGTGCTGACTGATTTAGATTTGTCCAATCCAAACATTTTAAGAATTTCTTTGATGTATTTTGATTGTGTAACAAATATTCTATGTTTGAGTTGATGTACTTGCAACCCAAAAAAAAATTTGATTTCTCCAAACATAGACATCTCAAATTCATGTTTCATTTTCTCAGCAAAGCCTTTGCAAAGTGCTTCCTTACCACCAAACACTATGTCATCCACAAAGATTTTAGATACAATAATGTCTTTACCTTCTATTGCTTTGATGTACATGTTTCTGTTATCATCAGTTCTTTCAAATCCAATTTGCACTAGATACTTGTGAAGTCTCTCATACCATGCTCTAGATACTTGTTTCAAACCATAGAGTGCTTTATGTAGCTTACACACCATATCCTTGTTATTTTCATCAACAAATCCTTCTGGTTGTTCAATGTAGACTTCTTCTTCTAGTATACCATTTAAGAAGGCAGATTTTACATCCATTTGATAGACTTTAAAATCTTTTTAGGCAGCATATGCAAGTAAAGTTCTTACTCCTTCCATTCTAGCAACAGGGGCAAATGTTTCCCCATAGTCTATTCCTTCTTCTTGAGCATAACCCTTGTATACTAGTCTAGCTTTGTTTCTGGTAATCTCACCATTCTCATCTAGTTTGTTTCTGAATACCCATTTGGTGCCAATCACATTCTTGTCAGTTGGTTTAGGAACCAAACTCCAAGTTTTTTTTTTCTTATTTGATCAATTTCTTCTTCCATAGCTTTATTCTAGCCATCATCTTGTAATGCACCATATACTATCTTGGGTTCAGATTTGTTGATCAGACATGATTCATGTCTTAGTCTATTCCTTGTCATTGGTCTTGCATCTTTGTCACCAATTATTTGTTCAGCAGGGTGATGTCTTTTTACATATTTGGATAACCTTGGCTCTGTCCTTCTTTCCATGTTTGATCTTCCAGATTCAGGATCACTATGCACTTCATTTTCAAGTTGATCTTCATTATGTGCACTGTCTTCAGAATCAGATTGTTCATTTCTTTCATTCTGCAACTCGGCTTCTGAATGCAACTCGGCATTCACTGGTTGAGACTCAGCTGAGACTGAAGTTTGTTGTTGAGTTTCAATTTGATTGACATCATTCTTATCAAAGTCATTCCTTCATAAGAATACAAAAAGGTTTTGCACTCTTCCATTTTCATTGCTACTTCAGCTTGAACTTTTATGTGCTCATCAAAATTTACATTTGCACTTTCCACAATTTTATTAGTGTTAGTATTCAAGCACTTATATGCCTTCATCACTTTTTACGTCAAATTTTCCATTTCTAGCATCTTTAAGGATAAAGCATTTACAACCAAACACTTTGACATGTTTAACATTGGGTGAGTAACCATACCATAATTCAAAAGGTGTTGTATTTGTACCTTTCTTGACTTGTACTTGGTTTAGTGTATGAACAACTACACTTACCGCTTCTCTCCAATATTTTAGAGCAACAATCTTTTGCATCATTAATGTTCTGGCATAGTCAATCACATATCTATTTCTTCTCTCAGCAATTCCATTCTGTGGAGGAGTTCTAAGAGCTGACGTTTATCTTTTGATTCCTTTATCATTACAGAATATCTTGAATTCATTTGATGTAAATTCACCACCTCTATCTGATCTTAGGCATTTCAAGCTTTTTCTAGTTTCCTTTTCAACTCTAGCCACATCCACTTAAACATTTGAAAAGCATCAGCTTTTTGTTTTAAGAACATAATAGTCATCATCCTGGAATAGTCATCAACAAATAGCATTATTTATTTATCTCCTCTATAGCTTTGTATTTCCATTGGACCACATAAGTCAGTGTGAACTAACTCAAGTATCTCTTTAGATGTATAGTTTTTGCTTTTGAAACTTGACTTTGTCATCTTTCCTAGTTGACATTGTTTGCACATGATATTATCAGGCTTCTTCAATTTTGGTAAACCTCTGACTTTCTTCATTTTACTGATGTTGACTAGATTTTCAAAGTTGACATGACATAATCTTCTATGCCATAACCATTCATCATCAAATTTTGCTAATAAACAAGAAATATCATGCATATCAAGGTAAAACAAATTACTCTTTGTTTGATCTCCTTTTCTTATTAGTTTACCATCAGTATCATAGATTTTTCTAATTTTGTTTCCAAATTCCACTTTACAACCTATATTGCCTAAATGTGAGACACTTAGAAAATTGTAGTTTAATCCTTCAACATAGTATGCATTGTCACATGAAATTTGTTCTATGAGCTTAATGGAACCTTTTCCTTTGATTTGACATGGAACATCATTACCAAATCTAACACTACTTCCATCATACTAAGTAAAGTTAACAAACTTGCTTTTGTCTCCTGTCATGTGATGTGAGCATCCACTATCTATGATCCATCTGTCATTCTTGTTTATACATGTTACCAGTGCTGTGGGCTCTTCTTCATCAAATTTGTCCTTCATGGCTACATAAAAAACTTCATAATCATTTTCATCAGAATTTTCTTCAACAATATAACACTTCTTACCTTTTTCTTTGTAATCTCTCTTGTCATCATCTCTTCTATACTTGTATTTGTTGCCTTCCTTGGAGTCCTTTTTCTGTGGACACCTTGCAGCAATATGACCTACTTCATTGTAATTGAAACAAATGATAGGTATCTTACCTTTGATTTTTCCTTTGCCCCTGTGAAATCTTCTAGCGAGAAATGCTTCCAATTGTTCCACATCTTCCTCATCAGTGCTACTGTCACTAGATACATACTTCATTTTTCCTCCTTTCTTTGATTTCAACTGTTCAGCATCTTTTAGTGATAACTTGGCCTAAAAGCAGATTCAACATTTTCAGGTTTGTAGTTGTTAAAGTTAGATAACTCAAATGCAGTGAGTCTACTTATTATACCTTCAAAACTTAGATTATTTCTTGGTATACATCTTAGCTCTTGTATTGCTGATACTCTAATAGCATAGATAGGGAGCAAGGTTCTTAAGAACTTACTATTAATAGTATCTTTATCGAGTTGACCACTCAAGCATCTTATTCCACTTACCACTTGCTTTATTCTTGCACCATACTGAGCAGCATTCTCATTTTCTTTCATTTTCATGTCATCAAACTTTCCTCTGAGACTTTCTCTTTTTGCTCTTTGTACATTCTAATCTCCTCCATAGATGTCTAATAGGGCTTTCCACATTTTGAATGCAGTGTCACATCCTTTGATATCATCAAATTCAGCATAGCTGAGTGCACAGGCAATTTCTAGCATTGTCTAATTGTGTTCTTGCTTGTTTTTCATGTCTTCTGCAGTAGGAGCACCTATTGGATCTACATGTTTAGTGACAATTGAATTTTGGGCATAATATCCAATGGATCCTAGATGTAGCTTCATCAAAATTTGCCATGCAATAAAGTTGTCTTTGTTGAGCTTGGGAACTTCTCTCTTTGGTATTTTGATCTTTTCTGCTTGTAGTCCCTTTAAATTGAATCAGCAGTCAGGCTTTGATACCAATTGTTATAATTCTTTAAAATAATTGAGAGGGGGGGTGAATCAGTTATTCAAGGTCCAAATGCCCTATTAATACCTTTTTAAAACTTTTAATGAATCCATACACTTTTCATCCATCCAAACTTAAATCAATCTTATAAGCAAGTTATAGTAAATCAATATGCAAAGATAAAACATCCAAGATCAACACATGACACAATGATTTACGTGGAAAACCAATTTGGGAAAAACCACCAATAACATGCTACTTTATTCTCACTTTTCTAAAGTGATGCCCTGTTAAAAGCTTGCCCTATTAAAGGCTTACAACACACTGTTAAATGTGACCCTGTTAGAAGATTTCACCAAACTGTTAGGAATGGGCCTGGTTAAAGGTCTTTAGAACATTCACTTGGAATGTCACCCTGTTAAAGGATTTATCTAATGGCTATTAAACCAACCTAAGTCCATAGGATTTAAAATTACTATTAAAATTGCTAGAAAGTAATGATAATGGTCTTTTGATTTGATATAACTTACAACATACTTTGCAAATTTCAGATCACACTTTCAGTTCAATCCTTATGCTTGGCTTCAATCACTCTAGCTCTGACTGCTTGTCTTCCTCTCAAGCTTCTTCTCCTTGAGTCTTCTTACCCATTCTACCAATGCAATCATCCTTGTGGTCATATATCCAAACAGAGTTCCTATGTTTTCTTCTCCTTAGCACCTTCTTCCGTACTTAATGCTTTTATGCTTGACCACCTCTCTCTCTCTCTTTTCATTAACTTATGTCTTCTTAAATAGAAATCTAATTTTCCTTTGCCACTCAATTCTTCCTCTCCAATTTTAGGGTTTCAAAATGGATTAGGTAGAATACAATGTATCTACCCCATATCTTGTTCTCTTCTACAAAATTTCCCAGTTGTACCCTTAAAAACGTTCTACATGGTGTTTTGTGCCACTAGCTCATCATTCTTATCTTCATTTTAATTCACAAATTTCTAGATAACAACTTTGTTGGCTTAGATCTAGTGAATCTTCAATATCCAAAATAATGCAGCAACTTGACATTATTGAGTTACTGGTGCTCGGCACCTCTGTGTTACTCGGCACCTATACCTGCTCGGCACTTGGTTTTGCTCGGCACTTGATAAACTCTGTGTCACTCAGCATCTAAAGTTGCTCAACATCTGAAGTTTACTTGGCATCTAAAGTTTACTCGGCATCTGAAGTTTAGTTAGCATTTGAAGTTTACTCGGCATCTGAAGTTTACTCAACATCTGAAGTTTACTCGACATTAACTAGGAATTTGCTTGGTTCTTACTAATTTGCTTGAATCCTTCTCTCTAATGAACTTAGTTGAGCTTTACAAAAGACTTAGCTAAAACCTTAAATCTTTTATATGTTTTAGTGTGCCCATTCTTTGTATCTTATAGTATGTCATCAAATACACTTTTTCATCAATGGCTTAGCTAATCCTTGTACTTCATTACAACATCATAAATTCAACCTTTCTCTAGGTGTTCTAGTTACATCTTATTGATTGCCTCCTCCTTGACAATCAACTAATTGATAGTATTTGGATCACTAAAGCAATTGTCATTCCTGCAAGTAGCAAGTTTGACATCAATGGCAAAAAAATGATTGAGGACATTCTTTACCAGTTCCATATATTATTCCAACAAATTTTCTTATGATCATTTCAATCATTTCCAATAGATAAGTGGGGTGAATGAGATAGGGATGGTAGCGATAGGATGATGTAAGAGGAATGACGAGTGTAGGAGATGGATTTGCTTTGGGTTTCTTTGTAAACTCCTTGGAGACAAGTGTGTTGGAGTGGGAAGAGTAAAGGGATTGGGGTAATGTGTTGTATGACTAGGATTGGTTGGAGGATTTGGAAAGTGGTTTGGAGGATATTGGGATGGTGGGCTTGGACTAGGGATGCAGCTACCAGCATTATTCTGGAAGGGTGGATATTGGGATATGAAGGTGGAGGAAGATGGAGATATAATTGATGTATAAGAGGAATATGTGGGCATAATATAGGAAGGGGGTGTGGATGAGTTTAATAATAGATTTCCCTTGTCAAAGGCATGATAAGGAGTACTAGTGGGTATGCATAGAGGAATGATGGAGTAGTTTATAGGAATTTTTGGATTTTGGAGGATGTTGGGAGCAATATCTCTAAGGCTTTCAATATACCCATCATAATCAATGAGATCATCGTCATCATTGGAATAGGATGGAGTGGGAGAAAAGGTGGGATGACCAAACTAATCATAATAGGAGTGTGACATTATTCTTGGGGATGAAGGATTAATATGAAGGAATACGAAAATGTAGATTTGGATTTGGATTAAGTGTGTGATAGGAGGAAAGATTGACTACATAGGATATGGAAAATGGGGTAGGGAATGACTAAGTAGACTTAGCTATCTTAGGATAAGGAAGGCTTGTTGGAAGACTAGGATGACATAAGAAAGGATGTGATTAGGATGAAAATATTTTTGGAAGGGTGGATGACTCTTTGATGAGGAAATGACTATGCTAAGGATGGCTTTCATTTGGGTTGAAAGATTTACCACTAGATAAAAGTAGAACAAACTAGACTTAGAGTTGTTGTGAATGGACTTGCTAACAACCATATCAAAGGACATATAAGTGATCTCTTTAGCTAACAACACTTAATAATGTCAAACACACCAATAACCCTATAAGGTTTTAGTAGGATATAAAAGCTTAGCTAGATATTTCCTTTATATATGCAAGGTATGTGAGGCCCAATTCTATAGATGAAAGAAAATTATGTC
The DNA here is from genome assembly GCA_028749045.1 of Cupressus sempervirens. NCBI lineage: Eukaryota > Viridiplantae > Streptophyta > Pinopsida > Cupressales > Cupressaceae > Cupressus > Cupressus sempervirens. The sequence continues at coordinate 947,684,610 of CM053785.1, read as the reverse complement.
ACATAGCTATGAGGAGACAATAATCCAAATCTCCACCTTCACTTCATAAAGGTATAAAGTTATTTGGGGTTTAGCCAAGAGTGACAAGATTATTCTTCAAAAAGAGGTGTCTTTGAAGTCACCTTCCAATATTTATACTTTGCTAGAATGCTAGAGTTGAGGTTGTCCAAAGGGGTGATGAAATCCCCATGCAGGCCTCCTACAAAGTGTTAAAAAAGACCACATAAGTGATCTTGGGTTTAAAAGAAAAATTTTCATTCACAATTGATGATTTAGATTTTGTAATCTACAATTGAAGACATGTGTGTTTAAGCATGTAGATTCATTTCCAACTTGATAATGTCATCAACATAATAAAGATCAAGAGTTCATCAACATAAGAAATTTGAGCATTTTTAACATGAGAAATTTGATAAGGAACAAGTCAACAAGTCAATTGATATATGCATTCAAGAGTGAGTGATTTCATTTTAAGCCCCAAAGTTGAAGTGTGAGGTATAACAATGATTATTTGATCCTTGGTATTTAAGATTGTGTTTGTTGTTTTAATCATACATTCCAATGAAAACATTATATTTTAGTCCATGGAGTTCAAGATTAATTTTAGCAACATCTATTCAATGAATTTTTTTTAGAAATTCAAGTTCATTCTAAGAAAAAACTGCAAAAAACATGATTAGGTTTTCAAGATGCTCCAATCTGCAATGCGACATAAAGATCAATTTGATTAGTCACCAAAAATTTGACAAAATGGAAGCTTAACTATTGGAAAAATATTTTAAAACTTTTTTTGTACTTTTTGATAGGCATAAAAATGATTAGAAAAACACCTATACTACATAACCACCAAAAGTCAAAATTTGATTTATACTTTTTTTTAAATAAATTTTTTTGTTATCCTACAAGTCAAATGGTGATGGTGTAGTATAGGATCTTGGTATAGAGACTAGTGAAAATAATGAAAAATTAGGCCACAGGAAAAATACTCACAGTGCGATCTTGTGAAAGAGCGATCCTGCAGGTTTTTAGAAAGTGTTCCTGCTAGCAAGGGTATTTGTGGGATTGAGGGTGAAAAGATAAAACTACATTTCTAGGCTTGGCTATTTTGGTCAAGTGTTCCTACAAGTTTTACAATGATCTTGCCAGTAAAAATGTACATTCCAATGGGAGAATTGGTCAGTGGGAATGATGGGGTAGATTTTTAGTGACAAATCATGATCCTGCCCTCACAGGTTCGTGTTCTCATTGATAAAAGATCATGATTTCATGGCTATGGGATCACAATTTTGTGGCTTCAATATCATGATTTTGTGGTTGTGGGATCGAGAATATAAGGTGTTGAAATGTTGCTTAAATTGGAATTTGATTTTATGGCTAAGAGTACACTTCCTAATAAGAGACCTTGGTGGCTACAAAAATGTTAAAATACCACCTATCTTCACAAATAAGAACAAACCATTAGTTGGATTAGTTTAACAAAATAAACAAAAGAGCATGATTATGGTGACCCAAATGCAGGCTCCCATTAGGTGTGCCAAAATGTATCACCTAATCTAGTAGTGTAATAAAGGAATACTAACCTGTGTTGCATAAAAATGTAACTAAAGGAAAACACAAAACAACTAATGCATCTTCCTAGATTATCATGCAAAACCTCAAAATATGAAAGAAAACAATGTAAAATAAAGATAACATGAAACAAAAAAAGAGCATAAAAGCATTCAAAATATCACTATGCAAACCTCATGAAACCATCAAGTGATTGATGATTTCACATTGTTGTGGGATGTGGTTGCTCACAAGTCCAGCAGCATAACAATGAGATAGATAGTAGATGTGGAAATGAGGAGAGGGCTCTCCTTTTATAGGAAAAAGGATGCAACGGATGGCTAAGATCGAATGCAAGATGGAGGGCTAAGATCCCTTAGGATTGATGAGGTGTCAATGAGGTGGAGGACAAGTAGACTCCACATGGATTAGCATTTTGACCATTCAAAGGGGGCAATATGCTCACACATGTGTGAGCAACCTTTGATGGTGACATGATCAATGAGGTGTGAGAAGCATGACTTCTCACACATGTCTGAGACAACTTGATTCTCATGCAAGAGGACAAGTGTGCAAGAGGTATGAGAAGGCATAGATTCTCACACATGTGTGAGACACCTTGACTCTCATGCAAGAGGACAAGTGTGCAAGAGACATAAAAGACATGAGGGATGAGGAAAGTGTGAACATCTCTCACACGTGTGAGGATTCCTCACACATGTGTGAGAACACACTTAGGATTAAAAGGTGATTAGCTAGGATGATTAGGAAAAGAAAGCATGATTAGGAAGTGGGTAGGTTTAGCATGATGGGTTAGGTATGATAGGGAGGTTAGGTGAGGGTTAAATGTAGGAGCCATGTGCTCAAATAGGATTAATTGTAATATTTAATTCCTAGTGAGATTAGGCAAGGAATTAATTAAGTAAATGAATTACTTAATTAAAGGAATGGGTTAGGATGCAAGGGGAATAGGTTAAGATTTAAATAAACCTTAGTTTATTTAAATCAAGGTAAGGAAAACATAATTAAATAAATGTAAAATTTATTTAATTAAGGTAGGGGAATTAAATAAATAATAAATATTTATTTAATTGGTCATGAAATGGGTTTTGGATAAATTTAGGTGTCTACATTTTGCCCCTCTTTGATATCTAGCATTAGTAATGTTATATCAAAGAAGAATAAAATATAGTGGCTAGGAGGATAAGACTAGTAGTGTGATGCCCCAGTCATGAAAGCATGAGGAAGGATGACGAGGGTGGAAAGGTATGCCCCCTCGAGAGGACTTGTGGGTTAGGAGAACACGGATGTCCTCTCAAAATGCCAAAAGAATAGGATGGAAGGGAGTTATGCTGCAATGCTGTGAGCAACCTAAGTTTGATATTGTACTCAACACTATGCACCAAGGTATGAGGAACCAAGATGACAATGTGTCCAGTACATGATAAAACGGGTCTAATACAACCATATGCCTTATGAAACCATGATATGGAAGATCATGATTTCTGGGACAATAGGATGCAAAGACCATGATACATGCAAAAAATGCTAATGCAAACAAGTAACAAGCAACCATGCACAAAAGACCAAAAGCAAACCACCATTTTGCCCCTAGTCAAGTTGAAAACCCATGAATGGATTGATTGTTGATGATTGATTAAGGATGGAAAAGCTAATGCTAAGTGTAATGCACATCCAAGGATTGGGAAGGATTCATCCCATGATAATGATGTTTGAATATTGTTAATGGATTATGAGCTGATCAGGTCAAATTGATGAATTGATTAAAGATTGATGTACAAGATTGCAAGATTAGATTGATTGAATTAGTATTGATTGCACAGTGATATGTTTTTTGAGTTCTTGATTTTATGGTGGATAGAAGAATGAACGTGGATGAGATTGGAAGAATGATTTTGATAGGATGAAAAATGATGACAGTAGAATTGATTTGATGTGAAAGAGTTAGAAGAATTGAAAATTTATTTTAGTAGGGGATGAATGAATTTGATTGAAGTGAGTTGGAAGAATTAGAACTAAATGTGATATGAACAAATAGAATGGATAGAAATGAATTGATTAGACAAATGTGTGAGAGAATGGATAAAATGAATGGATTGAATGAATGTGAGATAGAATGAATAGAATGGAACCAATGACAAGGGAGGGTCAAGGTAGGGTAAATGGAGGAAAAGCAACATGATTTGGTGGATGCAAGGAATGGTGAAAGGATATGAGGGGCCAAATGATATGGTAGCAGAAAAATGCAGAACCAAGGACCATGTTTCAAAGGAGTCCAAATGCCCCATACCAAGGATAGGAATATGGAAGAAAATGTGGTGGGAAAGGATGCATGAAAATGGAAGGAGATATGGTGCGAAGGATAGCGTATGGAGGAAGAGAAGGAATGAAAATGGGAAACTGGTGCAAAGGCATAGCGTATGGAGGAAGAGAAGGCATGTGCTCTTCCAAAGCATGTATAAACATTTTGATAGTGTGCCTCTATTATTGATCACCAACATGGGAATGCAAGCAGAATGAATATGGGATATGGGAGGGAGGATATGAAAAAAGGATAATGATATGAAGGGTATAAATGAAATGTGGGATATGAAATGGAGGAATGGTATGGGATAACCAAGATCAAGGACATATGAAAGGAGGATGGAAATATGTAAGAGTATGGATGGAAAATTGATAAATGAACATGACAAGGACTATGCAATACAAGATATGGATAACATGTCAAGATCAAATGCATGAAAGGATGATGGAAGCATCTAGGAAATTTGTGGATAATGCACAACGGATATGTCAAGTGAGCATATGGATGGAAGAAAGGAAATTGAAAGTCAAGATCAAAGATGGAAAAGGATAATGAACGGTAGAGGAAATGAGGGAAGAAATGTATGGGAGCTTCGTATGGATGAAGCTTGCCCCCAGTGTAGAGTGCAAGTGGAAGAAGGGAAAGTGAATGGATGGATAAGCGAACGTGGAAGACTATGGATACATGATAGGTAAAATGAAGGGAGGACTCAAGAATCTATTTATATGGATGGTATCCCTTGATATTTTATTCTTTTTTCTTTGTTATTTTCAAGGGATTTTGACTATTTTCTCATAGATGTTGATGGGATAGGGAAAAGAAGGATGAGGTGGATTGGGGAATGGAGGACAATGACTTATGGAAAGGTTTGCATTAAGGGGGTGGAGTGGGTGGGAGGAAGGCATGGTTGATAGATTCTAGGTTGGAAGACTTGTGAAGGAAGCAAAAAGATCATCATTGGCACACACCTTGAAGGGTGATGGAAAGGAGGAAATTGTGGGGGATAGGCAGGAGAAAGTGTGGATTTTGGGACATAGGGACCCAAAATGGATGAAGGAGATGATGTATTTGGGATGGTGGATTGATGCATGAGGGAAGCCTTTGGATTAGTAGAATTGGATGTCATTTTGAATCTTTCTTTGAGATTCATTGCTACATTAAGTAGCTTTGGTATCCACAAAATTTTTGCATTTTTTATTTTCAGCCTTTGCGGCCTTTTGATGTTGCTTTGGATCAGACTTTTCTTTTCTTGAACATGTCTTTTACAGGTGACATGTTGATCCTTGGATCTTTGTGGATTTTTGGCATTATTTGTTTTTTCTTTAGCATCCAATTTGCTTCCATTGGCTATGGTATGGGTGCATGAAAGTGAAGGAGATGGAGAGCGTATGGATGGTAAACATTGAAAGGAATTCAAGGATGTGTGCCTTTGTTGATCTTGACTAGGGCCATGAGGGGATGAAGTGGAAAACATGGATATGGTGGATGAATGTATGTAAGGGCCCAAAATGGATGGAAGGGATGAAGGGTTTGGATGTGGAACATAATAACCTAGAATGGATGGAAGATAAGGACCTAAAATGGACTTGGAAGATGAATGATGGGAAGCTTTAGGTTTGGATGGAGGAATTATGGGGTTGGAAGGAATGAACGGGATACCAACATCTTGAGACATTATTTCTGCAATGGGATACTTATCATTTGCAACACAAGATGCGAGTCCATGAATATGGGGTTCATGAGTGGATTGGATAGGTGTGATAGGATCATGTGGAGGATTATGAGGGATAATAGGATATTGGGATGGAGTGGGATCATGAAAGGGAAATGAAGGTGTACTTTGATCTTGACTTAGAAGGGGATCATGAAGTGGAATGAGTGGATCATGAGGTGGAATAGGATCATGAGATGAAGTGGAAGGAATGTAATCATGAGATAGGGTGATTTGATCTTGACATGGAGGAATATGATTGGGCAGAGTGGAAGGAACTTCTTCATGAAGTGAAGGATCTATGGAGGCTAATGCTTGAGATGGAATGGAATCGATAATGTGCGTGGTATGTGGAATGTCTTGATCTTGGTTAGGAATGGAATCATGAGATGGACTAGGGGGGATAAATGGATCTTGAGGGATAGGGGAACAAGGGGATGGAGAAATGCTCAGATCTAGAGGAGAAGAGGCATCTATAATATCATGCTTTGGAGGAAGTTCTTGAGATGGAATCGGGGGTATCACTTTGGGTGGTTGGATCGCTTTATCTTGTTTCGTACACTTAGCCAAGAGTGATGTGAAAAACCCCTTACAAGGTGGGGATGATGTTTTTGGAGGATTAGAATTGTGTGAAGGTGTAACTAAGGGTGGGGGATTGCATGGAGGGTTGGGGTCGGATGGGACATGAGGAATAGGATCTTCGAAACATGGGGGAAGAGGACACATGGCATGGAAGGTGGCCTCTTGTTGTTGGCTTGCTTAGAGATAATTCTTTAATTGTTCCATTTCCATGGCAAGGGCATTTGTGTTGGAGGAAGTGTGTGAGCTAGGAATGGAATCGTATGTAGTGGAAGGGTAAGGAGGTGGATTTTTCTTGTCAAAGGTAGAAGAATAATTAACATGAGATGGATTAGAGTTGGATATGAAAGGTGGAGGATGGATTTGATATGCAAGTTGTGCAGGAGGTATAACTCCATATTGTCTTTGAAGATTGTCAACCATTTGATTAAGCAAATTCAAATCCATAGATGTTAGAAGAAGAGTGATGAATGATGAAGGAAATATGAACTTAGGACTAGGCACTTTAGACTTTGTGTTGATTCGAATTGGATTTGATATTGATTTGATTGAATTTGATTGGATTTGATTTGATGTTGATTGGATATGATGTGATTTAATTAGGGTTTGATTTGATTTGATAAAAACCCTATGATATTCCAAATGATTGAATGCAAGATGTGAATGAAAGTCCAATGTGTATGACTATGCTCCTATGTCCAAAGTAGAAGATATGATGCAAAGTTGAATTAGAAGAAGACGTGAATGGAATTAGAAAGATTGATTGTGGAGGAAGATGTAAATGGATTGAATTAAGAATTGATTAGAAAGGAATGAATTTGACAAGGGATTGGATTAGAAGGATGATGATGTGGAGGATTGAATTAAGAATGCATTATGAGATTGGTGGAGGAAACTGAAGTTGGATGATGATGAAGCATGACTAGGATGAAGATTAGGAAGTAGATTGAATGACGAGGAAATGATTTGGACAAATAGAGATGATTAAGACATGGAGGAATGGTTTGAATGATGAAGATGAGATGTATGAGTGTGATGAATTTGATGGAAAGAAGATGTGACATGGAAGTGATGTGGAAAACTTGACTAAGAGGTCTTAAACCAAGACTTGTTTTTGTTGTTTTTGAAATTGTTTTTGATTTTTTGGATTTTTGAAGTTTTATGATTTTTATGGGTTTTATGTTTTATGATTTTTTTGGGTTTTTAGGTTTAAGATGCAAAATATATACAATGAAATATGTACAAGGCAAGTGTGTTTCAAACACTCAAGAACATCAAACACACCAACACTCCTATAAGGTTTTGACTAGGATGTACAAGGATCAACTAAAGGGCATCCTTGATATATGCAAGGTATGTGATGCCCATATTTGTAGATGAAAGAAAATATTGCCACACAGCCAGGGGGAGAAGGTAACCCAAATCTCCTCCTTCAGTTCCCAAAGGTATAAAGTTCTTTGTGTCAAGAGTGACAATATTATGCTTCCAAGATAGGTGTCTTTCAATTCACCTCCCAATTTTTATACTCCGCCAGAATGCTGGAGTTGAGGTCGTCCCAAGGGGTGATAAAATCCCCAAGTAGGCCTCCTAAAAAAAAGAAAAAAAAGACCACTTATTTCTTGTGCACCCAAGATCACCTGAAGGCGCGAGGGGAGAGAATACGTAAGTGGCCTTCGGGTTCAAAAAGACACGCGTTCATTCCCAATGAAACTTCAGGTTATGTAATCTACTTGAAGACACATGTGTTTAAAGCATATAATGTTCTTTCCAACTTGAAATCCTCATCAACGTAAATGAAATGCAGATTTTTCAACAAGAAAGTAAATCAAGCGTGTGTATAAGCAAAATGTTGAAAATGAAATCAATTTCCCTTAAGGCATTCAAGATTGTGTGAGTTCGTTTAAAGCACCAAATCCAAATGTTTGCTACCCTAAACATGCATGTCAATTTTAAACTCCAAGTCCAAATATTTTCTATGCTAAGACTCATCCATTCAAATGAAAGTGATTAAGCCATACAAGTTCATTAACTTTTGAGTCCAAGTGATAAAAATCACTACGAATTTCCTTAGTGATGAAAATCACTATTGTTTGTTTTAAGTCTTTCAAGCTTAATTTCCAAGAGTAATAAACATTAATAAAAACTTGCAAGAAAATATGGTTAGGTGTTTAAAATGCTCCCATCTACAATGTTGCAATAAACAAGTTAATTAGCTTCAACAAAATCTCAAAAATGAAGGCTAACTATGGAAAAATTTCATTTTAACTTTTTTTGTTATTTTTTCTATACATAAATATGCTCAGAATGACCTAAAAAAAATGTAGACGAAAAAATGCACAGACGCTAAAACACGCAGACACCAGAAAGCGGAGATGATAAAACACGCAGACGCTAGACCACGCCGACAATAAAATAGAAAGGTTGTCAAAAAATCAGAGATGACAGAATAGTGCAGATGATAGAATTTAAAGGTCACCAAAAAATTGCAGACGACAGAGTAGGTTTCTGGAAAATCAAAGACGAAAAAGTAGAAGGTTACCAAAAAATTGCAGACGGCAGTTTTAGAAGCGGAGACGACAGTTTAGTGCACCCACAACGCAGATGACAATCTACGAAGTAGAGATGAAAAACAAAATTCTTAGACGACCGAATAGAATTTTAAAAAAATGAAAAAAATTCGAGACGCCAATTTTTGTAGATGCTAATCTACGGAGACGCCGGTCTGCATAGACACTGGTCTGCGCAAATGCTAATCTGCACAGACGACAAACGCAGACAATGTTGCGGCCTACAGAGATGACAATGTGATGTTTTGCGACTGAACCAGAGCTGTTTGAAATTTTTTGAAATAAAAATAGGGACGTGGGTCCCACTCGGCATGCCAAAATGTGTTGCATAAAAATGTAACTAAAGGAAAACACTAAACAACTAATGCATCTTCCTACATTATGATGCAAAACCTCAAAATATGAAAGAAAACAATGTAAAATAAAGATAACATGAAACAAAAAAAGAGCATAAAAGCATTCAAAATATCACTATGCAAACCTCATGAAACCATCAAGTGATTGATGATTTCACATTGTTGTGGGATGTGGTTGCTCACAAGTCCAACAGCATAACAATGAGGTAGATAGTAGATGTGGAAATGAGGAGAGGGCTCTCCTTTTATAGGAAAATGGATGCAACGGATGGTTAAGATCGAATGTAAGATGGAGGGCTAAGATCCTTCAGAATTGATGAGGTTTCAATGAGGTGGAGGACAAGTAGACTCCACATGGATTAGGGTTTTGACCATTCAAAGGGGGCAATATGCTCACACATGTGTGAGCAACCTCTGATGGTGACATGATCAATGAGGTGTGAGAAGCATGACTTCTCACACATGTGTGAGACAACTTGATTCTCATGCAAGAGGACAAGTGTGCAAGAGGTGTGAGAAGGCATGGCTTCTCACACATGTGTGAGACACCTTGACTCTCATGCAAGAGGACAAGTGTGCAAGAGACATGCAAGACATGAGGGATGAGGAAAGTGTGAACATCTCTCACACATGTGTGAGGATTCCTCACACATGTGTGAGAACACACTTAGGATTAAAAGGTGATTAGCTAGGATGATTAGGAAAAGAAAGCATGATTAGGAAGTGGGTAGGTTTAGCATGATGGGTTAGGTATGATAGGGAGGTTAGGTGAGGATTAAATGTAGGAGCCATGTGCTCAAATAGGATTAAATGTAATATTTAATTCCTAGTGAGATTAGGCAAAGAATCAATTAAGTAAATGAATTACTTAATTAAAGGAATGGGTTAGGATGCAAGGGGAATAGGTTAAGATTTAAACTAACCTTAGTTTATTTAAATCAAGGTAAGAAAAACATAATTAAATAAATGTAAAATTTATTTAATTAAGGTAGGGGAATTAAATAAATAATAAAAATTTATTTAATTGGTCACGAAATGGGTTTTGGAAAAATTTAGATGTCTACATAACCTAATAAAAATCATTCACACAACTAAATAAGCTAACACTTATAATACGACCAAGTTTATCACTAAGAAGGAAGGAAAACCAAGAATGGTGGGCTCCTTATATGTTATAACCTAAGATAACATAGATATGTCCCTAATGGATGGGGATGCATGCTCATGGTGTGCTCAAGCTTCTAATAGGTAGGAGTTTTTACCAGGTGTGTATATGGGTGAGGATTTCAACAATGGAGGTATGGATGGATTTTAGTATTATGATGATATTTTTGTGTTTTTTAGGCTCTCAAAATAGCACTATAAGTTTGCATAAAAGTGGATTATGGACTATGAGAAGGAAGGGCTTTATTTATAGGCTAAGGGGTAGAGAAATGGAGGGTGAGGATGCAATTATGGAAGAATGGTGAGGGAGGGCTAAGATTCTTTCAAAGGCAAGCACATGGATTGTGCTTGTTTAGAGCCACTAGGGAAGTGACGATTGTCTTAAGGAGGAAGAGTGTGAGGGGATGGGATAAAGGTTGGTCAAAAGGAGTAATGAGGGAGGATGAGTGTGTAAGAGGGATGTAAGATGAACTAATGGCATGTAAGAGCCATCAATGCTCTTGGATAGGGATGGAAGAGGATAAGGGAGACTTGTTGACTTTGTCTTAGCTTACAAGTCTTAACCCTTGCTTAAAGTTGTGAACATATTTAGGAGGGAGATTAGACTTAGTTTAGAAAGGTAGTTAGGGGGAAAGTTACTTAGCTTTGATGGGATAAGTTAGTTAGGTGGCTAAGTGAGGTTAGTATGGATGAATGGGTTGGATTAGGGGTTAGGATAGGATTTAGGGATTCTTTTAGGGGATTGGGTAATTTATTTAATGAAATTGGGGATGTGAGATTAAATTAAATAGGTTTGAGGTTTAATTTAATTTAATAGAGGAATAGAGATATAATTGATAAATTGATTTTGGGTTATTGTTTGATTTTATCAATTTGACTATAGTTAATTAAATAATTAAATTAACTAGGGGATGATGATTAATAAATTAAATAATAAATATATAAGAAATAATGCCCTAGGAGATGACTAAATATGATTACCTATTTGTGTAATTAGATTTTTATGTCTACACCTACTACTGGCTCTAGCACAAGGGCAACCATTTTTCAAGAAAAAGAAGATACAAATCCTAAAGGCAAGAGGACATCTAATACAATAGAGCCATGCGAGCCTATTAAGAAAACATACAAAAGATTGAAGAAGTCAGAACCTAAGCCATATTCAGATGAGGAGAGAATAGATTTAGATGACATTAGTCAATTCAAAGTCATTATCCATAATCCCTCCTTTGACTTGGAGAATTCATGTGAACATATTGTTGCAAATGCATATTTTTTAGGGCTTGCACATGTAAATTTTGATAAGCTAGGGAGTGAAGATAAAAGATAAGGTTGAAGAAGTCATATATGATATGACGGTTAGATTCAAATCCACTCCACTAGAATTTTCCAACTCATTGCCTAAAAGTCTATATGACCAAGTTGACCAAAAGTGGAAATTTAGTTTGACCATAGAAAGACAAATAAGAGAGGCTCAGCTAGTTTGAGTGATACCTAATTTGAACAAGCAGATGATGTCTAAAGCCATGAAAAAATATAAGGGGAGAGTTTCCCCCAAATATAGAGCTTTGAAGATTTTTAGAAATAATGTAGAAGAAGTGGTAACACAAAGAACGTTTATTTGTAAGACTATCTATGGAATAACTACCAAGGCAATTGAAAGGAAGGTAGATGATGAAACAAAATAACCTAAGGAAGGTGATGCAAATAGAGATATCCAAGATAATAAATTTCTAGTCAAAGAGGCTGATGTGGAAGTGACTAAGGAAACTACAGAAGAGGCCATAGTTGAGGATGAGTAGCAAGATGCACAAGTGCCAAGTAATAGTCCACCACATGTAGCACAAGAGAGTCAATAGGACTTAGTGATTAAAATTAAGCATGTTGTTGATAATTCAACACAAAAAATCAATCCTTTTATTGAGGAAAATTTGAAGAAGATATTGAAGGATTCCACCATGGTAAGACAATTATGTAATAATCATATATTCATAAGAACAAATGAGATTGAGAAGGATGAATAGGATCTACTCATAGATAAAAGTGCATACCTTGAATAATAGTTACACTAGAGATATAATCTATAATACCCATAATGTTAAAGAGGATGAGACTCAACAATTAGATACACAAATACCTAGCCTACATAGTTTAGTTATGTCAATAATATTGATAAATGAATAAGATGGAACTAAAGTTTGAACAAGTCAAGAAGCAAGTCTTGTACCTACTCCATAAACACAAGGTAAAGTACAAGAGGAGGAGAGCAAAAATGACATGACTAAAGAGGTTAAGGTGACTAATGCACTTGAGGAAACAATTACCATATAGACCCTAGTTACCCTACCATCTTTTGTCACTCCTAGTCGTTAGGCTCTTCACAAGCGAAACACACATGCTACACCTTTGCAAGTATCAAATCCCAATGATAGTGCATGATCAAGGAGCACAGATGAGACATCTTTTGTGGATGTAACTTTAGATGTGGTGATTGATTTTCTCATATTTGATCTAGAAAAAATCACAATTGAAGAGATGAGCATACTAGAGGAATCTCTATAGAGAAATAAGACACAAGAAATGATAAGAAGGTAGCATAAGAAAAAACAAGTATTGCATGAGATAAAAGATATTTTTTATGATGCTTTTAGTCTCCCTGAGATGAATGAAGTAAAGCCAATCATTGAAAAACCTATCACGATTATTGACAAAATAAAGGATGAAGACTTGGACACAAATGTTAAACTTTTAGAATGGTTTGAAATGAAATTTCATACTAAGGTACTTGAGAAGATGTCTAGTGCTATTGAACTAAGAAAGGTTGATTTAGCAACCAAAATGGAGAGTGTGAAGAAGGTGTTAGAGAATATTTTCTCTTTCTACACTAAGTTATGTGATGTAAATCTTTTCACATAGGACATCCAAAGGGCTATTGAACAACTACAAGGAGATTTAAAAACTAAAGGTACTACTCTTAAGTTATCTCTTGGTCAAATCCAAGCTCATTTTTAGGGATTACTGTCTAGTCAAGGTACACTTGCTAAGTTGAAAGCACAATATACAAATGTTTGAGCTACCTTGATCAATATCTAATCCATGTTGACCCCAAACATGGAAGTATTTCATAAGTAACTAGCCTATGCTAAGACATTGATAAAGAAAGATAATCAACTTTCTACTCATAATGGCTTAGTTAACCTTGTTGCCCAATTAGACATTCAATATATCAATCTCTAGAGGTAGCATGAAATAATTGGGATGTAGCCCTAAAGATCATAATGGAGATAAATAAATCAATTTTGGAAAAATAAACTATCAGTGTGTAACCCATAACATAAGTGTCAAAAAAGGAGGATTATGAAGTTTTTGTTGATAAAGGGATAGTGAAGTTTTGAGTAAGGGGGAGTAGTAATGCAGGAACATAGTAGAAGAAATCTACTTGGTAGGAGTATTATATTTGGATACAAAAATGATATATTTACTCATAGGGAGTAATGGAGAAACAAGGGATGCTAATTAGTCATCCATTTTACAAATTTTGAAGTTTTGAAATTTTGTATGAAAAGCCAAGTCATAGATATATATTGTCTAAGTTATGCTCATAATAAGGATTGAATATGAATGAAAATGTATTTTTTCCACTCATGTCAAATCTCAAATTGGTTTTGACAAGTTAGTGACAAAATACTTAGACATTATCTATAAATATTACAATGTAAGTCGAGCAATTAGTGCGAGCCAAGTAATCAAAGCGTGGTGAGCATCAATGGTTAAACAATGCATGTTGAGTAATATATCTAGTATGTGACAAGTCATTCATGAGCTGAGCAGACTATATATGCTGAGTGATTCAGGAGCTAAGTAAACAATATATGTGAAGCCATTCAGAAGTCAAATTACAACTTTGATAAAATAGTGATGGCCAAGCATCAAAGTCTTCAAATGTTGAGTGAATAGTTTTGGACATAATTGCTTGTATTGGAAAAAACTTCTATGTAAACCATTTTTGGGCTAACACAATGCTTTTTTTATGATTCTAGAAGATCTATATGGAGGTATATTATGAGTCCCTATGAATTACATGCAACCAATCAAATTTAGGGTTGTTCTAAGCTTCAATATGGATCAACCTTAGTTGTTGACTCTTACTTAACCCTAGCCCACCTATGTTTACTTGAGGAAAACTCTAAGGAGTTTGTAGAGAGTGTGAATGCATGGAAGGAGATGAATGTTAAGTGTAGAGAGAGAATTCATGGTGGCTATGGAGGTTGTGATAATGATTTGAATTGCATAATTGGTTAGAGAGAATAGAGGAAAGAAGAGAGAGGAAAGAGGAGACATATCTGATCAGAAGGATCAAGGACTCATTAGGAAAGAGAAAATCTAACATCTAGAAATAGAGTGCTAACCAAAGGATAATGGTGTTGAGTCATTTTAATATTTGTTGTAGAGTAAATCTCCTAACAGACTTGTGTAAATCTCTTAATCAAGTACTTGCTTTATTTTAAATTTAAGTCCTCTAACAAGGCACACTTTTAGCAGGGTGTTGAAATCCTTTAATAGGGCGAGACCTAAGAATCTTTATAAGCCTTTACAAGGGAAAACCCCTCATGGGATACATCATATTTTATGATCAAACTCATTGTAACCATAATTGGCTACACTTTACCATTACAGTAGTGAAGATTTGTGGGTTTCATCCCCACCCCAATTTTACCTTCTCATTCGAGGGTTTCTAGGTAATAAATTTATTGTGTTATGTGTTATTTTTTTCATGCTATGGATGAACATGTGTAGTTAGCTATTTTAGTTTACATGATAAATTGTGAGATGGATGTGTGGTGAATGTTTTATGGTTAAAGTTTTTAAGTGTTGATTCATCCCCCCCCCCCCCCCCCCCTCCCCAAATTTTAATTTCACATTGTTATTTCTACCATAAGAGTTCTTAATAATTTGTATACAACTTCAAAATATTCAATTTTTCCTTTGGCTCCTCTGATAGAATCAATAATCTCTTCCAGTCTTATACTATATTGAGCAATATTTTCACCATCTTGCATCCTCATCTCATCATCTTTTTCTTTGATACTATTAGCCTTACCTTTCAATACATGCTCATCACCTCCACATACCCTCAATAATTTATCCCATGTGTCCATAAAACTATTTGTGTCCTTGACATTAACATACTTTGTAACTTGTAGAGCACTTGCACTATCTATCAACGCTAAGTGATGGACCAACACTCCTCTTATGTCATTGTTGTAGGGATTCTTGTAGGCTATGTGTACTTTTTCATAAGGTATCCAATTGATATGTATGAAATACTTGATAGGTGTAACTTCATTCTAATTATCCTTAATTTGAAATTGTCCTTGTCCTTTAAGAATTTGGGTGCATCCTTCCAATACATCTTTTAAGATATTTTTCCTTAGTTGTTAAGCTTCCCAAATAAAGAATCTAATGCTTAGACACCAATTGTAAGAATATTATTGATTACTAGGGAGAGGGGATTAGTAATCACCAAATCAAAGTTTAAATATGACCCAATAAAACTTATCAAACTAATTAAGTGTTTAGCATCTTAAACTTTATATTAGTGCAACAGGTAAATTAAACTTTAAAGTAACATGAAACACATGAAGAAACATCAAAACAATCATAAAAACAACTATACCTAATGGAAAATTATTAGGGTGATAACCATAGGTTGAAAATTATGCTTACAAATTTTGTTCTCTTTCATAATATGCTATTTTAGGATCCTTTCTAGTTAATGGTTACAACAACATTGTTAAGTGTTACTTAGTTAAGGGATTTTTTGTGGGACTTGTTAAAGTCTTGTTCCCTATTAGGAGTAACCTTGTTAGAGGATTTTAAACACTCCTTTGAGAATGTCACCTAGTTAGAGGATTTAACAATGGGACTTGTTAAGATCCCCTTGACTAAGGGATTTATCTACAATACAATGGCTAGAGAGTAACAAATAATAAATTATATGTAATTTTCACTACCTCTACTAGATCATACCCAATAAATTTTTGTAAGTCAACAAAATACCCCACTATATCCTCTGTCTTGATCATATTCAAAACTATAACTTCCTTTGTGTTGCAACCTTCTCCAACTAGTTGTAACTAGCCATCATCCCTCTAACTTCATTCTTTTTTCTTAAGTAGAACCCACCACAATTTAAAACCTAAAACTATATCGAATAATTCAAATTTATCAAGAAGAATCTTACACTTCATTATCTTCTCTCTCCTTACTATGTTGTCTCATGTTTGAACTTCACCTTAGAAATTGTTCTAACTCCATAAGTCACTTTGGCCATGTAGAAAATTTATGAAGAATATTCCTCAAGTTTTTTTCCATAATCTCTGTGTCATCAATTTCTTTCATAAATTAAACATCAACCATCCATCTATCTAATTTAAATAATCAATCCCAATGACAATTTGAACCTTGCAATTGCACCTTGAATCTTTACTAACTCTTCTTCATTCACTAATAAGCTTTCTTATTTACATATTAACCTATTTATTATTTTGTACATATTCATCTACTCAGCCTATTTACTTTCCTATTTACTAATAAGCTAAGATAAATTATCAATAAGACCTTGTGTACCTATTCAATGGTCTAGTTCATCTATTTATCTTTTCTTGTCAACAACATTTCCAATTTGTCAAATCACATTTACTTGTAAACATTATATGGTGTTATATTAACCATATCATTTTAACATCACCATAAATTACATCCAAAAATAGATTCAAATAGTTCCTTATAGATTTGTAGAAACATTCAAATCATTCAATTGCACATCATTGACCATCTTCAACAATTACCTAAATTTATTCTTTTCCTTGTAACTCTCTCAATTCATCACATAAATGGGTGTTATCATAAACTAATCATCATAACATATCACTTGACTTTCTTATATGATAGCAACACATAATCCTCACTACAACTAACTCTTTACCTCTAATAAATATGTGGTAACATGTTAAGACACTTTGACAAATAGTTAACATCAATGACACCAATATAATTGATTGCCATGTCATAAAATCATGGTCTAGTCATTGCCAATCCTTCATCAACATTATCCTTATAAATACCACTAATAAACATTATTAATTAGTTATGCCAAAAAAAGTAAGATATAAAATAAATGACTAAAAGTTTAAAATTTATGATATATTGATCAATTTAACTCTTTCATATCATTATAAATTTAAATTGATTAGGTTCATAAAATTTAAATCTAAACATGAAATTTAAAAGTAAGAAATATGTAAAATGTGTTTAGTTTACAAAAACAAAATGTACAAAAATAAGGTCACTACTTTGCATGCAAACTAGAAGATTGGGTCTATTTCTATTTTAATAATATTAAAGGAGAGTGGATCTAGAAGGTTCAACCTCAAATATTATCAAAAGGTTAAAAGGTTCACTATTTATGAAAGAAAACTACAAGAATAGATATATTTTGATGCAGAGCCCTCTATATTTATCTTCAAGGAATCTTAGTTCAACTCAAGGGATTCACAATAGGCTGGTACACCCTCAAGGAACCAAGAACATCTCAAATATTACAACAAAGAACCCTGACATTATACACCGATAAAGACAACATCTTCACTCACACAATCAGATTGCTATGTCTGATTCCATTGTTCATAACTCCAGTTCTAAATATCTTATTGAAACACCCTTTGGATAAATTGTTCTAAATAAGTAATTATAAAACATATCCAAAGATGAGACCAATCCAATAAGCATATTATAAATTATGTACTCTGAACCAAGACCCATATTTTCTGTCATAAACCAGAATCAAAACTAGTAACCCTGCCTAGGGCATCAGATATATTCCTCAAAATAAATCTAAATTAAACCAAAAAAATTCCATATTATTCATTATTGAGTCTAGTTTCCAAATATGTAAGCCATTCATTTTTCTCATTCATATATAATTTTTCAAGCACAAATCACTGTCTGTAACTCCAATGAAAATTGTTAAAAACCAGTTTTCATTCAAATGCCCATAACTTTCACAAATATATATAAAAATGATTCAAACCAGTTGTAAATGAAATTTAGTTCACATATATTTCCAAAAAATATCATTAGAGATCTTGAGTCTCCAAAATATATCCACATCACACGCTGTAACATGACTGTATTCAGCGAATCTCAAATCTGCAAACATCCACTTTCACCAAAATACCCATAACTTATTCATTTCTTTATAAAATTGAACCAAACCAAAAGAATGAGAAGAAGGATTCATCATACTATATATCCATTACTATATCACATGGTTTCCAGGCTGTACATAGCCGTACAAGGCCTGGAAACTACTCTAAAACTTAAAAAACCAATCAAGACCACAACAATAAAATGCACCAAAAATGTATCAAAGTATTTCCTCTTCTTCCAATTTGATTTGGTTCGACCATACAATGATTTTTATATCCATTTGAAAGTTATAAACCTTCCTAACTACCCCCAAGACCAACCATATACCTTTTTACATCATTTTTCTATTATTAACAACTTTCTCAAAGTTGTATTTTACAACTTTTTTACGCAACTTTTACATTTTTGACAAAAAATGGTTTCATAGCCTTTACAACTTGACCCAAATACAATACAAATGACTCAAATGACTTTAGATGGATGTCAATAGATCCATTCATCAATTAAATAAACATTTTTACATTATTTATCATATTAAGACCTCCTTTGACAACTTATTAGAAATGGCTTCTCTAGCTTTTATATCTTTGTCTTCTTGAAATTTAGGTGTCTCTGCACCATACTCCCAACCTTGAAAAGTTTCCAAGTCCCTTGGAAAAATGGAATCAATAACCTACAAGAAAAAATATTAGATCAAAATCCTCATCTTTTCCTTTGACTCTTCACCATCATCAATGGAGTTATGCTGGTTGCCTCTATGGTGCTTCTCATTCCTCAGTCCACTCCTCCATGCTACATCACAACCTCTTGTCCCTCACCTGGGAGTCCCATCATGCCTCTCTCCCCAGTCTATTGGCAACACACAAAGGACCATCCTCTCTGGCCCTGGATCATCTCCTATGATCCTTTGGTAGACCTCTCCTATCCACCCATTGCAGCTGAGCGAACCGGCACCATTCTGCAACCACAAACCTCAAAACAAGAATCCAAAATAATCCAACACTACCTGGTGTAGATCATCTTCCATCTACACGCTCAGAATCTTCTGATCTCTGATACCAATCTGATGCAGAGCCCTCTGTATTTATCTTCAAGGAATCTTAGTTCAACTCAATGGATTCACAATAGGCTGGTACACCCTCAAGGAACCAAGAACATCTCAAAGATTACAACAAAGAACCCTGACATTATACACCGATAAAGACAACATCTTCACTCACACAATCAGATTGCTATGTCTGATTCCATTGTTCATAACTCCAGTTCTAAATATCTTATTGGAACACCCTTTTGAGAAATTGTTCTAAATAAGTAATTATAAAACATATCCAAATATGAGACCAATCCAATAAGCAGATTATAAATTATGTACTCTGAACCAAGACCCATATTTTCTGTCATAAACCAGAATCAAAACTAGTAACCCTGCCTAGGGCATCAGATATCTTCCTCAAAATAAATCTAAATTAAACCAAACCAATTCCATATTATTCATTATTGAGTCTAGTTTCCAAATATGTAAGCCATTCATTTTTCTCATTCATATATAATTTTTTAAGCACAAATCACTGTCTGTAACTCTAATGAAAATTGTTAAAAACTAGTTTTCACTCAAATGCCCATAACGTTCACAAATATATATAAAAATGATTCAAACCAGTTGGAAATGAAAGGTAGTTCACATATATTTCCAAAAAATATCATTAGAGATCTTGAGTCTCCAAAATATGTCCGCATCACACGCTGTAACATGACTGTATTCAGCGAATCTCAAATCTGCAAACATCCACTTTCACCAAAATACCCATAACTTATTCATTTCTTTATAAAATTGAACCAAACCAAAAGAATGAGAAGAAGGATTCATCATACTATATATCCATTACTATATCACATGGTTTCCAAGCTGTACATAGCCGTACAAGGCCTGGAAACTACTCTAAAACTAAAAAAACCAATCAAGACCACAACAATAAAATGCACCAAAAATGTATCAAAGTATTTCCTCTTCTTCCAATTTGATTTGGTTCGACCATAAAATGATTTTTATATCCATTTGAAAGTTATAAACCTTCCTAACTACCCCCAAGACCAACCATATACCTTTTTACATCATTTTTCTATTATTAACAACTTTCTCAAAGTTGTATTTTACAACTTTTTTACGCAACTTTTACATTTTTGACAAAAAATGGTTTCATAGCCTTTACAACTTGACCCAAATACAATAAAAATGACTCAAATGACTTTATATGGATGTCAATAGATCCATTCATCAATTAAATAAACATTTTTACATTATTTATCATATTAAGACCTCCTTTGACAACTTATTAGAAATGGCTTCTCTAGCTTTTATATCTTTGTCTTCTTGAAATTTCGGTGTCTCTGCAGCATATTTCTATTTTAATTATGTTAAAGGAAAGTAGATAAAAAAGGCTTAACCTCAAATATTATCAAAAGCTTTAGTATAATGAGTTGAAAATAATAGAAAAGAAATATGTAAAGTGAATGCTAGATATAGGGCCAAAGGTGTAAATTTGAAGTATTTTAATACATACAAGAAGTTGTAGATAATATATGTAGGCACTTTATATAGATTTGGAGAAAGTATACAAAAGGGAAATTTTTGAAATTTGAGAAAAAGTTGTACATTCAATATCAATTGGGCAATGTCATCTTAAGAATGTTGAATACATACAAAATTCATCTTTTTGGAATCAAAATGTTTCTTAAACCTTCCCCAAAAATGTTATAAAAAATGTGCATGATTTTTTTTCTCATGTCAACATTCACCCTTATTTATTTAATCCACAAAAGTATAATATATAGGCCTGTATCTGCTTGGCCTAGTACTATTTTTTTTGTCTTTTGACCTTGCTTGCTATATGATACAAACTACGGTTTTCATTGTACTTTTCAATACTCAATCTAATCACTACAATTAGAAAAAATAGAAGGTAGTTAAGTCATGTCACAAATCTAAAAAGGGGATATTGGTAGTTAATCTAACAATCCCCCCTTAGTATTATGCAAAGAGATTTGAGCCTGGGACAAAGATTTGATACCACTTGTTAAAATCTAGGGTTTTCATTGCACCAAAAGATCGACCTTTTAATGCCTAATACAATTACTATACTTATAGAACATAGGAGGTACTTAAACCATGTTAGAATCTTGAAGGACAAAATTGGGAGTTACTCCAACAATATACACTTAAAGAAGGCAAAATAGTATGGTGATTAGACTTTTCCTAGGTTAAATCTTAGTATTAGGATCAACTGTGAAATTGAAAAATAAATATTCTAAGTCCAAAAAATTAATCTCAACCCTTGGGTGTAGATTAGACATTCAAACCATTGGAAAACATAGATGATGATCACATATTCAATTCTTTGGACTTAATCATACATAAAATGAGGGGAATTCATGTGGATTAATTTTATAGAATTACTTCAACTATACAAATATTTTAACTATATGAAATAATTGCATAAATAAAATTTTCACAATATTTAATTAATCTTTTTTAGTCCTGAAAAATCAATATTAACCCTTAATGGTAGGCTAGACATTCGAGTGATTGGAAAACCATGAATTCTTTTGGATTTATCCTCACCCGTGTAGAAGAAAACTCTTACACATATTATAATATGAAATTTACTAATATTCCAATCATCTCTCCAATTCATATTTCAATCTTAAAATTAGATCATAAAGATTCATGCTAATTTTTACAATTTTGAAAATAAGAACATGATCTTGGCAAAAAGTATCTTAATCATAGATAGTCTCTAATGAAAATCTATGCCCTTGTATTGATGGAAAAATATGTTTTCCTCATTGCCTCTTATACCAAGGAAAGAATCATTATTGGGAGAGGTGATTGGAAAGGGTTTGGGATCTCCTAAATTCAACTATAACCATTTTTATAACTCTATGATCAAATCACTATAGTCACGTGGTTGCAAATTATAATAAATATCTATTCTAAGTAAAAAAAATAGCATCAACCATTAGGGCTAGACTAGATGTTGAATTCATCATGAATGATGGTTATACATTTGATTCATTTGGAATTATTATCACATGTATGGAAGGTGCATGTGGTTTTTGCTGAAGAGGCAATACAATTCCATGTGCATTCATATTTGGGGGATTTTAAATAGGCAAAAATGGGGGTAAAATATTGCCTAATTACAGGAAGGGGAGTTTCTTTTGTAGAGGGGTTGATTTTTATATAGGAAAATAAGTGTGGGGATTATTGGGTGGGTATTGTAGGGGGTGATGAAAATAAAGTTTGGGGAAATTTGTTTTGAAAATAGGTGTTTCTTTAGTATGTCATGAATGCACTTATTATAATTTAGGTTCACTAAATGAAGTTGTCATGAGAAGGAAACTCATATAGGTGAAGATTATGGGTGTATACTAATCATTAAACCTCTATGGATAAATTAATTAAACCAAGTATTCACCAATATTAAATATTTATTTATTCTAAGGATCAAATTCAACATTAACTTTTAAAAGTAGACTAGACATTCAATCTATAAGAAAATATGAATGATGGTCACACATTCAATTCTTTTAGATTTACTCTCACATATATGGAGTGTAATTCATATGGATGAAGGTTATCCATATATTTCAATTATACCAGTCATTGAAACTCTATGAACAAATTGTTTAAATTAGTTGTTCACTTATATTTAATAATTAATTATTCAAAAATACATATTCAACATCAATCCTTAAAATTAAACTAGACATTAAAGACATTGAGAAACATTTAATGATCACACAGTCAATTATCTTAGACATACTTGTTGGAAGTGTAAGAGAAGTAACTGAGAGGGGAGGGCTGAATCAATTACCACCAAAAAAAAAATCCTAGATCCCTTAAGATGTTAGTATAGAACAAAATTAAACTTTGTTGAATATGCTGATGTAACTTGGTTAGCACTGACACACTTGGTTAACATAGTGACTTGGTTTACACTATCAATTACTGTCGCTTGATAAACACTTGGTTAATAAATAATATATGCATTTTTCCTTTGTTAACACTGAACATGTAGATCTTATGATATTAAGCATGATTAATCTTAATTAACTTATTTGAATAATCATAAAACAAATAACATAAACACAAAAGACACCAGGATTTAATGTGGAAACTTAATTTGGAAAAAACTACCAATTGTAACTAGTTACTATTTTTCACTCTTCTAAAGTAAGCCCTTTTAGGATCCAATCTTGTTAAAGGTTAGAAAACACATTATTAGGTGTGACCCTATTAAAGGAGTTAGTTCACCTTATTAGGGGTGGTCTTGTTAGAGGTCTCTAGACACTTCAATCTAGAAATGCCACCTTGTTAGAGGATTTGGAAAATAGTTGTTAAGCTAACTATGTTAGGAGATTTGATTGACTACTACAATTATTAAAGAGTAAAAATTATATGACCTAATTATTGATGCAAACTATATTTTCTAATTTCATATCTCTATTATAGCCTTAATAATTGATCCTTCTTGATCATAATGTTCTTTGCAGCTTAGTCAACTCCTAATAGGCTTCCTTGATTTATCTTCTCAATCCCATGCTTGTTCTTCTCTTTCATAATTCAATCCTCATCTTGACCTTATACTTATATGTTTTATCTTTTCAATTCAGCTTGAATACAATTAAAAATAAATAAAATTCTTCCCATGAGTTAGCTAGAACTATCCATCAAAATTGATACAAGAAAATCCTTTGTTAGTTGACCCAACTCAGTCAACACTATCTCAGAAATGATTTATGTTGGACTTCCCACTCGGTTAACACTCATTCCATGCCAAATTTTCTTTGGTAACCAAGTGAGCTCAGTAGAAATTTCCTTCATGTGAACTCCCTTTGCTAGCTGAGTGAGCTTTGTTAACATTGGCACTAAACTTGGTTAACATTGAAATGATTGTCATATTTGACTCCTGAGTGATCTTGGCATACACTAATTTCTTGGTATATACTTGACATTTGTGTAACATCAAAGACAACATTCAATTTAATGATTGTATCCAACAATCTCCATCTTTGGCATTGATGGAAGCACAACATGTCATGATACATAGAAATTCCAAAGAAAAATGTTTCATTCTAATTCTCATCCATGAGAACTCCCTCTATTAGAGTGAACTCCCTCTGACATCAACCTTTGATTGCAATGACTTCAATAGAAAACTCTCCCTCTTTGATATCAACTCAAATTTCATTCTCCCTCTTTGAAATCTCTGATAGTTACAAAAATTTCTTTGATATATGACAACAAGCTCTCCATTTTGATATCTTATGTCAAAGAAAACAATCAATGCAATTTTAATGTACCTTGATGTACATATTCATATGTAATCTATTTTGGCAATACTACATCAACTTGTCTGATCTTTGACATGCTTGGTTGATGCATCACCAAAATCTATTTAGTGAGCTTTAGATAGGGGAATGAACCCTAGCTTACCTCTTAGATAAAAAAATGCATCTTTGAGAGTTCTAGGTTAAAATTTAGTAAGTAAACATGTACCTTTTAGTTTGTTCCTTTTCATTGCACCATCTAAATGCTCTCCAATGATTTTCATAGGTGCATGATGTTTTTTGAATAATCTAGCAACTTTGGGATCCTTCTTTCTAAATTCACTAGGTTCACCATGATCTTCTGAATCATGCTTGGGTCCCACTGTCTATGAATCAAGTCCATCAAATGACTCACTTTGCACTTGTTGAAACTTGGTTCCTTCTGATTGCAACTTGGGTGTTGAAAATAAAATAGGGAAAGTAAACTATAAGTGGGGGGGGGGGGGGGGGGGTGAATCAATACTTCAAAAATTTAACCATAAAATCATTCACCACACATCTAATGCAGGAGCATCTAGTGGCATAAGGGCAATCTTATATCACCCAAAAATATGCTTAGTATTAGTTTCTATTTTAAGTGTTTTCATTTTGAGATACCCATTTGGGTCAAATAAAGATTCCAACTCTCATAGTTCCACTATTGTTTTTTTGGGTTAGAGTTTTTGAACACCTTAGGATATGTGCCAATCTAGAAAATAGGTTATTTTATAATTGAGTCATAATTATGATGAGTTAGAGGGTTTAAATTGGAGGGATGATTATATTTATAATTTAAAGCACTCCAGAAAAAGAATTAGGTCAAAAGGCTTTATGGTTTGAAAGTTATTGCAATTTCAAGTTGCTTGGAGACCTCCTAAGAGCTCTTCAAAGTCAACTTTGAGGAACTAAATGGCCTCATATAGTCCCAAAAAATGGGGTATGTGTAGAGCTAGTCCATAGGGCTATAGTACACTTGGAGAGCTTTTTGAAAATGTAAATAGTTTGTCAATCAAAGTCTCAGATCAAAAGTTATGCCTCCCCAAAGTTGAACTACCATTTCTGGATTCTTCCAATTTTACATTGACTTCTAACATGATTTCTAGAACCTTCTATTTTGGTGTTGGATGCCAAATGACATATTATAAAATTTATTCCTAACCCTAAACCTAATTGGGTTTTATTTAAGAACATTTATGGCATTGTAAAGGTAGTTCTTAGTGGAGTTTGGGAGAAGGTACTGGGGGAAGATTTTCTCTAGAATTAGAAAACTTTGTAAGCATGTTGGGTATGAATTAGAGTATATTTTTAGTGTACTAAATGTAATAGCAGATCACTGTCGACAATTTTCGTTGTGTCCATTTTGGTGTAGACAGAGTGCCAACTATGAGGTAGTTTGTACTAGGATTGTGTGGTTGTGGGTTTTGACATAGTGAGAAGATGCCTCCATGAAGGGAGCATGGTGGAAGGGCTAGAGTTGTTACTCCTAAGGTTAGAGCCCTCTAGAGACAAGTTCAAGTGTTGCAGGAGGAGATCTGTAGAGGGATGAATGTTATCATAGGTGATGAAAGTGAGGAAGAAAATGAAGGAGGAAATATTTGGCATGATGGGGAAGGAGACAGAGAAGTCCTAAACTAGGTAGACAAGAGGCTTTTTAGGGAAATTGCTAATCTTGGAAAAAGACCTAAAATTGACATCAACATATTTTTAGGAAATCTAAATCTAGATGAGTTGATTGACTGAATCAATGAACTAGAGGAATATTTTGAGTGTGAGAATATTAGGGACCCTGATAGGGTTAAGTTTGCAAAGGCCAAAATGAAAGGCCATGCCAAAACTTGGTGGCAAGAGATTCAACTAGAAAGAAATAGAAGAGGAGAGGGGAAAATCACAAGATGGGATTACATGATGGAAAAACTAAAAAAGTAATTAATTCCTATTTATTATGAGCTTGATTTGTTCAAGAAAATGCAAGGGTTAAAGAAAGCAAGAAAAATTGTCAGGAATATATAGATGGATTTTACTAAGTTCTTAATAGAGCAGGGCATGTAGAAGCAAACAAGAAGAAGTTTTCCTATTACCTTAGTGGGTTAAGACCTAGCATTCAAGAGGAGTTAGGTCTGGTTAGAATGACTAGCATTGAAGAGGCATACTTGTTTACCCTATGAGTTGAGGAGAAGCTAAAAAAAATGTTTGATGGAAGGAAAAGAGGGTGTGGTCAAGGAGGAAGGGGTGGTGGTAGGTCATTTGGAGGTCAAAATGAGAACCAGAGGAAAAATGAAGATGTGGGTACTACTGAAACCAGAGGAATGAGGATTTCAACCACTCTCATGATCAAAACTTTGGAGATTAGAGAGGAAGAGGTAGAGGATGTGGACAAGGTTTAGGAAGAGAAGGCTTCCATGGTACCTATTTTCATTGCAATGAAGAAGGTCATTGTTCCTTTGAATGCCCTCTGACCTACCTCACAATAGGTATATAATAATCATGCTCTAGGCCATACTTAGGAATAATGTATTCAATCTAAGAATTATTTTTACCACTATGAGGTGCATTTAATCTTTTCAACCTAGGGATGTATACTTGAAATAGGCAGCACAGTATGTGAACTAGGTCTCTTAATGAGTCGCTATGCTTATGCTATAGGAAAATAAAATGCAGGGAAAAAAACTTACACTATTGATGTTGGAAATGAAAAAAATTACTCTATGAATACTAGAAATACAATGAAAGGCTAACATAAATTCCAACTAAATTCATCCACTATAACTATTCTCATAGATGATGCAGGAACATTCACGAAGTGTGATGCTACAGGAAAGAACTTACAACTTCTCCTTGCAATATTAAAAATACTTGGAAATAAATCTATACTGTCCTAATCTAATCCACCTTCCAAGTGGGCCCACTTGGTCAGCTTCAACTAAAGTACTAATATAGGATAGAAGCCAAAAACTATTTCATTACATTTTAGAAATTCATTACATGGAAACAACACAGACAACTATAAAAACACAACTCACTGTAAAAGTTAACAGTCTGTTCTCATAAACTTTCTCCTTCTAACTAACTAAACTAACACACTTGGTCTAATTCCTATATATTGGAGATTGACACTTATTCTGAAATAGAAAAGTAAACAACCTAGCTATTAAAAGGAAAATAACAACTCAAGGAGAGAAAAAAGGAAAATAACAACTCTGGGTGGGAAGAAGAGATAATGGCTTAAGGCAGGAATAATAAAGACTAAACAACCACTTGCCATAATAATAAATGTAGAGAATGTAGTAAGTCTTCATAGCTCCTCCATACTCATTGTCATGTCCTTTGGTACTGTTATGACTTTCCTCTACCATGGCTACATCTCAATGTTCTTTTCTCCTTAAATGCTATTGGCTGTCGTCAATGCTCATCTTTGAATTCTTCTGATCATCTTCACCTTGATTGCTAATAGGTATTTTCAAATTAGATTCAAATATAAGAGCACACATTTTGATAATTATATGAAATACTATATCATATATATGATATTGGCAAAAGATGACATATTATCTACCCATAGGTTAATCATTGGTTTAGGTAAACATAAGTTCAAAAATGTCTTGATGAAAATAAAATAGAGTATTAACAAAGTGTTTAAAAACTATCATAAATAGAGGCAATAATTAGCTGCATCATTTGCCCCCTAGTAAACTGATGCTTGTCCTCAAGCATGGCATTTCCTAGTCAATGTCCTGAATTTCTCTACTTCTGCCCTTCCTTTCCTACTACTCTTGAAGGTGTAATAGAATCCTCATGCTCTTTTCCAAACCTCCCTTTTGTTGTCCTCTTGTAGCTTGTCAAGTCTATTATCATTAATGTCATATAAAGGCCACATGTGTATTTGAGGTTGCATAGTTAGTGAACACCATACTTCAGGTCTAGCCGATTTTCCTAGCTCTAGATTCTTTGGAGCTCGGTGAAGGGTAGCTTCCAGGTTGATGAGACTATGTGGCTCTAACCTTTTAAGTGATTCAAGTAATCTAGCCCATCTACTTCTAGCACCAACCATAGCTCTCTAGAAAGAAAAGTAGGGCAAGTTCTCATAATCAACATAGGCCTTGGCTCTAGCTAAAAAGATTCTATTCCTTACTCCCTTTTTCTTATCCCCATAAGTTATCCTAAACTAGTCCCTAAGAACTTCTTCTAGTTTGCCACTTTTGGATCTTAATGGAAAGGGTTCTATCCTTTCCTTGTCTTTATAATTATTCAGCTACCTATCATAGTTTGCATCATTAGACATCTAGGACATCAAAGCTCTTAAATGTATATCCCATATATAAAGTAAAGGGTTCCATTGGGGTTCTGAAGGGATAACAAAATTATGTACATATAATTCACAAAGAAAATTCTGCTGCTAGGATGGTAGAGTCTGATATAAACCATAAAAATACTGGGCTAATTTAAACTCTACTTGTATATTCTTAAGGGTTAGCATGAGTTGGAATAAGATAAATTTTTCTTTTAAACAAAGAGCATAAATTCATGGTGGTGGTCTACAAGAAAGTGCTTGATCAGCCAATTCGAGGGCATGATCCATCCCCTTTTTTTGCTTTGGCAGTTGCTCTTTCAAATCTATAATTTTTGCATTCAGAGACACTATGTCTTTCTTCATTCTTTTCCTCTCCTCTTCCCATAAGGCCTTAGCAAACATATGTTGTCCAAACAACTGAAAAAGGAGTTTGTCTAGGGTAATGAAACCACTATCTTCCTCATGGTTTCTTTTCCTCTTTCTCTATTCCCTCCATAATTGTTCTATAATATCAATAAACCATGTTTATTTATAGGGAACTAGGGCAGTGTTTGGATAAACTTTCCCAAGAACTGTTTCATCCCTACAACACAAAGTACCTAGTTGGTCTGCTGGGGTATCATTCAGATATTCATTAACCTCAACCCTATATTCCTTATTAGGGTTTTCAAGAATGTTTTTAGTTTCAAGGTGAGGAGGAGAGTGATCAAGAACAATTTTTATAGGGGATTCTTTAGTAGATAGCTTGGATGAGGGGGATTCTTTGGAAATTTTTCCTCTCATTCTAGGACTTCTTTTTACAGGGGTTTCTTCTAATGTCATAGCCTTCTACCCACCTCTTCCTTTTGCTGTCTCTGTTGCACAAGTAACTACTATAGGACCCTACTTAGTTCTCTTTTGAATCACGACTATAGAGTTTGGCTCTTCTTTTACTAGAACAAAAATTTCTTCTTGCAATTTTTTTTTTCTCTTTGTTTAGATAGAGGTAGGTTTTTGGGTTTCTTGGACAAGTGAAGGCATAGTCTCTTGCACACTTTCTTGCACATTTTTGGCTTCAGCGTCTTGGGTGCTTTGTTTAGTAGGTTCATTAGTAGGAACTACATTCTCCTCACTAGGCTATTCATGAAGGACAACCTAGGGTTGTAAGGTTTTGGCTTGGAAAAATTTGACCCATGATAGGGGAGAAACATCCCTAAGTGACCTTTCTAAAACTAATTTAATTAGGGCATGATGGGTGACAGAATTGTCTTTTCCTTTTTGAGTTTCTTCTGCACTAATACACAACATATTGTATAAGAAATTAGGAACATTAACTAGATAATTATGCCTTATACAATTGAGCAATTTAAAATGATGTGCATGTAAATATGAAAATCTTCCTTTACATGTGAGGTACCTAATAATGTGCATGGCTAGTTTGTTGTATGGCTATATAAGAGACATTATTTTAAAACCTTGCTTGGTAATGTCCATTTGAGGGTTGGTTGGTATGACAACCTAAGATCTAGCTAATCTTGCATCATAAGTGTTGGGATAATGTTCTCCTATTATCGGCAACCTAGTAACTTCCCCCATACATTCCTCTATAGCAACCACTATTAAGCCCCATACAGAAGCTTCCCCTTCATCAAATGTCCTTGTGAATTCTATGGTTGCTTCTTCATCATATGACAACAAACTTAAAAAGTACCCTAACTAGCTACATCCATTAAACCTCCTCATTGCTTCTACATATAAGAGAAAAATGGTATACTCCACTGGTTCTCACCTCAGCAATTGTCCACCCATTTTTCTTTAACACTTTCACTGTTTGCACTGCTTCACTATTTCCCACTTACAAATTCAAGTTTCTTTTGTTGTTTTATAGACCATTTCACATTTCATTTGATAGGTAATTAATGTCATAACGATTCATTACGTTCAATAATATGGCTTTAATGAGAAAAAATCATGGAAGTGTCTGAAAATCATCCAAAAATGGCATTCAGATCACTTAAAATTTATGCACAAGTCACATCATAGCCTGACAATAAAATCAATAAAAAATAACGGGTATGACACCTAGCCACTTGTGTACTTAAGGAAATATGAAGATTTGGAAAAATCTTTATGAATAAATGCAGTCATTGGGTTTTCGTAACCTTCCCTACCCCCTATGAAATAAGGACAAGTGTCCACACTTGTTAGACCTTGTACAAGATAAAAAAATGACATAATGTCACAATATTATAAAGAATGTAGCATTAAATATAATTAATAAAATCTGTGGACTATAAGTGAATTGTAATTTGAAAACCTTATACTTCTTAATTGATTGTCACACATACCAAAAGGTGGCAGAAGTGATATCAGCAACGATAGCATCTGTTAGCATCTTGTAGGGTTTATTGAAAGCATTACAAAATGATGACATGGAAAGGGGGTTTATGGGTGAAAGGTAAAGAAATGAGATGGAATGAGAAAGTGAATGAAGAAATTTGGAACTTTATGTGGCATAAAGTTTTTATTATGAGCATGCACAAATAAATTAGTATTGAAGAGTGGTAGGTGGAAGGTTGACACCTTCAACCACAAGAGGAATTACCTTGTTTGTATTTGAATTTGGCTATTGTAACTACTGTAGGAAGTCCTCTTTGGTTTGGGGTCATTTATATAACTTGAGTCTATGACCATTGACTATAATTTAAAAGGCACTGGATCAATGGTAGTTAATTGAATAGAATCATTATCAAAGACATTACTAATTTCATATGGACCCAACCATCTTGTCTATAGCTTGCCCAACATATCTTTAAATCTAGAATCATAGAGGAGTGCCCAGTCACCAACTTGAAATTGTTTACTAATAATATGAGAGTCATGCCATTATTTTCTTTATTTTTGTATAATTTCAGTATGTTCCAAAGAAGCTTTGTGCATTTCATCTAAAGAGTTAAGATGTAGAAGACATTCTCTTTGTGCTACAGGAAGTTCAATGTCTAGCTCCAGCGTAGTTCTCAAATTTTTATGTTCAAATTCAATGGGGAGCATTTCTACCTTTCCATACAAAAGCTCAAATGGTGTGAATCCTAGAGTAGTCTTCTAGGTTGTTCTATAGGCCCAAATAGCTTCTTTTAACCTATTGATCCAATCCTTATAGTGTAAATCAACTGTTTTAGTCAAGATTTTCTCCAACTCACGATTTGTGACCTCTACTTGCCCATTAGCTTGAGGGTGATAAGGATTGGATTTCCAATGGCTTATGTTACACTATTTCATCAATTCTAAGATCATATTAGAGGTAAATTACACACCTTGGTCAGTGACTAGCTCTTTGGGTACACCATAGTGGGTAAAAATTTCTTCATATAGAAATTTAGTAACTTTTTCATCACGAGCATGCTTCATGGCTTTGACTTCAACCCATTTTGTTAAGTAATCTGTGCACACAAGAATAACATTTTTTCCATTAGATGGAGGATCAATTGGACCAATGAAGTTCATGCCTTATTTGTCAAATGGTGTTAATGCCATCTATGGGTTAAGAGGCATTTTATCTATTCTTGCTGGTTGGCCCATCCTTTGACACTTATCACACTTCTGTGTATAATCAACTACATCTTTGTGAAGTGTAGGCCGATAATAATTAGTTGTCAAGATTTTCAAGGCCATTATTTTTGCTATAAAGTGGCCTCTACATGGTTCATTATAACATGCATGTAGAATGGAATATGTCTCATCCTCTCTCACACATCTTCTCATAACTTGATTAGGTCTAGTGTAAAACAAGAGATTATCTAGCCAAGAGAAATGGAAACTTTTCTCTACAAGCAGGTTCTTTTCCTTGTAAGAAAAATTTCCTAGTATTTTATTAGCTGCAAGGTAATTAGCAATGTCTGTATACCATGGAGTTTGAATAGCAATATGAAATAAATGCTCATTTGGAAATGCATCATCTACCAAAGTAGTGTTAGTATCATCATGATGGATTCTTGATAAATAATTAGCTACAACATTGGCTCTTCCAAACTTATCAACAATAGTTATATCAAATTCTTGTAACAACAGTGACCATCTTGCTAACCTACCTATTTAGTAGGTTTGTTCATGAGATATTTAATTGTTCCATGATCAGTATGAACAAATATGGAATAGCCAATTATTTAATGCCAAAATTTGTTCAAGGCATAAACTATTGCTAGAAATTCTTTTTCTATCACCGTGTAGTTTAATTATGGTCCATGAAGGCTCTTACTAATATAATCTATTGTATTTTTTAGATTTTGAGATTGTTGGGCTATCACTGCACCTATAGCATAATTAGAAGCATCTGTATACATATGAAAAGGTAAATTCCAATCAAGGCCTTGTTAACTAGGGCTATAGTCAGAAGTTTCTTAAGCTATAGGAAGGCTTCATCACATTCAGATGTCCAACTAAATTCAGCTTCTTTTGTGAGCAACTTATACAAGGGACTAGCTATTTTGTTGAAATATCTTATAAAGCATCTATAATATCTAGCATGACCTAGAAAATATCTTACATCTTTTGATTTTATAGGTGTGGGAAATGTTTGACTTACCTCTATCTTAGCTAGATCCACTTGTATTCCTACAACTGATATGAAATGACCAAGTACCACACCTTCCTACATGAGCATGAAACATTTTTCACTATTAAGTGCCAAATTATTTTCTTGACGCCTTACCAAAAAAAATTCAAGATTCATCATTGCTTCCTCAAAAGTGACTCCAAATGTTGTGAAATCATCCATATATATTTCCATACAATCATGTGATATATCAACAAAGATGCTAAAATTGGCTCATTGGAACATTGTAGGAGCATTACATAGACCAAATGGTAAAATAGAGTATGCAAAAGTATGTCATGGGCATGTAAATGTGGTTTTTTCTTGATCTTTAGGAGCAATACTAATTTAGTTATAACCACTATACCCATCTAGAAAATAGAAATACTTCTTTCCAGCTAGAGTGTCCAGAACTTGGTCTATAAATGGTAAAGGAAAGTAATCCTTTTTGGTGGCCTTGTTTAATTCTCTATAATCTACAAAAATTCTCCATTTTCCTCCCTTTTTAGGCACTATGACTAGGGGTGACACCCATCTACTATTAGATATAGAATAAATAAAACCAACACCAAGCAATTTTTGCAATTCACTTTTAACTATCACTCTAAGGCTTGGATTTATCCATCTCTAGGGTTAATGGAGTGGTAGATAGCCTTAATTGATGTATATCCTATGGGTACACAATGTAGGACTCAACCCTTTCATATCACTATAGCCCATGCAAAGGCCTTTTGATGCCTTTGAAGCAACTCTTTTAACTGTTCCATCTGTGTGGGTGTTATTTTGGGATTACCATGGAGATTATGATCTCTAGTCAGTTCAACAGTAGTGGTGGACTCTATCATAGCAGCTTTAGAGATTGGCCTTGCTTCTAATTGACATGGTAGGAGTGGATAAAAAATTTCAAGTTCTTTGAGTAGAGTACAACTTTCATCACATTCTTCATATGTGATTAATTCCAACATAGAACTTTTAGATACATCTTTTTCTACCACACAACTATTAGTAAAGATACTCTGAAGTACTAAATCTTCCTCTTGAAGCTTTAGAAATGATTTTCAATGCAACATCATGAGCTATACTATAGAATTTAACTCTTCTTCTTCATCTCCTAAATTTGGCCAAATAGTTGTGCTCAAATCTAGTAATGGTTGTGTTGGAGGATATAAATCAAATTTATCTTTTTCTTGGCCATTGGATATGGTCATATTTCTTGATATACAACTTATATTTGCATCAACTATGGCTAACCATGGTTGACCTAAGATGATAGGGTAACCAGATAGATTAACTTTGGGGGATAAAATCATGAAGTCTATAGGATACTCTAGAGAATCTAAGGTTACAACTATGTTTTCTATCATCCTATTAGGGGTGACAGTAGAACTATCTGCAAGTTGCATAATTGTTGGAGTAGCTCTTAATGCTTCTATTTTCAATTTTGTCATAGTGTCCTTGGTCATGAGATTTATAGCAATGCCAAGATCTATTAAAGAATTTTTAAAAAACTAACCATTTATACTAACATTCACTAGTGGACTATCTGGATCAAAATATTTTGGTGTGATCAATTTTCCTAACATAATGTCAGCCAATTGTCCCACAATATGGACTATGGTGGGGTCCTTTTTGTTGCTTCCAAGCTTCTTTAGACAAGCATCTCTAATGAATTTTCCATAGATTGGAATATGTTTAATGGTTTGGAATAGGGGTATTTAGACATGTATGTTCTTCAACTAATCAACAATATCAAAAGTTTATTCTTCTACTTGTATAGGTTTTCTTTGTATAATTTTTTTTGGAAAAGGAGGTTCCACTATTGGTTGAGCTTCAGTTGACATGGTGATATTGGTTGGGTCGACCCTTTCAGCAACTAAGGGTTCTAATGCTATAGGAGGATTTGGTATTTCAGTTATAAGAGGTGGTTTAAGTGATAGTAAATTTGTACTAGATCTCAGATGTATATCTGCAACACAGAGTTTAAGAAGGCTACTTCTAAGCATCAACACTATACATGGGCTATTGTGGCTATTGGCTATTTGGATTTGGTTGAGGTTGTGCAGGTAACTATGTCTTCTTTTGAGGTCTAGGATTTGTAGGTGGTGGCATTAGAGAAGATTGTTGAATTGGAGGTGGTAATTGTGGAGTACTGGTATTTTGGTTACGCCACTATTGAGATACCCTCCATTGGTTTGTAGACTACCAATTCTCTTGGGGTTGTTGCCATTGGTTCTACTAGTTTTGCCAATAGTTCTATTAGTTCTACTATTGGTTACTCTATTGGTTAGGCCAGGATGGTTGGGAATTCTAAGGCCATTGGGGTTGTTGTGGATTGTTTTGTCCAACATTATTCCAGTTAGTTTGATATTGTGGAGGACCTTGGAGATTATAGTATTACCATTGATTACCATATGAATTAGAATTTTGCAAAGGGTCTTGAGGTAGACCGTTATGTTAGGCCCATGGTCAAAATTTAGTAACAAAAAATACTTGCTTATCATCTCCATCTATCTTGAGGTACTCAATTGAAAGGTGCTAGTTCTCCATGCTTGCAATTAGTTTACATTAGCAATCCTTCTTTTGCTTTTGGCAATGAGGGTAGTATTCAACTAGTTGTAACTCATCTTCTGCATGCTTCTTCTTTGTAGTCATTATGTCAAGATGTGTAGTGACATCATTGATTATTCCTTTAATGACTGTGGAATGAGGTGCTCAGCCTTTCTTTATTTTTGACCTTGAATAGTTCTAACAGATCTTCTTGAGGTCATCCCAAGAAGCTTGATATACATCACCACCAGCCATCAGGTCTAGTTCTTCTAGATAGTTATCATTCACACCTCTTAGAAAGACTAACTTTTGTGAATCCTTAGACAACACATGCTAAGGGTTCTTCTATAGTGTATATAAGAAATGTGAAACATAGTCTTCCAATGTTTCTTTATCCTTTTGTGATATCTTGAAGATGCCATCTCCTCTTGAACTAGATGCTTTGCAATACTCTTTATATTTAACTAGAAATAGAGTTTGCATTTCATCCCAAGTTCCTACTGTGTTGGCTCCTAAGCCTATGAACCATCATAGAGCTGATTCTTTCAATGTTGCTAGAAACAATTTGAGCTTATGGGCGTTAGTGTTGTAGTCAAAACTATGACAAAGTATGTCAAATTCAAAAAAGAAAGTATCAAGGTCTTCAGTTGCAAGGCCATAGAATTTTGAAAGATAGTTCGAGGTATGTTTTTGAGATTAGCATTGGTTACAAGACTTGGAAGAGGGAATGGAAAAGTAGGTTGTGCCATGACTAGAAGTATTAAATTATGAGGTTGCTACTGAAAAGGAATATTGGGTACTGGATGATTAACAATTGGTGGATTCAAAGTAGTATTATCAAGAAAATTGGCCAAAACTTCAATAAAAGGTTGAATACCATTTGTATCTATTTGTTTTACTCTTGAAGATGATGTTGTAGGAATAATAGGGCTTGCATCTTCAAAGGGCAACTCAACTTCTTCTTCTTCAATTTCTTTATTCAAATTAACAGACTCCCATGGAAGAAATTTTCCATATTCATCTCATCATCTTCCTCTTCGATGCATGCTATTATTAAACTCTTCACACTGGTGAAGGAAGCTTCAAAACTATAAATTTCTAAAGAAAACTTTATCTTAGAAATATGACTCAAAAATGCTCCTAGCTTGACACCATCCCTGACAAGATGCCAAAAATGACCCACCTCACAATAGGTATATAATAATCATGCTCTTGGCCATGCTTAGGAATAATGTATTCAATCTAAGGATTATTTTCCCACTATGAGGTGCATTTAATCTTGTCAACCCAAGGGCATATACTTGAAATGGTCAGCACAGTATGTGCACTAGGTCTCTTAATGAGTCACTATGCTTATGTTGCAGGAAAGTAAAATGCAGGGAAAATAACTTATAGTATTGCTATAGGAAACTGACACACTTACTCTATGAATACTGAAAATACAATAAAAGGATAACATAAATTACAACTTAGTTCATCCACTATAACTGTTCTCATAGATGTTGTAGGAACATTCACGAAGTGTGATGCTACAAGAAGAAACTTACAACTTCTACCTGCAATACTAAAAATACTTGGAAATAAATCTATACTATCCTAATCTAATCCACCTTACAAGTGGTCCCCCTTGGTTGACTTCAACTAAACTACTAACACAAGATGGAAGCCAAAAACTATTTCATTATATTTTAGAAATTCATTACATGGAAACAACACATAGAACTATAAAAACACAACTCACTATAAAAGTTAATAGTCTGTTCTCAAAAATTTCTCCTTCTAACTAACTAAAATAACACACTTGGTCTAATTCTTATATATAGGAGATCAACGGTTATTCCAAAATAGAAAATTAAATAACCTAGCTATAAACCCACATGAGAGAGAAAAGAAAATAACAACTCAAGGTGGGAAGAAGAGATAATGGCTTAAGGTGGGAATAATAAAGTCTAAACAACTGCTTTCCATAATTATAAATATAGAGAATGCAGTAAGTCTTCATAGCTCCTCCATACTCACTAATGTGTCCTTTAGAACCATTATGACTTTCCTCCACCATGGCTACATCTCAACATTCTTTTCTCCTTGAATGCTATTAGCTGTCTTCAATGCTCATCTTTAAATTCTTCTGATCATCTTCAACTTCATTGCTAACAAGTTAGTCATAATATAGAGATAATTGCAAACAAGAATTTTCAAATTATATTAAAATATAAGAACACACATTTTGATAATTATATGAAATACTGCATCATATATATGATATTGGAAAAAGATGACATACTATCTACCCATAGGTTAATCATTGGTTTAGGTAAACATAAGTTCACAAATGGCTTGATGAAAATGAAATATATTATTAACAAAGTGTTTTAAAACTATCATGAAATAGAGGCAATAGTTAGCCTCGTCACCCTCAACACCAAGGAACGATAGATAGGAGAGCTAATGGTCAAGTAAGGATTTCTTGTGTGGATGAGGATGCATAGTCATCACATTTAGAGGATGTAGAAAGAGGAGAGCTCTTAGTTAATGAAAGGGTCTTACCAAGCTGTGAGACTAAACCTAGACAAATGAGAAGTTTTTTGTGTACAAGGTGCAAGTGCAAGGGTAAATGTTGTGATGTGATTGTTGATGGTGGAAGCATTGATAACTTGGTATGAAAGGAGATGGTCTCAAAGCTAAAGCTCAAGAGGGAGAAACACCCCCAACCCTATTGGATTGCTTGGGTGAAGGATAATCATAAGGTCCTTATTAGTGAACAATGTCTAGTAAAGTTCAAGATTAGGAGTTACCATGATGAGGTTCTCTAAAACATCATTTCAATGGATTTCTACCATTTATTGTTAGGAAGGTCATGGTAGTTTGATAGGCATGCTATACATGATGGTCATGCAAATACATGCTCTTTGACAAAGGATGGAGTTTGCCACAAACTAAAGCCCCTAATAAAGGAAGGTGAAAAGGTATGTAGTAGTGCTAGGGTATGTCTTGTTGATGGAAAAAAATTTCTAGATGGCATGAAACATTAGTGTATGTGTTATGCTTTGATTCTGAGAAAGGATAAGGAAGGTATTAGTGGAATTCCACTTAAAGTATCAGGTCTATTAAGTAAGTATGGAGATGCCATCTCTAACAATTTCCTAGAAGGGTTGCCACCAGTAAGGAAAATCAGTCATAAAATAGATTTAACCACTGAAGCTAGTTTTCCTAACAAGGCTTCTCATAGGATGACTCCTACTGAAATTGAAGAGCTAAATAGACAAGTTTAGGAGCTATGAGGAAAGGTTTGATTCAAGAGATCTTAAGTCCATGTGCAATACTTGTAGTGCTAGCATCAAGAAGGATGGAGAGTGGAGAATGTGTATAGACTCTCAGGCTATCAATAGAATAACCATCAAGTATTGGTTCCCTTTGGTAGGAATGGATGATCTTATGGACTATTTGAGTGGAGCTCGGTACTTCACAAAGATTGATCTCAAGAGTGGGATAGCTAGATATAGATATGAGAGGGAGATGGGTGGAAGACTACATTCAAGACCAAAGAGGGTCTATATGAGTGGTTAGTCATGCCCTTTGGACTAACCAACATGCCAAGCACCTTCATGCAACTTATGAATGAAGTACTAAAGAAATTCTTGGGAAAATTTGTTATTGTCTATTTGGATGATATTTTAATTTTTAGAAAATATTTGGATGAACATTTATTTCACATTTGTAGTGTCCTTGAAAGGTTGAGGGGAGATAAATTGTTGATTAATTTGAAGAAGTGTAGCTTTGTCAAAAAGAGTTAGTCTATTTGTGGTTTTTTGTACCAGATGAAGGTCTCAAAATGGACCTAAAGAAGGCAAAGGTCATCTTGAAATGGCCTACTCCAAGATCTGCTACTGAGGTGAGATCATTCCATGGTCCAGCTAGTTTTTACAAGAAGTTCATTAGGAGTTTCAGCAACATATGTGAACCCCTAACTAAAACAATTAAGGGGGATAGAAAAGAGTTCAAGTGGACTACAGGAGCTATAAGGAGTTTTGAATTCTTGAAAAAAAAGGTCACAGAGCAACCTATGTTGACACTTCCTAATTTCAATAAAGATTTCCAGGTGGATTGTGATGCTAGTGGTAGTGCTATTGGGGCTATATTGAGCCAAGAAGGTAAGCCTATTGCCTACATTAGTGAAAAATTGAATAATGCAAATAAGAAGTATTCTATTTATGATTAGTAGTTCTATGCAATAGTTCATAACTTAAAGAAATGGAAGCATTATTTTTTGCCAAAAGAATTTTTCTTGTATACTGATCACTAGGTATTATAGTACCTAAATAGCTAAGGTAAATTGAATTAGAGACATTTGAAATAGGTGGAGTTCATGCAAAGCTATACATTTGTGTTGAAACATAGAAGTGGAAGGTCTAATAAGGTTGTAGATGCATTAAGTAGAATACAATTGTTGTTGATAGTAATGCAGGTTGAAGTGTTTGGGTTTGATGAACTCAATAATTTATACCTTGAGGATCCTAATTTTGCAGAAGCATGGAAGGATTGTAAAGAACCTGTTACTCTGGATAGGACTAGGTGGCTAGATTACTTGATTCAGGATGGTATGTTGTTCAAGGGTAGTCAATTGTGTATTCCAACTAGTTTTATGAGGGAGAACTTGATTAAGGAGAAACACAGTGGAGGGATGGTAGGACTTTTTGGTAGGAGTAGGACCATTGTCATTATTAGAGAACATTATTTTTGGCCTCAACCATCATAGGATGTGAAGAATTTTGTGCAAAATTGTCAAGTATGTCAAATAACCAAAGGATTTAGTCAAAATACTAGACTCTATTAACCATTTCCTATTCCATCAAAGCCTTGGGGGGACATAAGTATGGATTTTGTTCTTGGGTTGCCAAGGACACAATGGGGTAATGACTCAATATTTGTGGTGGTTGATAGGTTCTCCAAGATGGCACATTTCATTCCATGACACAAGATTCATGATGTAGTGCATATTGCAAATTTGTTTTTCAAAGAGGTGGGGAGGCTACATGCTCTCCCAAAGAGTATTGCTTTTGACAGAGATACTAAATTTGTCGGGTATTTTTGGAAGACATTATGGAAAAAGTTGAGGATAGAATTGAAGTTTAGTTTTACACATCATCCATAGACTGATGGACAAATAGAAGTTTATGCAATTTGCTGAGGTGTTTAGTAGGAGATAAGCCCAAGGGATGGGATTTGATTCTACCACAAGTAGAATTTAGTTACAATAATTTTGTGAATAGGAGTACTGGTAGATTACCATTCTAAATTATGTATGAGAGTAGTCCAAGGACTACAATAGATCTAAGGAAGATGGATCAATGGGAGAGGACAAGTGACAAGGCAAAATAATTCACTAAACATATCAAAAGCTACACGACAAGGTACATGCATATATTACCAAGATGAACCAATAGTATAAGGCTAGGGAAGATCAAAACAGGAGATATAAGGAGTTACAAGTATGGGATCTAGTAATGGTATACTTAAGTAAAGAAATATTTCCAGTGGGTACCTACAACAAGTTGAGGACGAAGAAATTTGGCCCCTAAATTTTTTTTAAGAAACATGACTCAGGAAATGCATGAGGTAAAGTTACCAGATTGGATTCATATTTCTCCTATTTTCAATATTGTAGACTTAATATAATATCATGATGATGGTACAAATGAGGGGTTGATGATGGAGCCATGTCCAATTCCTACTTCTGCAAAAGAAGAGGTTGAAGAAATTCTGATAGTCAGGTGGGCCAGAGTACCAAAAACAAGCAATATGAAGAATACTTGGTGAAGTGAAAAGGATGAACAATAGAAGACTCAACTTGGATATCCGCAATAGAGGTTGGCCATTTAGTTTTTCCTCTACTAGTTATAAAGTGATAGGGTCACTTTTTAAGCTACCTTGGGTGTCTAATGTAGGAGTATCCAATGGCATAAGGGCAATCTTGTATCACCTAAAAATATGCTTAGTATTAGTTTTTGTTTAAAGTTTTTCCATTTCTAGATATCCATTTGGGTCAAATAAAGATTCCAACTCTCATGTTCAACTATTGATTTTCTAGGTTAGAGTTTTTTAGAACCTTGGGATATGTGCCAATGTAGAAAATAAGTTATTTTGTAACTAAGCCATAATTATGATGAATAAGAGGGTCTAAGTTGGAGGTATTCTTATATTTTTAAGTTAAAGCACTCCAAAAAAAGAATTAGGTCAAAAGGCTTTACGGTTTGAAAGTTATTATAGTTTTAAGTTTTTTGAAGACCTCCTAAGAGTGCTTCAACATCAGATTTGAGGCACTAAATGGGCTTGTACATGACTAGAAATGGGGTATGAGTAGGTTTGGTCCATAGGGCTATAAACCACTTGGAGAGCTTTCAAAAAATTTAAATGGTTCGTCAATTGGAGTCCCAGATCAAAAGTTATGCCTCTCAGAAATTGGACTACCATTTCTGGATTCTTCTAATTTTACACCAACTTCTAACATGATTTCTTGAACCTTCTATTTTGATGGTGGATGCCAAATGGTATATTCTAGAATGTATTCCTAACCCTAAACCTAATTGGGGTTTATTTAAGCACATTTATGGCATTTTAAAGGCAATTCTTGGTCGAATTTGGGAGAAGGTACTGGAGGAAGATTTTCTCCATATTCGGACAACTTTATAAGCTCATTGGGCATGTCTTAGAGGTTTTTTTTTGGTGTACTAAATGTAATAGTAGATCACTTATGATAATAATATTTTCCCTTTTCCTGTTATTTCCATTTTAGTCTTGGGTTATGCCTCCATCAACATCCATCTCACAATTCTCATGTAAAGTGAAATAGCTAGCTAAACATATTCATTCATAGCATGAAAAAAAATAACATTCAACACATATGATACAAGATATGATTACCTAGAAACCCTCCAATGAGAAGGTAAAACTTGGATAGGGATGATACCCACAAATCTTCACTTCTATAGTTGTAAAGTGTATCCAATGAAGGTTACAATGTTTGATCATGAGACATGATCTACCCTATGAAAGGTCTTCCCTATTAAAGGACTTAAACACCCTATTAGAAGTGTGCCTATTTAAAATACTTTAAATTAAAATGAAGCACCTTAATAAAGGATTTAGAACAACCTATTAAGATTTCCCTATTAAGATATTTAACCAATTCACCTATTAGAATGTCTCAGCAATGATCCTATAGTTAGCACTCTACTGCTAGATAACATATCACCTCTTATCTAAGGTG
Organism: Cupressus sempervirens; assembly: GCA_028749045.1. Lineage (NCBI taxonomy): Eukaryota > Viridiplantae > Streptophyta > Pinopsida > Cupressales > Cupressaceae > Cupressus > Cupressus sempervirens. Next base: position 947,641,107 of record CM053785.1, on the reverse strand, counting down.
TACTTGATCCTCACTGATAAGATGTATCACTTGTGTCCTCTAACTCCTTTCCTCTATTCTTCCTCTAACTAATTATGCAATATGTCTCTCATTCACAACTTCTTAGCCACCATGAATGTTCTATTTGTGCATGCAAACTTCTCTCTTCACTCTTTCCACATTCATAATTTTTTTAGGGTTTTTCCTGCTTAAGAAGATCTAGGTGACTCAGGGTTAGGTATGAATCAATGATTTTAATTCATCCATCTAGTCACTCAATTCATCCCTTTAATAGATTGTTTGCATGTGCTACATAAGGATTCTCAATTAAGATTCATTCTTATCATCTAGGATCACAAAATAATCCTTAAGTTGGCTCCAAAATGGTTTGCATAGTAGTTTGTGCCATCACAAACAACTATGAAAAAAATATCTTACTCAACATCTAAAGTCCATAATTTTTGGAATCAATTGCAACATCAATGTTGTCACTTGACATCTAAATGACTCAGCACATACTAACTGCTTGGCACTTGAGGCACTCAACACTTACTAAGTAACTCACTCAACATGCAGTGTCTAACATATTATGCTCAACATTCATTACTTATTCAATATTAACTAAGTTCTAACTTGTAAATGACTTTAGTATATAGACACTCATATGTTAAAACTAATCTGAGATCAACATTAGGTCCTTTAGATTGTGACTTGGGTTTCACTAGTTACAACTCAGGTTGAATTGGGGATTTTGGGGACTTGGGTGGTGAGGACTGTTGACTACCATTTTCTTGAACTTCAAGTAAAGTATCAAGCTCATAGAAAATAATTTTTTTGTAATTTTCAAGTTCTTTCCTACTTTTTTCTTTAGACTCTTTAGCAAACTTAGCAATCTTCACATTTTTACTTTCTATAACATTGTGAGTAGATAGATTCAAACATTTGTATGCTTTACTCTTATTGGAGTATCCCAAGAATATACCTTCATCACTTTTCACATCAAATTTTCCTTTTCTTTATCCTTCAGAATATAACATTTTCTTCATAATATTTTGAAATAAAACAAATTAGGTTTATAGCCATACCTTAATTCAAAAGGTGTTTGATTTGAATCCTTCTTCAACTAAACTTGGTTCAAGGTATGAACTGAATTTTTTATTGTTTCCTTCCAATATTTGATAGAAATTTTTTCTCTATCATCAATGTCCTTGCTCAATCCATGATTGATCTATTCCTTCTCTTAGCAATTCCATTCTATTAAGGTGTACTAGGTGTAGATACCTATTTTCTAATTCCTCTTTTACTATAGAATTCATTGAATTCATTTGAGATGAATTCAACTCCTCTATTTGATCTTAAACATTTTAGTTTCTTTCCTATTTCCTTCTCAACTCTTGCCAAATAGAATTTAAACTTTTGAAAAGCTTTTGATTTATCCTTTAAATACACAATTGTCATCATCCTAGAATAATCATCAATAAAAAAAATTAAGTACTTATGTCCAGTGTAGCTTTGTATGCTAATAGGTCCAAAATGCTTTGTATGAACCAACTTAAAGACTTATTTAGAATGATAGTTCTTTCTTTTCAATTTGACAATTCTTTTGCATGCCCATAACAGGTTTCTTTAGGCTTGGAATGCCTCTAACCCTTTTTTTCTTGCTTATGTTGACCAGGTTATCAAAATTCACATGAAACAACCTTTTATTCCATAACTAGATTTCTTCTACTTGAGCTATGAAACATGAATTTATAGCTAGATCTAGGTAGAATAGATTACCTCTTGTTTGATTACCAGTCCCAACTAGATTTCCATCTCCATCCAGTAGGTTGGTTTTCCTATTCATGAATTCTACCTTGAATCCAATGTTATTATTGTTAATGTCAAATTGGTTTTGACATATGAGTGATAATATACTTAAGTCATTTACTTAGTTCATGCCAAACAAGTAATACATGTTGAGCATAAGCTTTTAGATAGTATATGTCAAGTGATAGAAATTTATTATGTGCCAAGTAATTAGTAAGTGCCAAGTAACTCAAGTGTCTGGCAGATAGTATGTGATGAGCTATTTGGATGCTGAGTGATTAATGGATACTAAGTCATTTAGAGGTCAAGTTACAACATTGAAGTTGTAGTTGATGCTAAGCATCATCAACTCCAAGTTCCAGGAAAGACAATTTTGACATAGTTATTTGTAATGTCACAAATTTCTACATGTAAACCATTTTTTAGACAACTTAAGGATTATTTTTTGATCTTAGATGAAAAGGATGAATTTTTATTAATGATCTCTATGCAGTACATGTATCCAATGAGAAAATGGGAAGGATTAAGTGGCAATATGGGTGAATCACAATTATTGATTCATACCTAACCCTAAGTCACCTAGGTATTCTTAAAGAGGAGAAAATCTACACTTTTTATGAATTCTTTAGGAGAAAAGAGAGAAGTTTCCATGTGAAAATAGTGTATTCATGGTGACTAAGGATTTGTGATTTGAGATACATAGCAAGATCAGTTAGAGGAGAATAAAGGAAAGTTATTAGAAGATAGCAGAGATACATCTTATCAAAAAGGATCAAGTACACATTAGGAAAGAGGTGATATGACATCAAGAAACAAAGTGCTAACCAAAGGATCATTACTAAGACATTCTAATAGGTGAATTAGTTAAATCTCGTAATAGAGTAGTCTTAATAGGCTATTGTAAATCCTTTAATAGCGGATTTACTTAATTGTAAGTTGAATTCCTCTAATTAGGTAGACTTCTAATAGAGTGTTGAAATCCTTTAACAAGGTAAGATCTAACAATCTTGTAAGCCTTTAATAGGGTAGACCTTTCATAGTGTAGATCACATTTCATGATCAAAACATTGTATCCTTCATTGGATACACTTTATTACTACAATAGTGGAGATTTATGGGTGTCATCCCCACCCCAGTTTCACCTTCTCATTGGAGGGTTTTTGGGTGACCAAATATATTGTGTCATACATGTGTTGAATGTTTTACTTTCATGCTATAGATGTATATGCTTAATTTGGTGTTTCAATTTATATGCATAAATTGTGAGATGGATGTATGGTGAATGTTTTTGAAGTTGAAAGTTTTAAGTGCTAATTCACCAGACCCCCCCCCCCTCTCAATAGTTGACTTTCCTATTCTATTTCCAACAATTGGTATCAGATCTTAATTATCCAAAAGTAAAGCTTTGGAGCTTTGAGGAAAGATCTTGAAGATGAAAGTCTACAAGGTGGGAAAGACTATTGAGAACCAAAAGATTGAAATACAACTTGCCTTACATCAGTTGAATGAATCAAGAAATGTGTTAAAACTATCACCAAAGAGAAGGAAGGAAATAGCTATTAAAGAGAATGACACACAGTACCAAGATATTGACACTACTGAATTGTCTATAGATGGAAGCATAAGTGAATTCAATACAACAATTGTAGATCTAATGGAAAAGAATGGAACCATCACTGAAGAAATTAGAGATGTCAAGATAGAACAAGAAGTATAATCAATATTGCTATGTGAGGTGACCAAGTAGAAAAAGAAAGCTAAAGAGGAAAAAGTCATGATTGAAGTTGACAAAAGAATACTGACCAACCAACTAAAGGAGAAAACATTAGAGCTAAATAGGATTGCTAACATGCAATTGGAAACATTGAATCAAATGATGATTGCAAATCATGAACTAAATGGAAAAGATATTGAGATCAAAACACTGAAGTTGTAGAATGAACAATTGAGAAATGATCTGGAAAGAGGAAAAGAGTTTGCTAAAAATTTCAACAAACCTAGTCAATTCATCAAGTACTTTGAGCAATTAATGAGATCTCCTAGATCCAACAATGATACTACTAGATTAGGTTACACTAATATTGAAGAAGGAGAATCATCCAAAAGTGGTGAAGAAAGAAGTAACAAAGGTAAGAACTCCAAACCTACTTATCATAATTGTTGTTAGATAGGTCATACTGCCAATGTTTGTAGGAGCAAGACTACAAATCTTAATCCTAAGTAGAAGTTCATGGATCGTTACCACAAATGCAACAAACAAGAACATTGGGCACATGAATGCAGAACCAAGACCATAAGCACACAAATTTTTGAAGGATATTTCTATAAATGTTGGAAGTATGGACATAGACTATATGAGTGTAAATCCAAGTGTAAATGGTCATCAAACAAGAAGGAAAAGGTAAAGCATAATGGAAACTCTTATAATTGGTATTATAATACTAGGTATAGTTGTCATTATTGTCAAGAGTATAGACATGTTGCTGAAAATTTCATAAGAACACATTTCAAAAGTGACTACAAAAGGTGGTTGATTCAAACTACATGTTTTAGTTGTTTAAAAATAGGTCACATAAGTAGGAATTATCCAACAAGGTCAAAGGAATTGAGAAGTGAGTTCAACAAAAGAAAACGAAAGGAAGATGTTGATAATTTTAGAGATGAGATGAAAAAAGACATGGATGAGAAAGGAAGATTGCATTACATCAATTTTAGATGGGGTCACTTCACCCAATGGGTCAGGTGATCACACCACCTCCAATTAAGAAATCAAGAGGTATGTGTGGAACTAATATTTAAAAGATATACTATGCATCAATTCCAAGGATTTAGTTCTGAGAAGATTATATTTGCATGGAGAAAGATGCAAAGTGTTGTTAAGAATCTGAAAGAAATCTTTAAGTTTTGTCAGTTTTCATGTTACTATCGAGCATGAAAATTTTCACTATGGTTGCCAAGTGAAATGTTAGTTGATGTCAAGCTATGACAAGGTGATAGTGTTGACCAAGCTCATAGTGATTTCTGAGTGTGAGGAAACTTTATGGAAGCTAAGTGAGTTGAAATTTCTATTAAAGCTGAGCTTATAGTTGTGTAAGCATCGAGCATTAAATATGAGGTTTTAAAGTCTATATGATTGATTTCTACTCATTTGACATCATTCAAATATGAAGAAGAACACGAAGAGCTAAAGGAGAATTGAAGGGATAATTCTGAGCATTTGCAAATAAGATTCAATAGTTTCTCGAAACCATCTTAGCAGATTTACAAAGGTATTTATCATGTGCCAAGATACACAATTTGAATTTCTTGCAAACCCTAGTTTTTGTAATGGCATCTAGTTCTTCAGCTACTAAGGTTAAAGAGGGTAAAGAATTTTTTAGTTTATAATTGATCATAAATAACATAAAATAACCAAACTCTAGAGCCATTCTTGATATTTCTTACAAACAAGATCCATCTAGTGCATTATTGATGATACCACCACAAGTTTTGATGATTCAAGATGTGAGATATTGATAAACATGCAAGGTGGGTAGCATAGGTGACATGGAGATTAGAGAAACCTATGGGAACCAATGTGAAAATAAAGTATTGAAAGACGACTTCAAAATTGTAGAGAGAAAAAGGTTAACCCATGCCCTAGATTTTCACAACATCTTCAAAACCAAATGGATAAAGATAGTTTTGAGAAGAATTCATGATAATTCTATACAGTTGGAGAATAGACCAATGAAGATTACAAAGAAGATTTTACATAGAGTAATAAGGTATCCAACCTTAGACCAACCTAAAACCATGAGGAGTGAAGCAAAAGAAGTTATTGAGAAGAATATAAGAGCGGTGCGAAACAAAAAAGGAATGACAATTAGCACTATCTTAGAGCCCCTAATTTCTTTTGTAGTAAAGATTATAACACACAAATTATATCAATCTACTAGGCTCAACAATTTACCTTGTATTGTTGTTGAAATAGGCTACAAGATAGTTAAGAAGGATCATACTTATGACCTTGCTGAGTTGTAGTTATAATAGTTTTCAAAAAATTTGGGAGCAATAAGGAAGACTAAGAGTGCATAATGCAAGTTTGGTTCAATTCTTGTATGTACATTCTTCTATGTATATAATACATTCTATACTTTTGGTAAAGTTTCATGGAAAACAAACAAATCTATTATAGTGTAAATAGGTGAACTTATTAAGCAACTTTCAGAGAATTTTGAGTTTGTGATGACTAGCTACTTTGAACATTTTAAGTAGGAAATGAAGAAAAGGTTGAGGATACCAGTTTCACTAGTTGAGAAACATTTCAATGATGTTTTCTTTCTATTTGATACTGATTTCACATATGTTCAAGCTATTACTCCAAAGGTAAGATGCTTAAGGCCATTGGGATATGAAATCAATGTAGATGAAGCCTCTACAATAATTATAGCCTTGCTTGTAGAAGATGTGTATCCTAAGGCTATTTCCTTTTGAAATTATGATGTGGCTAAATCTAAAATTATAATGGATTTAAAGTCTACCTAAGTTATGAGAAATAAGAATAAAATGGTCAAGAAACTCAAGGAAAAATTTGGTGGAGTCTTAACTCTAGTAGTGAGCAAGAAAAAGAAGGTTGTAAAACCCACACAACCTAAGCTTGCAGTACCTACTACTAGGGTGAGCATAAGAGCTACTACTAAAAGGGCTCAAGAAGTAGAAAATCCAAAAGAAAAGAGAGCTAGATCAGCTAGTAAAGATGAAGAGTTTGAGAAGAGATATAGGAGAAAGTATATAGCTCTAGTTGAATCTAATGAAGAGAGGATAGAATCTAATGACAATAGCCAATTCTATGTGGTAAGTCACGGTCCTTCCTCAGATTTAGACAATATATGTGAAAACATAAAGAAAAATGTTGACTTATCTAGTTTCACACATATTGAATTTGATAAACTTGGAAAAATTGAGATGAACCAAGTAGAGAACTCAATTTATGTCATTTTGGAAACATTCAAACAAACTCCAATTGAGATTTCCAAATCATTACCAAAATTTCTATATGATAGAGTTGAGCAAAAGTCTCAACATAGTCTCAATATAAAAAGACAAATTAGAGAGACTACAGTTGCACAAGTGTTGTGAGAATTGGATAGGGCATTAATGAGAAAGACAATAAAGAAGCACATAGGGAAATTTGCACCTAAATACATGACATTTAGAATATTGAAAAATAATATTGAGGATGTTGTACAAAAGACCACCCAGTTGTGGAAGTCATTATATGGTTTGACAACACCCAAGGCTATAGATCAAATACCTATTAAGGTAGGTGAGGAAAAATATGAACAACAAGTAATTGAGGTTACAAAAGAAGAAAATGACAAAGATACAGTTGTGGAAGGCACTGAAATGAACATATATACACAGGCACCAGTTGAGGTTGAGAATAAAACATAATAGAGTGTACTAGATACACTAGTATTGAGTACCAGTCCTCAACATGAGTTGAATATAGACACTAACACTATAAAGATTAAGGATGTTTTTTATACTATCACTCAGAATATCAACTCCCTTATAGAGAAAGAATTGAAGAAGATACTGGTAGAATCCACAACCCAAGAAAAAATTTGTGAAAATCCTATACTAGGAAGTATTGATGAGATTGAGAAGGTAGACATGGCATCCATAGGGGAGAGAATTAAGAAACATCTACAACCCCTCCTTAATTCACCATAGTACAAACTGCATTACCTATTGAAATATATCAAAGGAAGGAGACAACAACTTCTACTATCAATACATTGGTACAAAGTACTCTAGTCTTAGTCAATGTAAAGGAAAAAGAAAATGTCAAGGATGAGACAAATGGAGACAAAAAAGATGAAACACAAGAGAATTAAGGAACACAAACACAAACAAGATAGGATGCTACTCCTACACCTACAACACAAGATCAAGGTGTAGTTGAGAATGTAGAGAAAGAAAAGGATAGGACTAAAGAGATAGATTTGACTACAAAACCTAAGGAGAAACTAGCAATAAAAACACTAGTGACTATGTGAGAAACTACTACTCCTCCAAATGAAGCTCTGCATAGGCTAAGTATAGAAGCTATACCATTACAGTTATAAAGGCTAAGTCCAAGTACATCCAAGGTAGATGAAGTTACATCATTTGGTGATGTGAACTTGGATAAAGTGAGTAAGTTACCCAAGTTTAATCTTGAAACCATCACTATTGAACAAATGGGCATACTATAGGATGCTCTTGCAAAGGAGAAGGAACAATAACTACTCAGAAGGGAGATTAGGAAGAAGAAATCATTACAAGACATCAAGGATATCTTTCTTGATGCATTCAACCTACTAGCACTAGAAGAAACCAAGCCTATCATAGAGTATTTAACTAGCTTAGTTGAGAAGGTTAATGAAAGAGACCTAGATTCAAATGTGAAATTACTTGAATGGTCTAAAAGAAAGTTTCAAAATAAGGTTGATGAAAAGATATCATGTGCTAATGCACTATCACAGGTTGAGTTAGCAACAAAAATTGACAGTGTAAAGAAGGTACTAGAGAACATTTTCTCTTTGTACACTAAATTGTGCAATCCAACATTTTTTACATAGGAAGTCAAGGGCCACATTATAAATTTGGAGTCTTATGCAATCATCTAGCATTACTCTACTGAAGTCTCTAACCTAGAGTGAGAAACATTTCAAGAATCACCTAAACTCCTAGAGTCAGTTAGTAGTGCTACATGTAGATGAAGCAAACATAAAGGCTAAACTTATCAGCATCTAGTCTATATTGACTCCACATATGGAGATATTGCACAAGGTACTATCCTTTGATGAAACATTTATGATGAAAGATCCACATCTTTCTACTCATGAAGGATTAGTACACCTTGTTTCTGAGCTGGTCATCCAAATCAAATCATTGGAGGTAGCTTGTGATAATTGGGATGCTACTTTCAAAATTATGCTTAAGGTCCATAAAACATTTTTGGACAAATACACTTTAAGTGTATAACCCTTTGACATAAGTTTCAAAATGGGGGAGAAATAATAAAAGAAAAAGAAGTATGGGGGAGATAATATTTTTTGGGGATCTACTATTTTTGAGAAATGGGGAGTTAAAGACAAACACATTGTACATAGATTAGCTTATGCAAATTTACTTAGCAAGAGAAATGATTTTGGTTCATATATAGAACAACTCAATCAACTCATAGATAGTTATTGAATTTTGAGGTATGACTAATGAGTCATAAGTCTTTGCAAAATTTTTGAAGTTTTGAAATTTTGTATATAAGTGGATATTATCTGAGCTATGCTTGAAAGGCTTAAGGTTATTCATATATGATCAAGTATTTTTCCACTCATGTCAAAGGGGGAGATTGTTAATCTTATATTGGTTTTGACATATGAGTGACAATATACGTAATTCATTTTCTTAGTTCATGCCAAACAAGTAATACATGCTAACCATAACTTGTCAGATTGTATACATTGAGTAACAAACATTTAGTATGTGCTGAGTAATAAGTAAGTGCCAAGTCACTCAAGTGTTGAGGAGATAATATGTGTTGAGCTATTTAAAATCCAAGTGATTAATGGGTGTCAAGTCATTTAGAGGCTAAGTTACAACATTGAAGTTGTAGTTGATGATGACCATCAGGAAATTCAAGTATCAAGTAATATAGTTTTGACATAGTTATTTTGTAATGGAAAAAACTTCTATGTAAACCATTTTTTATCTGACTTAAGGATTGTTTTGAAATCTTCAATTATAAGGATGAATTTTTATTGATGATCTCCATGCAATACATGCATCCAATTAGAAAAAGGGAAGTATTAAGTGACAATATGGGTGAATCATACTTGTTGATTCATACCTAACCCTAAGTCACCTAGGTCTTCTTAAGGAGGACAAACCCTAAACTTTTTATGAATGCTTAAGGAGAAAAGAGACAAGTTTGCATGCACAAACAAAGAACTCATGGTGACTAAGAAGTTGTGATTTGAGATACATAGAAAAATCAATTAGAGGAGAATAGAGGAAAGGAATTAGAAGACAAAAGAGATACATCTAATAAAAAAGGATCAAGTACACATCAAGAAATAGGAAATTTGACATCAAGCAATAGAGTGCTAACTGAAGGATCGTTGTTGAGACATTCTAACAGGTGAATTAGTTAAATCTCTTATTGAGAGTAGTCTTAACAAGCTATTGTAAATCCTTTAATAAGGTACTTAATTCATTGTAAGTTGAAGTCCTCTAATCAAGCATACTTCTAACAAGTTTTGAAATCCTTTAACATGGTAAGATCTTAAAAATCTTTTAACACTTTAATCAGGTAGATCATGTTTCGTGATTAAAACATTTAAACCTTCATTGGATACACTTTATTATTGTAGTAGTAAAGATTTGTGGGTCTCATCCCCACCCTAGTTTTACCTTCTCCTTGGAGGTTTCTAGATAACTAAATATCTTGTGTCATACATTCATTGAATGTCTTACTTTCATGCTATGGATGTATATGCTTAATTTGGTATTTCAATTTATATGCATAGATTGTGAGATGGATGTATGGTGAATTTTTTTGAGGTTTAAAGTTTTAAGCATTGATTCACACCCCCCCCCCCCCCCCCCCCTCCACAGAGTTTTCTTTCCAATTGTATTTCCAAAAATTTAATTGTGCTATAGTAAGAAGATTATGCTTTAGTGCTTCAACCCAATAAGCATTGTCACATTGAGACCATTGGTTAGTGCAATAAAACATTTTCCCTTCACATAACAAGGTTCATCATTTCCAAATCTGACACTTCCACCATCATAGTGTTCCAAGTGCTCAAATTTAGATTTATCACTAGTCATGTGGTGAGAATAACCACTATTAATAATCCATGTATCATTCTTACTAACATGAGAAATTAGGACCATCTTATCATTCTCATCATCTAATTCATCTTTAATTGAAATGTAAACCATTTCATCTTCTTCACTACTATTAGAATCTTTAGCCATGTAACAAGATTTCTTTCATTTTTCCTTGTAGTCTTTGTAGCTTTTTAAATTCTTCTTGCCTTTGTACTTGTCATGCTTCTTTTCTTATTTTCCTTCTCTATTTGGACACCTTTCAGCAACGTGACCAACTTCTTCACAAGAAAAGAAGATCAAAGGATTCCTTTTCCTTTGGGAAATCTTCTTGCAAGAAATGCTTCAATGACTTCAAGATTATCATCAAAACAATCTTCATCTTTACTCTTAGACTTCTTTGTTTTGGACTTTACAACTTTCATCTTGAGTGATATCTTGGCTTGGAATGCAGACTCAAGGTTACTAGAGTTAGGGACATAACTATCAAAATTATCTAACTCAAATGCAATCAACCTTCCCACTAGTGCATCCAAGTTTTTATCATTCTTAGGATCACATATCATTTCTTAAATAGAAGATACTCTAATTCCATAAATAGGAAGAAGGTTTTTAAGTAACTTTCTTACCACTTTTACATCATCAATTTTCTCAACCAAGGCTCTGATTGCACATACACTACCTTTGATTCTTTCAATGTACTATACAATGTTCTCATATTCTCTCATCTTTATTTGATCAAATTTTCCTTTGATACTTTCTTTCTTAGCTCTTCTTACATTGTCGTCACCTCCATAGATAGCTTTTACTTTGATCCACATCTTGTAAGCAATAGCACAATCTTTTACCTCATCAAATTGATCATAGTTGAGAGTGGAAGCAATGCCAATCATCATAGTGTTATGGTTCTTCTTTTCTATAAATCCATAGTCATAGTTCCAATAGGTGTCACATACTTGGTATTCAAATACTTTAGGCTTGAGTCTCCAATTGTTTCTAAATGAAACTTCATGATTTCCTGCTATGCTTGGAATTTATCTTTGTTTAGCTTAGGAATCTCCCTTCTATAAGACATCTTGATCTTTAGCTTAGTTCGTTGAAACCTTCTCTACAAGCACCAAAAGCTCTGATACCGATTCTTTGAAATGTAAGAGAATTAACCGATAGGGGAGGGGTGAAAGATTTACCACAAAAATAAATCCCAAATTCCTTAAGATGTTAGTATAAAACAAATTCAAACTTTGTTGACTATGTTGTTGCAAATTAGTTAGCACTGAGACACTTGGTTTACACTAACAATCACTATCACTCGATAAACACTTGGTTAATACTAAATATATGCACTTTTAATTTTTTAACACTAAACATATAGTTCTTATGATATTAAGTGTGATTAACCTTAATTAACTTAGTTGCAAAATCATAAAGAAAATAACATGAACATAAGAGACACCAAGATTTAACATGAAAACCTAATTTGGGAGAAACCACCAATTGCAACTAGTTAATATTTTCACTCTTAGAAAGTGAGCCTTTTTAGGAGCCAACCTTGTTAAAGGTTAGAAAACACACTATTAGGTGTGACCCTATTGTTGGTCTCAGATTGGTTTTGATAAGTGAGTGTCTACACACTTTAGTCATTTACTTAGTTCATGACAAATAAGTAGTACATGCCAAGCACAAAATGTATAAAATGGAGAATGTCAAGTCCATAGTGAGTGTCAACCCACTCATGTGCTAAGTCACTAAACTACTAAGTAGATAGTGTATGTTGAGTGATTTAGGAGCTAAGAAAATAGTGGATGTTGAGTGATATAGATGTCGAGCATCATATGCTAAGTAAAATAGTTTTATCATAGTTGTTTGAAATGGTACAAATAACTATGTAAACCAATTTTGAGTTGACTTATGGATTAAATTATGATATTGGAGATAAGGATGAATCTTAATTTGAATTCCCAATGTGTTGCATGTAGCCAATCATAAAAAGGGGAAGGTTTAGACAGAAAAATGAATGTATCACAGTCATTGATTCATACCTAACCATAAGTCACCAAAGTCTTCTTAAGGAAGACAAACCCTAAACTATCTATGTTGTAAAGAGAGAAGTTTTCATGTGTAAATAGAGAATTCATGGTTGCTAAGGAGTTATGGAAAAAGACTAAATTTCATAATCAAATAAAGGAGAACAAAGAAAAGGAAAAAGATACAAAGATGAGATCTAACTAGAAGGATCAAGAAAAGAGTTTTGACAAATAGATTGGAAGAAAAGTCATTAGAGCTAACCACGATTTCCAACATCCAATTGAATACTCTAAGCCAAATGATGAATGAAAACTATGAATTGAATGTTAAGGACATTGAGATAACAACATTGAAGTTGTAGAATGAGCAATTACAAAGTGACCTAAAAAGGGAAAAGGAACCCGCTAAAAGTTTCAATAAGCCTAATGAAGCCATCAAATACTTTAAGTAGTTATTGAGATCTCCTAGATCTAATAATGATACATTTGGACTAGGATACACAAGCATTGAAGAAGAAGAGTCATCCAAAAATACTGAAGAAAGGAACAACAAAGGTAAGAATTCTAAACCTATTTGTCATAATTGTGGTTACAAAGGTCATATTGCTAATGTGTGCAGGAGTGGTACTATAAATCAGAATGTTAAGCATAAGAGCATGGTTCACTGTCATAAGTGCAATAAACAAGGACATCAAGTAAATGAATGCAAAACCAAGATCATGGACACATTAATATTTAGAGGATATTGTTATAACTAATAGAAGTATGGACATAGAGCTCTTGAGTGTAGATATAAAAGCATAAGGTCATCAATAGGTAAACAAAGGTAAGGAACAATGGTAACTTTTATAATTGTAATTATAACACAAGGTATAGCTGTCATTATTGTCAATAATATGGATATATTCCTAAGAATTGTATTAGGATATATTTCAGAGTTGACTACAAAAGGTGGTTGAGTCAAATTACATGTTTTAACTATTTGAAGATTAGTCACAGTAGTTGTTACTATCCAACAAGGTCAAAGGCACCAAGTTGTGAATTTGATAAAGGCAAAATCAACGTAGATATTGAAAATGCTAGAGATGAGATGAACAAGATATGGAAGAAAATGGATTGTTGTAGCACATCAAATGGAGAAGAGATCACTCCACTCAATGGGTCAGGTGATCACACCTCATCAAATTAAGCAATTTAGAGGTATGTAGGACTAATATTCAAAAGTTATATCATACATTAGTTCCAAAAGGACTTAGTATTAAAAAAGACTATATGAGCATGAACAAAGATGCAAGATGTTATTTGGAATCTAAGAAAATCTCTAAGTTTCTCATGTTACTACCGAGCATGGAATGTTTCCTATGATTTTTGAGTGGAATGCTAGAAGATGTTAAGCTAACAAATTGGATAGTTGATGTTGAACTTGCAATAGTTGTTGAACAAATAGAATGGTAATAGATGCCAAGTAAACTTGAGATCAATTTATGCCTAGCTTACAACTATGTAAACACTTAGCATTTGTTGCAGGGTTTCAAAGGATATTTGATCAATTTTCAACTCATTTTTATCATTTCAATTTCAAGAAAGAGAAAGAAGATCTGAAGGCAATTAGAAAACTCATCCAAAGTAGTTGCACAAGATTTTAGTAGTGATTATACATCATTTTGTCAAATCTTACAAGGTATTTATTAAATGCCAAGTTATGTTGTTTATATTTTTGTAAACCCTAGTTTCATAAAATGGCATCAAGTTCAAGGAATGTAGAGGGAAAGGAAGCTTTGAATGTTCAATTGGTTAGTAACAAGTTCAAGTAGCCAATATTCAAAGCCATACCAAATATCACTAACAAATAAGACCCCTCTGATGCATTATCCATGATACCACCAAAATTTTTAATGGTGCAAGATGTTAGGAAATGCTATAATTGTAAAATTGGAAGAATAGGTGATATGGAAATTAGGCAAGCATATGAAAAACTATGTGAGAATAGTTTATTGAAAGAAGAGTACAAAATTGTAGAAAGGAAAGGGTCAACATGAGCCCTAGATTTTCCAAATGTGTTCAAAATAGAATGGATTAGGTTGGTACTAAGAAAAACTCATGACAACTTAGTTTGGTTAGATAATAGTCCTATCAAGATAACAAAAATAATAATCCCTAGGGTTATAGGGTATCCAACCCTAGATCGGCCTAAGACCACAAGAAGTGACTCAAAATAAATTATTGAGAAAAACACTAGAGTTGTATGGAACAAGAGAGGAATGACTATTGATACCATTATAGATCCCTTGATAGATTTTTCAATAAGGGTTATTTCACATAAATTTTATCAATCCAATAGATTGAATAGTGTGCCCTTTATTGCAATAAATGTTGGATACAAAATTGTTAAGAAAGATCACACATATGATCTAATAGTTCTACAACTACAACAAATGGCTAAGAACTTAGGAGCAATAAGGGAGACAAAGAGTTCACAATGCAAGTTTGGTTATATTTTGATATGCATTTTTTTTTATGTACAAAACAATTTTCCCACATTTGGCATAGTTTCATTGAAAACCAATAGGTCAGTGGTAGTACAGATTGGTCAATTCATTGAACAATTAGGAGAGAACTTTGAGTTAGTTATGAAAAACTATTTTGAGGATTTCAAGAAACCAATGAAAAGAGATTGAGAATTCCAATGTCGCTAGTAGAAAATAATTATGATGATATTTGTTTTCTAATAGATTTTTACTATACATTTGTTCAAGCAGTGAAACCAAGAGTGAGACAGCTAAGGGCACTTGGATATGAGATCAATGTAGATGAGGCCTCTATAGCTATAAAAACTTTACTAGTAGAAGAACTTAAAAAAAATGCAAAAGCATTTGGAAACTATGAAATGGCCAAATTCAAAATCACCATGGTGAAGGTGATGAGCAGGAAGATGAAGAAGAAGAAGAAGAAGAGGATGAAGAGGAAGAAGACACCTAAGCACAAACACCTCTAGCATTAACACTAGGAATGGGTGAAGACCAACTAGAGGAGGAGACTGAAGGTGTTGAGGGAGAAGAAGTTGAGGAAGCACCTATCCCATTAGGCCAAAAGAAGAGGAAGACTAAGGCCCAACCAATGACAAAAGAAAAGAAGGTAGCTAAGCTGAGCTAGCCCAAACCTTTTGCACCTACTAAAAGGGCTAATACACATGCTACTACACAAAGGGAAAAGGGAAAAACAAAACCAATGGAGTAGGGAGGTGAAATAAATAAAATACCAAGAAGGAAGTACATTGCATAAGTAGAATCTGATGAGGAGAAAACATAATCAGATGGAAACAACTAGTTCAAAGTGGTGAATCACAATCCTCTATTAGACTTAGAAAACCTATGTGAAAATATTAAGAATAGTGTAGATTTATCAAGATTTCTTCATGCTGATTTTGATAATTATGGTAAAGTTGAGGAAAATCAAGTAGAGAAAGCTATATATGCCATGATGGAAAATTTCAAGTAAGCCCCATTAGAAATTGCCAACTCATTGACTAAGAGCTCATGTGAATGAGTAGAGTAGAATTGGTACTATTGCTTAAACTTAGAGAGAAAAATAAGAGAGACTTCACTTGCATAAGTGATGCCTAAACTCAACAAGGCATAGATTGTGAAAGCCATGGGGTAAAAGCACAAACCTGTGTCACCTTGTATAAAGAAATGAGATATGAGAATGTGATAGTTCAATGTTAATGACAAAACAAATGGTATTTGTGTTTAGAATATGAAGATGATGTAAACTAATGAAATGTGTAGAATTGGATGAATTTTATGTCTATAATTTTTATAATTTTTTTGAGTAATAATTTATTCATTTTATTTTATTTTGAAGTCCCTTTTTTAATTTTAAAAAATATAGGGTGTAGTTCCCATCAGACAAGTATATGAAAATTATCTTTTTTTATTTTTATTTGAAAATATCTTATAGATGACATGTATAGCTAGGGACAAAAAAAGAAATAAGTATTTTTTGATGTATATTTTCTTTGTTATAAGTACTCAAGTTTGACCTTATCAAAATCCAATAGTTTTTTCCTCCCATCAATTCTTCCCTATCAAATCTATACCTTCTTGGAAGAAAATAACATATTCATGAAGAGGATTCTCTCCTCTAGAGATAAATATGATTTACTATTTTTTTCTTTTGTGAGGGAGCATCTTCTAAAATCTTGAAATATAGACTTATAATATTTTGAGATTATAACATATTATAACTAATCAAACCACTCAAAAATTTATATAATGATGATATTGAATCTAAGATCTATAAAAGGGTATCTTTAGTTTTTGAAAAAAAATTAATTTTGTTAGAGAAATGAGAGTTGACCAAAATAGGTTTTGATATCGTAAACGATGACATAGATCTATGCTTTTACCACATGAAGAAATATGTAGTTAGGTTTGTACCTAAATATAGGGCCTTTAGCATTCTACAAAACAATATTAAAGATGTAGTTAAGAAGTCCACACAGATGTGGAAGGTAACTTATGGACTTGCTATAGTAAAGACAGGTGAATAAGAGCCCATAGAGGTAAGAGAGGATAATGAAGATGATGATAATGAAGATACTATTGAGGGTGTAACAAAAATGAAAGAAGATGACAAGGCAACAATTAAGGTAGAACAGCAAGAGGAACAAAGTGTATAGGATACACAATTGCCTAATGTCAGCTCCCAACATGAAATAAGTGCAGTTACTAAAATAACTATAGTTAAGAATGTATCTGATGTCACAACTCAAAACACCAATCCCATTACAAAGGAAGATCTCAATAAGATACTTGATTAGTCCACACTATAGAAAAAACTATGTGATACTCCTATATTAGTGAGTGTGGATGAGATACAAAAAATAGTGACTGAAATAACAAGGGAAGAGGTGAATACACGAGAACCACCTACTATTACCCCTCAAGTCACTAATGTACAACCTTTGGATAAGGTACCTAAAGTTACATCTGAGAAGTTTGATTCAACTACAAAGGACTCAATGGAAACTCAATCCGATACAGAAACACTGAGTCAAATAGGTTAGATAGACTTATCTGCACCTACAAAACAAGTACAAGATGCACCACAAGACATTAGAGAAGTCAAGGATAAGACTCAAGAAATAGACTTGACACCTAAGGTGAAGGAGAAAGTTTCCATTCAAGCCCTAGTAACACTGCCATAACCTGGCACTCCTTCTACTCACACCCTTTAGAAGTTGAGCATAGATGCAACACCATTGTAGATCTCTGTGTCGAGCCTAAGTTCATCAAAGGCTGAAAAAGTGATACAATATGGAGATGTGAACCTTGATGAAGAAATTATTTTGCCAAAATATGATTATGATACAACTATAATTGAGTAGATGGGCATATTGCAAGAAGCCCTAGCAAGAAAGAGAAGACAAAAACTACTCAAAAAGGAGCACAGGTAGAAGCAAGCATTGTAGCACATCAAAGACATCTTTTTAGATGCATTTAGTTTTCCAACTCTAGATGAGACCAAGCCACTAATTGAACAACTAACACATATAGTGGAGAAGGTTAGTGATACAAAACTAGACACAAATACTAAATTTCTAGAATGATCATAAAAGAAATTCCAAAGCAAAGTTAATGAGGAAATATTAGATGATATAGCATTGGAACAAGTTGCATTGGAAACTAAAGTAGAAAGTGTAAAGAAGGTACTTGAGAAAATTTTCTCACTGTATACCAAATTGTGCAAATTACACTCTACACACAAGAGACTAGAAGTCATATCTTGAGTCTAGAAAGTTAGATTAGTGCATCAAGTGCAAAATCACGTGTGACACTAGCTCAAAGTGAAAAATACTTCAAAACATCACTACAAGCCCAGAGTCAATTAGCTACATTGTCAACAAAAGAATCCAATATAAAGGCTAAATTAACTAGCATCCAAGAAACTTTGACCCCACATATGAAGATCTTGCACAAGGAATTAGGTTATGGTGAAGCTCTCATGAAGAAAGATCCAAATATTTCCACCTTGCTACAGAGCTAGCTAACCAAATCAAATCCTTGGATGTAGCATGTGAAAACTGGGATGTAGCTCTCAAGATTATATTAGAGGTCCATAAATCCTTTTTGGACAAATACACCATAAGTGTATAGAACATTTGACATTAGTATCAAAAAGGGGGACAAATAAAAAGGGGATATATATAGATTTTGTGGAAATAGATAGAGGAAATATAAGAGAGAAAAAGGGGAAAATGAGCAATGTAGGAGAAATAAAAAGAGGAAGATATAGAGTAGAGAGTAAGAAAAGGGATAGAAAAAAGATAGAATAAGCTAAGGGGGAGAAAGCACAAACAACATGAAGTCAAGGAGCATCAATAAAGACACATTTACTCAATAGGAGTATAGAATTTTGAATACAAAATAGATCTATCAACTCAAGCAGAGTTATCAGATATTGTGGTACAAGTTGGTACCAAAATTTGAAGTTTTTTATATAAGTTGAACAAGAGATATGTTATGCTCATAAGGATAAGGATATTAATACATGAAAAAGTGTTTTTGATACTCATGTCAAAGGGGGAGATTGTTTGTCTTAGATTAGTTTTGACAAGTGAGTATCCACACACTTTAGTCATTTACTTAGTTCATGCCAAATAAGTAGTATATGTCAAGCACAACATATGTAAAATGGAGCATGTCGAGTCCATAGTGAGTGTCAAGCCACTCATGTGCTAAGTCACTCAAGTGCCAAGTAGATAGTGTATGTTGAGTGATTCAAGAGCTGAGAAAATAGTGGATGTTGAGTGATATAGATGTTGAGCTAGAGTATAAAGAACAATGTATGTCGAACATTAGATGTTGAGTAAAATAGTTTTGTCATAGTTGTTTGAAATGGAAAAGAAAAATATGTAAACAATTTTTGAGCCAACTTAAGGATTGAATTATGAAATTTGGAGATAAGGATGAATCTTGATTTGAATTCCCAATGCATTGTATGTAGTCAATTAGAAAAAGGAAAGGTTTAAGTGTAAAAATGGATGAATTACAATCGTTGATTCATACCTAACGGTAAGTCACCAAAGTATTCTTAAGGAGGACAAACCCTAACCTATATATGCTATGAAGAGAGAAGTTTACATGTGCAAATAGAGCATTCATGGTGGCTAAGGAGTTATGAAAATAGACTGAACTACAAAATTAGTTAAAGGAGAATAGAGAAAAGGAAAAAGATACAACAACAAGAGAGCTGATCAGAAGGATAAAAAATAGATCTATATCTAGATGATCTGTCATCAAGAAATCAAGTGCTAATAGCATGATCATTGTTAAATCATTCTAGTAGGTGAATTAGTTGAATCTCTTAACAGAGTAGTCCTAGTAGGCTATACTAAAATCCATTAATAGGGTACTTTCTTAATTGTGAGTTGAAGTCCTTTAGCTAGACACACTTCTAATAGGATGTTGAAATCCTTTAATAGGGTAAGACCTAATAGTCTTTTTAAGCCTTTAATAGGGTAGATCATGTCTCATGATCAAACATTGTAACCTTCATTGGATATACTTTATTATTGCAGTAGTTAAGATTTGTGGGTGTCATCCCCACCCAAGTTTTGCCTTCTCATTGGAGGATTTCTAAGTAATCATATCTAGTGTCATGCATGTGTGAATTTTTACTTCCTTTCATATTTTAGATGTACATGCTTTACTTGGTATTTTAATTCACTTAGTGAATGTATGAGATGGATGTGTGGCAAATGTTTTAAGGGACAAAGTTTAAACTAATGATTCACTCCCCCCTCTCAGAAGTTTACCTATCCTATTGTAAATTCAAATACCTATTAATGGATTTAGTTCACCCTATTATGATTGACCTTGTTAGAGGTCTTTAGACACTTCAATCTAAAAATTTCACCTTGTTAGAGGATATGGAAAATAGCTATTAAGCTAGCTCTGTTAGGAGATTTGATTCACTACTACAATTATAAGAGAGTAACAATGATAAGACCTAATTGTTGATGCAAACTATATTTCCTAATTTTAGATCTTTGTTCTTGCTTGAATACTTGATCCTTCTTGATAAAAATGTTCTTTGCAACTTAGTCAACTCCTAATTTTCTTCCTTGATTTATCTTTTCAATCTAATGCTTGTTCTTCTCTTCCATAATTTCAATCCTCAACTTGAACTTATACTCATGTATTGTATCTTATCAAGTCATCTTGAATATATTTTTAAATAAATTAAATTCTTCCTATGAGTTAGCTAGAACTAACCAACAAAATTGATACAGGAAAATCCTTCATTAGTTGACCCAACTTAGTCAACACTAACTTAGAAATGATTTTCCTTCAAACTTC
Organism: Cupressus sempervirens; assembly: GCA_028749045.1. Taxonomy (NCBI): domain Eukaryota; kingdom Viridiplantae; phylum Streptophyta; class Pinopsida; order Cupressales; family Cupressaceae; genus Cupressus; species Cupressus sempervirens. The sequence goes on along the minus strand of CM053785.1, from coordinate 947,620,070 downwards.
CTTTGGTAACTAAGTGAGCTTAGTTAACACTAATTCCATGCCAACTTTTCTTTGGTAACTGAGAAAGCTTGGTAGACAATGTCTTCCTATAAACTCCTTTTGCTAGCCAAGTGAGCTCAGTTAACATTGGCACTAAACTTTGTTAACATTGAAATTCTTGTCATACTGTAGTGTCTGCCCTCGTTCACATCTTTTCTGGACATTTTTGCTATTATTATCAGACTATGTTAGACTAGTTTTATGTTGATGGATTAGTAGTAGTATTTTGAGACTATCAGACATTATGTTATGGATTCAGTGGATATATGATGAGATCGTTTAGACGTTACATTTCATGTATGCATGATGATCATTATATTGCTTTCAGTTATGATGATGATTACTTAGATGGTTTATTATCTCATGTGTTTGTTCTTATTGTATGGCATTTCTGATATGGTTAGGGAAGGGATTCATAGTCACCTGCTAGTCGGGATCTACACAATGCACCACTTCCTGCCATTGCTTGTTTAGCTTAGTATTATATATATATATATATATATATATATATATATTGTATGTACATGCATGGTTTTTATGCAGGTTGTAGGTACCAAGTATCGACTTTCCTGAATTGTTAAGATGAGCGTACCCTATTACACTATCTCAATGATAAGAGAAGGGAGATAAATTCTCAAGTCCAAATCCCAAACCCTTAAACCATTTGTCCTAGTGAGGTAGGACAAGTATCTGGATATTTTACCCACCGAATGTGTCGGATGACATATTTTGTGATTGTTAACCCTTTAGACTGATTTTGTGTGAATTGTTCTATGATGGCTTTTCATATTTTATCTTGGAGGTCTATGGTGAATTTTCTATTAATTAAGTCTTAATAAATAGATTTAATTAATAAATTAATTATTTGGAGAAAATTAATATAATATCATGATCTTTGATATTTTGATCGTAATTAATTAAATGAGAATTAATTGAGGAAAAAGAATTAAATAAAAGAAAATTAGAAATTATAAAATAATAATAAAATAATAAATAAATAATAATAATAAAAGTTATAAAAATTAAAATGAAAGTTATTAAAAAATTAAATAAGAGTTATAAGTTTGCCTAGGAGTTAAGGCACCTTTTTATTTCTCATATGTCAACAACACGAGGGTTAGTGCATCAATTAAGCACATGGTGTCTACAACCTTATCACTCATCTAGAAGGTTGGAAAAGATACATGCTTAGTTGGTGACACCTTCTAGTTGTTTCTGGAGACATTCTAGGTGCTTCCTGAGAGCTCTTTATATTCAGGCATTCCTAGAAGCTTAGACATAGCATTTGGAGAGTGTTTTGGAGCGTTGGAGGACTCGAGAACTTTGGATAAGGGAGGAGCTTGCTCTGCGGGTTTTCTGAGGAAGAGCGAATTAGCATCAAAATTCGGGTAGACTCTTGTGATTTTGCTTATGTTATTTTCGCATCTTGCACTTCCTATCTTCTTCGTGTCTTCCATATGTCTTCTGAGGATTTTTCTATTTTGGTTGTTTGCATTCTCAATATGGGTAGTTAAAATTTATTTTAAAACACCTTATATGCATAGATCTAAAGAGAACATGGGGCTAGGGTTTAAATTGTAGCCAAATCCATTAGAAAATTATTGGGTAAATTTAGAGATCAAATAGTTTATAGGAAAATTTTGAAAATTACAACCTTTAAATAAATTTAGAAGGCTTTTTGCTTTATTGAAGGAAAATGTTTTGTATATATATATATATATATATATATATATATATATATATATATATATATATATATAAACAAATCTGAAGAAAATGTGATTAGAAAATGTTTATATATTAATCACTGCTTCTTAAAAAATTTAATGAATAGCGCATTATATAAAACATTTATTAAAAACATTTTTAAAAATATATATACATAAAAATTTTGCAAGGTAAAAAGGGGTGCGGAGGGACGAACCTATACCCCCACCCCTTTACGCATTGGGAGCAGAGGCCGACAACACTGCTACTACAGGCCCTATGACAGTGTATTGTCATAGGTCTGTGATAGCATGCCTACACAGCTCTGCTATACATAAAGCCGTGCACGTATATGTGATCGCCGACGGATGAAAAGAATGAAACACTCGACTTTTTTTAATGCATGGTTAAAAGATATTAAATATTATATATATATAATATTATAATTTGATTTTTTTTATATAATTCATTTTTATAAAATGATAATTATATATGTATATATATATATATATACATATATATATATATACATATATATATATATGTATATATATATGTATATATATATATATGTGTATATATATATATGTGTGTGTGTGTATATATATATATGTATATATATATATATATATAAGTGTATATATGTATATACATTATTAATAATAAATAATTATTATATTGATAAATGGTTTGTATTAAGAGAGTATTTCTTTTAATAACAAATTATTTTATAATGTTATAGTTGAATAATATAGATTCAATTTAATCATCTTAACTTGGATAGATGGATATGAAAAGAGTTGGTAAATTTTTAATTATTATTTAAATTTGATGGGGGTCATTTTTCAAAAAATGTTTATATAAACAATTTATCATTAGAATAAATGGAAAATTGATTCTAAGAGTTATAGGGAGAAACATTTATCCATCTAAACAATACATGGGTTGGAAAAAAAACATACAAGTGATTCTCCATTCATTATCTAAAATTGGAAACATAAACTAAGACCTCTACATTTAATTCAATGATGTAATTTTTAGCAAAACCAAAACATGTGCTTGCATTGTGTTATCTATATGCTATTTGTTTTGCATTTTGGGTTGACTAGTGTTGACCAGTTATAGGACGTCTACCAGAGGCTTGGGGGTTATGATTGTGATGTTGTGATGATGTCTTATTTCTGATCTTTACTAACCCAAAAATGGTTATGTGATGGAATGCTCTATGTAATGTTTGTAATTACTGATTGTTATAGTTGAGATTCATATGTATGAGACACTTGACTTAACCAATTTTGAGTCATCGATCAGTTATCCTTGGTTATTTTCTAGTCGCCATGATGGGACTGAAATGTTATTTTATGATGTCATGTTGTGACATGTTTGACTCAACCATTTTGGAGTCTTCAATCAATATGATTTGAGATATATTTTGGTTATTGAGAACTAATGGATACTTTTGATTATCAGTGATGCTTCAGTTGCCAATAGAGAGCTGTTGTGGTCATGATTTTCTATGGATTCTTGCTCATGGAGTTTTGATGCCTTTATTGTGCATATTTGATGTTCTTATTATAGATTATCTTTTATGATTCCATGAGATTAGGGTAGGTTATCTACTTGTAGTGTCGAGAAGTGGCTTGCAATGGGGAACAGGGCCCTAAGAGGCTGCCAGGGTAACTCATCGTAAGTTGTTTAAAAAGTGAAAACATTCACACCTAATACTAACTAAATGAACCTAAAAAAATTATTTTTTTTTCTCACCCATGCCTCGAGTGCTTGTACAGACTAGGATAGGAGTAGAGAGAACGCATGGTTGCGACCTTGCATTCTGTAGTATGCCTTGTCAGTATGAGAGGATACTAGTGGCCACATGAGGATCAGTAGGGACCTGTGGAGTTTAGCTAACTACTAGGGTAACTTCTACATGATATATGCGATGACACTTTCCCACTTGCATAGTAGGTTCCTACATGTCTTTGTGTGCCTCTAGGAATTAAATGTCAGTTTTGTGTTTGGAACCTTTGAGTTAGTATACTTTTAGGATTCCTAGACTTACAGTAATTTATTCTTGTGATTTTGGATAGCCTATTTGGGACTTGAGGTTATCTCCTTAGCACGGTGGGAGTGGACCACTTAGGTACCACACAGTCAGGTGGTAGTGTTTTTCCACTCTTATCATTTGAGATTCATTAAGACATCGTGGTTGATGCGTGCTTCATGATGGTGGATATGTATCCTTTCATTGATGATTAGCATATGTTAGATGATGTTATCTTATGCTTTTATTTGCATGTTAGATTATTTTCTGCATATAATGTAGTATATGTTAGGAGTGACATTCCTACTATGCTAATATCGATGATCTCTTCGGTGATTTGGAATGTTACACATGGAGGGATGACTAGGGCCCACGATGGTCTAATGATGCTATTAACAGTTGGGAGGAACCATGCACTTAGTTTATTATGTTTGATCTTTTATGATGGATGTTTATATCTTCTATGATAATGTATCATGTATGACATGTGATTATCTTTACTTTGATGTATCATGGATTAGAATAGGAAGATGTACTTAATTCCACATATGTATATTATTTTAAGCTTTTCATACCCTGTGACATGTACAGTGGATGATTGAGCATTTGGAATGTAATGTATAAACATTGGACTTATCATTATTATTTCATGTGGTTGTTATATTAGATGGATTTAGTAATGTTAGTTGATTTAGATGTAATTCTACGTGAAGGGATTCTTAAAGAATGTAATCTGTTGTGTATGTTATATTTACTCATAGATGGACATTGCTATTACTTCCGTTATGGTGCATAAGTTATATGTGGTATTTACTTTCAAGTTAAAAAATAAATAAAAATGCTACCAAACTTAGTGAAATTCTAGGTTAATTCTTTGGATCCCTTGGCGGGGCATTACACATACACTACAACTTCCTTTAACTCTCGAGTGAGATTTGCATACACTAATTTCTTAGTATATACTTGACATTTGTGTAACATTAAAGAAAACATCTAATTAAATGATTGTATCCAACAATAATCTCATGCTTATAAAAGAAAACTCCAAAAAACCACTATTATACTACCGCTTACACTTTTAAAGGGTGAAAGTGTTATGCCAATAGTCTTGTATACCTTTGATAATTTTTTTGAATTTTTTTAATTTTTTAATTATTTTTTAATTTAGTTTTACAGTTCTAACAAGATGATGCATTAAACCATTATCATTTTTATCAATTTTTTGATTTAGAATAGTGACAATTTGTTTGGTCTCCTAGTAAGTCTCTAGTGCTTCACCTTTGTGAGCTTAACTTAGATATAATGAGTGCTAAGTGTTCCATTTTTTTCTCATGAGAGATGTGTTCATTTGAACAACTACTAGTGAAATAGGGGTCAATGAGTTTGACTCAAAACTACACAAATCTTGATAGCAATATTGCAACATATTTAATCTACCTAACCTAACAAAAACAAAGAATTATTTAAAATTATATATTTATATAGTTAAAATTATGACTAATTATATAGCTAAAAATAAGTACTCTTCATTAAAGGGTGATGGTGATTTTTATATGAATATTTCCATATATGTCTAATGTTCTAGTAATACCATTTCATTTATAGCCTACTTTGGAAGTATGAATTAAATTTATTAAATCATGTGAAAACATATAGTTCATACATGATGTATATGGCTTAGGTTTAAATTGTAGTTAGATATACTCTATGAATATATTCTTAACAATCTATTTTTATCACTATTTTCTTTAGTGATGTAGGAGCATCCTATGTGTAAGAGCAATCTTGCACCACCAAAAAATATTTCCTTTTTATTTCTTGAGTAAGAGTTGTCTCAGTGTAGAGTTGTATTTTTTAGAGGATTGCTACTTAGTAAGTTATTCATACATGCTTAGAAAGTCCTAACTTAAGAGGTGGATGTTCATCTCAGGTATATCAGCCTACCAATTGATGCTCAGTGTTATATCATGAGTATTCATGGATTTATTGCATATTTTTGGTGTGAAAATTTGGTATAAAAACTTTTGGATCATAGTTGAAGACCTTAGAAGGCCTAAATGGGCTCTGAAATGTGGTTGACTAAAGCTCCTACAATTTTACAGTCGAGTCTTGTAGATCAAAAGCTAAGGATTTTGAAAAGTGGTTTCAATAGCCAATTAGAGAAAGAATTCAAAAGTTATAGTCCTCTAAAGTTGGGCTAGCCAAAATTTATGAAAAAAAGTGTTAAAGGCATATTGGGCCAACTCTATATGTAATTTTAGAGTTAATCAGTCTCAAAGGTTAGGGTTTGATGTCTAGAAACTTCCCGAGTGGTGTAAAAATGGTTATTTAAGGAATGTCGGTACATTGTTTATGACAACTCTAGGTGATAGTTTGTAGCTCTATGTTGTAAATTATTGTAAGAAAGGTGCCCGTGTGGGTTGCATATTGTATTTCAAAAAAAATTAATTCTACATTTGCGGTGAAAATAAGAAGCCCATATTGTGGTATCATAAATTGTTGTTACTTCTTTATTTTTATTATGTGTTTGTGATATTAAGGGAAGCACCCTTCATCAAGTGGTATTAGAGTAGAAGATCATGAGTTTGAAAGAAATCACCAACTACAAGGAAACTACACCAAGACCATAGTTTAGGTTGAGCATGTATATAGAACACCAATTATGAGACAGTTTGTACTACGGTTTTAGTAGAAGCACAAAAATTATTCCACAAAGAGAGCATGGTGAAAGAGCCATAGGTGTTACACCTAAGGGTTTTAGAGCCCTCCAAAGACAAATATGAGCATTGGAAGGAAAAATGCATAGAGGAATAAATATTTCCATAAGATATGAAAGCAAGGATGAAGGAAAATAAGAAGAAAATATTGAAGTATAAGTAGTTCTAAACACAAAAGAATAAAGACTTTTAAAGGCCATCTCCAAGATTGGAAAAAGACCTAAGTTTGAGGTTCCCACATTTTTGGGACTTAAGCTAGAATATTTGATAGATTTGATCAATTAATTGGAGAAGTACTTTGAGTATGAAGATATTAAGGATCCTAATAGGGTCAAATTTGTGAAGGTAAAACTAAAGGGACATGTGAAGATCTGGTGGCTAGAGAATCAGTTGGAGAAAAATAGAAGAGGAAGGGACAAAATCACTAGATAGGATCAAATTATATCTAAATTAAAGCAATATTTCATTCCTATGGAATATGAACTTGATACACTAAAGAAATTTCAAGGGTTGAACCAAGCAAGAAGATGTGTTCAAGAGTATACGAAGAAGTTCTATTGAGTTCTCATCAAAACTAGTTGTGCAAAAGCTAATAAGAAAAAAAGTACCAATTATCTTAAGGGGTTAAGCCCAAGAATTCAAGAAGAGATGAGTCTAGTTTGAATAATAAATACCGAGGAGGCATACTATTTTTCCCTTACAGCTTAGAGGAAGATGAGAAAAAAAATTATAACAAGAATAGTAGAAGAGGTCACTATGGAAGATAAAGTGGATGGTCTTACAGAGGCCAAAATGATAATCAAAAGAAAAATAATGAGGTTGGTAGTAGAAGACAACATCAAAATAGAAATATTTTTAGTTGTTTCCTTGATCAGAACAATAGAGATCAGAGAGGAAGAGGAAGAGGGCAAGGATCTAGAAGAGGAGGTTTCTGTGGAAAATGTTTTCACTATGGAGAAGAAGGACATAGAGCATTTAAATGTTACCAATTCTAAGGAAGGATAGATTAGAGAAGAAAAGACTAAGCAAGAGTTGGGGATGTTGATGAAGATACCAAATCATTCCGTTCTAAAGATGATTAAAGAGAAGTCATATTTAATAGAAGAGTCTTGTTGAGTGGTGAGAATGAACTTGATTAATGGAGGAGATTATTTTGCAGAAGGTGCAAATGTGAGGATAAGAATTACGATGTGATCATTGATGGAGGAAGCACTAAAAATTTGATGTCAAAAAATATGGTCATGAAGTTAAATCTTAAGAGGGGAAAACACCCACATCCATACCATATTTTTTAGGTCTAGGATGACCACAAGGTCATGGTCAATGAGTAGTTTATAGTGAAGTTCAATATTGGAGACTAATAGGATGAGGTGCTTTATTATATCATACCTAAGGATATATAACATATGTTTTTTGATAGGTCATGGTAGTTGTGTAGACATGCTATACATGATGGGTATGTAAATACCTACACTTTGACAAAAGATGGAGTAAAACATAAGTTGGAGCCATTGAAAGAGAAAGAAGAAAAGGTATGTAATGGTGCCAAAAAATGTTTTGTTGATGGAAAAGAATTTCTCACAGGTGTGAAGCATGAGCATATGCATTTTTCTATCATCCCAAAAAGATGATAAATAAAGAAGTAGAGAAGTTACTTGTAGAAGTTGTATATTTTTCAAAGAGTTTCCTTATATTATGTCAGATAATGTACCTTATGGATTACCCCCATTGAGGAAGATCAATCACCAAATGTACTTGATCCCAAGCGCTAGTTTTTCAAACAAGGAAGCACACAAAATGACATCAACAGAAAGAAAAGAGTTGAATAGACAAGTTCACGAGTTGTTGCAGAAGGTGTTGATCTCAAAATGATTTTGAATAGTGAGTGTTTATACACTTAAGTCATTTACTTAGTTCATGCCAAACAAGTAACATATGCTAAGCACAACATATAAGTTAGAGCATGCCAACTGAGTGTTGAGTCACTCATGTGCTGAGTCACTCAAGTGCCAAGTAGAAAGTATGTGCTAAGTGATTTAGGAATTGAGCAAGCACTACATGCTAAGTCATTTAGATGTCAAGTGACAATATTGAATTTAGTATGTGCCAAGCACCAAGGGCTTTCGTTGCCAAGTAAAACTATTTTTTCATAGTTGTTTATATTGGCACAAGCTACTATGTTAAACCATTTTTTGAGCTAACTTATAGATTAAATTATGATATTTTGGTGAGAAAGACAAATCTTAATTTGGAATTCCTATGCATTACATGCACCCAATCAGGTAAAAGGAGGGTTTTAGTGCAATATGGGTGAATTACAACTGTTGATTCATACCTAACCCTAAGTTATTGAGGTCTACTTAAGGAAGACAAACCCTAAAATTTCTAAGAGCATGAAAGAGAATGAATGAATGATCAAGGAGAGTTTGCATGCACAAACCAAGATATTTATGGTGACCAAGGTATCATGATTTGAATTGTATTATAGAATCAATTAAAGGAGAATAGAGGAAGGAAATAGTGAACAATAGAGATACATTTGATCTAGAAGGATCAACTACATAGTAGGATAGAGGTGATCTATCATCAAGCATAAGAGTGCTAATTGTAGGATCAATGTTGAGATATTCCAACATTTGAATCAATTAAATATCTTAGCAAATTAGTCATAACATCCTATATTGAAATCCTCTAACAAGGTGCCTACTTAATTATGAGTTAAAGTCCTTTTACAAGATGCACTTCTAACAAGGTGTTGAAATATCTTAACTAGGTAAGACCTAATAGTCTTTGTAAGTCTTTAACAGGGTAGACCTTTCACAGGGTAGATAATGGTTCATGATCAAACATTGTAACCTTCACTGGATACACTTTATTACTACATTAGTGAAGATTTGTGGGTATCATCCCCACCCCAGTTTTACCTTCTCATTGGAGGGTTTCTAGGTAATCACATCTAGTGTCATATATGTGTGAATGCTTAATTATTTACATGCTTTAGATGTATATGCTTTACATGGTATTTCAGTTTACTTATTGAATATATGAGATGGATGTGTGGTGAATATTTTATAGGTCAAAGTTTAAAGCACTGATTCACACCACACCCCCCCCCCCCCACACACACACAAAAGTTTTCCTTTCCTATTGTAATTCCAACAATTGGTATCAAAGCATTGTTCTCTAAAAGAGAAGCTTTGTAACTTTGAGGAAAGATCTTGGAAATGGAAGTTTACAAGTTGGGAAAAATCATTGAGAGCCAATGAAATGAAATACAACTCATTCTACATTAGTTGGCTAAAGCAACAGATGATCTAAAGAAATCATTAAAGAGAAGGAAGGAGACTATTTGATGTACTAGTCGCAGATCTAATGTAAAAGAATAGAACCCTAGTTGAAGAGATTAGAAATCTTAAGAGAGAACAAGAATCTCAAGCCATATTACTATGTGAGGTGATCGAATAGAAGAAAATAACTATGGAAGACAAAGTCATGAGTAGACATGAAGAGAAATCATTAGAGGTAACCAAGATTGCTAACATGCAATTAGAAACCTTGGGTCAGATGATAAAAAAAACCATAAACTAGATGCCAAGGACATTGAGATAACAATGCTAAAGTTGCATAATGAACAGTTGAGCAATGACCTAAAAAGGTAAAAGGAAATTGCTGAAAGTTTCAATAAGCCAAATGAAGCTATCAAGTACTTTGAACAATTAATGAGATCCCCTAGATCTAACAATGATACATCTAGATTGGGATACATGAGTAATGAAGAAGGAGAATCATCCAAAAGTGTTGGAGAAATAATCGACAAAGGTAAGAACTCAAAACCTACTTGCCATAATTTTGGTAAGAAAGGACATACTATTAATGTGTGTAGGAGTAAGAATATAAATTAGGATGTTAAGCAAAAGAACATGGGTCACTACTATAAGTGAAACAAACAAGGTCATCAAGCACATGAATGTAGAAATAAGACCATGCACACTCAAAGATTTGAAGGATGTTGTTATAACTATCAAAAGTATGGACATATAGCTTTTGAGTGTAGATCCAAACCCATGTGGTCCTTAAACAAGTTGACAAAGGTAAAGTATAATGGCCACTCTTACAACTAAGATTATAACACAAGGCATAGTTGTCACTATTGCCAATAGTATGGACATTTTCCTAAAAACTATATTAGGACACACTTCAGGAGTGACTACAAAAGGTGGTTGAGTCAAACCACATGTTTTAACTATTTGAAGACTGGTCACATCAGTTGATATTGTCCAACAAGGTCAAAGGCACCAAGTTGTGAGTTCAACAAAGGCAAAGGCAAGGTAGATGTTGGTGTTTGAAAATGCTAGAAGGATTTCAATTATCCCAATGAGAAAATGACATATCTAGGGGTAGCCAACTCCCATTTTCAACATGCCATTTTAGACACTAGGCCAACTATAAGGCTTTGACCCTTCTTCACTTCAGGCTCTGCAAAAGCTACCCGGGTGAACCTTAGATCCAATTAATATGGTACTAGTGCAAAAAAATACTCCTAAATCTATTCAAAGTAAATAAAAGCCCTTGTATCTCCTAATGACCTATGCAGTAACAACAAAATGCAGTAGCAAATTACAACTCTATGAAATGCACAAGCTAAGTGAGGGCATCACATTTAGGTCCTTCAACATGAACGGGAAATACAATTTGATTAATAATGTTGATTTTAGCAGATCCTCCAATATGCAGTAGTAAGACCTAATGATCCTATAACTGATCAATGCCTTAACCATTGGGAAATTCCATGAATTAAAAACATACATATGGATATCTATGACATATTCGTATCTTTAGATATTTGATCTATCTGTTCACCTTATTAATAGACATCAATGTTCAATTTAAACCTCATTCTTACAAGATATCTCCATCAATAACCTCACAACCCCGTTGATTTCTCTGAAGCATTTACGTAACCCTTTGAGTCATAGGAAACAATGAAATAAAATATAACCTTAAGGGATTGTAACTGCAACCAAAGTTCTATGTCAAAGATTGTAAAACATTGAAAATTAACTAATAAAGGAGACAAGTTTTAAGCTGAAACTCAATCATCTGCTACTCTTTGTATTTATTTCCTTGCAATTAATATAGTCATACGCATGAAAAATGAAAACATGGAAATACCTAATAGATCTAAACTATCTATATTAACCTTCCTAATGTTGTTCATACAAGAGAGAATATGCTAAAGAAAAATGGTGTCACAGTCAAGGGAACACATCAAAAATTAGAACCAAAACCTGGTATCATAGTAGTGAGTCGTTTTTTCTCCAAAAACTAGAACCTATACAATGAGAAAGAAAGGGAATGATATAGAGGAAGGAATTCTTAGATTGAATTTGCAATTGACATCTGCCCACTCAGAATTCCTTCCTAAGAAGATGAAAAAAATTATTTCTACCTTCCCTCTTCAATTGCCTATCAGATCCATTTTTCAATTTTCTTTCAGAGGCATCAAATATCTTAGAAATGTCATGATGAAAGATCATAACTAATTCTGAGGTAAAAGTGAACTAAAGGTCAAAGGTAAAAATTAGTTGAAATGGCCTCAAAAATACAAGAAAACTGATTAAAATCAATTTTCTTCACTTTTACACTTCACCAAGCCTTTATATCTGCCTCATGACCAATTCTAATGATTAGTGATGAATTTAGGTCATTCTACTAAGGGAGTCACAAATTAGCTTACAAACTGAACCGCTGAGCACCTGCTCAAAAACCAACCTCATATTCAGAAAATTTAGATCTTCCTAGTTCTGGTGGTATATTGGAGCACATATTTTGCCTACCAAAAACCTTAAGAATCTTAATTTGAAAAATGCCCCCCTGGTATGAAATTCTGGCTTACAATTTTTAAAATTCAAAAAATTTAACAATCTCTAAAGTTTACACTTTAGAAAATATGCCCACTTTTGCATTTTTAGTTATGAACATGCAGAGTCTTTTGAAAAAATAATTAAAAATAATTATTTTTAAGTCTTTAATTTTTTCTTTCTTCCTTGCCAGGCCCACTAGGTGCCACTCGGGCTGCGACATGGCATCCCCTAATTGGCTACCTTATTGCTCCATCATCTCCCAAGCACTACCTACCTCATCATCACCACCTCATGACCACATGGCACTCTATTATTGGTCAAATCTCATATCTACCTCATCAGTGCTACTGGGACTAACTGCCATGTGTCATCACTACATCAACCCTCACCATGTCGCTATAGTTAACCATCATGCATCTTCCCATGACGAGACAGCAACATCCACATGATTAGGACACGTGTCACAACCTACTTCCATCTGAACTCATTCATCCTTCTCCAAATTTTTGAGTTTTTTTGGTGACTCACTATTTCGCTAGCTGAAAATCATAGATTTCCTGGCTAGCAAGGTAGCGAGGTGCCGAATTGTTGAGTTTTTTGGAAACCTTGAATAGGCTAAGGTCACCCTACTTATTATGCATGTTCTATCAAAATTACGGTTATTTTTTCAGGTCAGTGGTGAGGTCCCTAAACATGGGCCAGGGGCTTACAAAACCTATGTGTCTTAAGACACAATGCATGTTGTGTGGATTCACATTTAAACATTTAAAATGTCCCTCCCATGAACAATATGGGATACATGATTCTTCATGTTGTTGCTGGTCTTTACTAGCTAGCATGGGATCTTAATCATGGAGACTTCTATTTTTGTTCTCTTCCTTGCTATGATTTCTTCCATCAGTATGATTATTTTGATTGGAAGTAGCTTCTTCATTTGAAAATGTTTATCTTCCTTTTAATGTGGACGAAGAAGATGAACAAGGATGAGACCCACTACAATTTTCTCAGACCCTACTCCAGCATCATCTAGGTATTCTAGATGCCACAAGACAAGAGGCACAATGCTAGGAGGAAAACATGGCTCCTCCTCCTCTTTAATGCCGCCTTAAGCAATATAACTGAGATCACTTTGTTATTTTAGTGAGTACTAAGAGTTTAAATTATCAGACTAGTCAAGATCATTTTGTGAAATCTAGACCAGCACATTATCTTCTCCTCATTTTTGCCTTGTGTGGGCTTTACTCTGTTTAGTGCCTTCTTCCTTCATTGAGCTCCCCTATTCTTTTATTGTGGCTTCCTTTTCTTTTCAATGCATCCTCTGCATATGTTGACGGTTCCATGACTATGGCAAGATGAGTAGGAGTTAACACTACCTCCTCTATTTTTTAAACATTGCTCTTGCTTAGCATTGCATATGGTTTCTTTTGCTCAGCTGCCTTCATTCTTAAAATGCCTGCTTCTCCATCTTTGAACACATTGGGGTTCTGCTCTTCACACATGGACCTCTGCTCATGTAGGTATCCTCTACTTATGGTGTGGGAGTTCCTACAAGTCATAAGCTTTACCTGATGATGTCAGCTTCTTCTTTGGACTGGCATGATACTTCCTCTGTTATGGCGCATTCCTCTTGCAAGGCGATTCTCCCTTCTATGATTTGGGTTCCTCCATGTAAGGTGAGCTTCCTACTAAAGCCATCCCCCTTCATAATCTTTGGCATCTATTGTTATGATAAATCTGGTGGCTCCATTTTGGAATTGGGATGCCATGGTCTAGGACATCATATCTAGTTTCACTGAGATGAGGGACCAATCAAACAAAGCCCTTGCCTACATGATGCCTAGTCTCACTTCTAGAGAAGTTGTCAACATGTCCTTTATCATATCAGTTAGTGATGTACTATATTTTGGCATCTCAAGAATGTGGTAGTTTCCATTCAATATTTGTAACTTTGACTCTCCATCAAAAGGTAGACTTTAAAAAAGCAATCCTACAACGTAATCATCTAAGAGCCCAAATGTTAACCTTCTCACTTATGACCTCCCCTTTGCAAAGATCCCACATTTCTAGAGCTCGATAAGTTGGAGTTGTGTGCTTCTAAATGATATCTTCTCCAATTCACATTTCCTCAAGCCTTTCAAATTGTTTGTGATTTGAGGACGTGCTACCAAAATCGCATAGCTTCCAAAGCTCATCAGCATGCATTAAAACATTTTCTATTTTCAAATCCCTTCTTGGATTTAGCTACAAGAATAGCATTGATCTTCCTTTAAATAACACCTCTTTTTAGTTCTCTTGCCACTGAATGGCTTCTCCCTCTCATTTCTTCAGATTTGAAAAAGGTGTTATATAGATGGCTCGTGTTTACTCCTCCTAGACAAAACGTGTTCTTCATATGGAATCTACTCCATGTAGAAACACATTCTTCAAACAAAATAACTAGGCCCTCGTCTATAACTGCCACTTTACTAATTTCTTTGCACTTAAATAACATTAAGCAAGTAACCTTTTGACTTTATTTAAAATAAAAGAAAGATTCAGATGAATTCAACTTTGATAGATACGTTTAAATCCACATCTCACTTGTTTACCATGTAGTAACTCTGAATTATCCCTTGAGCATAGCATCGTGCTAATCCCATACTTCCAAAGTTCAAGCATAGAAGCCATCTTAAATTCCTACTGGCTATCACAAATCTGATGATTTTAGCCAAGCCCCAAAGTGGGTCCAACTAAAAACAAAATCATTTTCAAACACTTGACTCATCCAACTAATCCACCAAACTTCTCAGACTAACTGGAAACCAATTCGACTTCTAAATTATCATTTAAAACTCATTTTTCATTAATTTGCAACCTGTGAATTTCATGTCAGGAGGTCTATTGACTGGCCTTAAAAATTGAACCAAACCTCTGACCAGGCTTTGAAATTTGACCCACTAATTCTTTGTTCAGCATTCTCCTACCCTGTTGAATCTCGCATCATGAGGAATTTGGGGTCAAAAAATATTCGCTGTCAAAGTTGACCTCTCCAAATTACCTGCAAGTAAACAAGTTAGAAAACAACAAACTAGGTTCGGAATTGGCCTTGAAAACTGAGCAAACTAACACGTGGGAAGATGAAAATTGGGGCATTGGTTCTCTATCATGAGGACATTATGGATCTATGATTTGGGCTCATGATGAATAACTAGACGCAAATGGCAAGCGGTCAAAGTGGGCTACTCAAGTTTTGCAAACTAGAAACACTGACAGAAAACATTTTTTGCGAATGGAATTGACCTGGAAAAGTGTATGAATGGATTCATCAAAGCTTACAAACTGGCGCACTTATAGTATTTTTAGAGCACAACATAAGGGTACAATGTATTCAATCTAAGAAATCATGGATCTCAAGTTATAATGTCACAAACAGGGGTTCCAATCAATCTGCACTTTATGACACCAGTAAAAGGATACAAATTCCATTTGGAATCGCATTTGAAACTTGATCAAATGGATTTGTCAGAAGCTAAAACTTGAAACATAACAAGTCTCTGACATTTAAAAAGCAACACAAAAGGAATTTCAAAATTTTAATCAGCTGGTCAAAAGTTATAACATGTCAAACAGGGCTTCCTAGAATTCTAAACATTTAATATCAGCATAACATTGATAACTGACCAACTTTGAGGGATTCAAAACCTAGTCAAACAGGCTTGAAACAACTCAAAATATGAAACATAGGCTCTTAGGTATGGTCACTAGAAACTCCTGGAGTGGTGAGTCATAAAACATTTTTGGGTGCGAAATATTCAATTACAAAGATGGCCTCCTGTCGTATTTTGACACAGGGTAAAAATCTAGATTTAACAATTGCTCAAAACAGGATCTTACAAAATAACTCAGAATGACAATTTAACATCATGTAACACATAGATGAATTAAATTAAAGGTGTTAGAAACATTAAACACCTCATGGGGCTCAAAGGCACAGCTGAGTACAAACTCATTTAAAAGCATTTATATGGCTCAATTTTCTCAATAGTGCTCAAAATTTAGGCTACAATTTTGAGTGCCAATAGTGGCTTTGTCTGGGGATGCATGTCCCTTGTGGGCATGGCAAGATTTCAAATCTCTGGGAGAAGCAGACCACACACCTGACAGGAAAAACTTCTCTCAAACAGTTTTATTGAAAGCAAGAAACTACCATTACTATTTACACACGATGGCCCCGGGCCATCGAACTTCAAAAAATTTGTTTACCTCTATTGTATACCTAATTCTCATCTAAACATGCATGAGGTAAACTAAAAATACTTCTCCTACCAGTTTCACCAATTAGATCAACATCTTGAAACTCAACACTTAGTAAAACTGAATCTCCATTCTTACTTCCATAATGCATATAAAAACTTGCTTCATTCTCAACCGTTTGCTCATTATGAAAATATTGATCAACATGCTTATAACTATTATATTGAAATAAAGATCTTCTAGGATGGGTGCTTGGTTAGAATATCATCAAAGCCTTCAAGGAGAATTTTAAATCCCAGAGGAAGTTTGGTCAAACCTTCCAACTTGATAACCCTTTATAATCTCAAGGATCTAAGTTGAAAATTGATAATCCTAGATCGATGATAAAATGGTTTGTTCCTCCTAATGGATGGATCAAAGGGAACTTTGATGGAGTTGCTAAAGGAAACCTAGGAAGAGCAAGATGTGGAGGTGTTCTTAGAGATCATGTGGGAAATGTTATTGATGCTATAGCAATCCCTATTGGTCACTCGAATAGCCATATTGTTGAAGCTACTGCAACCCTCTATACCATTAAATTAGCTGTTGATTTGGGGTATTCCAAATTATGGTATGAAGGTGATTCTCTAAATATTATTAATACCCTAAATAATAAAAATTCTATCTCATGGTCTATAGAGGCTACGGTTATGGAAATCAAAACCTTATTTCAAAAATTTGAAAAAATGGTGATTTCCCATACATATAGAGAAGCCAATGGAGCTGATGACTGGATAGCCAATCATGCAGTTCAAATGGGGCATAAGGTGAGGTGGCTTGATGAATTAAACAAGCACATGGATCTTAAAGTGATTATTAATCATGATGCTATTCATTCCAAAGTGGGAATGATTTGCTTGGATTAGAAATCTAATGATTTGGGGGAGTGGCCTTACGACTATCAGATTACCTTCCTCAAGGAGGTACATTCATGTGAAGGTTATGTGCTCTCTGCACGTATCATCAAAATGGTGACTTCGATCTTGAGTTACAAAAAATTAGTCTCATTTCAACCTCTCTGCTATCAATATCTGGGTGTCTCTAGTTTTTTGTTCGCTTTGTAAAATGGGGGGTGAACTGAGGAAGTAGGAGCCCAAAAATGTGATGATTGGAAGGCTAGGCAGGATGTTTGGAAGATTCTCTAGAAAGGGAAGGTGGTTGGTTTTCTGGAGCGTTTGCATGGATTCAAACCCCATGTCACCACCACCTTCTTCAAAAATTGGGTCGATGACAAAGTTACTCTCCACGGAGTCACTATGAAGCTTACTAAGGAAGTAGTAGCTGAGGTTACTAGGCTCTCCATGGAAGGTACTAAATTCTGAAAATAGATTAGCATTTCCAATGCGGCCTACAAAAAATTCTCAAAGATGGATGTTGAGGAGAAGCAATTGGAGAAGAATGGAGACTTATTTGATGTGCAATAGATTATAGGTATTTGGCATGATGTGCTTCACTATATCCATGAGTACTTTATCCTTGATGGTAGGAATAAAAGATTGCACAAATTCCACTTTGTCTTTCTTAACCATTTTAGGTATAAGGACAGAATTTCCTTTCCTTTCTATTTGCATTTCTCTTTGCTTCAAAGCTTGTATGCCCATAGAAAGAAAGAGTCACAACCCTTTTTACATGAAGGTTTGATATTGCTCATAGAGGTCTTTTGTAAAAATAAATCCATTTCTTTGTCTCCCTCCACTGGAAAACATAAGAATTCTCAGTCCATAAAATGTAAAATTGATGAGAATGTTAAAGAGAAAGATAAGGCAAAATTGAAACCCTCTAGCTCTCAAAAAAAATTGTTGATGAGGATTCTGAGGTAGAGAGTATTGAAGGCTCAGATAAGGATGTACCAGAGGAAGAGGAAGGGATGGATGTTGGGGAGTTTAGCTCTAACCTGGAAGGTTATCCAGAAATGAAAGGAAAAAATGAGAAAGGGAAAGAGGAAGAAATAATTGAGGATAACTCAAAATAGAGCAAGTATGATACTGAGGGTACTTAGACTGTGTTTGGGGGAGGTGATAAATATAAAGATAATTTAATTAAAGATCCAACCATTATGAGTGAGAAGGAAAACATGGGGAAGGCTTCCACTCCTGCAAAGTAGACTAAGGGACAAGATAAGGAGGTCCCTAGTCAACATGACCCTGTGGAGACTAGAGAGGATGAGCCGTTGGATGGGGAGGAACAAATTGATAAAGGTGTGTCCTTGACACATTCCATTGATGAAGATGCGGGTCCAAACTTAAAGCTGATTCTTTCCTCCAAGTCAATTCTTGGATTTATAATGAAATAATGGGGTTGAAGAAGAAAGTGGAAACTTTGCAACATAACCAGGAGGCTGGCCAAGCTATTATCAAACACTTGGAGGTGCAAATGGGAGACATCCCAAAAAAACTTAAGGATTATGAGTAGAATCTTAGAATGCTTATCAAGGAAAGTGGAACAAAAATGGAGCAGGTTACTTCAAGAATTTGTGCTACTATAGTGAGCCTAGGCAAAAGAGAAAATGAAGGAACCATATCTTCAAAGGCTCCTAGCAAGAGGACAAGACAAAGTTCAAGGAAGAAAGCCTTGATTTTTGCTGCTTCTTCAGCCGCTAACTTCATCCAAGATACGACTAAGATTGGTAAGGAGGTAGTTAAGATGATCACAAAACTACAATAGTTTCTTTATGTCCTCTTTTCTGGTTGGGTTCCTGTTCAGGTCTTTTTTGCTGGTTGTTACATCTGGTTCCTGTGTTTGGTCCTATTTTTTAGTTTTTAGTTTAAAACTGTATTGGAGGTTCTAGGTCCTTGTAAAACCTAGGTTCTTTAATTGGACTATGTAAGTGGTTTCAGGTCCCTATAAAACCTGATTTTGGTGCTACTTCTAGTAGGTTAAAGGACTCTTTTCCTGATGGTTATCTTGCTTTTTCCTTTTTGCAGATGTGAAAGGGCTTTGGGGTCCCTTCAAAACCTATTTTTACTATAATCTAAAACTATTAGATTGAAATTGAAAATCCTCTTCATTTAATGATTCATGCATGCTATCAACCTTGAATACGAAGGCTTCATACTCAACTTGGGGAAATGAATCACACATACCTTGAAAATGTGTATCCTTATGCATAACCAGATGGTACTCAAATGAACACTCTAACTTGTACTCACACATATCATCAATACCATAATATGAAACTAATCTAGGATCTTCAAATGATTCTCTGAAATCAGCAAGTGGATTAGTCATCACATTAGAATATTCATCATACAATTCATTACAAGGTGCATGCTGATTTTCAATAACACCTTCATCAAACACCTTGTCATCCATATTATGAGATGCAACAGCATCCTCATAATCACTGTCATACTCGGAAGAAAAATAATCTGACCTCTTATAGCAGTAAGACAAGGTATCATTATTAAGATTATTCTCAACTAAATCTGAAAATTCCATGTCTTCTTCAAACAATGGGTTAATAACTCCATGTAGTGATCTTTGTTGAACACCTTGACAAAACATAGGCTGATCGTCATCACAACCTTCATCATATAAGGCATTAGTATATACTTTAGACTCACTATCTATTTCATCTTCATGGAGACTTTCAGCATGTGAAGAAAAATCAAAACTACATGTAGACTCGCTTTCTACTTCATCAGCAAAGCATGTGGAATATAAATCAAAGTTACTTTCATTGTCTTCATGTAGGTGATTCAAATGTCTTGCAAGCAAATCATCATTTATCTTACCAATAGGTGCTGATGTATTAACCTTAGAATCATTTGTATGCTGATTATCACTACACTCATTCTAAAGACATTCGTCTACACAACTAATCAATTCTTCATTATGAATAATCCTTTCATCGTCACATTGTGTAGACAACTCTTCTTCATAATTTTCAACCTCAAACTGATTTGCACAATTATGAATTGGAAATTCACTTTTAGATTTAAGAAAAGAACTCATACCTCTACTAGCATAAGAGTTACAACTTTCATCATTGCTTTCTTCTTCCCAATTTTCATCTAATTCACATGAAGATGAAAATATAATAGCACTGTCCTCTTCTTGACTTGAATAACCATTCTCATCATTGTCTTCACATGATGCTTCTTCATAATACATTGGATCAACAAATTAAACTTCATCACTTGATACCTCACTTCCAGCTTCTTCGTCCTCATACTAAGATGAATACCTTTCCAATTCAGATTTAATAACACTTTCAACATGATGTAATCTATGAATAAGATAAATCATTTCTTGCATATTTGACTGATCCATATTACCATCTACTTCTGAAGCATTAGAAATATATGCACTCTATTCTTCTAACAGTGACTAAGATGAATGTGACTCACACTCTTCCTCTTTTGTTTTCTCTTGATAGCATGTCAAACCAGCAACACCAAACTCATGATCATAGACATAACTCTTAGCTTCCTCACTTGAACAAAGCTGAGATCTAGGTGTAGCAACTTCAAACTTTGAAACATTAGTTACATCATCATACACACACTAGTACATTTGAGGTCATTTTTCGAACATTATTAGTCAAAATTTCAACCCAATTTTTGACCAATTTTGGACCAACTTCAACCAACCCATTGGTCTAAAATTTTTTGGTTGAAATTTTGACCAACCTACTAGCTGTTTGAAATTTTGACCAATCTATTGGTCGAAAACCTTCTAGAGCCATGGTGCAAGTTCTACCAAGCAATGGTTGAAATTTCAACCAATGATGGTAGAAAACACCCAGGCATTGGTCAAAATTTTATCCAATGAAGGTAGAAAATTTCACCAATAAAGGTGGAAATTTTGACCAATGAAGGTGGATATTTTGACCAATAAAGGTAGAAAACTTGACCAATGAAGGTAGAAATTTTGACCAATGAAGGTAGAAAAACACCTAGGCATTGGTCAAAATTTCTACCAGTAGAAATTTTGACCAACGCCTGGGTGTAAATTTTTTTTAGGCATTCTATAAAATAGTTCACATGCCTTGTGTATGATATGACATTTTGCATGCATCCTGCACTCTTTCATCCAGCTAATGATGGATTATGGAGAGTGATATGAAACCATGATGCTAAAAAACACACACAATCAAATCTTAAATGAACTTGCATTACAAATGGATTGTGGAAATCTAATATTGTTAATTTTGCATGCATGTCTACCAAGGCAATCACAACTTAAACATATAATTTTATTTGTTTAAGTTGTGATTGTCCTAGTAGACATGCATGCAAAATTAACAACACTAGATTTCCACAATCCATTTGTAATGCAAGTTCATTTTGGATTTGATTGTGTGTGTTTTTTAGCATCATGGTTTCAGATCACTCTGTGTAATCCTTCATCAATTGGATGAGAGAGTGCAGGATGCATGCAAAATTTCATATCATATGCAAGGCGTGTGAACTATTTTATAGAATGCCTAAAAAACATCGACAGTAACTAATCAAACTATCTTAAATACTGACAGTAACTAATATGCTTCTTCATTAATATGCCCAATATAATAAGAAAAATTGGCAACTATGCACAACAAGTTATATGCTAAAAGGAAATCATTTAGGAGATACCGAAAATGGGGAGAGTGGTACAATCCCTATCTGACACTTGCTCTAGAGTATGAAGTTGCACAGATTGAAGTATTTGGGAAAATGTTTTTTTTAGAACCACATTTATAGAGGCTAGAAATTGATTCATTGAAGTCCCTCATCTAGCACGGCTTTGGCTAAGGCTAAGTTAGAGTATCTAGAGGGAAACATATCAAGAAGTGTTGTGGGTGGAGATTACATAATGATGGAATCTAGAACAAGGCTGGTTCATATTGCTCTAGGTCATAGCCAAGAAGATTTTTTGACTAGCATGAAATATAAGCTTCCAGTGTTGTCTCCTGTAGATGACAGTGGCAAGTTTATTGAAGAAACTGATCAGTTTGCTGGTTTGGATGTCTTGGGTGATGGAAATGTGGCAATTGTCAAGAGCTTAGATCAATCTCTAAAACATATGACATCTTGTCCCCATGCTGATTCTCAAGTTCAATACTGAACTGATCAACTAGGAATGAATCATTAGTGTGTCTCTTGGTCATTGCATCTACTATAGCTCTATACAACACATAAGAAATATATGTTTTTCAAGAAAACCAATGACAAAACTTGAATCCTAAATAAACTTGTACAAGCTAACACTTACAAATATAAGGCTTTGGCTTCATAAACTTTAAAACATTTGAACTCAAGGATTCTAAGGCTCCAACACAATTTCAATACCCCAATACAACACTCTCTCAAATTGTTCCAACAGTCCAATTCTCTACCCTTTAGGCCTGCTGCATACTTCAAATGGGGATGAATTTGGCTTTTCCCAAGATATGTGACAATGTAATGATGCCCTATGTGGTGTATTACAACATATCATGGATTTCATTATGTTTGTGTTGGATTAGCACAACTACCCTTAACTGGTACCCTATTTTTATGCATAAAAATGACTACTTTTTCAAAGGAAGTATCATCAAATGGCATCCAATCAACCCCAACTCTTGGATAGTGACTTATTACCTCTTCAATTGCTTAATCCCAAAAGGAATTTCTCTCCAATACCTTGCAACATCAAAACCCCCAAACTAGCACTCCCAAACCCTTGAACTAGGGCTTCCTCAATCCCCCAATTACACACACTTCCAATCCCAATTAACAATGGATTCACCTTCACATGAACATTGTTCAATGTCTCCAGTCATCAAATAGACCCCTTGTTCGAGTAGAATGTCTACTGCTATACCCGATCATGCATTTTTAATGCACTATCATGTTGTTGTTTAACTGAGACCTTACAACCAAACAAATGGCTCTATTGGCCATATTACATCAACCCAATGAACAAAATGGTCACTATTGGACTTTATTACAATAATGGGTATCTTAAGGCATACTTTATCATTCTTAGGTGCCCTGCATCACATGCTAATCCACTAAAACTATTTCTAGTCTTCTATGCTAGTATGCACACAATGGACACATGACCTTCATAAGAAGGCTTTCACTAGACCTCTAGAGTAGACAACAAAAGTATGCAAGTAGAACTTAATGATAATGCTACATGTAACATTGACCACTAGGAATCAACATTCTCCTATTAGGGAATGTTACAAGTTACCATTCACAAGTGCAATCCAAACCACAATTGGGAATTTTAGAGATAATTAAGGTCCTAGTTGGGGAACTTGCATATAACTTGGAAGAGGTTAAGGTTTTAAAAATCATATATGGCTATGCATGTTCAATTATAAAAAGTTCATTTCTTGAAGTTTGTTTCATAACATGATTGCACATGCAAGTTTGTTTCCTAGGATGCAAATTGTGAACTCTAGTGCATAGCATAAGATGTGTTTATTCTAAATAAAAAAAAGAAAACACACCTTATGATATGATCAAACTTTTGAATCCCATTCACCCCTTCAAGTGTAGAGATTGGCATGTTCAAAGGAAAACAATCTTTATATACATTAACCAAAAAAATATACAAGTAGGAAATATAGCAAAGACATTACAGAAGACCTAAATTATTGATCTATTTCACAAAAGTAATGCATCGGATGAAGTAAATAAGACATGGAACAATCAAACCAAGCATCCAAAGCTACCTATGTACCTCCACATCTCTTGTCATAGCAAGACAGTGACTATCTCCACATGCTATTTGCTTGATCTTGAGTCCATATAATAACTTGATTGAATGTGGAATAAATAAATCAATGGAGTTTCCATCTCCAAGTCTTCCAAAATCTCCCTTGAAGACAAGGTACAAAAACAAAATATTTATCAAATAATGTTACAATTAATTCATAGGTCAAATTCAATATGGCTGAAGGCACTCATGACTTGATTTAAATTTATTTGTCATATTCTACTAATTATGTTTTCACTCAAAAGCCTTACCAACCCCAACTGTAAACAACTAAATTTTTAATGGGTGAATTTTACCATTTAATGATACAGTTAATTCATATATCATGTGTTCAACCCAGCTAAAGACACTCATGACTTGATTCAAATGTATTTATCATATTCTAGCAACTATATTTTTGGTCTAAAGCCTTACCAACCCCAACTATAAACCACTAGCCTAGTATCCGAATATGTTGTTGAATGATCAGTGCTGCAAATTACAGATGTTATTTTAGAACCATCAAGATCACTTATTATTTTTGGCTTATGGTGATCCTCTGCATCCCCATGGCCTAATTGTCCATCTTCTCCACGACCCTAAGAGCATATAAAATTTCCAACTGCATCTGTATAAAATGAAATAGCATAGTAAGAGCAGCATTCCACATGAAAATATAACATAAGAAAGACATTGAATCTAATTAAAGTACAAGGTTCATCAGGGAAGTTGTCAGCAATTTACACAAAATGTGATATAAAAGAAAAAGTAACCATTACTCAATATCCCATAGCTCTGAAGATTATATATCCCACATAATATATTAGGGAGCATTTCAATAGGGGCATCATTAAAAGTAAATAATCATGTGAAGAATCATTAGGACAAAAAACTTAGAAGATTGGTGGGATTGCCCACCAAGCCTGTGCCTACATCTGGATTGTTTTTTGTTGAAAGAGATTGTGTTTCGTGGACTGTTATAAAGATTGACCACTCTCTTGTGGTATGCTCAAACACTAACAGCCAAAGGTCCCTCACTCAATGCCCCTTCACCATTGCTTCTAGTGAGAACCCTCCCCACATTTCCAAAAACACTACTCAACATGATTAAATAATGTGCAATATTGAGTCCATACAATCACCTTGCTTGTACCAATCTAAGCACTGTTCATATTCTTAGCATCTTAATAAAGCCAGAATAGTGCTAATCAACCACCTAAATAGAAAATTCACAATATAGTTCTACTTTACCTCTAAATTACTGCATCATAACAATGAAAATAGAATAGCCAAAGCATCAGGAATGATTTTTTATTTTTTTTAAATTAGGAAAGATTCACTCCAATTTGAACAACCATATGTTAAGATTCTACATTTTGTATCACTTGCCTGAGTCTAACAGTTGAGAATAAGTTCATCCTCCTCCCTATGGTATGTTCCAATGGCTTGCACATCCACAAAAGTTCCAGCATCTCGAATTTGTAGAATATGAATTGTTTGGTAGTGAATGGACATAATTGACAATAAATCATCATATAAAAAGACTCCCATGTTGTGACCCAGATGAATAAAGTCATTGCAAAAATTTCGTACATCCATGACTTCCCCATCTATCAACCTTCAAACAATGCCAAAGTATGTTAGTGCAAATTTTCCTAGACTGCAATGGGAAACTTCAATCATGGTTATTGTGACTAAATTAGTCATCTGTCACAAGCATATAAATAACTTTTTAGTTCAATTACAACCAAAAAAGATATAATGACTAATGAGTAGTCCCATCTTAACTTAAAAGTATTTTAAAACAATAGTTTCAAAATATAAGTTAGAAAATCCACAAACCAACCTAACAAGAAAAAAGGTTATCTTCTCTATAGAGGGAACTCCATGAATGGCTCCCTCGAATATAGGTGCATCTTGGTCCAGAGCACTTGATGTAGCAACTATACCAAACTGGTGATTTTCCATGTAAAGAAAGAATTCTTCGCAGATAAATTCATTGCTAGAAGAGGAATGGAATATAGATGAGAAAAGTAGCTCTCAAAATTCTTTGCCATTTGGGCTAGATCATTACATTCACAATCCTCACCCCTGTAACAATAACTTAGCCAATGATGTCTATATACTATCAATTCTTGATAACTCCTGTTGAAACATATAAGATAGTTGCCATCACTAGTAAAGTTCCTAAATGAGTGGTCTAGACATTCAATGTCATATATTGTATAGCTTGGAACCAAATTCTCATAAAATTGTCTTGCTCTATGGATCTACAAGAAAATGTAACAGTGTCAAAATCAAAATGTTGAGAGGGAAAAAATATTCTAGCAGCTAATTAAACAACAAATAAAGATCAATGTGAAGAAGAAAAGCCAAAATGGGTCACCAAAATAATGAGTAGGTGTGGTCTTTATATGCCTTATACAAAAACTTAAAAGTACTTAATTCAACCTTTTTCAACCATAACTTTACAGAGCACAACATTATGGAGATAAAGAAAACCTTAAACTTTGTAGCTATAGAATCCTTAACTATTCAGAGTAGGCAATCAAGTGAGCTACTCATTCCTCTGAGGATGAGTGGAAAGCTGCATATGCCCATGTCTTGAAGAATGTTAATCTTTCAAATGCAAAAAGAAATAAACATGATTTATGTCTTCTCTAGATGTCGTGTCTAATTTGCAATAATCTAAAGTTGAAGGAAGTATAACGAGTTTGAAACAATCTAAAATAATCTTAAAAAGTTGTGAGTTTTTCATCCTCAAAGAAAGTAAGCCTAGTAATGCTCTTAATATCATCTTGTCACTTCCCTTAGCAATGTGACTAGTGTAGTGAAGGCTACACTAGGCTTTTAAAGGTGTGTAGGCTTTACAAGTGTGGGCCTATAATACTAGAATAAACTTTAGTAATTATAATCTCAATTAGCTCTTCATTGTACAACTGAAGACAACATAGGAGAAACTGAAGATTCTTGGTAATGGACCATGATTTTGGAGCAATTGTGGGCAATCCATCCAACCACGGTTCCAGAATTTTGACCCCTACTTTATGTTCTCCCTTTCAACTCATAAAAAAAAACTAACCAACATGTTGCTCTGCTTATAAGAAAAATCAGCTTGAAAATTATAAGAAATGGGCCTAGAAGATTCATGTCTATTATTACACCATGTTTTGTGCAATCATTTGTCTTAGCATGACCTTCTAGAGAGACCACACTGTGATTAAATAAGAGAGAAGGACCCTATTTTTACACCATGATGTTCTACTAGTGTTGACCAATTTTTAGGGTCTCTATCATTTCTAGTTTCGCAAGTGTTCCTCTATTCTTGGAGAGCTCAAATTACATTTTTAATGGGTTCTGTCAATGGTTACCATGTTACATGTGTGGCTGCCATTTCACTAAAAGATCAACCTATCAATGGTTGCCATGTTTCTTTGTTGAACTCTCATGTACATGCAAAGTGCTATCTAGTACTATTGCTACAAATCTAGGAACTATTGTTGGTGATCAGAAAATCACATTCAAAAAATGCATTAGCAATGGAAAAACTATAGTGTAGAATGAGAAATGAAATAATGCTACTTGGTTAGTATCATCCAGAATATGTTAAATATTCTTAAAGAAAACATTAAGTATCATTTCATAAAATCATTGTGTATGATATACCTGAAGGATGGAAAGGCCATTCCTAAAACTGAAGCAATGTCAAGATCTGAACTATTGATTACAACTTTTTCTTCTAGAACATGACATGCCTCATTAATTACTAGAAAAAATATCATCTCCACAATTTCTTCGTCTATGATTTTTGTGATCTAATATGAAAATATAATCAAACCTTAATTTTAAATGAGAAAAATTATAACATTGGCAAATAGACAAAAGAAATCATTATTTCTATGTATCTTCTTAAAACAGAGAAAAAGAAACTTGCATACATTATCAGCAAGTGAAAGTCCAGCAAGCTTGTCAGATTGTTCTAGATACTTCTTTAATTCTGGTGCAGGCTTCTCCTTCCTTGAGCCCTAGTAATTATAGGATCCTTTCCCCGCACTTTCTCCTATGAAATGATCTTGTTATCACATGGCATTTTTGATTTTATCATATTTTTTAAACAAAGACTCAAACTGAAGTCAAAACCTTAGTTCCAAAGCTCTATCATTTTAAAAATCTTAAGGGCTATCTTTGCCTTTCTGCACCTTCATCACAGGCTTTATCAAAAAACCTAAATATTCATTCTCACTTAGTAGATCCATACAAAAAAGCTAGATATTAGTTAAATATCCTTGAAAACTCTTTAGTCTATAAGTATAAAGCTTTTATGAAGACTTTGAAGTGGGAATGTATACACAAACATACCATAATCACTAATATCAATGGTACCAAAAATATGGGCCCATAGTAAGATTTTATTAGTAAGAATATTTGAAATCATAGAAAGTGAAAGACTGTGATGGGTATTTAATTTGGCCTGGTATATTAACTACAACACTATCATATTTTGTCAAGTCTTTGATTCAAAACTAATAAAGCTCAAATATCCTTGAAAACCCTTTTGTCTGATAACACATGACATTTTTATGGGGGCTTTGAAGTGGATATATAGACACAAACTTATCATAATCATTATTACCATTTGTACCAAAGATATTCTGAGCATTCACAATATTTGAAGCCATGAGCATTGAAAGCATGTGAAGTATTAGTAGCTTCCACATTATTATATTTCATCAAGTCCTTAGTATCAGAAATAATTAAGCTCAATTAGTCACTAGCAAGTGTTCGGTGTCAAACTATAACACTAATAATTTCATTACAAATAGAGCATTGATAGTTGTATTCTAGGTAGTACGTACAATGAACTTGTAGACAAGGGAGGATCATATTCCTTGACTAAAACAAGCATATTTAAAGTGTCCAATTGTTGCTAAACATATTAGAACAATCAATAACCACCAACAACTAGCTCCTAGCAACTATCCACATGTCAACAAGCAATTATTACATATTCAGTCACTTACAAATGACAAAAAAATAATTTAACTTGCAAAAACTTAGAATGTAGACAAGATAGGGAAGTTGACCCTCTATCTTTGACGTGATAATAAGAAACCCAACATACACTCCCATGTATTGATCACCAACCTTTCTAGTGATTGTGCATGATTACATAGACCTAGACCAACGAATCCAATCCCTGACATCAAGATGAAGTAGTAGCAGAATCGATAGTTAAACATTAATTAATAATCCACAATAACTAAAGTAAGCTAATATGGGAATTAAAAGAGTTCAAACTTAACCTTTCAAAAGAAAATATGAACCAAGATGGTTTATTTATTTGAGTACCACTGTAGGTTGATACAAGAACCTATCCATATCCTTTCTACAAAGGAAGAGCCAATTAAAGATAGTTTTTTGTGCGTGCACCCCCACACACATGTAGCCTATAGACATCTACAGGTGGGAATCAATTTCTATCCCCAAAAACTAATCCACACATTCCAAGAATTTTTGAAAAAACACTACATGGATCATAGCACAAGCTCTTCCTGCCAAAATTTATGATGAAATGTCCAGCTCTTCCCTTGCTACCCAATCTACTAAATCTTATGGCATTGTACTTCTCCTAAATATATGCTTAAAAGGAATGTTGTTTAGTTTTTATGTTAGAAATTGGAAATTTTAAGACTGAATGTAAATTTAATGTGTCCAGTTAATATTCTAAATTAATGCTCTGCTTTGAGCTTAGAGGAAAAGCAATAGATTGTTGGAAAGATTATAAACACTGTAAAAGCTTTTTGCAATTGGGAATACTTCACCTCTAGCACTATGTTGGCGCTAAAAATTGCATGGTCAATTTTCAGCACCATTGAAGAAATTGAGCCTTATAAACGCTTTTTCAATGCCCATATACCCAACTGTACCTTTGAGCCCCTAAGTTGTCTAATGTTTCTAACACCCTCCACCCAGTGTGTTTAAGTGTTCTATAATGATAAACTCTCATTCTGAGTTATTTTGTGAAGTCCCATTTTGAGCAAATTCTAAATCTGCATTTTCACTTGTGTCAAATAGCGACAAGAGGCTATGTTTGCAAGTGAAAATCTCGCACCCAAAAATGTTTTGTGACTTTCTGCTTTGGGAGTGTCTAGTTTCCATACACGAGAACCTATATTTCATATTTTGAGTCGTTTCGAGTTTTTTTGATTAGGTTTTGAATCCCTCAAAGTTGATCAGTTATTGTTTTCATGTTTTTGCAATTATTTCTGAATTCTGGGAAGCCATGTTTGACCCATAATAACTTTTGACCAATTGATTGAAATGTTGAAATTCCTTTTGTGTTGCATAGTAGATGTCAGAGACTTGTCATGTTTCATTTTTCAGCTCTTGAAAAATCCATTTGATCAGTTTTCAAACGCGATTCCAAATGGAATTTCTAAAGTTTTACTGGTGTCAGTATTTGCAGATTGTTTGGTAGCCCTGTTCAGGACATCATATCTCCTAATCCGTGATAAGTCAAGTCAAATGGATTATACTGTTGTGTTGTCCTCTAAAAATACTCCAAGTGTGTCAGTTTGCATGTCTTGACAAATCCATATGCACACTTTTCCAAGTCAATTCTATTTGCCAAAATCACTTTTCTGCCATTATTTCAATTTGCAAAATCCAGGTAGCCCACTTTGAACCTCCGCCATTTGCACCTAGTTATTCATCATGAGCCCATATCATAGATCCATAATGTCCTCATGATAGAGAACTAGTGTCTCAGTTTTCATTTTCCCATGTGCTCATTTGCCTAGTTTTTCGAGCCAAATCCAAACCTAGTTTATGGTTTTTTGACGTGTTTGTTTGCAGGTAAATCTGAGAAGGCAACTTTGACAATGAATATCTTTTGACTTGGAATTCGTCATGAGACGAGATTCCACAGGATGCAAGTGTGCATAACAGAGATTCAATGTGCCAGCTTTCAGAGCTTCATCAGAGGTTTGGGTCAATTTTTAAGGCCAGTCAAGAGACCTCTTGGCGCAAAAGTGATAAGTTGCAAAAAGAGGTGAAATAAGTTTTAAAATGTTAAGAAGTGATGCAAATTGATTGATCCACCTTCAAATCAGTGTCAGATGTTCTAAGGGATCCACTTGACGTTTCAATTGCTAGGAAAAAAAAAAAATTTAGCCGGACCCACTGTGGGCCCGACTAATTACATCAGGTTGATAGGCTTGAGGTATTTTGCTTATCTCTATGGATCAAATGCATGCAAAATATGAGAAGCATCTCGAGTTCAATCACCATCAAGTAAATATGACCCCGTCAACAATACGAAGAGGTAGACATCAAATGGAGAGGTTTGAAGTTTATGGAAGAGGAACAAACAACAGAGACCAAAGGTCACATGCATGTTAGTTAAAGAGTATCCACGTCAAGCTGCAGACCGAGGTGCCAAGGCAAGGAGGTGGCAATTAAATAAAGCCATATCACAATGTTATGATCCTTTCACTTGTTAAACGGTGGCTGGAGATATAATGCTTCTGATGGCTTTGGTTTCCAGGGAGGGTCTGTTTCCTGAAGATGGTGATTGGAGCAACACAGTTAGTAGTGTGTGTCATATGATTCTTGATTTGAGTAACCGGTCACAACTTGAGTTAAAAGCATCATCTTTTATTACTTTGGTCAACTTTCTTCAGAAGATTGTGGATAGATCTCCCTATGAAATATCCAGGGAAGTATAGATGAGTTAGCTTTGACAAAGATTAGTTCGGGTCCATATCGTCCACCTCATCTGCATGGCATATCACAAGCCACAGTCAAAGAGACCATGCCAATAAAAATCCACAGCTGACCAATAAGGGAGCATCCAATAGTATGATCAAGGGGAGTCGATGCATATGGAGCACCCAAAAACATTAATAGATATCACGCATTTTAAAGAACAGTCAATGGCATATCAAGGATGTCCACAATGCAACATTAAAAGGATGAATGTACACATCAATAAGGAGAAGACCCAAGAGCAGTTGGCATGATAAAGAAAAGGAACATTCAATGCCATAGCAGGGGAATCCACCTTAACTCATGCCAAGTAAAATAATTTCTGCGCTAAACAATGGAATCAACCAATGCAAAGAAAATAAAAGCAGCAAGAGAAAATGCCATTAAGGAAGTGCCCATGCAGTCAGCAAGAACACGTCAGGTGGGAGTAGGCGGGGTCTCCATGGCTTAAACTAGAGACTCCATACGCAGTCAGAGCATGCACACAGCAATATAAATGAAGGAAGCTACTCCAGTTCAGAATATACATGCCACATCATAGAAGAAAAGTTGATCATCAAAGGAGAGAAAATGTTGGAGCAAAAGAAGAGCCGCCAAATTTAAGGGAGCAGCCCATGAGTAGAACCATCCACGCAACAAGCTAAAAGAGCCACGTTTTAAAGAAAAAACCAAATGAAGAGGAAGTCACCAATAATAAAAAGAAAACTCACATCAATAGGCAAAGACCCGCGTGAAGTAAAAAAGGTCGCCCATGTAACAGAGCAACTCGCATGAAAGAAGCAGCGACAGGGAGATTAAGGCAGGAAACCCATGCTATAGAATCATAGAGAGACTCACACATTTAAAAGAAGTCGCAGTTTGTAAAAACCATCCACGCATGAAACAAAGATCAAAGCACGTAGATTCAATGCAGGAAGGGACATAGAAAACTAAACATCACGCCAAAGGAAAAGGCAGAGGATGGCTTGAAGGGAAATCGCTCCATGCAAAGATGAAATTTGAAAACATCCGTGCATTTTATAAGAGAGAATATGCTGAGAAGAACCCACTGCATCTTTGGGAATCTCCACGTGCAAGGCAAAGCTATTCATGTGTCAGGGGAGACCCACGAATTGAGTAAAGGAACACGAAGTGAGGAAAGGGAAGCGCCAGGATGGAAGGTAGCTGCAGGGAACAATGTAGAATAATTTATCCCACATGTAGTGGGTGGAAAAAGTTTTAGTTTTTAAATACACTCTCACTCAACGATTAAATGTCTGATGGCAAACAACTTTTAAAGCCACAGGTGCATGAGGAGGGGCACATGGGGCTCGAAAATTGACCTAATTTTGACTCACTGTAAGCCCAGAGATCAAATTCCAAAGCTCTACGCCGCTCTAACTACCCCATATGGTCGAGAGATGGATCTCAAGTGTATTACAATGCTACAGTAGTTCATGCATTGCCCATATGGTCGAGAGATGGATGTTAAGTGTATTACGATGCTAAGTAGTTCATGCATTGCATATGGTCATGAGACAAAATTTGGATGTCCCCAGTGGTATGCCAACATATGGGCGTAAAACAAATATTAAAGTGCTATAGATTCACAAGTGCTACGGGTTCAATGCCAGCATATGGGGCGTAAAGCAAAGTAAAGAAAATATTAAAGTGCTATAGGTTCACAAGTGTGCTCATATGGGCGTAAAACAAATATTAAAGTGCTACAGATTCACAAGTGCTACGGGTTCAATGCGAGCATATGGGCGTAAAACAAATATTAAAGTGCTATAGGTTCACAAGTGCTACGGGTTCACACAGGAGCGTAAGCACGAAAAGAAAATTTCAAAGGGCTACGGGTTCACACAGGAGCGTAAGCACGAAAAGAAAATTTCAAAGGGCTACGGGTACATGAAATGAAGTAATGCATGAAAGCATAAGGGAAGTTCTTGCGCATAAAGATGTAAACAAAATAGGGCTACGAGGTGCATGAAATGAAGTAATGCATGAAAGCATAAGGGAAGTTCTCGCGCATAAAGATGTAAACAAAATTTTTAAGACTTCAAAATTTACGTGCCTGTCCGTGAGAATGTAAAGGGGTCCTACACCCATATGGTTGTGAATGAAGATTTCAAAGACCCTGGTCTTACACTAGGTCGTAAAGACGTAAGAAAAGCCTCCCATATGAGCATAAAGGCTCGAAATGTAAGAACAAAAAGAAAAATTCAATTGCCTCCAGTGCTATGTGAAGAGGAATTAGAAAATTAATTAATATTAATATATTAATTAATTAAAAGTATTTCAAGTGTTGCACAGCAAATAGGGACCTGCCATGTGGCATCACAGGATTGAAACCTAAGGAGGATAGAGAATAAAATGAAATTCAAAGATTTCCACAAAATGAAAAATTTGAAATATTTTGAATTTTTATATAGTTTTGACTATATAATTTTTAATTTTTTTCATTTTAAAGCTCTGATTCAGTCCAGACCTGAGTTTTTCAAATGGCCATGACTGGGGCATTTTTTGTCCAAATTGGGCACTTCAATATACCGTTGGAACTGGGAAGAAGTAAATTTTTTGAATTTGGGGTCAAATCTTGCACAGGTCTTCACCAGTTTGGGCTATAAGCAGTTTTGTAATCTTCGGGGCATTCTCAGTAAAAGGGGCAGAATTCATCATGGAGTGTCAGAATCAGTTGAGGAACCTATATTGATGTCTTTTGATGCTTTAAATGAATTTTGGAATTGTTTTTACTCTTCTTGAGTTCATTTTTAACCAAATTTTACCATTCCAAATCAAGCATCAAATCAGTTATTTGTTCAATCAGATATTTCAGATGTTTTGTGCTTTTGGAGGCATAACTGATTAAAGATTTGATATGCAAGTGGAGGGGAAAGATTAAAAAGATGTTTTTAACCTATTGCGAAGGTTTTCCAACTGGACAGATGTCATGTTTTGATCAGATCCGAGAATGAACTCTTCTCCTATATCTTTTTTGCTCTCATCTTTTGTAAGGGTTCCAATTTTGACTGTGAGACCATTGTTGGTAGAAAATTTTCAGTCATTCTGTGATACCACTTCTTTGGATCCAGAACTATGATTCCACCCTTATTCTTCAGCAAAATTTCTCTTGTATGAACAGCACTAAGAAGGATAATACAGATAGTTCAGATCTATTAGGTGTTTTCATGCTTTCATTTTATGCATAGGGTTGTATTGTTTCAAGAAAATTAATACAAAGAATAGCAGAATTTCATGAGTTTCATTCAGATTCTTGTCTCCCTTTATCAGTGATCTTCAATGTTTTATAATCTTTGAACAAAGAGCTTAAATTGTAGTTGTAGTCCCTTAAGGCTATATGTTATTTTTTTGTTGCTTATGACTCAAGAAGTTATGTAAATGCTTCAGAGAATTAACAAGGTTGCAAGTTTACTGATGGGGATATCATGTAAGAATGAGGTTCAGATTGAACATTGATGTCTATTTACAAGTTGAATAGATAGATCATATATTTGAATATATAAATAAGTATCAAATATCCATATGTATGCATTTGATTCGTGAATTTTCCCAATGGATAAGGCACTGATTAGTTACAGGATCATTAAAGTCTTACTACTGCATATCAGAGGGTTTGTTGAATTCAACATTATTAATCAAATGTTCTTTCCATTTTATGTTGAAGGACCTAAATAGAATGCCCTCACTTAGCTTATGAATATCATAGAATTGCAATTTGCTATTGTAGATCTATGTATTGCATAAGTATTAGGAGATATAAGGGTTTTTATCTGCTTAATAGATTTAGGGATATGTTTTTTGCATTGGTACAGTATCAATTGAATCTCAGGTCTACCCGCCTAGGTTTAGCAGAGCCTGAAGTAGAAGAAGGGTCATGCCTTATAGTTGGCCCAGTGTCTGAAATAGCATGTTGAAAATGGGAGTTAGCTGACCCTAGATGTGTTATATTCTCATTGGGATAATTGAAAACCCTCCAGCATTTTCAAACACCAACATACTATACCAATAATAAATTATTCAGGAAAGTGGAAAAGATTTAGCTTTAATATTGCTGCCCCATGCATTTGTTTTGAAATGAAGATCCAGCTGACTAAAAATGTTGGGAGAATGACAATCACTCTAGAAGAAGTTTACATAAAACTACCATTTCAATATAATTTGTTCCTCCTAACTAGGATAATGCTTGTAATAGCATTGATGTTAACATCAATGGCAAGTTTACTTCCGTTGTTTAGTCTACCTTACTCCCCTTTCAAATGGGATGATGTACAACCCCTTAAGATTTCCAGCTTGGTAGACTTAATTACCAGATCATAACCCTTTTATTCTCTCCTCTCTTAGTCTACTCTCTATCATTGCTACCCCTTGAAACATGGCCCAATATGCACCCAACCAAGCTTCCATCTCCCTCAAGATGTTGTCCTATACTAAGAAGTAAAAAATCTATGATCTATCATAAAAGATAGATTAATATATACCTTAAGAGCAAGAATTTTAAGCTTTGAATAACCATAAAATGTTACTAAAAATAAGTTGAGCTGAGGTTACCAAGGGATGACTCCAACCAACTACATAATAAAACTCAAGGAAGACTCCCCAAAAAAACAAAGTTATTAAAATCCTATACCCATTTATATTGATAAGGAACAATATAAATGACTATATACTAGAAGTGAAGCAGTAGATACTAGAGAAAAATGACCAGTTATGCAAAAAGATAACATACATACAAATAATGGATATATTGTCCAACATGAAAATATACTCATTCGATGCATGGATATTGTAATGACAAGGCAATCAAGAAAGAATTGTTTAAGCAATTTTGTTTGGGCCATTCACAAGTGCAAAAGGAGAAAACCAAAATAATAGCTTAATGAGTAAAACATGGTGGTATAACCCAATTAATAAAAAACAATGTCCTAAGATTCTAGCTGAGAAATCAAATGGTGGTCTTAAATGAATTCTAGATCATCCAAATGCCTTATTGAGGCAGATTTTTCAATAAATGATAGATATCAACCCATCAAATATGTTTTTACTTTCCAACTCACAATCCTTCTTTATCAATAAACTGGCATGGTCCCACATAAATCTGGGCCTAAAATTGACCGATAGCCATCAATTCCCACATTTTGAACCAAAAATGGCCATCATTTCAGCATAACATGAGGGAGAAAAATCTGGGGGTCGATGTCCATAGGTGAAAGTTAAGTCCATTTTATGTGGATATGAGATTTTTAAGTTCTCTTCAGTCTTTTGATTTCAATCTTACTGCTTATCCCAAACCCCACTCCTCGTAGATGGATCTTTTAAAGAGTGATAAGTAAGAAATATCAGCCAAGAATATGATTTTCAATTTGTGATATGTAGTGTCACAAGTGATTTTCTTGCATTGGTTAGGACTGCAGACGAGCACCTCAATATATCCTTGGGACTTTCATCAATTACATACATGGTAATATGATTAAGACTAAAGAAAATTGAACAAATTGTATTAAGGGTAATATGGTATACAAAGGAAAATAATTGCATCAATCTAAAGAAAAATGTGTTCTCTTGGTGTCTTTTACTCTTCTATGTTGGTAATGGTGCACTTTGAAATTCAATGGTGAGGGCAAGTGGTTCCCTTACATTCTTTAGGTGTCATTTTAGTCCTTTAATGAGGCTTCTTTTAGCCTCTCTATCTTCTAAAAATTTTGGTCTTCGTCCAAATTTCCTCATATAGAGCACATCTTCTTACTACGACTATTTCATTTTTTAAGGAGCCTCCTTGAGTATCGCACTTATGCCTTCCTTCCTATCCATGCCTTCAACCAAGTGATGAGGATGATAGAAGATCAAAAATAATTTCCCATTGAGACAACTGGTAGAGATATATTCCAGGCCCTTCTTTCTCATGGATATCAAATATGCCACAAGATCTTCAACATATATATATGTACACCCTCAAGAACCTTTTTCCATTAAGCTGCCCATACTCTCCATGAGCTACTTTCACTCCTTTAGTTCTTAATACTTACCAATGAATTTGTGCCTTCATTATGCAAAACTTCTCATAAAATTATGGATTTAAAGTACAATGGTCAACCATCTTTTCACTACACTCTCCTATGGAGAATCTTGCTCATGTGTATTTTTGCATCTACATGATAGTGAATGCAACAGAAAATCATATTACTTGTGTTTTTTAAGAAAACTTGGTTTCTCTTGATGAGTGGATTTGATTCCTCACTTATTCAAGACCTCTTTACTTGCATTTATCATTACATCTTACTATGAATGTTACTTCAAAGTAATATTCACTTCAAGGGCCTCGTCATCTTGCAACTTTGCAATAAACATGTCACACCATCTTTCTCCTCTTCAATATAGAGTTAACTATTTTGATTGTACCCAAATCAGTGCACATCTTACAAGCTCATCCTTGCAAGCTATTAAAATACTCTCCACAGGAATCCAAACATGAGATTATAATCATTACTAGCTTGTCACAATGAACAAAATGCATTTGTAGCAATGTCCCCTCCCTTAATTCTTTCTTGGTGAGCTTCAATGCTTCTTATGCCATTGACAATTGACCTACAATTATAGTCTCTATGTCTTCCCCACTTGGTCTTATAGATGGCACAAATTTTTTGAATCACCTCTATACTTGCCTATGTTAAGTTGAGAATGAAATTTCAATGCTTTGCATCCTAATGCCTGCATATCTTGCAATGACTGATAATTCTTGCATATAGTAAGAATATATATTTTGTTAGGATAAACCATGGACAGAAATAAAAACTACATGCAAATATAACCAATAACAAAAAATAATAGATCACACAAAAATGAACACAAGGCACCAAGATTTAACGTGTTTCACCCAATCCCTGGGCTATGTCCACCAAACAGCAAGTTCGATCTTATTACAATCTAGTGATTACAACTTGATTATAATTTGTAATCCCTTATAGCTCAATACTACCACAAGAACCAATTTCGCATCACAACATAAAAAATACCCAACCCTAAACCCTTTTATACAAGTATTAAACCACTTTAGGGTTATAACATGTTGGCCATAATCAGCCATAACTTTAGTGGCGAATCTACAAATGGCGAATAGTACCAAAAAAAATTATATGAATGGTGAATAGTACCAAAAGAATTTACAGTATGTACAATACTTATTATGAAGTATGTACAGTACTTTCCTGATCAATCACCGCAATCTAACAATCTCCCACTTGGGGACTGATCAGGCTCCACACTAAACAACAATCTCCCACTTGGAGACTGATCTTGTAGCAATACCACTACAACATGGGGCTCCCACCAGATCAAACCACCCTAGACTCTACTATTTTTTTATTCATGTTCAGTCTAAAAGACCAACTGAAGCTGAAGAGGAGTTCAGCTTCTCCCAACCTTTGTCAACATATCTGTTGGATTGTCATTGGTATGTATCTTCTCCAGCTTTAACTATCCATCCTCCAAAACTGACCAAATGAAATGGTACCACAACTGTATGTGTTTGGTCTTAGAATGCAGAGCTGAATTCTTTGCAAGATGAATGGCACTCTGACTATCTGTGAAAAAATAATTATCCTTCTAAGGATGTCCCAATTCTTCCAAGAAGAACTGAAGCCATATCATCTCCTTGGCTACCTCTATAGCAGCAACATACTCTGCCTCTATAGTGGATAGAGCATTAATCTTCTATAATCTAGAAACCTAGCTCACAGCTGCCCCACCAATAGTAAAGACATAACCTGTAGTACTCCACCTAGTATCAATATCCCCTGCCAAATCTGAGTCAACATAGCCTTGTAAATCAGTAGTAGAGCCCCCAAAGTGTAAACACTTATTGGATGTTCCTCTCAAATATCTGAGAATCCACTTGACAACATTCCAATGCTCAAATTCTAGATGACTCATATACTTGCTAATGACTCCCACTGCATGGGTAATATCTAGCCTAGTGCATACCATAGCATACATCAAGCTTCCTACAGCTGAAGCATAGGGTACCTTTGACATCTTATCCTCCTCTTCATGTATCTTAGTACACATCTCCTTAGTCAATTTCAAATGACCAAGTAAAGGTGTGCTGATAGCTTTAGCATTCTCCATAGAGAAACATTGCAACACCTTCTCAACATAATCAACCTGAGATAGCGTCAATGTTCTGATCTTCCTATCTCTATAAATCTTCATACCAAGGATTTTTTTTTACTGCCCCCAAATCCTTCATAGCAAATGCATGTGCTAACTGGCATTTCAACCCCTTAATATGATCCATGTTAGACCCAACTACAAGCATATCATCAACATATAAACATAAAATAAGGTAGCTATCATCATCCAACCTCTTAAAATAAACACAATAATCTGAATGACACCTGTTATAGCCATGCTCATGCATAAACCTATCAAATTTCAGATACCATTGCCAAGGTGCTTGCTTCAAGCCATATAAACTTTTCTTCAATTTGCACACTAAGTTCTCCTTACCTTTGACCTCAAATCCCTGCGGCTGAGCGATATAGATTTCTTCATCCAAATCACCATGAAGGAAGGTTGTTTTAACATCCAGCTGCTCTAAATGCAAATCTTCAATAGCCACAAGACTTAAAATAGTACAGATAGAAGTCATTTTAACAACAGGAGAAAATATCTCATCAAAGTCAATTCCCTTTTTCCATGCAAATCCTTTTACAACTAACCTGGCCTTAAATATTTTCTTACCTCCTTCCTCTTCTTTCAACCTATAAACCCACTTATTCTATAAAGCCTTTTTACCTACAGGTAACTTGCACAAATCTCATGTCTTATTCGTCAGCAAAGAGTCCATTTCATCTTTCATTGCAGACTCCCACTGAATCTTAGTATCCACCTACATAGCTTCATCATAACTTTCAGGTTCACCAGCATCAGTAAGTAAAATAGAATACAAAGAGGGAGAAAATCTTTGTGGAGGTCTAATTTGCCTCATTGACCATCTACCATTCACTGGTGTGTGTGGTATGTGTTGTTGTAGTTGTTGCACATCATGAGGAATGGTTGGAACAATGGCTTTTGGAGTATCATCTAGCACTACATAATCATCTTGTTTCTTCTCATGTTGCTGCAACAGATCTTTGTACAACACTTTCTCATTGAATATGACATCCTGACTTCTAACAATTTTATGATTTTCAAAATTCCAAAGCCTATAACCAAATTCATTAATGCCATATCCAAAAAAGACACATTTTTTTGATTTTTCTTCTAGCTTGGTTCTATTTTCAGAGTCTATATGAGAAAAAGCTTCACAACCAAAGGTCTTGAGAAAAGAATAACTCACCTTCTTACCAGTCCATGCCTCCTCTAGAATGCCATAGCCCAAAGGAGTAGAGGGACCTCTATTAATCAAATATACTACAGTATTGATAGCCTCTGCCCACATGTGTAAGGGCAACACATCATGTAACCTCATGCTCCTTGCATGCTCCATTATAGTCCTGTTCATGCGTTCAACCACTCCATTTTCCTGTGGAGTCCATGGAATAGTTTTCTATCTATGAATACCATTAGAGGAGCAATAATCTTCAAATTCATGACTACAATACTCACCACCATTATCAGATCTAAGACATTTTAATTTCTTACTAGTCTCATTTTCAACCAAGCATTTCCATTTCTTAAAAGTTTGAAATACATCATATTTATGTCTAAGGAAATAAACCCATACTTTTCTAGTTGCATCATCAATAAATGTAACATAATAATGAGATCCACCAAGGAAAGATACTTGAGCTGGTCCCCATACATCTGTATGCACAAGCTCTAATTTTTGCTTTTTGTTTTCCTTCCCAGTCTTTACAAAACTCACTATCTTTTGTTTTTCATGCACACAACTTTCACAAAAATCCATATTAACACATTTCAAACCTGGTAAAACTTTCTTTGAATGAAGTACTTTCATACCTTTCTCACTCATGTGCCCAAGTCTGTTGTGCCACAGTGTTGTATCAGAATCTACAACAAATATTTGTTATCCCTGCTCAACTGCAGCAATTGTTCTTGAACATTCATTTTTCTCTGAAAAAATCAAAGTAGAAGGAACAATATGACTTGTACAAAGATATAAGGTGCCTACTTTCACACCTTTTTCTACTACAAGGGAACCTTTTGAAACTTTCCAATTTTTATCATTAAAAGTAACTACACAACCCTCATCACCGAGTTGCCCTGCTGAAATTAAATTCCTACTCAGCCTTGGAACATGTCTTACCTCATGTAGTAGCCAATGATTCTCATTCTGCAACTTAATCATAATTTTTCCCTTTCCAACAATTTGACAGGGTTCATTATCCCCAAAATAAACAAACCCAAAATCCCCTTGGACATAATCAATGGAATAACCTCTATGAGGTGTAGCATGAAATGAAGCATCAGAATCTAAAACTTATGAATCATCTACACTTTCTAAAGATAGAAGCAAAGCATCCTCTTCAGATTTCTAACTTACCAAATTTGCCTCCTTGTCTCCATCTGATTTATCTCCTTCATTTTTCTTTCGATTCTAGCAATCTTTCTTTTTGTGCCCTAGTTTCTCACAGTACCAGCAATCGTTTGGTCCTCTTGATTGAGACCTCCTCCCCTTTGACTTTCCTCTTGATTTCCCATGATTTCCAAAGTTCTTCCTCTCTCAGTCATTCTGCCCTTGCTTTGTGCATTCAAAGCACTTCCTTATGTAGATCCACCTGA
Source organism: Cupressus sempervirens (assembly GCA_028749045.1). Taxonomy (NCBI): domain Eukaryota; kingdom Viridiplantae; phylum Streptophyta; class Pinopsida; order Cupressales; family Cupressaceae; genus Cupressus; species Cupressus sempervirens. The sequence goes on along the minus strand of CM053785.1, from coordinate 947,577,249 downwards.
GGATTTCTTATGAGTTTCCTCACTCAAAACAATACCGATCACATCATCATATTTTAGGGTACTAGATCCAAGAACAGAATTACTCACCGCGATTACCAAGCCATTTCAGCTTTCAAGCAAAGAACACAAAATCAAGAGAGCCCTAATTTCTTCATCAAAATTGATACCCACAGAAGATAACTGACTAGTAATAATATTAAACTCATTTAAATGATCTGCAACAAATCCACCTTCTACCATTTTCATATTAAATAAACACTTCATGAGAAATACCTTGTTTGAAGCGAAGGGCTTTTCATACAGTTTCGCTAGGGTTTTCATCAAATATTCTTTCATCTTTTCTTTTTTAATATTAAATGCCACTGATGGTGCCAAGCATAACCGAATGCTTTTGAGTGCCTTTCTATCCATAAGATCCCATTCAGCCTTTGACATAGTTCCCTGATTCTTGGCTTTGCCTTCCAATGGCTTCCATAAATCCTTCTGATATAGATAGTCTTCCATTTGCATCTTCCATAACTGGAAGTTCTACCCATTAAACCTGTCAACCCTCAACTTACCCTCATCTGCCATTTCTCCCACTCAATCATGAGACTCCCACTCAACTGTGAAACTTTCTTGCAGAGTATAACTAAAAAACAACTAGGCTCTGATACCACTTGTTAGGATAAACCATAGACAAAAATAAAAACTACATGCAAATATAACCAATAACAAAAAATAATAGATCACACAAAAATGAACACAAGGCACCAAGATTTAATGTGGTTCACCCAATCCCTAGGCTACATCCACCAAACAACAAGTTCGATCTTATTACAATCTAGTGATTATAACCTGATTACAATCTGTAATCCCTTACAGCTCAATACCGTCGCAAGAACCAATTTCGCATCACAACATAAAAAGTACCCAACCCTAAACCCTTTTATACAAGTATTAAACCACTTTAGGGTTATAACATGTTGGCCATAATTAGCCATAACTTTAGTGGCAAATCTATGAATGGCGAATAGTACCAAAAAAATTTCTACGAATGGAAAATAGTACCCAAAAAATTTACAGTATGTATAGTACTTATTATGAAGTATGTACAGTACTTTCTTGATCAGTCACCACAATCTAACATATTTTCCAATTCCTAATAAATGATTCCACTCTTGTAGTCTTCCCTACCTCACCCATCGTGATAGTTTGAAAAGTGGTCTACAAGTTGCAATACATATAAAGTTCAGGTCCAATAATGATGAATTGTTTCCTCCAATATGTAGATTGACACAAAAGATTACTTTTCCAACAAAATGCACAGTAATACAGATCCCAACAATTGTATGCTTATGGCACATTCTTAGTACTAGAAAAAAATAATGAAAGACTTTTCTTTTGCATGCCTCCTTTGGCTGGGCTTGTTTTTCCATCTTGCTTGGACATCCAAGCAATTAAACATACAAATTTTTATTTTGGTGTCCTTTGCATAATACAAATAGAGGGACAACATGCCAACTTCTCCTCCATAAGTCCACTGCTCCTATTTTTGGAATGATGTCTACTAATTGGTGATGACCTTGACCCTTGAAAAAGACAATTTTGCTGATGTTATCACCATCTTTGGTCATTATTTTCTACAAAGGTCACTTGAACTCCTCTTTGAAAAATACTCTTAGATTGTATTTAGAGCACTCCCTTACCTCCATACTTTTAGCAAACAATCCCTAGGCCTCCAGATGGTGGTCTTCCTCACCTCTATGGGATTGATCACCCCTTTCCACCTTTGCCATTATAGCTTATCTTCCTCAACAACTTAAGCCACTATAGTCTAATTAACTCAGATTTTATTTCACCTGATCTTGTCAAGATCCAAGATATTTGTATCCTTCCAATGACTTGAGAAATTAATTGTATTTGGGTATCATAAAGAACTCAAATGTTTGTGACTTACAAATGAACAGTAGACCTAAATTTTTCATGAACAAACATCAATAAGTGTTGATACACATTTTCCTCCATTATTAATGAGATAAAAATAAGTTTTCTGATATTATTATGTACAAAATGATATATCTTCTTGGCCCTTCAGAAGCATTGGTCAAATTTGTCTCTATATTTTTTACCGATAAATTATAAAAACACCCTTCACAAGCTGTACCTGAATTTGTATCAATTTTTTCAAACCTTAAACCATTTTTGTCTTAAACATCAAGGGTAGACTCTGATGAAATGCATCAACAAGTCTTAAGTGCTCGAACTCATTTATGTTGCCATGTTTTGCAGTTATATCATTTTTTACTTGTACTTGTGTTACTTGCATTAAGATTGTTTATTGCTATCCCAAAAACTCATCCTGTTGTTCCCTGCCATCCTCATCCCAGAAACTTGGGGGGGAACATAGAAAAAAATATATGTTCTCTTTCATAATATATTATGGGTGTCAATAAATTGCATGAGGAATAAATCTCACAAGCTAGCAAGATCCAAATCTGATACCATCTATAATGTTTCCTTTAAATTTTTCATATTTTTCCTCAAATATCAAAAATAATGATTCACAATTATAGCAGCACAATTAATTATAGACATAGTATCAACTTTAGGAATTGCAGGTTTACCAGCATAATTTAATTTGAATATAATATTTAGATTATATTTTAGAAAATATATGACTTATCCATTATATCTGTTGCTAACTATCTCAAATTTGCAATGATCTTTCTTGACTAAAATGCCTTCAATTTGTCTTTATATCTATCTAAACTAGGGGGGTTGTCTACTAACTCGACAATGGAAACTAGGAGGATTTTGTCCTTAAGGGGTTTTGTTCACGGGTTACTAAACCACAGTCCATGCTGAAAAAGGAATAGTCATTTAATATAAATGATATTATCGATTGATGTCTTCTTCCCCTCACTCGAACACTAGTATATAGGATCTTCCACCAATACTTACATCTATCCTAATATCCTCTGGAAATAAATAGTTAATGATGATTTCATTACATTATTTAGTCCAAATACTATCTTTTACTTTGGCGATTTCTTTCCATTCTCTATCTCCTATTCTTGATTTTATTTGTCATTGCTGATATGATTTCGACTTATTTAGCACTTCTAATTCCTTGGTAGATATTGGAAAAAGGTGGTGATTTAGAAAGTAAATCCTCCTTGTCCTATGGCAGATGCTCTCAGTTGCATCCCTTGTCCAAACCATTTTAAAATAAAATAATATTTATATATTTACCAAAGCATATTCAAATAAATTCATAATTGGAGGGTATAATTATATTTTATTTTTGAGGTGAGGGCATTACATCACTAGCAATCCAAGAAAAGAGAAATAGTGAATATAGACTTAGAGCCCACCCACTTACCACCTTCTCCTAGAAAATATGAAGGACCAGATTGGTGGAAAAAAATAGGAGTAGCGTGGGGGAGGTGGATAGTTGATAGAGTCTATCACAATAGGGGATTGAGGGAAAGTGCAAAAGAAAGATGAAATGGCCGCAGTATGGAAGGAGATATGGCATATTCATAGAGCTAGGCTACTATGAGGTGCATGATTAAATCACCCCATCCAATAGTAGGAACTAAAGGGGGTGGATGCTTCGATGAATTCATGTGGATGGAAGGCTATGGGGCTCCAACTATCTCTAGCTCATCTCCCACCCCCATCTAATGGTGGGAACTGGTGAGCATGAAAATAAGTCAATGCTAGTTATCTATAGAGAACCCCGCTTTCTATAGTTCCTATTGAGCCCTATTCACCCTATTAGAAAAGGGAAAAGAGAAACAAGACATCAACTGCCAACCAGAAATCACTTCTAAGTTAGGCTAGGCTATCAAAGCTTGAGTTCTATTCTGACCAGTTAGATTGTTTGAAACTTTGAAGGCTCAACTAGAAATAGGAACCAAGAAACATAATAAAAATGGGCTTAAACTAAGGAATGGTGGTTTCATGGTGTTACAAAAAGCATTTTGGAGTTTTTATAGTTATACATCCAAGTGAAAATAAACAACAAACAATGCTCATATAGGAAAACCTTAATTGCAACATCCTTTCAATTTTAACCCAAGACTTCCCCCGGTTGCAGTATAAAAATATATAAAGTGCAATAGCATATATGTATTTGAAGACTAGTCTAAGTGAAAGAATAGCTCAGGGTTGTAGATTAAAGGGTGCTACAACCGAGACATGTGACAACACATCAATAAGTTTAACTAACAAAGATAGTAACGGACTTCAGTGGTCACTTATTTCTTTACCAGTTTATGCCCATTATGGATGGCCACTTATCACAAGTTAGAAACAATGGAATGTGATTTTGAACTTTAATAACTATTGGTTGTTAACAAAAACAAAATAATCGACCAAACGTATGAAAACATAAAAAATGTATGAGGTAAATACCAGTTTAAGTGCAGAAAGAGCTAGATTCAAAGCCGAATGTGAGAGGTGGAGTCCAGTGTTCTAGATGACGAGACAACGGTGGGAAAGCAAGTGGCACTAGCATGGGTGAACCCAAGGTTCTGTAGCTCCAGCTCCTTCGTGCGCTCAACAATGAAATTGAAAATGATTTTTCATTTTAAAGTTAAACCCATGTTGGTCAAAATTTTGACCAACATGGGCTTAGATTTATTTAAAAAGAAATTTTTCATAATCAACCAAAATAACTATTGGTTGTTAACAGAAAAAAATAATAAACCAAACGTATTAAAACATAAAAAATGTATGAGGTAAATACCAGTTTAAGTGTAGAAAGTGCTAGATTCAAAGCCGGATGTGAGAGATGGAGTCCAGTGTTCTAGATGACGAGCCAACAGTGGGTAAGCAAGCAGCACTAGCATGGGTGAACCCAAGGTTCTATAGCTCCAGCTCCTTTGCATGCTCAATAATGAAATTGAAAATGATTTTTCATTTTAAAGTTAAGCCCGTGTTGGTCAAAATTTTGACCAACATGGGCTTAGATTTTTTTTAAAAGAAAAATTTCCTTCTATAATCCGACCAACCTAAACCTTTTTAATTGATGGTCGAAATGTTTGGTAGAAAAATGAGGTCAAATGTAGTAGTGACATAATTATCATGAGAAGAACTTACTATTGTAACTAAATCTTGATTCATAAAATCACCACAATGTTGAACCTTATCAATGTCTGAAACATTTCTTACTACCATAACACCAAGAACATGCATAACTTCATTTTCAATAGACTCGCTCTTCTCTACACACACACACCCTGATTTGGAATTTCAATCTAATTATTCATTACAGCACAGGCATTTATAAGTTTATTTGAAGTTGAAGCATCTACACCACATTCATCCTTTCTTTCAAACACATTATACCCACAATCATTCATAACAAAATAACCTCTAGTTAATCCATACTTCATATTATTTTCAATATCCCTAGTGGTCACAAAAGCCTGATACAATGTCTATGGTTCTTTATCCCTTAGTAGATAATTCATTTTCTTGTCAAATGCATCAAAATATATAGCTAAACGCATTTGATCATTAGGTGTATAACTCTCAAGGATTTCATTCAGAACCTTTGCAAATCTGATATTAAATTGAGGAACCAATTCATTATCCTCAATGTGAATCTTCAAGAACTTATCATAAGAATTAGATATGCTTACCCGTTCTTCAAATTTCTCCATGAAGGTTGAATGCAACTTACCCCAAGATGAAATAGAATGTGTTGGTAGGAAAGAAAAATAGTCTTTAGCAACACCTTCTAGGGTTTGAACAAATAGTTTCATGTGAACATCTTCATGAGAAATCTCATAGTCTGTAATGCCCCGCCGGGAGATTCTTGGAAACAAGGATTCAAATCAAGTCAAGATATTTTTTTTTTACAAGTATGAATGCACAAGACAACATCATACAGGGATCACAAAGATCACAACGGAAGACTTCAACACAATCCCGGCAACCAACGAATCTCCGAACGCCACTACCAAACTGACACACACAAACAAAGCCAACAATGACAACAACAAGATGAGGGCATAAGAAATGGCCACTCATCAACAAAACACCAAGTTGGGGTAATATGCAGAATCCTGAAATTTGGCTAAGCCTAAAATCCTGAAGCCCTAAAAATTGACTAAGTTTGGATTTCTAAAGCCCTGAAATTTCCTAGAATCCATAACTTATCTCTGAGAGGTCTGAAACCTATCTCAAAAGATTTTTTGCATATATTAAAATATTTCTTAAGTATAAGGAATTAAATATACATCAACTTATACTTAAACAATATATTTTAAACCCCAAGAGACTAAAACAAAAACACAAAAACTCGATTTCAAGAGAAACAGACAGAATTCAAAATGCAACAGCATAGGGTCGAAGAACGCCCAAAAGGATATCCACAACCACTCTCAAAAAGATTGGATCATGAAGAAAAGTGCCCGCTAATGGCACGCGCAGGTTTTTCACAAAAATCGTGCGACACTTTTTACTAAGGGAGGGCGACACTTCTCAAGAAGGCGTGCGATACTGGAAAAGTATCGCGTGACATTTCTCATAAAGCCGTGCAACACTCTTCCAGTTTCGTATGACACTTCTCCAGTAATGTGTGTGATACTTTACAGTATCGTGCAACATTCTTTCTATGGGCGTGCGATACTTTATCAGTGTCGCACAATGCTGAACAAATGTCGCCCATAGAAACACGAAAACACTCCCAGAAGCGAAAAGGACCAAAATAGAGCAAATAACCTCCACACTAGGGAGTACTGGATCCACCAAGGCTCGAGGAATGAACACTCAAGTGCAAGAACAACACAAAATGAAGAACACCAAACCATCTAAACTACAGCAGCAAAGAGCACACTGGAAATAAGCATTGCAGAGAACAAAAGCAACATCGCAATGTATAGAAATGCATCTCAGGAACAAGACAACCAAACTAAGTACGTGGTTCCTCCCAACCGTCAATAGCATCATAAGACCATCGTGGGTCCTAGCCATCCCCCGCGCGTAACATCCCAAGCCACCGACCAAATCGTCAGTACTGTCGTAATAGGGACGTCACTACTAAAAACATGCAATAATAATAGCATAAGAAAATCTAACATGCTAGTGATAACGCATAAGATAATCCTACAGTAGATAACATCACCTATCACATGCTAAATAGCAGTAAGCAACAGATATACTACTAAACCAAATAACATCATCTAATCATATGCTAAACATCATGATAAGGGAATGTGCCAAATAAAATAACATCATCTAAACATGATATACAAGCATCCCAATGAAAGCATAAATCACAAGAAAGCATACTCCAGAACCCGAAGTACCAAGTGAAGACATCTAGCAATGGTCGCACTAGGACAAAAGATCGTCTCTGTACACCGCTCCCTAGCAGTGGTAAAGGTAGCTATGCCTCCCAACCACGTGGCACACATAGGTCCACACCCACCATGCTGATGGAGATAATGATCCAACCACAAACACACATAAAGCACAACATCCAAGGCTAACACTCACGCCAGACAGTATGATGGCTGAATCAAGAACCTAAGACAATGCAAGGAGTAAAGGTCCTGGTCAGATACTCAATAGGCTACTATGTAGGGGCTGACATCCTGGAGAGTCGCTTGGAATCAAAAGGCCCAAGCTCGGATCGTGTGTCCTCAAACTTAAATGGGTGCTCACACATTGTGTCCTCGAACTTAATCGGGTGCTCACACATTTTACTTATCTTAAGTTTTATTAACATTCACACATTTTATTTAGTTATCACTTATTTAAAGCTTCCTCTGCCAACCCATGATGCCATGATCATCGGGCTGCGAGATAGAAGCCCCCTCCAGATGCTACCCTACCCTACCCATGCTCATCCTACAACAAGTGCCCATGGGCATGCATACTCCCATCCCAACCCCAATGATCATAACTTTCGGCAAATCCATGAAAGATCGAGCCTCGCAAGTCACCCAACAAATGTACACGTATGTACTCGTGTGTGGCGCACCACCATCACAAAGATCATGACACAAGGACAGGAATGAGAATATAATGCAAAGAAAACACCCCACTGAAAGCAACACGGGAGGGATGGATTCTACACGAATCCCAAGCCAAAAAAATCATTCACCATGAAATCACTCAATCGGCCTCAATCCGAGAGTATGGATTCTACACGAATCCTAGTTCTCATGAGACAAAAGCAAAGGTCCAAAAGAAATCAAAACAGGTGTCAAATCACTCAACCGAACACAATATCGAGAGTATGGATGCAACACGCCTCCCAATGCAACATAAAAGTGCAAAAGTCATCTAACTAATATCCAAATGGATCATCAAGGTCCACGACCCACATTGTGCCAAGAAAACCTGAGAAAAGAGGGTAGCACACAAAACGAGGTAAAAACTCCAAAAATTTGGAAAACTACAAAATTAAAACCCATTTGGCCTTTGGGTTCAAAAACTCCAAAAATCCAAAAATAAATGGAATCGGACACCGTATGCAAAAACGACCAGCATAACGGTGCAAAACTCCAAACCCTCATCTCAAAAAACAGAGAAATGTTCATACCCGCCCAACTGGGTAGAACTAGCATACAAAAACGGAGGGGAACACTAATTCTCAGCCTCCAAACAAACGGCTACCAAAAATAGAAGCTGAAACGAAGCAGAAACAATAAAATGGGAAAGCCCTACCTCACAGCCAAAAGGGCAAAATGGGAATCTGAACCATAAAATAAATATCCTGCAGAAGTAGCTAAAAATCGTGGCAATCCAAGGTTTCCCCAAGCTGGATCCAACGAGCCCAACCTCGCGATGATCCCACGCCCGTAGCTCCCACAACGAACAAAACAGTAAATCCTCATGAAGAGGATTTTGGGTTTTACTCTCCAACTTTCCAATTTGAAAGCGAGAAGTGAGGAATTAAATTCCTTTTTGGATATTTATTCACTTTTCGAGTTAATAATCGATTAGGGCAAATAACCAGCCAACCTAGTTAAATCCCGAATCGACCCAAACAAAAACAGGCTATTCCTATAAATAGGAATTCATCTATGGCAAAGCTGCCAGAAATTAAAATAAATCAATTAAAAAGCCCGAAAACCCAAAAACACATAAATCTCCTTAACAACTTTCGCGACAATGCGAACCTCTAAATGCACAGACACGCTTACTGGTCTAATCACATAATGCAAATGAGTTCGGATTTAATAATCACCGAAAGGTTTGATTCAACCATTTAATTAAGGATATGTCGACCATACAAGGATGACATTGGTAAAATATGAACGGCTGAATCACTAACTCCATGTCCCATTGCCAGGGATATAAATCCTGCACACTAAACAACACGATCAAGTGCAATTGCATATAATAACATAGTTGAAGCAATAAATGCATTAAATCACCTAATTTAACCATTTATTTAATTATATTAAAATAATCTATTTACATCACTCACGTTCACAAAAGGCATAGCAATGCAGGAATGAAGTAAATAACCATAGCATTAAATCCACCATATAGCAAAATCAAAGGTATGTCCAAATACCAGATAACTAGATAACCAGATATCATCATAAAACACACTGTCATCTCAAAATGGCATCATCATGCAATATGATTAACTAAAAAGCATAGTAGTCTAATATCTATCATACTGAAATCAAAGAGTAACATTTGACCCTCAGGTCATCTCAAATGTAAACATCACATGAGTAACAAATATCTCTCTACTCAGAAATAAAACAAGGTAAATGTCCGCAGCACATAACCAAATAATCCAACAAGAATAATCCATTCTAATTACTTAAGCATTTAATAATGATTGATTAATCTGCATTTAAAAGGCATTTAAAACATATAAACAACTATAGTCATAACCATGACTAACCACTACTACAGGAACCTAGTCCAGTGTAGCATGGTAAAAGAACATAGTGCAATCTCTGCACACATCTCAGGGTAATCACGGAACAACCTCATGATACCACATCGATCCTGGTAACCACTGGCACAAACCTCAGTGAACCAAAAATGACAACATAATCTCAACGATCAGTCAAAAGCATAATCAAAGCAACTAATAAAGAAACATAAATCCAAACACCTCAACGGTGTAGACCACTTAGGGTCACAATCATGATCCATCACAACAAAAGATCAGCAAGTTTGCATCCATCAGGATGACTTACAAAAGTCAAATGGGAGAGGCACTACATCATCCCCCCCAAAGACTAGGCTTACTCCTGGAAGCCTGCAATCCAAGAATAGAAACCAAACACACCAAGAACAAAATCAAAAGCAAGCAATAGGAATGACTCAACAACTCTGTACAAGTCAAACCCAAATCACTCCAACATTCTCCAACCATCATGTTAACCCCCAAATAGGTTAACCACGAGAGAATGGGTGTCACACAGACACAATGTCCTCCAACAAGGAACCTTCTATGCACTAGGAAAAACCAACTAGCCATAAAAATAACAATACAAGGTAAGGAACAAGCCACTCTACCTTGTCAACAGGTACCCAACCACGACATGCACCAACCACATGACCGCAAACTAGGTCAAAACACTAAGAACTTCCAACAAAAGTTGGAATCATGAGGAATAACCATCCCAAACTCCCAAGAATACTATCATATCACACATGATCATTCTGGAATCCACGTAAACTCACCCTTAGAACAAAGAGGATGAAAGTTTACGAGCAAGAGAACACACTTCAAAGGACTACTCACCACCAAGCATAGGAGCACGACACCTCACCAAGGCACAAAAACTCAACTAACACTGGGAACTAGGGCAACACAACCCAACTAGACAAGATATCACCTTCTCACAAGGTTCAAAGACTTTCGTCAGTGGACACAATCACGAAATGTCTGCATACCAACTCACAAGATGGTAACATGTGTCCAACGATACCATGTCCCTCCAGCACCATGCTAGGAAAACTACACCCAAACTACCACTATACTCAATCTCCAGCCTCAAGTCAATGATTTAAGAGAAAGCTTGACTGAGATAGCCTACATGAAGATATAAACTTAGGGAGAAGGATACTACAGAGTATTAGGACTGAGAGGGAGTCTCTCTCAACCTCTGCACAAAATCAGCCCAAGATGCATTAGGGAACTCACAATTCCCCCAACCATCATCATACTCACAAGAGAACACTAATTGAGCTAGTGGCATAACCACACTAGCCTACTCTCACAAGAGAGAAAAGGATACGGAGATGCACCCAAGATAACATCCAAAAAGGAGAATCTAGACTCATCAAAGAACTGAGTCACTCCCAAAAGACAAGGCAACATCAACCCTGAGCAAGGAACGCTCACAAACCACACCACCTCACAAGGGTGGGTCAGTGCAATAGGAAACACAAAAACCCAAGCACGAACTCCAACAAGTACTTAGTAGATTATGAAGACAAGATAACTCTTCTGTTATGAATAACATGAGGAGTTAAACTTCTCCAATGGCCATAAATACGATATGTCATGATTGAATTGGCCTCTACTCAAAAAGATACTTGGAACATCAATCAACAACTCTAAAAGCCATAGCCCCATAGCTGGACTCGGATTGAATCCATTTGAAAAGCGTCAAAAAGATATCGACAAGGACTACAACATGAAGAAGCTAATAGAGACCAAGACCTATGATCTGAGCCACCACTCAAATCAAAACAACAAAGACAAAACCAACAGCCTTGGTCACCAAGACAAGAAACAGACAAAATGTCCAAATCCACACAAGAGCACACATGCCCAAAACAACATAAGGCATGGAATGAAAGGTAATTTACACATTGAAACCATCATTACTTTTCTTTCATAATTTCATTAATTAGACACAATATAAGCACTAATGCACAATGAAACTGAAAGATTTTCAAGCAAGGGTCCAAGAGTCACCATAAAACAAGTACATACCTTTCAATTTCTTTCAAAAATAACATTAAGTTTAATCACCATTTAAACCATTTAGTTACAATAACAACTTTAGATCTAACAAAGACACACTAGCATGTTCTCCATGATATTATCCCTTGTACGTACTACCAGAGGTTCGAGATGAACATGATAGAGTCACAACACATAACTGGGCAGCAGTAAAACACATCCAGAATAGTCATCATGAAACATAATAAAAAGCCCAAATGGAAGAATTGTTGATTCCAACAGTAAGTACCAAAAAGAGCTCATTTCAACAATAAGTCAAATGTGACAACTACCACAAAGAGAGCGATAGATAAAAGTTGATGACTACTCCAAGAGAGGAAAGTACTAAAAACCAATGCTATCCCAACAACATGAGGAAAGTACCTCCAGCCAAATAAAATAAGGCATCAAACAAATCACATTATAGGTGATGACTAAGTACAGTCACACAAGAGGGATAAATCACCACACAATGCTAAGGAATACATCATCCTAGCATCGTTAGAGAACACACTCACACACACCAAGCAGTATACCTTCAGTAATCTCATGCATATGCAGACAACAAAAATTTCCATGCAATGCAACATTTAGATATTCATCCATCTAATACAAATTTCCATGAGCTTAAGAAACAACCAGATTGGGGACTTAAGTCATTAACCCAAGGATGTAATGCAAAACTTCTACTTTGCAATGATTCACAATAACACTCATTTTCAATGAAAGGAACCATTTCATCATTATAACAACAAAATAAAGAATCACAATAAGATTCATTCAGCAACTTACAATCAGGAGAAAACAAGGAAACAATGCACCTACTCCATAGGGAGAAACAAAAAAAAAAGAGGCACACAAGCCAACACATGGACACCAATCAGTGGTTCCATCCAAAAAGGGTCACACAAGAAACCAACCAACCAAGGCACATCGATCCCACATACAAAGCCATGAAAACTCACTTCCTTCTCCACACACTGCTCTAGTTGCATCTACTGGACAAGCAAGTCCATCACGAGTAGATACCAAAGCAACAAAGATCATGAGTTCTCACCAAGACACTCACACTCAACCAACGTAGCAACAACCACAAGGGCAACATAACACAGAGATCCTAATGTTTGAACATGGGCTCTGATACCAGATGTAATGCCCTACCCGGAGATCCTTGGAAACAAGGATTCAAATCAAGTCAAGATATATTTTTTTTTTACAAGTATGAATGCACAAGACAACATCATACAGGGATCACAAAGATCGCAACGGAAGACTTCAACACAATCCCGGCAACCAACGAATCTCCGAACGCCACTACCAAACTGACACACACAAAAAAAGCCAACAATGACAACAACAAGATGAGGGCATAAGAAATGGCCACTCATCAACAAAACACCAAGCTGGGGTAATATGCAGAATCTCGAAATTTGGCTAAGCCTGAAATCCTGAAGCCCTGAAAATTGGCTAAGTCTGGATTTTTGAAGCCCTAAAATTTCCTAGAATCCATAACTTATCTCTGAGAGGTCTGAAACCTATCTCAAACGATTTGTCGCATATATTAAAATATATCTTAAGTATAAGGAATTAAATAATATATTTTAAACCCCAAGAGACTAAAACAGAAACACAAAAACTCGATTTCAAGAGAAACCGACAGAATTCAAAATGCAACAGCATAGGGTCGAAGAACGCCCAAAAGGGTATCCAAAACCACTCTCAAAAAGATTGGATCATGAAGAAAAGTGCCCGTTGATGGCACGCGCAGGTTTTTCACAAAAACCGTTCGACACTTTTTACTAAGGGAGGGCGACACTTCTCCCTTACTGCATGCAACACTTCTCAAGAAGGCGTGCGATACTGGAAAAGTATCGCGCAACATTTCTCATAAAGCCGTGCGACACTCTTCTAGTTTCGTACGACACTTCTCCAGTAATCTGTGCGATACTTTACAGTATCGTGCGACATTCTTTCTATGGGCGTGCGATACTTTATCAGTGTCGCACAATGCTGAACAAATGTCGCCCATAGAAACACGAAAACACTCCCAGAAGCAAAAAGAACCAAAATAGAGCAAAGAACCTCCACACTAGGGAGTACCGGATCCACCAAGGCTCGAGGAATGAACACTCGAGTGCAAGAACAACACAAAATGAAGAACACCAAACCATCTAAACTACAGCAGCAAAGAGCACACTGGAAATAAGCATTGCAAAGAACAAAAGCAACATCGCAATGTATAGAAATGCATCTCAGGAACAAGACAACCAAACTAAGTACGCGGTTCCTCCCAACCGTCAATAGAATCATAAGACCATCGTGGGTCCTAGCCATCCCCCATGCGTAACATCCCAAGCCACCGACCAAATCGTCAGTATTGTCGTAATAGGGACGTCACTACTAAAAACATGCAATAATAATAGCATAAGAAAATCTAACATGCTAGTGATAACGCATAAGATAATCCTACAGTAGATAACATCACCTATCACATGCTAAACAACAGTAAGCAACAGATATACTACTAAACCAAATAACATCATCTAATCATATGCTAAACATCATGATAAGGGAATGTGCCAAATAAAATAACATCATCTAAACATGATATACAAGCATCCCAATGAAAGCATAAATCACAAGAAAGCATACTCCAGAACCCGAAGTACCAAGTGAAGACATCCAGCAACGGTCGCACTAGGACAAAAGATCATCTCTGTACACCGCTCCCTAGCAGTGGTAAAGGTAGCTACGCCTCCCAACCACGTGGCACCTGTAGGTGCACACCCACCATGCTGATAGAGATAATGATCCAACCACAAACACACATAAAGCACAACATCCAAGGCTAACACTCACGCCAGACAGTATGATGGCTGAACCAAGAACCTAAGACAATGCAAGGAGTAAAGGTCCTGGTCAGACACTCAATAGGCTACTATGTAGGGGCTGACATCCTGGAGAGTCGCTTGGCATCAAAAAGCCCAAGCTCGAATCGTGTGTCCTCAAACTTAAATGGGTGCTCACACATTGTGTCCTCGAACTTAATCGGGTGCTCACACATTTTACTTATCTTAAGTTTTATTAACAATCACACATTTTATTTAGTTATCACTTATTTAAAGCTTCCTCTGCCAACCAATGATGCCATGACCGTCGGGCTACGAGATAGAAGCCCCCTCCAGATGCTACCCTACCCTACCCATGCTCATCCTACAACAAGTGCCCGTGGGCATGCATACTCCCATCCCAACGCCAATGATCATAACTTCTGGCAAATCCACAGAAGATCGGGCCTCACAAGTCACCCAAAAAATGTACGCGTATGTACTTGTGTGTGGCGCACCACCATCATGAAGATCATAACACAAGGACAGGAATGAGAACATAATGCAAAGAAAACACCCCACTGAAAGCAACACGAGAAGGATGGATTCTACACGAATCCCAAGCCAAAAAGATCATTCACCATGAAATCACTCAACCGGCCTCAATCCGAGAGTATGGATTCTACACGAATCCTAGTGCTCATGAGACAAAAGCAAAGGTCCAAAAGAAACCAAAACAGGTGTAAAATCACTGAACCGAACACAACATCGAGAGTATGGATGCAACACGCCTCCCAATGCAGCATAAAAGTGCAAAAGTGGTCTAACTGATATCCAAATAGATCATCAAGGTCCACGACCCACATTGTGCCAAGAAAACTTGAGAAAATAGGGTGGCACGCAAAACGAGGTAAAAACTCCAAAAATTTAGAAAACTACAAAATTAAAACCCATTTGGCCTTTGGGTTCAAAAACCCCAAAAATCCAAAAATAATTGGA
Organism: Cupressus sempervirens; assembly: GCA_028749045.1. NCBI lineage: Eukaryota > Viridiplantae > Streptophyta > Pinopsida > Cupressales > Cupressaceae > Cupressus > Cupressus sempervirens. The sequence goes on along the minus strand of CM053785.1, from coordinate 947,561,493 downwards.
ATCGGACACCATATGCAAAAACGGCTAGCATAATGGTGCAAAACTCCAAACCCTCATCTCAAAAAATAGAGAAATGTTCATACCCGCCTAACCGGGTAGAACTAGCATACAAAAACGGAGGGGAACACTAGTTCTCAGCCTCCAAACAAACAGCTACCAAAAACAGAAGCTGAAACGAAGCAGAAACAATAAAATGGGAAAGCCCTACCTCACAGCCAAAAGGGCAAAACAGGAATCTAAACCATAAAATAAATATCTTGCAGAAGTAGCTGAAAATGGTGGCAATCCAAGGTTTCCCCAAGCTGGATCCAACGAGCCCAACCTTGCGATGATCCCACGCCCGTAGCTCCCACAACGAACAAAACAGTAAATCCTCATGAAGAGGATTTTGGGTTTTACTCTCCAACTTTCCAATTTGAAAGTGAGAAGTGAGGAATTAAATTCCTTTTTGGATATTTATTCACTTTTCGAGTGAATAATCGATTAGGGCAAATAACCAGCCAACCTAGTTAAATCTTGAATCGACCCAAACGAAAATAGGCTATTCCTATAAATAGGAATTCATCTATGGCAAAGCTGCCAGAAATTAAAATAAATCAATTAAAAAGCCCAAAAACCCAAAAACACATAAATCTCCTTAACAACTTTCGCGACAATGCGAACCTCTAAATGCACAAACACGCTTACTGGTCTAATCACATAATGCAAATGAGTTCAGATTTAATAATTACCGAAAGGTTTAATTCAACCATTTAATTAAGGATATGTCGACCATACAAGGATGACATTGGTAAAATATGAACGACTGAATCACTAACTCCATGTGCCAATGCCAGGGATATAAATCCTACACACTAAACAACATGATCAAGTGCAATTGCATATAATAACATAGCCGAAGCAATAAATGCATTAAATCACCTAATTTAACCATTTATTTAATTATATTAAAATAATCTATTTACATCACTCACGTTCGCAAAAGGCATAGCAACGCAGGAATGAAGTAAATAACCATAGCATTAAATCCACCATATAGCGAAATCAAAGGTATGTCCAAATACCAGATAACTAGATAACCAGATATCATCATAAAACACACTGTCATCTCAAAATGGCATCATCATGCAATATGATTAACTGAACAACATAGTAGTCTAATATGTATGATACTAAAATCAAAGAGTAACATTTGACCCTCAAGTCATCTCAAATTTTAAACATCACATGAGTAACAAATATCTCTCTACTCAGAAATAAAACAAGGTAAATGTCCGCAGCACATAACCAAATAATCCAACAAGAACAATCCATTCTAATTACTTAAGCATTTAATAATGATTGATTACTCTGCATTTAAAAGGCATTTAAAACATATAAACAACTATAGTCATAACCATGACTAACCACTGCGATAGGAACCTAGTCCAGTGTAGCATGGTAAAAGAACATAGTGCAATCTCTGCACACATCTTAGGGTAATCACGGAACAACCTCATGATACCACATCAATCCTGGTAACCACTGGCACAAATCTCAGTGAACCAAAAATCACAACATAATCTCAATGATCAGTCAAAAGCATAGTCAAAGCAACTGATAAAGAAACATAAATCCAAACACCTCAATGGTGTAGACCACTTAGGGTCACAATCATGATCCATCACAACAAAAGATCAGCAAGGTTGCATCCATCAGGACGACTTACAAAAGTCAAATGGGAGAGGCACTACATAGTCACCCATTAAATCATTGAACAATTCAACATGATGACTAGCTAAAACAATATGGTCCCCATTAAACTTAGGAAAACATTTTCTAACATCGTTAGGAATGAAATTCAAGAAACCATGAATACCATAAAAACATAATGGCATATACTGCTTGGTAGAAATAGATCTAGGAACTTTACTGACTGGCTGCATACTAGATGAAATGAAACTTGACATTCTTGAAAGATACAAAACTCATTCACCAAGATTACTTTCAGTACTCATTAATTGCAGTAGATTTATACCCTTCTACCAATCTCAATTTCAAACACACTTCACAAACTTAAATACAACTAGCTGAAATTGATCCAGTGAAATGTATAAAACTTATCAAATCATTATCCTCTTCTTTGTGCTAAATTTCACTTAACGGAGAATACACTTTTCACAATCGACTTTCATGACAAGAAAATACATTAAAATGAGAATACCTCAAGATTTGGATGGCTAAAAGTTCTTTGTCTACCTTCTACAATAGCAGACCCAAAGTTTTATCAAATCCTTACTGAACCTTTTGAATCAACACACCACAAATCTTGCAACCATTTAGATGTTTCAACCTCTTTAGATCTGTTCTTCTCCTGTAGAAACTAATCATAATTCATGCATAGAACTACACTGGTACAAAGATTAACTTTGAGTCACCACTCACATTAACTGAGACATGAATTGCATTAGATTTGAATAGAACTACAAACCGATTTGAAACAACAACAGGTAAAAGAAACCCTCTTCAGATTTATCTTGAAATTGAAACTTTTATATAGAGCTGAAACACAACTCTCTCAACATCATCAAATCAGGACTATACTTCTCTTTTCAAACAAGAATTTCAACAACAAATTTAGATCTGCCCCATAATGTACTAAAAGCCCTCAATAGAATACACTTACAATTAAATACTACTGGTTGCAAAGATAGAGTCGCCACTCACCATTGTGAGAAAAGATTTTGAAACACAAATTACTACTGATCTAATTCTGAACCAAACTTTAAACATGAAACAAACTCACAGATCCTCAAATATTTTGAAAAGAGAACAAGATACTGATCAATCCTTTGACTCTGAAACTTTATAACAACACTTTTAGAGACTGAATTTATTGAATACAAACTTATGGCATTCATAAAAACACAATTTAAATCCAAGTCTCACAACATACTACCATAAAGGGATAAAACTTACTGGGGTGCATGAAATCTTGCATACAAAACTGAATATGCACAATGTATTAGAGATTTCCAACTCCTTATCAATGAATTCTTTCATAGACTCCCCGGCAGTGTCACCATTTTGTTGGTGTTTGAAAATGTTGGAAGGTTTTTAATTATCCCAATGAGAACATGACATATCTAGCTGCAGCCAACTCCCATTTTCAACATGTCATTTTAGACACCCGGCCAACTATAAGGCTTTGACCCTTCTTCACTTTAGGCTCTGCAAAACCTAGGCAAGTGAACTTTAGATCCAATTAATATGGTACCAGTGCAAAAACATACTCTTGAATCTATTCAAAGTAGATAAAAGCCCTTATATCTCCTAATGACCTATGCAATAACAAAGAAATGCAGTAGCAAATTACAACTCTATGAAATGCACAAGTTGAGTGAGGGCATCACATTTAGGTCCTTCAACATGAAGGGAAATATAATTTGATTAATAATGTTGATTTCAGCAGACCCTCCAATATGCAACAGTAAGACCTAATGATCCTGTAACTGATCAGTGCCTTAACCATTGGGCAATTCCATGAATTAAAAACATACATATGGATATCTCTAACATATTCATATCTTCATATATCTAATCTATCTTTTCACCTTATGAATAGACATCAATGTTCAATTTAAACCTCATTCTTGCATGGTATCCCCATTAGTAACCTCACAACCTTGTTGATTTCTCTGAAGCATTTATGTAACCCTTTGAGTCACAAGCAACAATGAAATAAAATACAGCCTTAAGGGGCTGCAACTACAACCTAAGCTCTATGTCAAAGATTGTAAAACATTGAAAATTAACTGATAAAGGAGAAAAGTTTTAAGCTAAAACTCAATCATCTGCTACTCTTTGCATTTATTTCCTCGCAATTAATATAGTCATATGCATGAAAAATGAAAACATGGAAATACCTAACAAATCTGAACTATCTGTATTAACCTTCCTAATGTTGTTCATACAAGAGAGAATATGCTGAAGAAAAATGGTGTCACAATCAAGGGAACACATCAAAAACTGGAACCAAAACTTGGTATCATAGTAGTGAGTTGTTTTTTCTCAAAAAATTGGAACCTGTACAATGAGAAAGAAAGGGAATGATATAGAGGAAGGAATTCCTGGATTGAATCTGGAATTGACATTTGTCCACTCAAAATTCCTTCCTAAGAAGATGAAAAAACCTCTCTTTCTACCTTCCCTCTTCAACTTCTTATCAGATCCCTTTTTCAATTTTCTTTCAGAGGCATCAAATATCTCAGAAACATCATGATGAAAGATCATAACTAATTCTGAGGTAAAAGGTAAAAATCAGTTGAAATGGCCTCAAGAATACAAGAAAACTAATTAAAATCAATTTTCTTCACTTTTATACTTCACCAAGCCTTTATATTTGCCTCAAGACCAATTTTGATGATCAGTGATGAATTTTGGTCATTCTACTGAGGGAGTCACAAATTAACTTATAGACTGAACCAGTGAGCACCTATGCAAAAACCAACCTCATATTCAAAAAATTCAAATCTTACCAGTTTTGGTGGTATATTGGAGTGCATATTTTTCCTACAAGAAACCTTTAAAATATTAACTTTAAAAATGTCCCCTTGGTATGAAACTCTAGCTTGCAATTTTAAAAATTCAAAACATTTAACAATCTCTAAAGTTTACACTTTAGAAAATATTCCCACTTTTGCATTTTTAGTTATGAACATGCAGAGTCTTTTGAAAAAATAATTTAAAATTATTATTTTTTACTCTTCAATTTTTTCTTTCTTCCTTGTCAAGCTCACTGGCTGCTACATGGCATCCCCTAATTGGCTGCCTTGTTACTTTGCCATCGCCCAGTCACTACCTACCTCGACATCACCACCTCATTTCCACATGGCACTCTATTATTGGTTGAATCTAACATCTGCCTCGTTAGCGCTACCGAGACTGACTGCCACATGTCATCACTACATTAGCCCTCGTCATGTCACTATAGTTAACCATCATGCATCTTCCCATGATAAGATAGTGACATCCACATGATCGAGACACATGTCACAATCTACTTCCATCTAAACTCATTCATCTTTCATCGAATTTCTAAATTTTTCGGTGACTCGCTATGTCGCTAGTCAAAAATCCTAGATTTCTTGGCTAGCGAGCTAGCGAGGCGCCAGATTGTTGAGTTTTCTGGCAACCTCGAATAGGCTAATGTCACCTTGCTTATTATGTGTATTCTGTCAAAATTAAGGTTATTTTGTCAGGTCAAAGGTGAGGTCCCCAAACATGGGCCAACGACTTACAAAACTCGTGTGTCTTAAGACACAATGCATGTTGTGTGGATTCACATTTAAACATTTAAAATGTCCCTCCCATGAACAATATGGGATATATGATTCTTCATGCTATTGCTGGTCTTTACTGGCTAGCATGGGATCTTCATCATGGAGACTTCTATTTTTGTTCTCTTCCTTGCTGTGATTTCTTCCATTAGTACGATTATTTTGATTGGGAGCAGCTTCTTCATTTGAAAATGTTTATCTTCCTTTTGATGTGGATGAAGAAGATGAACAAGGATGAGACCCACTACAATTGGCTTAGACCCTATTCTAGCATCGTCTGGGTACTCTAGATGCCAGAAGACAAGAGGCACAATGTCAAGAGGAAAACATGGCTCCTCCTCCTCTTTAATGCCGCCTTAGGCAATATAACTAAGATCACTTTGTTGTTTTGGTGAGTACTGAGAGTTTAAATTATCAGACCAGTCAAGATCATTTTGTAAAATCTGGACTAGCACATTATCTTTTCCTCCTTTTTGCCTTACATGGGCTTTACTCTATTTAGCATCTTATTCCTTCATCGAGCTCCCTTGTTCTTTTACTGTAGCTTCCTTTTCTTTTCAACGCATCCTTTGCATACGTTGACTATTCCATGACTATGGCAAGATGAGTGGGACTTAATACTACCTCCTCTATTTTTTAAATGCTGCTCTTGCTTAGCATTGCAGATGGCTACTTTTGCTCAACCGCCTTCATTCTTAAAATGTCTGCTTCTCAATCTTTGAAAATGTTGGGGTGTTGTTGTTCACACATGGACCTCTACTCATGAAGGTATCCTCTACTTATGGTGTGGGATTTCTTGCAAGTCATGAGCTTTACCTAATGATGTTAGCTTCTTCTTTGGACTAACATGATACTTCCTCTATTATGGTGCATTCCTCTTGCAAGGTAGCTCTCCTTTCTATGATTTGGGTTCCTCCATGTAAGGTGAGCTTCCTGCTAAAGTCATCCCCCTTAATAATCTTTGGCATTTGTTGTTATGATAAATCTAGCAGCTCCATATTGGAATTGGGGCACCATGGTCTTGGACATCATATCTAGTTTCATTGAGATGAGGGATCAATCAAACAAATCCCTTGCCTGCATAATGCCTAGTCTCACTTCTAGAGTAGTTGTCAGCATGTCCTTGATTGAATATGTCAGTGATGTACTGTATTTAGGCATCTCAAGAATGCAGTAGTTTCCATTCAATATTTGTAACTTTGACTCTCCATCAAAAGGAAGACTTTAAATAAGCATTCCTACAATGTAATCATCCAAGAGCCCAAATATTGACCTTCTCACTTAGGAGCTCCCCTTTGCAAAGATCCCACATTTTTGGAGTTTGATAAGCTGGAGTTGTGTGCTTCTGAATGATATCTTCTCCAATTCACATTTCCTCAGACCTTTCAAATTGTTTGTGATTTGAGGATGTGCTACCAAAATCACATAGCTTCCAAAGTCCATCAGCATCCATTAAAACATTTTCCACTTTCAAATCCCTTCTTGGATTTAGCTATAAGAATAGCATTGATCTTCCTTTAAACAACACCCCTTTTTAGTTCTCGTACCACTGAATGGCTTCTCCCTATCATTTCTTCAGATTTGAAAAAGGTGTTATATAGATGGCTCGTGTTTGCTCCTCCTAGACAATACATGTTCTTCATATGGAATCTTCTCCGTGTAGAAACACATTCTTCAAAAAAAATAACTGGGCCCTCATCTCTAACTGCCACTTTACTAATTTCTTTGCACTTAAATTCCATTAAGCAAGTAACCTTTTGACTTTATTTAAAATAACAAAAAGATTCAAATGCAATCAACTTTGATAGATACGTTTAAATCCACATCTCACTTTTTTACCATGTAGTAACTCTGAATTATCCCTTGAGCATAGGGTCATGCTAATCCCATACTTCCAAAGTTCAAGCACAGAAGCCATCTTAAATTCCTATTGGCTGTCACAAATCTAATGAATTTAGTCGAGCCCAAAAGTGGGTCTGGCTAAAAAAAAAATTGTTTTCAAATACCTGAGTCATCCAACTGATCCACCAAACTTCTCAAACTAACTGAAAACCAATTCAACTTCTGAATTATCATTTAAAACTCATTTTTCATTAATTTGCAACCTGTGAATTTCATGTCAGGAGGTCTATTGACTAGCCTTAAAAATTGATCCTAACCTTTGACCACGCTTTGAAATATGACCCACTAATTCTTTGTTCTACATTCTCCTACCCTGTTGAATCTTGCATCATGATGAATTTGGGGTCAAAAGATATTCACTGTCAAAGTTGACCTCTCTGAATTACCTGCAAGTAAACAAGTCAGAAAACAGCAAACTGGGTTTGAAATTGGCTTTGAAAACTAGGCAAACTGACACGTGGGAAAATGAAAACTAGGTAATTGGTTCTCTATCATGAGGAAATTATGGATCTACAATTTGGGATTATGATGAATAAATAGATGCAAATGGCAAGTGGTCAAAGTGGCCTACTTAGATTTGGCAAACTGGAAACATTGATAGAAAACATTTTTTGCGAATGGAATTGACCTAGAAAAGTGTGTGAATGGATTCATCAAAGATTACAAACTAGCACACTTGTATTATTTTTAGAAGACAATATAGGGGTAAAATCCATTTGATCTAGGAAATCATAGATCTCAAGTTATAACATCACGGACAAGGATTCCAATCAATCTGTACTTTATGACACTAGTACAAAGATACAAATTCCATTTGGAATTGCATTTAAAACCTAACCAAATGAATTTTTTAGAAGCTAAAACTTGAAACATAACAAAGTCTCTGACATTTAAAAAGTAACTCAAAAGGATTTTCAACATTTTTTTCAGTTGTTCAAAAGTTATTACTATATACACTAAGGGCTTGAGGGATGGGGGGGGTAAGATGCAAGGATAGCAAGATGGTGAGGGAGGGCTAGGATGCACTTAAAGGGGAGCACATGGATTGTGCTTGTTTAGCACCAATAGGGAGTGGACACTTGTCACAAGGAGGATGGGTGTGAGAGGATAGGATAAAGTTTGTTCAAAGGCTTCATGAGGGTGGTTGAGTATGTAAGAGTCATAAGTGAGGATGTAAGAGCCATTTATGGCTTTGTAAGAGCATTCATGGTTTGGTGGTTGGGATATTTTGAGGGGAGACTTTGGTTTGGATTAGGAAAGTCTTAAGCTCATTTAGGATTGTGCAAATGATTAGGGGATGGGTTAGGCTTGGGTTAGGATTAGATTAGGGATGTTAGAGATGTGCAAGTGCATGGCGTTGATGAGGGTGGGTGAGTTAGTGGCTAAGCTTGGTTAATATGGGTGGATGGGGTGGATTAGGCTAAGTGGAGGATTTAGGATAGTTTAGGGGCTATTAGATTTGAGGGTTTTATTTATTAAATAGACTTATTTAATAAATGAGGGTTTTGGAATTAGATAGGAGAATATGATTTAATTGATAAATGATGGGTTATTTGATTTATCAATTAGGACTATAGATGATTAATTAAATTAATCAGCTAGGGGATGGCAAAGGATTAATTAAATAGGAATTTAATTAATGATGCCTTTAGAGATAGCTAAATAGGATTACCAAAGTGGTGTCATCAAATTTAGGTGTCTACGTTTTGCCCCTCTTTGACATAGTGTTGAGACAACACTATTTCAAAGAAGTTCAAATGGAGATGACACGAGGAAGATGTTTAACAACAAGGTTGCCCTATTCTTAGATAAGAAGAGGAGAGACTAGACTTAGAGATGCCCCCTCAAGAAGGTGGTAGAGAGAGAGAAGACGAGGCTCAACAACTTCTAGAAAAGCATAAAAATTTGAGACGAGCAAAGACACAGATTGGCAAAGAGAAGGGGCTGAGTTAGCTCAAACTCTCACTATGGGAGAATGATAAAGGGAGGTCAGATGCACAAGAGGAAGTAAGAGTAAGATGATCCAAGATTGGGGGGAGGACGAAGGAGTGGAGCACTATAAAAGGAAACTAGGAGGAGGGGAGGGGTGATGGGAAGATAAAGCTGATGCAACAAGGTTTTAAGGGTGGAATAGATGGAAGATGGGTTTTGAAGATCCCTAAGACTAGGATTGTGGATCTCAAAAGATGAGGCTTGGTGGATTGATTTGATGGGTGGATCCCTAAGACTAAGATTGTGGATCCCTAAAGTTAAGAGTGAAGATTGATTCAAAGAGATACTGATGCATAAGCTGGGGTAGGAGAGATAGATGTTGGATATGGATGGGGGATAATGGAGATGAAGGGAATCCATTGAAGCTTTTTGAGCAGGGGGATATTGTAAAGAGAAGTACCACCATGTAGTTGAGCACTAGAGTTGCTTTAGGACTATTGGTTAATTGCCAAGGTTACCAAGAACATCAAGGTCATGTCACCAAGCATCCAGAGGACTAACAAACTAACTCAAAACAAATATGCAAGGGTTGTCTCAGCATCACACATGAATCCTAGGAGAATCAGAGTGGGAACGATACTAGGTAACCCACAAGCAGAAGAGAAAAACAAACAAAAGACCTAATCTAGACCTTGCACTCGAATTGCCCCATTTGTAGCACACCATGATATAAAAGATCATGGAAACTGTGAGGAGGGAACAACCCAAATCACTTGGAAGAGATATGTTAAGAATCATGCTTGAAATCTTGAAAAGAAAATAAATCGAAAGAAAATGTAAATCCATAAAAAAGTTAACCTTTTGCCAAAGAGATCGGTTGGACTGGATGTTGACAAACCAAGATTAGACGAGAGGAAGGATGCATCCTGCAAGGATCTATCTATAATATTGAGGACTAGGATGAGCTGGGCAAGCAGAACACTTTAGGACAACATTTTACAAGGGATCTCGTACAAGGATTCACTAAAGAACCTAACCAAGAGAACTGCAAGTGATAATCAAGCAAGAATTGATGTGAAGAGATGAGAGGTATACAATGGTACTAAGCAAAGGACTTGTGTGCAAGGAATATACAACTAACAGATCAAAGGATGTACAAGGGATTGCCGTACAAAAGCTCAGCATGATAGGATAGCAGCAGGAAAGATAAAGATGAAGAGATAGTGGATGAAAGGTTTGGGATGAGAAGATAGTGGATGAAAAGCTTGAGATGGGGGAGGTACAAGAAAAGTGTGGGATAAGGAGATAGAGGGGATGAAAAGCTCAAAAGGAGAAGATGGTTTGTGAAAAGCTTAAGATAGTGGAAATAAGAAGCTCAGGATGAGGAGATAGCGGATGAAAAGCTTAGGATGAGAAGATAGCGAATGGAAGCTTAGTATGAGGGATAGCTAAGGGCTAGATACCAATGACAAGGGATATACTAGGTGATGGAAAGATGGAGGTAATTTTGGGAGATGCAAGGATAGATGAAAAAGGGAATAGTGGATAGAGGGATTTGGGTAGAGGAATGCAAAAAGATAAGGATGAAAAAATGGACATGACATAGTCTCTAAGGAATAGAGTGCCCCCAGTTATAATGAGGTAGAGGATAAGGAGGATGGGTGGATGAGGCTAATGGAGGGATTGGATGGATGAAAGAATTGGTAGATAAAGGATAGGTGGATACAAACATTGATGGAAAATGGATGTCAAAGGGATGACCAAAAGCATGTATCTAGTGGTAGACTTTATTTCTATCAAGATCCAAAGGAGGATGGTGGGTGAAATGGATAGGATGTGGTTGGTATGGTGGGATGAGATGGGTATGATGGGTGATGGAACATGCCCCCAAGTGTATAGAGCATTTGGATAAAGGGATTACACATGACACTTGTTCACCAAGTTTTCACCATGGTACTTATCCATGGCACTTGAATTGCCAAGTTTTCACCAATGGATGATTTATTTATTTTTTAAAATTATTTTTATTATTATTATTTTGTCTTTTTTGATGCATTTTTACTCATAGATGTTGGTAGGATGGATGGAAAATGATTGGATTGAACAAGTGGAATGGTGGGTGGGAGTTTGATAGATAATGGATGGGAAGACATAAGACTTGTGCGTAAATGGATGAGGAAAATGGAAAGATCATCATTGGCACACACCTTGAGAGGTGATAAAGTAGTGGGAAAGATGGTGTTGAGCGAGGTTGAGGAGAAAATGGAGGAAAAGAAATATAAGGACTAACAATAAAGTTGGAAGATGGAGGATGGTAAATTTAGGATAAGAAGCATATGGACTAAGAGTGGATTGGGGGGATGAAGGATGCATTTATGAGGATTTGGATAAAGGATGGATGGATGAGGCTTTTTGAGTAGCATGAATGGGTGTCGATTGAGATTTTTCTTTCAGATGCATTTATTTTATGAGTATCTTGGATATCCACATGAGTTTTGACATTTGTAGCTTGGGCCTTTGTGGCCTCTTGACTTTTTCTTTGATTTGGATCAAATGTTTCTCTTTTTGAACATGTATTTTAGAAGGGACATGTCGAGACTTGGATTGTTGTAGATTTTTGGATTTATACTTTTTTATTTTGGCATCCAATATTCTTATATTATCCATGGTATGGGAATGAGAGCATGGATGAGATGGAGGGATAATGGATGGAGTGATAGGGTTTAAAGGTTGGAAGGGATTCAAGGGTGAGTGCCTTTGATGATCTAGCTAGTGGATTTGAGGGGATGGAAGGATAGATTGGAACATAGGATATGGATGGATATAATTACCCAAAATGGATGGAGGGAATGAAGGATATGGGCCCAAAATAGAGGGAAACAGGGAAGGTGTAGGTCCCAAAATGGAGGGAGAGGATAAAGGATTCATATTAGGTATGTAAGGACCCAAAATGGATGGAAAGGGTGTGGAGATTAGATAAGGGATATATGGACCCAAAATGGGGGGTTGGAGATAAGGAGTAGGATAAGGGCCCAAAATAGATGTAGAACAAGATGGATGGGAACTTTGGGGTGAAGATGGAAGGACTTGGGACCATGCAGGAATAGAGGGGATACCAACATCTAGAGATACACTTTTATTTATTTCTTTAATATGATGTTCATTATTTGGAACACAAGATGTGAGTACTAGCTAAAGAGGTCAAAGCTTCATATATGATAGTTAGTTCTTCTTCAATGGATCTATCATCATGGATTATGGGATTTGTAAGAGCATGAAGCAAAGGGGATGGAAGGAGAGGATCTTGATAGGGATGGGTTGATGGAAATGGATCTTGAGATGGAGTAGGTATGATCGTAGGATTCAGAGATGGAGGGGATGGTAAAAGTGGATCATGGAGGGGAATAAGTGGGATGGCAAGATCTTCTATTATGTCAGGGGATATTTCAACATGCTTTTGGACAAGATCTTGATAGGAATGGGTGGGATTGGATGGTATGATAGGAGAAGTATGGAGGGTCTTTTTCAGTGAGGTAGATGGATGGGTGGGAGGTTTTGCAATGGGGATGAGCTGATGGGGGAGGGACTCATGAGGTTCATTATATGGGATTTGGGTAATGCTAGGAGGAGGAGATGTGGATGGGATTTGGAGGGATTCAATGGATGGGAGGTAGGAGATGGAAGGGGTTTGATAAGTGGGGTGGATGCGATAGGGATGGTCGCGATAGGAAAATGTAAAAGGAGTGAAGGGGGTGGGAGAGGGAGTTGCTTTGGGCTTCCTTGTAAAATTCCTTGGAGATGAGTGTGTTGGACTAGGAGGAGTAAGGGGATTGGGGTGATGCATTATAGAACTAGGATTGGTTAGAGGATTTGGAAGAGATTGGGATGGTGGATTTGGACTAGGGATGTAGCTACTAGAATTGTTCTGGAATGGTGGAGGTTGGGAGATGAAGGTAGAGGAAGATGGAGGTATGACTGATGTATAAGAGGAATATGTGGGCACAATATAAGGAGGAGGTAAGGATGAGGATAATAATGGATTTCCCTTGTCAAAGGCATGGTAAGGAGTACTAGTGGGTATGTTTGGAGGAGGGATGGAGCAATTTGGAGGAATGATTGGATTTGGGAGGATATTGGGAGTAATATCTCTAAAGCTTTCAATATATCCATCATAGTCGATAAGATCATCATCATCATTGGAATAGGATGACATGGGAGAAAGGACAATGCGACCAAACTCATCATGATAGGGTTGGGATTTCATGTTTTGATGATGAGTTGGATGGGGATGGGGTCTTGCATATGGATGAACATGGAAGGTCATGGTTGGGTTTGGATTAAGCGCAGATTTTGGATTGGCTGATGAAAGATTTCCTAGGGAGAGTCAAAGCTGCATGATAGACCTAAGGAGGATTGGCTGGAGATTTTTGGCTTTCCTGTGGATGGAAGACTTCAAGGGTATGCTATCAAAAAGTGAGAGTTTTTCTTTCCTATGTGCAGGATTGGTGGCTTTTAGTATCAACTTGAGGATAGACAAATGATCCTATGGGCATGACACGAGATTGACCACTTGTGGATCCCAACCTTTAGCTTAAGGTGATGAGGGATGACAAGTGACAAGGCTAGATTACCCTAGACAAAGCTTTTTCAAAGGGATAACCTTGGGGAGATTGAGGGATTTGGATAGATTGATTTGGATAGCAAACTTTGGCAGAGAAACAACAATTCCTTAAAAGCTTGGGTGATTTTGGATTGGGTTGCTAGCTAGCTAGGGGGATGATTTGGATGGACTTTAGATTTGGGATTGTTCTAAAGCAAAGAACTAGATAGATTGGGTTGTGGCGCGGGAGCTTGGATGATTTTCTAATGAGGCAGTGACTATGCTAAGTATGCCTTGAACAGGGAGATTTTTGCTTTTCAGGGACTTTGACCAAAGTTGGAAAACATTCATTCAAAAGCTATGAACAAACAAGAAAACAAAAGTTTGGAGCAAGCACGTCAAACATACCAACATCCTAGGAAGCTTTCTATAAGAATGAAATTTGGTTTAGCTAGGGAGTCATTGATATACGCAAGGTACGTGAGGCCCAAATCCATAGATGAAACCAAAAAGATGTCACACAACTGAGAGGAGCGGTAAACCACTTCTCCTCTTTCACTTCTCAAGGGTATAAAGTTCCTTGAGGCTTAGCCTAAGTGACAGAATTTTGATCCCAAGAGAGGTGTCTTTGGATTCACCTCTTGATCTTTATACTCCACTGAAACGCTGGAGTTGAGGTCATCCCAAGGGGTGATGAAATCTCTAAGAAGGCCTCCTAAAACTAAAAATAAGGTTTTGGATCCTAGTCTTATGCACCCAAGATGGCCCGCAATGGGGACAAAGGGAGAGAAGATTCAGATGACCTTGGGCTAAAAAGCAGAGTTCTTTCACCAACTGATTCTTAGATTGTCTGATCTATTGAAAACACAAGTGATTATGATATAGATGTTCATTTCCAACTTGATAGCATCATCAACATAATGGAAATCAAGAGATCATCAACATAAGAAATGCGAGCGTCATTGAAATGTGTCAAAATCATGCAATGTTCATTGATTGTTAGGCATTCAAGATTGAGTGAATTCTTTTTAAAACCCAAAGTTGAAGTGTGAGGTATAGCAATGATTAATTGATCCTTGGCATTCAAGATTATTTTTTTTGTTGTTTTAAGTATGCATTCTAATAAAAAATTGATTGAAGATTGATTAAATGACATTCATTCAATGAGAGATGTGTTTAAACATGCAAGTTCATTCTAAGAAAAACCTACAAAAAACATGATTAGGTTTGTCGCTCCAACCTGCAATGCTACAAAAAAGTGATTTGATTAGTCACCCAAAAATCCCCAAAATCAAAGCTTAACTATGGGAAAAAAAAATTAACTTTTTTTATTATTTTTGATATGCGTAACAATGCTTAGAATGGTCCATATCCTACGGATACTCTTTTCTTTTCTTTTTCTTTTTTTTTTTTAATAAATATGATTATGGTTTGATTATGAGCTCAATGATATGATGATAAAACCTATAGAAAACACGTTAGCATGAAACCTGCAATGAAATACTATCAAAATTTTGAGAAAAACAAATTTCAAAATGAACCCATGGGTTAAGAACGCGTTCTCGCAGGTGCGAAAATGTGAGAACTGTCAACCAGAACGCGACAAAGTTGAAGCTAAGTTTTGGTCTGAAAGGCAAGGTGATCTCATGGGTTAATGCAGTGATCTTGCAAATTAATGCAGTGATCTTGTAGTCGCGATAATGTAGAAATAGTCAGCGGGGGTGCGAGACAGAAAACTGGTGACAATAAAAATTGAGGCCGTGGGTTAAAAGGTTGCAGAGCGATCCCATGAAATAGCGATCCTACAGGAAAATTTATGAGCATTCCTGCAAGGGAATTCTTCTGTGAGTTTGAGAGGTCAACAATAGAAATTGGATTAAAATTTTGACCAATTGAAGGTAGCATTCCTGCAGAAAAAAATATGCGATCCCACAGGTTTAGATAGCGTTCCTGCAAAAAAAAATTGTAGTGGGGATGTAAGAAAAATTTAGGATACATGGCAAAAGCTGTTTGGTGATGAACTACGAACTCTTGGTTGCGGGTTCACATTCTTGCCAGCGAATGGCCGCGTTCCCGCAATCGTGGGATCGCGTTCTTGGGGTTGTGAGATCTCAAATCAAGCTAGTTTTTAGGTGCTCAAAAATGAGAAATGTTTAGATGGTTGGGAGCGGGATTTCTAAAGGATGACCTGCATACTTGCAATAAGATCAACAAACTTATCACAAAAACACACAAGAAAACAAGGTTAATTTGGTTAGTTAACACAAAAAACTCAAAAACATGATTAGATAAACCCAAATGTGGGGTCCCACTGGACATGCCAAAATGTTTACACTAATATGTTAGCAAGAAACATTGATCTAATTAGAAATCAAAGCATTAACTAAAAAAATTAATATAAACTTCAAGAGAGACAAAGTGAGATCCTCAAATGAGAATATGAGCCATGGATAGGCTCTCTCAATGAGGATGATCACTTGATGTATGGGTGTGTCTATTTGATATGGATCTATGCTCAATTTCTTACTCAATTACTTCAATGTTGGAGATGGATAGTGGAAAATTGATAGCCTTGTGAGCTCTCAATTTGGCATTATGAGGGTATGGTTGATGGCTTTGTTTCTCAAAATGGCATTATAACTTTACTTGATAGATTGTGTCTAAAATGGCTTGGGAGGGGATCCAATTTATAGGCTAAGGGCTTAAGGAATGGAGGGGTAAGATGCAAGAATGGCAAGATGGTGAGGGAGGGCTAGGATGCACTTAAAGGGGAGCACATGGATTTTTCTTGTTTAGCACCAATAGGGAGTGGACACTTGTCACAAGGAGGATGGGTGTGAGAGGATAGGATAAGGGTTGGTCAAAGGCTTTATGAGGGTGGTTGAGTATGTAAGAGTCATGAGTGAGGATGTAAGAGCCATTTATGACTTTGTAAGAGCATTCATGGCTTGGTTGTTGGGATATTTTGAGGGGAGACTTTAGTTTGGATTAGAAAAAATTTAAGCTCATTTAGGATTGTGAAAATGATTAGTGGATGGGTTAGGCTTGGGTTAGGATTATATTAGGGATGTTAGAGATGTGCAAGTGGATGGCATTGATGAGGGTGGGTGAGTTAGTGGCTAAGCTTGGTTAGTATGGGTTGATGGGGTGGATTAGGCTAAATGGAGGATTTAAGATAGTTTAGGGGCTATTAGATTTGAGGGTTTTATTTATCAAATAGACTTATTTAATAAATGAGGGTTTTGAAATTAGATAGGAGAATAGGATTTAATTGATAAATGATGGGTTATTTGATTTATCAATTAGGACTATAGATGATTAATTAAATTAATCAGCTAGGGGATGGAAAAGATTAATTAAATAAGAATTTAATTAATGATGCCTTTAGAGGTAGCTAAATAGGATTACCAAAGAGATGTAATCAAATTTAGGTGTCTACAATAACATCTCAAGTATGGCTTCCCAAAATTCTAAACATTTCATATCAGCATGACATTGATAATTGACCAACTTTGAGGGATTCAAAACTTGGTCAAATGGACTTGAAATGACTCAAAATCTGAAACATGGGCTCTTAGGTATGGACACTGGACACTCCCAGAGTGATGAGTCATGAAAAATTTCTAGGTATGAGATATTCAATTGCAAACATGGCCTCCTGTCACTGTTTGATACGGGGTAAAAATGCAAATTTAACAATTGCTCAAAACAAGATCTTACAAAATAGCTCGAAATGACAATTTAACATCATGGAACACATAGAACCATTAAATGAAAGGTGTTAAAAAATTAAACACCTCATGGGGCTCAAAGGCATAGCTAGGTACAAACTCATTTAAAAGCATTTATAGGGCTCAATTTTCTCAACAGTGCTCAAAATTTGGGCTACAATTTTGAGTGCCAATAGTAGACATTGAAAATGTAAAAGATGAGATGAATAAAGCATGGAAGAAAAAAGAGGATTGTAGTGCATCAAGTACAAAAGGGATCACTTCACCCAATGGGTCAAGTGATCACACCTCATGAAACTAAGTAATCAAGAGATATGTGTCACTGATATTTATAAAGGATGCATCATACATCTATTGGTAGTGGGCCAGTCTCCCTTGTAGGATTTGTGGCATGGATTAACTGCCTTCTATGGTTCTATAAGACTATTGGTTGTATCTGGCATTAACAATTTGATCTTTTGGTGCAACGACCACCTTGTCCTTTCTAACAATTGGTATCAAAGCTTGATCATAGGTTTGAATCTCATAGGCCATGGTAAGTGACACTAGAAGGGGGACTTTTGATAGTGGGCTAGCATCCCTTGCAAGATTTGTGACATGGCTTAACCACTTGATGTGGTCCTATAAGACTATTGGTTGTATCAAGCATTAACAGGTTGATCTTTTGGTGCAACAAAAACCCTATCCTTTCTAACAACATCAGTTCCAAGGATGTAGTTCCAAAAATATTACATAAGCATGAATAAATATGTAAAGTGTTATTAGGAATTAAAGAAAAATCTTTTAGTTTTTGTTGTAATATCTTATTGGAAAGAATGCTTTTAAGAGGGGGGGTGAATCAGAAGTACTAGCTTTTGACCTATTTTAAATCCTTAATAACATATCTTTGAAATGAACATGTATGCATATAAACATTAAGCAATCATGAGAAACAAATATGCATCACCACATAACACTTGAGATTTTGGTAACTTAGAAACCCTCCAAGAATAAGAAGGTAAAACTTGGGTGAGGATGATACCTACAAAATCACTGCAGTAATAATGTTTGACCACTTCTGATGATCTGCCCTATTAAAGGCCTGCCCTTTTAAAGGCTTTACACTATATCAATAGTGACCTCGTTAAAATATTTACAAACACTTTACATGAAGTGTTACCCTGTCAAAGGATTTAGTCACTAGTTTAAAGGATCTACAAAATAGCTGTTAAGCTAACCTATCACCATAAGATTTCCTTTCTAATACAATGGCTAAAGAGTTTTAGGTATAATAAACTTGATAGCTTACAATCCTTGATTGTTGAATAGAGGCACTTGATCTGCTTTCTTCATATCTTGATCCTCTGAGATCTGATACATGTTTGTATCCCCTACTTTTGTTCTGATTAACTGAATATTTTTAACTACTAATCTCTTCCTCTAAGTCTTTTTATACTTCACTCTGAAAATAGTTTACCTTCCACACCTTCGTCCCTCTTCATACAATGAGACTTAGTCTTCCTTATAAAGACATTCAAAGACTTAGGGTTAGATGTGGATCTATGATCCATATTGAATCTCTATTTTCTCTCATTCCTTATACTTCTATCATTGGTTGCATGCATTTTCCATTTTTCTTTTTGGCTGCATGTAGATTGCATAAGAAATTTAAATGATTTGATCTTATCACTTAAATCTTTCAAGATTCGTCATATGTCAGCCATGAAAATGGTTTACATCTGAGTTTGTGAAGTTACAAACTCATATGCTAATTCTGAGTTACTTAGCAGTTACTGCTTCCTGATGCTCGACACCTTTTGTAACTTGGCTCCTATATCATTCCTATCTTGCTTGGCATTGTTTATGACTTGGCACCTAAATATTGCTCGGCACTTGTATCATACTCGACATTTGATCTTCACTCAACCTCTGAAGGCTACTTGGCACTTCATGATCACTCGACACCTAATGACTTTCTTGACACGGCACAACCTATGGCTCGGCATACATAGTGTACTTGGCTTTATTGTAGAAAGTGGTTAATTGTGTTGGCACTCAAGTGTCAAAACCATTCTTAGACTAACAATATCCCCCTTTGACATGAGTGTCAAAAACACTTAACTAAGCATTATTTATCTAATCTTATGAGTATGTTCACTGATCTACTTGGTATATATACAAAGGTTTTTTTTTTAAAACTTGGATCAAAATGTTGTAACTTACAATATATACCTCAAAAATTATTATAACTCCCCCTGAGTTGATAATGCCTCGTCATATCATGAATTCTGATGTCTTGTGAATTCTGATGTCTTGTGCCATTATGCCTAATGTATTATAACTTCATAATATTCACAATATTATCTCCCCCTTTTTGATACAGATGTTGAAAGGTCCTAAATAGTAATGCCATGCTTGGCCAAAATATCTTATTTACCTCAAGGAGTATTTGGAGAGCTGCATCCTAGTTATTTAAGGCAATATCCAATGATTTATGTTGGATGGCAAGCTCTGCTGCTAGATCAACAAGTCTTTCATGTGTAGAAATGTTTGGATCCTTCTTCAAAACTGTTTCTCCACACATTTTATCCTTGTGTAATACTTCCAAGTGAGGAGTAATGGAGGCTTGGATTTGCATCAGCTTTTCTTTGATAGTGGCCTCTTTTGCTGATAATGCAACTAATTCCCTCTGAGTGTGAAGTGTTTGAGAAAATTTCTTTTCACTCTGTGTAGGATCTGAGGGTAGTTGCTTGCTAAAGAGCTTTAATTTACTCTCAAGGTTCAAAATTTTTGGATTTATTTCTTGTGTGAACCGGAAAAAATCACACAATTTTCTATAAAGAGAAAATATTTTCCCTAATACACTCTTTACATTTTCCAATTTCTTAGCTAGGTCAACCTATCCCAAAATTATGTTATTAGCTATTTTCTGGTTGACTTTGCCTACAAACTTCTTTTCTAACCATTCCATTAGTTTGACATTAGTATCATGGTCTTCATTATTCAGTTGGTCAACTATATTAGATAGTTGCTCAAGTATTGGCCTGTTTGCATTCGGAGATTGAAGACTAAAAGCATCCATGAATATATCTTTTATCTCATTCATTTCCTACTTGTATTTGTAGTCTTTCCTCATTGTCTCTTGTCACCTTCTCTTATCTAATGCACTCTATATTTCATTCATCTTTTCCTCATTTAAAGTGCTTGAATCATAATAGGGTATTTTAATTTCTTCATCAAGTTTAGGAATACCATAATGAATGGTCCTGGCTACCCTAGTAGAACTTGAACTTGGTGTACTGACATGTAAGGTCATTGTTTCAGTACTCAACTTATGACTGGGTTTGGTGGGAGTTCCTATTTTTGGTAATTCAACCAAAGTTTGTATTGTAGACTCCTCTTTATCTTGTGTTTCTTCTTTGTCCTCTTCTTCTTTCTTGGCTTCTTCTTGTGTTACTACTGTTGGAGGTGTACTTGTTGTCTGAACTGTTATCCTTGTGACTACCTCTATTGTCGCACTCAGCTTCTAATGAGCTTGAGTGGCTATTCTTGGTGGTGATGGAGGTGGTAGAAATGTGAGCCCAGTAGTTTGAATGATTTGAGGTGGTTCTTGTGGTGACACCTTGGCTTCTTTGAGTTTGTCTACTAACTTTTGAAGATTATCCACACAGACCAATATAGGACTTGTACACAATTGCGCTTGTAGAGTTGTTTGGTCAAGGGTCTTAGTAAGATCCTCTATAGTTGATGGATTGATGTTTTGACATGTGGTGTCAACAACATCCTTAATCTTTATGATCTCTGCAGGTGTGGTAGTGGAGTGAGGTGGGCTAGGAGGTGAAAGTTGTGTGTCTTGCACACTTTGCTATTCATTAGTACCTTTATCTTCATCTTTTCCTTCCTCCTCTCTTTCTTTCTTGTTTTCCTCTTCTTCAACCTTTTTTTCTTTTTTATTCTCTTCTCTCCTCTTCCTTCTTTCCTTTGGTTTAGTAACAACTTCCTCTTTGTATACCTCTTCAAGGACATCTTCAGTTGTCTTGTACAAGTTTTTCCAAACTCTTGTAGTTCTATGTACAACTTCTTCAATTTTATTTTGTAGGATGGAGAATGCCCTATATTTAGATGTAAACCTTTTACTATGCCTTTTGACTACTTGAGTTACCTGTTCCTTTGTTAAATCAGGTAGTAGGTTTGCTAGGGTTGATTCCCTCATCTCTTTCTCCATTATTAGACAGAAATGCCATCTATCTTCTATAGTTTTAGACAATTCCTTTGGCAATTGTCCATCTAGTTCAAGACGTGTATACTTGAACTGTGCCATTAATGCATAGACTGATTCTTCTATGCTATTGTGTTCCCCTCTACTGAACTTATTGATATCAATCTTTTTCATTTCACTTAAATCTCCATTCCTAATCTTCTCACATAATATATCAATTGAAGATTTAGGAGGATGACTTACCTTTTCAGTCTAATCTTCTTCATCAGTATTAGGTTGGGCCACATATCTTTTCCTTTTCTTTGGCTCTTCTTGTGCCTTTTTTACTATGTTCTTCTTCTTTGTGGCTTCCTCTTTCGCCTTTTGGGTAGAGGCCCTTGTTGTGGCTCTAGTTGTTGGCTTCTTAGGCATTTACATGGTAGCTTTCTTTGGTGAAGGCTGAGAAGCAAGAGGTGTCTTTGTCTTTCTTTTGATGACTCTACCTTTGATGGGTGCCTTCTTGGTTTTTGCTTCCTTGGAACTCTCATCTTTATCTTCAAGTGGCTCTTGTTCTGGCTCACCTTCTTCTTATCCTTCACTAATCTCTTCTGCTTTGCCTACTACACTTGATTCTTCAACACCAAATTTCTTCTTTAACTTCTTTACCAGGTTGTCCTTTTTCTTTACTGCTGTGGTTGTCTTGAGTTCTGTAACAACTCTTGATTTGATAGTGTCATATGTTCCAAATGCCTTGGCAGATTTGTCCATTTCCTCTGCAAGTAATGTTGTGATGGCTGCAGAAGCTTGGTCAACATCAAGCTCATATCCCAATGGTCTAAGCCATCTTGTTCTTGGAAGGACTTCTTGAATGTAAGTATAATCAATATTAACAAGAAAACATATGTCATTTACATGCTTTTCTACCAGTGAAACTAGTATTCTCATTCTTTTCTTCATTTTATTTTTGAAATCATCAAAACAGATAGACATTTGATCGTCAAAGTTATCTCCCATTTGTGCAATGAAATCATTAATTTGATCAACAATGGTTCTATTCTGACTCCAGTTAATTTTTCTAAATGAAGGGAATTCCTTCATTGCATAGAAGAACATACAAACCAACACTGAACCAAATTTACACTGTGCTCCCTTGGACTTTCTAATAGCTCCAAGATATTCATTGATCTATTGCAACAAGAGCTCTGCAAGGTCATAGGTGTGGTCTTTCTTTACAAGCTTATATGCCACATCCACTGCTATGTAGGGTACACTATTTAACCTACTAGATTGGTAAAACTTATGTGATATGATCCTTACAGCAAAGTCTAGAACGGGATCAGTTATGGTATCTATGGTCATACCTCTCTTGTTCCATTTTGTGCCCTTGTTCTTCTCAATTGTTTCCTTCTTTTCACTTCTTAATGTCTTTGGCCGATCTAGGGTTGGAAAACCTATAACCCTATGAAACATTTTCTTAGTAATTTTGACTAGTCCTTGTTCTAACTAGAATGCTCCATCATGGATTCTGCTGAGTATTATGTATATCCACTCATTTTTTAATATTATTGGGAAAACTAGGGCTTTGGTTAAACCCTTCTTTTCTATAACAGAAAACTCATCTTTTAGGATACCATTTTCACAGAGTTTTTCATAGGCATTAAAGATTTCCAAATCTCCTATGGCTCGTAGTTTACAATTATAGCACTTTCACACATCCTGAACCATAATGACTTTCTCAAGGATGGCAGATAGGGCACCAGCGGGATTGCTTTTGTATACAACTTTTAGTATAGGTCTAAACTCTGGTTGTTTAACCTAATTATTGACAAGTTGAATCTCATGGCTTACTATCCCTTGGGTCATTTTTGAACTAGACGCCATTTATTTCTGAACTAGGGTTTAACAATTAAAGCAAACTTCTCAAACTGTAAAACTTGGCACCTAAGGAAAATACTTGGATAAATGCTTAGGTCACTTGAGTAGATGCTAAATCGCTAGTTGAAAGCTTGAAAATCATTTAGTTGTGCTCAAGGTAATCGCTCTTCATTTGAATGTCTCAAGAATGAATCATTTTTTTCTTTTAAGCGATAGAAGAAACTTTGCATTTAATGCATTTTAGTACATGCATCTGTCACTTGGCTTCCAAATGTTTTTCAACTTGGCATCCACTCGATAGCTATACTTACTCAACATCTACTTATTTTGTTAATAACTCAGCTTCCAAAGTAGTTTCACTCTACATCCAAAGACAACTTGGCATCATCTTTCAAGTTTAGTCTTAGCATCTTGTCTTATGCAAATTTATACTTTGTAGTGCTTCTTCATGGTTTAGGGCTGATGTGTGATACTTCCTTATGTATTAGCCCTATAGGCTTATCTTATGATTAGTTAGATGAGAAATGATCACTTGACCTCATGGGTGAAGTGGCCCTTTCATAGGATGTACTTGATCCATCCTTTTTTTGCCATGTCTTCTTCATGTTTGTTCTTATGTGTTCCACATCAATCTTTTCTTTTTACTTATTTACTTTAGTCTTGGGTGCCTTGGCCTTTGTTGGACAATTTTTGCTAACAGGTCCAATTTTGAAGCAACTGAAGCAAGTAGTCTATTCAACCATCTTTTATAGTTACCCTTGAAATGTGTTCTTATGCAATTTTGGGGTATATGTCCATACTCTTGACAATAGTGACAACTGTACTTGGTGTTATAATCCCAATGGTAGTGACCTTAATTCTCTTTTGCTGGTTGATTTGATGTCCACATAGGCTTTGATCTACATTCAAATGCCCTATGTCCATATTTCTTGCAATTATGACAATGTCCATTAAATCTCTATGTCCTTGGGACTTTGGATCTACAATCTTGTGTCATATGTCCTTGAATGTTGCACTTGTGACAGTAATTCTTGCTCTTGGGTGTGTTTTTCTGATTGAATCTTCTACTCCTGCAAATATCAGTAGTATGTCCCTTTTTATTACAGTAATGACAAATGGGTTTAGAATGCTTACCTTTGTCACTTCTTTGCTCAACACACTTTGATGATTCACCAACTTCAGTGCTATTGTATCCAAGTCCTGATGTATCATGGGTGGATCTTGGGGATTTCAGCAACTGTTCAAAGTACTTTTTGGCTTCACTTGACTTTTTTAGATTCTCTGCTACCTCTTTTTCTCTGTTCAATTCATTCACCATTTTTTCATTCTGCATCTTCAAAGTAGAGATCTCAATATCTTTCATATTGAGTTCATGATGAAGGTTCATCATTTGGGCAAGTGTATCAATCTGCATGTTTGACATCCTTGTTAACTCAGTACATGTTTCTTCAAGTGTGTTTGCAAGATTTCTTTTGTCATCTTCCATCATGACTTTATCCTCGACTACTCTTTTCTTTTGTTTAGTAATTTCACATAACATTATGGCCTGCGATTCATGTTCCATCTTCAGAGATCTTATTTCTTCTACTTGAACTTTGTTTTTCTCCATCAATTCTGCTATTGCTGCATCAAAATCTTTAGTGTCTCCATTGGCAAACACTTGTGTGGTATCAATCTCCTTGTAGTGTATATCATTTTCAACTATGGTTGTCTCCTTTCTTCTTTTCAAAGATTTTCTTAATTCCACTCTAGCTTCCTCTACTTTTTGTAGAGTGAGATGCACATCTATCACCTGGTTCTCAATGATCTTTCCAAGTTTGAAAACTTCCATCTTTAGATTTTTTCCTCCAAGCTGTTAGGCTCCTTCTTGAGAGAACTTTCACTCTAATACCAATTTTTGTAATATCTTATTGGAAAGAATTCTTCTGAGAGGGGGGGTGAATCAGAAGTACTAGATTTTGACCTATTTTAAATCCTTAATAACATATCTTTGAAATGAACATGCATGCATATAAACATTAAGCAATCATGAGAAACAAATATGCATCACCACATAACACTTGAGATTTTGGTAACCTAGAAACCCTCCAAGAATAAGAAGGTAAATTTGGGGTAGGGATGATACCCACAAAATCATTGCAGTAATAATGTTTGACCACTTCTGATGATCTACCCTGTTAAAGGCTTTACACTGTATCAATAGTGACCTCGTTAAAGGATTTACAAACACTTTACATGAAGTGTTACCCTGTCAAAGGATTTAGTCACCAGTTTAAAGGATCTATAAAATAGTTGTTAAGCTAACCTATCATCATAGGATTTCCTTTCTAATAAAATGGCTTAAGAGTATTAGGTATAATAAACCTGATAGCTTATAACCCTTGATTGCTGAATAGAGGCACTTGATCTGCTTTCTTCTGATCTTGATCCTCTGAGATCTGATACTCATTTCTATCCCCTGCTTTTGTTCTGATTAACTAAATATTTTTAACTATTGACCTCTTCCTCTAAGTCTTTTTATACTTCACTTTGAAAATAGTTTACCTTCCACACCTTTGTCCCTCTTCATACAATGAGACTTAGTCTTCCTCATAAATACATTCAAAGACTTAAGGTTAGATGTGGATCTACGATCCATATTGAATCTCTATTTCTGCTCATTCCTTATACTTCTATCATTGGTTGCATGCCTTCTCCATTTTTCTTATTGGCTGCATGTAGATTGCATAGGAAATTTAAATGATTTGGTCTTATCACTTAAATCTTTTGAGATTCATCATATGTCGGCCATGAAAATGGTTTACATCTGAGTTTGTGAAGTTACAAACTCATATGCTTATTCTGGGTTACTCGGCACTAATTACTTCCTGATGCTCGGCACCTTCTGTAACTCGGCTCTTGTATCATTCCTATCTTTCTCGGCATTATTTATGACTTTGTACCTAAATATTGCTTGGCACTTGTATCATACTCGGCATTTGATCTTCACTTGGCACTTGAACGCTGCTCGGCACCTGAAGATCACTCGGCACCTGATGACTTTCCTGACTCGGCACAACCTATGGCTTGGCATACATAGTGTACTCGGCTTTAATGTAGAAAGTGGTTAAGTGTGTTGGTACTCAAGTGTCAAAACCATTCTTAGACTAAGAGTTTTGTTAGTTTTCATCTTACTACTGAGCTTGAAAAGTTTCCTGTGATTGCCAAGTGAAATGCTAGTGGATGCTGAGCTAAGAGATTGGCTAGTTGATGTTGAGCTCATAATGGTTAACAACCAAATGAAAAGACAAGTGGATGTTGAGTGAGCTAGAAATTAGTTAATGTCAAGCTTACAACTATGTAAGAACTTATCATTAATTGTAGTGTTCTAAAGGGCTATTTGATCAATTTTTGCTCATTCAACATCATTCAAATTTGAGAGAGAGAAAGAAGAGCTAAAGGTGATATGGAAATCTCATCCAAAGCATTTTCAAGGAGATATGAGGAGCTACTTGACATAATTTCATCAATATTTACAAGGTATCATCGTGTGCCGAGCTATGCTATTTTGAATTTCATAAGCCCTATATTTATATAATGGTGTCTAGTTCTTCAAAAATGAAAGGTGTAGAGGGAAAAGAGGTTTTAAATGTTTAGTAAGTTATCAATGAGATAAAACCACCTATTTTCAAGGCTATTCTAAACACATCATACAAACAAGATACCTTTAGTACATTATCTATGATACCACTACAATTTTTAATGATTCAAGATGTCAAAAAGTGTTATAATTAAAAGATTGGGAGTATAGGTGACATGAAAATCAAAGAGGAGTATGGAAGATTATGTGAAAATGGTGTGTTGAGGGAAGAATTCAAGATCATAGAAAAGAAAGGGTTAAGTCATGCCCTAGATTTCCCCAATTTTTTCAAAGCTAAATGGATTAGAATTGTTTTGAGTAGAATTCATGATAACTTAGTGTGGTTAAGACTAATTGATGTAGTGGTTGTAGATCTAATGTAAAAGAATAGAACCCTAGTTGAAGAGATTAGAAATCTTAAGAGAGAACAAGAATCTCAAGCCATATTACTATGTGAGGTGATCAAATAGAAGAAAATAGCTATGGAAGACAAAGTCATGAGTGAAGATGACAAAAGAGTTTTGACTAGTAGACATGAAGAGAAATCATCAGAGGTAACCAAGATTGCTAACATGCAATTGGAAACCTTGGGTCAGATGATAAAAACAAACCATAAAATAGATGCCAAGGACATTGTGATAACAATACTAAAGTTGCATAATGAACAGTTGAGCAATGACCTAAAAAGGGAAAAGAAATTTGTTGAAAGTTTCAATAAGCCTAATGAAGCTATCAAGTACTTTGAACAATTGATAAGATCCCCTAGATCTAGCAATGATACGTCTAGATTGGGATACATGAGTAATGAAGAAGGAGAATCATCCAAATGTGTTGGAGAAATAATCAACAAAGGTAAGAACTCAAAACCTACTTGCCATAATTGTGGTAAGAAAGCACATACTATTAATGTGTATAGGAGTAAGAATATAAATCATGATGTTAAGCAAAAGAACATGGGTCACTACTATAAGTGAAATAAACAAGGTCATCAAGCACATGAATGTAGAAATAAGACCATACACACTCAAAGATTTGAAGGATATTGTTATAACTATCAAAAGCATGGACATAGAGCTTTTGAGTGTAGATCCAAACCCATGTGGTCATTAAAAAAGTAGACAAAGGTGAAGTACAATGACCACTCTTACAACTAGGATTATAACACAAGCCATAGTTGTCACTATTGCCAATAGTATGGACATGTTCCTAAAAACTATATTAGGACACACTTTAGGAGTGACTACAAAAGGTGGTTGAGTCAAACCATAAGTTTTAGCTATTTGAAGACTGGTCACATCAATTGATATTGTCCAACAAGGTCAAAGGCACCAAGTTGTGAGTTCAACAAAGGAAAAGGCAAGGTAGACATTGAAAATGTAAGAGATGAGATGAATAAAACATGGAAGAAAAAAGAGGATTGTAGTGCATCAAGTACAAAAGGGATCACTTCACCCAACGGGTCAAGTGATCACACCTCATGAAACTAAGCAATCAAGAGATATGTAGGACTAATATTTAAAATGGATGCATCATACATCTAATTGTAGTGGGATAGTGCCCCTTGTAGGATTTGTGGCATGGCTTAACCACCTTCTGTGGTTCTATAAGACTATTGATTGGATCAGGCATTAACAATTTGATCTTTTGGTGCAACGACAACCTTGTCCTTTCTAACAATTGGTATCAAAGCTTGATCATAGGTTTGAATCTCATAGGCCATGGTAAGTGACACTGGAACAGGGATTTTCGATAGTGGGCTAGCATCCCTTTCAAGATTCATGCCATGGCTTAACCACTTGATGTGGTTCTATAAGACTATTAGTTGTATTAGGCATTAACAAGTTGATCTTTTGGTGCAACAAAAACCTTGTCCCTTCTAAAAACATCAATTCCAAGGATTTAGTTCCAAAAATATTACATAAGCATGAATAAAGATGTAAAGTGTTATAAGGAATTAAAGAAAAATCTTTTAGTTTTGTCAGTTTTCATCTTACTACTGAGCTTGAAAAGTTTCCTATGATTGCCAAGTGAAATGCTAGTGGATGCTGAGCTAAGAGATTGGCTAGTTGATGTTGAGCTCATAATGGTTAACAACCAAATGGAAATACAAGTGGATGTTGAGTGAGCTAGAAATTAGTTAATGCCAAGCTTACAACTATGTAAGCACTTAGCATTAATTGTAGTGTTCTAAAGGGCTATTTGATCAATTTTTGCTCATTCAACATCATTCAAATTTGAGAGAGAGATAGAAGAGCTAAAGGTGATCTAGAAATCTTATCCAAAGCATTTTCAAGGATATATGAGGAGCTACTTGACATTATTTCATCAATATTTACAAGGTATTCATCATGTGCCAAGCTATGCTATTTTGAATTTCATAAACCCTATATTTATATAATGGTGTCTAGTTCTTCCAAAATGAAAGGTGTGGAGGGGAAAGAGGTTTTTAATGTTTAGTAAGTTATCAATGACATAAAACCACCTATTTTCAAGGCTATCCTAGACATAGCATACAAAAAATATACCTTTGGTACATTATCTATGATACCACTACATTTTTTAATGATTCAAGATGTCAAAAAGTGTTATAATTAAAAGATTGGGAGTATAGGTGACATGAAAATCAAAGAGGAGTATGGAAGATTATGTGAAAATGGTGTGTTGAGGGAATAATTCAAGATCATAGAAAAGAAAGGGTTAAGTCATGCCCTAGATTTCCCCAATGTTTTCAAAGCTAAATGGATTAGAATTGTTTTAAGTAGAATTCATGATAGCTTAGTATGGTTAGATAATGGAAAAATCAAAATCACAAAGAGGATAATTCATAGGTTAATAGGGCATCCAACCCTAGATTTGGCAAAGACTATGAAAAGTGAGTCTAAAGAAGTTATTGAAAAGGACATATGAGTTGTGTGGAACAAGAGGGGAATGATCATAGACACAATCACAAATCATAGGTTAATAGGGCATCCAACCCTAGATTGGCCATAGACTATGAGAAGTGAGTCTAAAGAAGTTATTGAAAAGGACATAGGAGCTATGTGGAACAAGAGGGGAATGACCATAGACACAATCACAGATCCCCTGATAGCTTTCGCAATGAGGATAATTACACATAATTTTTATCAATCTAGTAGATTCAAAAGTGTATCCTACATTGCGGTGGATATGAGCTACAAGATTGTGAAGAAGGTTCATACATATGATCTTGCCAAGCTGCAACTACAATAATTGGCTGAAGATCTAGGAGCAATAAGGAAAACAAAGAGTTCATAGTGTGAATTCAGATCTATTTTGGCATGTATCTTTTTTAATGTATAGAATACATTTTCTACATTTGGTAATGTTGCATGAAAGAGAAATAGTTCTATTGTAGTTCAAATAGGAGAGTTCATTGAATAGTTAGGTGATAACTTTGAGTTAGTAATGACTAGTAATTTTGAGTATTTCAAACAATCCATGAAGAAGAGATTAAGGATTCTAGTGTGATTAGTGGAAAAACATTATCATGATGTATGTTTCCTAGTTGATGTTGATCACACATTTTTTCAAGAACCAATTCCAAGAGTGAAATGGCTAAGGCCATTAGGTTAGGAGATTTATGTTGATGAGGCCTCTATAACAATCACAACATTACTTGCAAAAGAAGTGGACAAAGATGCTAAAGCTTTTGGTAACTATGAGCTAGCCAAATCAAAGATTTCTATGGAGTTGAAGACAATTTTAGTGATTAGGAGGGAGGATAAACTGGTGAAGAAATTAAAAGAAAAATTTGGTGAAGGTGCTGAGGAGGAAAAAGAAGAGGAAGAGGATGTAGTGGAAGAAGACACTCAAATTCAAGCACCACTGGCATTGACACAAGTTTAGGGTGAGGATCAACAAGAGGAAGAAATAGAGAGTATAGAAGGTGTCAAGGAAGAAGAAGCCTAGGAAGCACCTATTCCTACTAATCACAAGAAGAGAAAGGCCAAGGCACAAGTAGTGACAAGACCTAAAAAGGTTGCTAAACCAAGCCAACCCAAACCAATAACACATACCACAAGGGTCAGTACATGAGTCATTGTACAAAAGGCTAAAGAGAAAGCCAATCCTAGAGAGAATGAAGGTGAAGCATAGAAAAGACCTGAATAAAATATGTTGCTCAAGTTGAATTTGATGAGAAAAGGACTAAATTTGATGACAACATCCAATCCCAAGTGGTGAGTCATAATCCATCTTTAGATCTGGATAAATTATGTGAGAATGTTAGAAACAATGTTGACTTATCAAGTTTCTCTCACATTGATTTTGAAAATCTTGGAAAAGTTGAGAAGAATCAAGTGGGGGAGGCAATATATGTCATGATGGCTATTTTTAAGAAGACTCCTCTAGAAATTTCCAAGTCCATACCTAAAATTCTATATGAAAGAGTTGAGCAAAAATGACACTATTGTTTAGATATAGAGAGGAAAATTAGGGAAACAACCCTCACTCAAGTTATGCCAAAACCTAGTAATGCATAATATCTAAAGCCATAAAGAAATATGCTATTATATTTGTTCCTAAGTATAGGGAATTTAGTATACTTTAGAAAAATATTAAGGATGTTGTAGAGAAGTCCAAAAAAATGTGGAAGATTACATATGGACTAGCCACAATCAAAGAAAGTGAACAAGAACCTATTGAGCTCAAAGATGATGAAAATGAAGAAAGCACAGTTAAGGAAGGCAATGATATGAATATAGATGATCAGGAAATAGTTGAGGAAGAGTAGGAACAAAAATAGAGTGTAAAAAATACACAAATGTTGAGTATCAACCCTCCATAAATAATAAGTGTAAGTACTAAAATTGTTATAGTAAAGGATGTTTCTGATCCTACAATTACTCAGAACATCAATCCCTTAATAGAGGAAGATTTGAAAAAGATACTTGACGAATCCATATTATAGGCCAAATTATGTGACAACCCTGTATTGGTAAGTGTAGATGA
Organism: Cupressus sempervirens; assembly: GCA_028749045.1. Lineage (NCBI taxonomy): Eukaryota > Viridiplantae > Streptophyta > Pinopsida > Cupressales > Cupressaceae > Cupressus > Cupressus sempervirens. The sequence goes on along the minus strand of CM053785.1, from coordinate 947,529,368 downwards.
AATTTAGAAATTAGTGACTATAATTGCAAGGGAGGAGATGAAAACACAAGAACTACCTACAATTACTCCTCAAGTCACTAGTGTACAATATTCACAACCCCTGGTTGTATATCAAAGGAAGGAGACAATAGAATGCACTATTAGTATCCACATATATGGCACTCCAGTGTTACAAAATGTACCATAAATTGCAATAGATAAGGTTGAGACAATTGTAGACGATAAAGTGGAAACACCAGTCACTAATGAGACACAAATTCAAATAGATTAGGTAGATTCATCTACACCTCCAACTTAAGAACAAGATACAATTAAAATCAATGAGGAAAAAAAGGACAAGACTAAAGAGACTAATTTAACACCCAAGCTAAAGGAGCTAGCAATAATTCAAGCACAAGTAGCTTTACCAAAATCTAGCACTCCTTCTAGTCAAATTATTTAGAGGTCAAGCATAGATGCAACACCTTTTCAAAATTCTTAGTGTTGATTCTTAGTTCATGAAAGGAAAAAGAGGTAATAACTTATGGAGATGTTACCCTAGATGAAGAAATGGTATTGCCTAAGTTTGGTTATGCAACAATAACAATTGAGTAGATGGGTATACTTCAAGAAGTCCTAGCAAGAAAGAAACATCAAGAACTATTTAGAAGGGAGTATAGGAAGAAGTAAGCTTTTCTTGATATCAAAAGTATCTTCTTAGATGCATTTAGTCTACCTAATCTAGGTGAAACAAAGCCAATTATTGAACAATTGACCAATATAGTGGAAAGAGTAAGTGATACAAACCTTGATACTAATGCAAACTATTAGAATGGTCTAAGCTAAAGTTTCAAAGTAAAGTAAGTGAGAAGACATCTAGTGAAATAGCACTTATACAAGTTGCATTGGAAAATAAGATAGAAAGTGTGAAGAAGGTACTAGAGAACATTTTCTCTCTATACACCAAACTGTGTAATTGTACACTCTTCACACAGGAAATAAGGAATCACATCTTGAGCTTGTAAAGTAAAATATAGTCATCTGGAGCTAAATTTTTTATGACTCCAACTCAAAGTGAGAAACATTTTAGGACCCTATTGCAAACCCGGAGTTACTTAATAGCACTATCTAAAGATGAAGCCAACATAAGGGCTAAACTAATAAGAATCTAGACTACATTAACTCCTCGCATGGATATTCTACACAAGGAGTTATGCTGCAAAAACTCTTATAAAGAAAGACCCAAATGTTTCTACATTAGATGGCCTAGTACACCTTGCTACCAAGCTGGCCATCCAAATTAAATCTTTGGAGGTAGCTTGTGACAATTGGGATGTTTCTCTTAAGATTAATCTTGAGGTTCATAAATTCTTTTTGGAAAAATGCACTATCAGTGTATGACCCATTCACATCAATGTAAAAAATGGGGGAGTAAGAGCTATGAGGGAGGAAAGAGAGCAAGAAAATGGGAGAGTAAGAGGAAATAGGAAGTAAGAGAAGAAAGAAAGTGAAAGAGTATCAGTTGAGGAAAATCTACTTAGCAAGAGAGATTTTGATACAGAATACAAAACAAAATAGATCAAACAACTCAAGGGGAGTTATGAGATTTTTGAGGTATAATTTGTTGCAAAATTTTGTATAGAAGTTGAATAGTCAGTTATGTTATGCTTGTAAGAATAAGAGTATTAATACATGACCAATTATTTTTGACACCTATGTTAAAGGGGGAGATTGTTGATTTCAGAATGGTTTTGACTAGTGAGTGTCTATACACTTAAGTCATTTACTTAGTTCATGCTGAAGAAGTAACATATGTCGAGCACAACATATAAGTTAGAGCATGCTGAATGAGTGTCGAGTGATTTAGGAGTTGAGAAAGCAGTGCATGCCGAGTCATTTAGATGTTGGGTGACAATATTAAGTTAATATGTGCTGAGCACCAGGGATTTTAGTTGCTGAGTAACACAATTTTTTTATAGTTGTTTTTATTGGCACAAACTACAATGTAAAACATTTTTTGAGTTGACTTATAGATTGAATTATGATATTTTGGTGATAAGGATGAATCTTAAGTTGGAATCCCTATGCATTAAATGCACCCAACCAAGTAAAAGGAAGGTTTCAATGATAATATGGGTGAATTGTAGTCATTGATTCATACCTAACCCTAAGTCACCAAGGTCTACTTAGGGGAGACAAACCCTAAACTTTCTAAGAGCATGAAAGGGAATGAAAAAATGATGAAGAAGCTTTTTGCATGCACAAACCAAGATATTTATGGTGACCAAGGTATCATGATCTAAATTATATTGCAGAATCAATTAAAGGAGAATAGAGGAAGGAAACATTGAACAATTGAGAGACATTTGATGAAGAGGGATCAAGTACACAACAAGATAGAGTTGATCTATCATCAAGCATACACTAGTAGAAATTTGGCAAATAAATGACTAGGTGACTAAAATGTTTAGTCATGTTACTAAGATATTTGGTCACATGACTAAAATAAATAAAAATTTATTAATTTCTTGTAAATCACAAGTTTAATTGACTAAATAAATGATTAGTTTGGTTATCCGGTAAAATTATAACTAAATAATTAGTGACACAAATAAAAATAACTAAATAAATGACTACTTCTATGACTAAATAGATGAATATTACTCCTTTAGCCATATTTCATGCATGTATTTGTGTTATTTTTGTATTACCATTTTAATAAAAGATGATTCTATTCTTCATATATTTAATACTATTATTATATTACAATTAGGTGCTAATACTTGTAATCACCCATTTTAGGTCTAGTAAATTAAGCGCTCTCAATCTAAATAATTAAATTAAATTAAATACTAAACCTTATTATGCATTAATTTAAATTTTCATCATTAAAGTCATCATTTAAATATTTATTCATTTCACCTAAAAACCATTAATTTGATTTAATTCTAAAATTTAATCACTTAATCTTATGTAATTTAACTAAAAGAGCCCCTTCCCTTTTAATTAAATAAGTTAAATCCCCTATTCTAAAATGCACATTAAAATCAATTTCTTAAATAAAATGACACCACTTAAGTAAACACTTTTTGGAAACTTCCAAAACTATGAGTACATAGATCCCAAAAATTCAATCTCCATCATTGCTCACTATTGCATCTCAACCACTCAAACATTTCTACAATCTATAAGAGGGAGACCTCTACCTCATTTCAAAGGACTCTAACTTTTTTCTGATTCTAACTTTTTTCTATTTTTATATTGCTAGTTTGCATGATAATTTTTCTTTGAGCATCTTGGAGATTTTAAGCATTTATCTTATTCTTCATTTCTTTGCATGCAAGATTAAACAATATAGATTAAACTAGGATAGATTGTAATATTTTATATTTTTTAGCTTAGTCTTGATTTTTTCTTAGACTTTTTTTAAATCATTTTTCTCATGCATGAATTCATGGAGGGTTCTTGCAAATCTATTTCATGTATCTTCTTTGAATTTTCAATCTCATTATACACCTTACAAATGTCTCTTTTCTCTATCAAAGATCACATTTCATTTCAAAGTAGGCTTTTGTAGGTTGTAGGATGTGATTAAGAAGTTGTACTTTAGTTTTCAAGGGTTTAAATAAGTATACCTCTTAGATATATTGATCTTCAGAAGTGTCCAAATTGTGTGGTATAATACTATGACATGCATGGATACAAGAAGATATATGAGGGGCTTTTACTAATAATGTATGACCTTTATTGATGGTTAGGAAGAGGAAAGATGGATAAGCAAGGAAAAAATATAAATATAAATTTTAGATCTTGAAATCCATTCGTTTATGTGTTATTTTAACAAACTAATGATTAGATTTCAAAAGATTGTAAATTGAGATCAATATCAAGTAATAAGAATAACAAAGAAGCCAACTTCTTAATCAAACCATCAAAATTTTCTCTACAAAATTGTGCATTCATGGTGTTATGAGTGTCTTTATGGTTGATAGGTACTTGTGGAATGAATAGTTGCAAACTTTTTCCCTATGCTAATTAGAGAAATGCATTTTAGAAATATTTGAATGCACAATTTAATCAAATATTTTCATAAGAAAAAAATAGAAATCTTTTTCATAAAAAATATAAATTTTGATTTAGTAAAAAATATTTTAAGTTGAACAATTTATTTACAAAATCTTGAAAAAGGTGACAATTTTCTTTAATCATTAAATTAGAAAATAAATTAAATTTCTTAAATTTGAGAATTTGTAATGATTTGCATAAGAAAGATGAAGAATAATAGAATAGAAACATTCTCTTTTATATATAGAAAAAAACAATAGAACAATTTTATTTTAAAATATGTAATTATTTTTATGTCAAAAGTAAAAAGTAAAATAGAAATAAGCCATTTATATGTAAAGTTACATTAGCTTTAGATTTTAGTTTTAATGTCTAATTTTTAAGTTTATTTTGACATAAGATTTACATACATTTTTAAATTAAAATTTAAAATAATTTTCTTTAAAAGATTTTTAATAATAAAAAAATATTATTTAATTTTCAACTAATACACATATTATAATTAGTTAAATTGTACTAATATCTATAGCATAGGTTACATTAACTCCAATCATTTATATACATAATATAATAAATAAATAAGTAAATAATCATGAGTTTCTAGTGCAACTAATGCTTGCCCTAATATATTTGGCAAATGAGCAAAGTTCCCATGGCCTGCCCCTTTACAGATGATGATGAGATATGCCTATGATACACCTGCATAAGTAGCAATGAGAATGAATTTTTTTTTATACTTGTCATTTCAAATCTATAGAATATTCTTTATAATTAAATGAAAATAATGCAAATTTAATTATTAATTGCTTAAAAAATTGTCTTGTTGAAATAGGGTAATTGAAGAGCCTACAAGTTGACAAATGATCCTGTGTCACCCAAAAATAATGGCAATTAAATTTTGGTTTTTGTTTTTAAGATATTCCTTTTTGGCATGTCTCTTTGAGAATCTTTCTTTAGCCCCATCTTGGGTGAGGTGGTTTTGAAATTTCTCTACACCACCTTTCTGTCTCTGCCATTAATTGAGCACTTGTATTGGATGGTGCCAAAATCATCAAAGCCTTAATTTTGATCATCCCTCTCGCTACCTCCTGACACATCCCCCTTGACCCCATTTTTCTCCTTCTTGGCTTCAAGATGTTTTCATTTTTTACCCCTAACAGTATTCTTAGAATCCTATCTATTTTTTGGCATTTTTATAGTGATGGTTTTCTTTCCTTTTCCTCTCCAAACCCTCCTCTTCTCTATTCTCCTTCACATCTTCATCACTCTCTTCCCCCATGTCCATTCCTTTAGCCCCTTCATTATTCTCCCTATCAAAGGAGGAATCAAGATCATGCTTGGGTTGAGGAGTGGCATCTCTTTTACTTTCCTATCTAGTGTTGTGTTTTCGAGAGCCTCTTTGTGGCATATCAACCTTATTTGAATCAGTGTGCATGTCTTATCTATCTTCAGTGTCCAATGGCAGATAGTTATCTTTTGACTCTTTTGAGTCCTTTCTATCCTTCTTCCCATCCTTTTTAGGTTTAATTTGTTTTCCAATTGTCCTAGCTTTGAAGAATTCATAAATTAAAATTAAAAGCTCCTCATGGAGTGTAGGATTCCTAGTGTGCTTCTCCTGATATTCATTTATATTCTCATTCATTGAAGAGTAAAGATAAAAGGGGGTAGAAATTTTGGCCTAATACCTGAAGTGATTTAAAATCAAAAAGTGGTAAGTGCATAGCTGATCAAATCTGGTATCAAGGGTGATATACTTGATAATAGCCCTTATAAAAGACCTCCATAGCCACTTTATGGAACTTGGGAGATAATGGGTACCTCTCTTCACAAGAGCTTTCTTCTCCTCTTGATCCTTAGTAAATTCCACCACCACTTGGCTTGAGATTTTTCAGTTTCTATAAAATTTCTTCCCCATGATAGCAATCCCAATGACTACAGAAATAACATCCTCAATCATAGTAAACATAACTCCATCAATTTTCATAATGCCCTCATTCTAGCTTTTCACCATAGCCTTGGTAACTAAGGGCTTCCAACCATGTAGCCTTTCTATAAAATTCATGAGATCCCCTTTCTTTTTTAAATTCCCAAACCTTCGACTAAATGCACCATTTCTAGGCTTCATCCTCCAGTTCCCTCCTATGCCTTTCCCCAACCATCTTGCTCTTGCTGCTAACCTAAAACCTAGTATCAAAACCCCTTAGAGTAAAAGAGTTTCTTCTTATTTTCTTAAGCCTATTATTAGTTTTATTTTTTAGCAATCTAAAGTCTATCATTGAATGAAGAGGATAGAGATGATTGATGTGTGAAGTATGAGTGATATCGTACTTCCACATCTTATTTTTGCACATTCCTCATAAAGCACTATCATAATAAATTTATACATCAAATTTTTGACCCTCCTCCAAGTCATATTATCTATCATAATGATTTTTAATTATGACTAAGTTTCCTGGGATCCTTTCCTGTTCAATCATATCTTCAACTTCTAATGGGAGATTATTGCCTTTTGTCCACTTGGCCATCCCATTGTACTTGATGGCCCAATTATCCAATTTGTCAACCACTTGGTTGGGTTCATGGTACTCACATGCAACATAAATTTCTTCAAAATATTTGAGAAGAAGAACACATTCTTTTATAATATTCTCTATTGTCTAGGTAGGTTTATTCTTCTACTTAAGGCAATCTATAATGTTTTTCACATCACCTTCCAACAAAAAAAATTTCACACCCATATCTTTAGCCAGTTTAATGATATAATGAGCCATTATAGCCTCTACATAATGGTTGGTTTGAGTTCCAAGGGGTGTAGCCACCATAGTAATACCTTTGCCAAGCTCTTTCTAATAACACCTCCCACTCTAGCCTTTCTCAGGTTGCCTTTGGCCACCATATCAATGTTAGCTTTACACCATCCCTCAAGTGGCATCAACCATATACACCCTTTCCTCTTAATTTTATTATTTTCATTGGTGCCAATAAAGGGGATAGGACCTTTGATAGTAGAGTAAATCTCCATAAGAGAATTAAAGCATTTGTGGAAACCAACCTCAGCCTAGTTTTCATTGTCCCTAAAAATTCTATTGTTATGCTCTTTCTAGACCCCCTAGCAAACATGGGGTAAGGTCCAATTACAAAAAACCTTATCATCACTCCCAAATCTATCATGGATCTATTGCTTAAACACATCAGGGATGCTGGAAGGAAAACACCAAGATATGTTAAAAAAAGACAAGAAAATAGACCATATAATGTTAATGAAAGGGCAATGGATGAAAAGCTTATCAACACTCTCACATTGATTTTTACAAAGAATTTATCTATTAGGCATCATATTTCCCCTCCTTGTGAGGTTATCCACCATTAGGATGTGATTTTAAACCATAATCTAGAAGAAGATGTTGATTTTTGGAGTGAGGCTCGAGAACCAGACTTTGGCCCACACTGGGGGAGGCCCAAAATTTTGAAGATTCTCATAGTCAGAGGCTATAATGTAAATTCCATTAATAGTATCTCCCTAGATAATGGTGTCTTTCTTGTGAGATAAGGGAATATGTCTAATCTAGTCCATGAGTGCCTTGAGATGCAAGGATATTTTAGCAAAGTCAATCCATTCATTCTAGTTCCTGTAGTCTCTTACCCTACTCCTAAACCTATTAATACAAATAGTGAAAGGTTCAATTCCCAGATAAAGCCAACACTAAGCTAGTCATCATGCCAAAATTTGATATCTTCTCCATTTCCAAGTTTCCACTTAGCTTTGTTGAAGGAAAAACTCTTATTCCTTAGTATGCCATTCCAAATAATAGAACCCCTAGGATCAGCAACTCTGTTAATGAATTGTTTGAGACCAAGGTTTGCCAAATACTTGAGCTCCATAATATCTCTCCATTCCCCTTTAGAATTGAAGATTCTCTAAATTTGTTTTGCTTGAAGAGCACTATTGACCTATTTTAGCTTTCTAATCCCCATGCCCCCTTTATGCTTGGTTCTACATATATGTTTTGACTAGTTCCAAACCACATGAATTTCCTTTGAATGGCCTTCAAATACTTAGCAACCTTTGGAGGGATAGTAAAGAGACTAATAGCATAAGTAGGAAAGTTTTAGAGGGTAAACTTGATCAATAATACTTTACCAACCTAGCTGAGAGTAACACCTTTCTAATCCACAAGGTTTCTATTAAACCTATCAATGAGATTGTCCTAAAACTAGTTAGGCAGTTTGGTACCCAAAGGAAGGCCTAAGTAAATGGAGGGAAGAGTCCCAATATTACAGCCCAAGATGCTAGTAATTTTCCTCTATCTATCAAGGGGAGTATTGAAGAAAAAAAATAAAACTCTTATCCCATGAGCTAACTAGAGGCCTTGGAATAGGTATTGAGTATCCCTTTGACACTACTAGCTTCTCTAATTGAGGCCTCACCTCCCAAAATTGTATCATCCCCAAATTGCTAATGAGTAAAGACCAAAGGACTTGAAGAAGGTTTCGATACCACCAAAACCCCCTACTTCTTTTGGAATTAATAAGTCTTCCCAGACCTTCAGCAAGGATGATGAAAAGACTAGGAGATAAAGGATCCCCCTGATAGAGACCTCTAGAAGATTTGAAAAAATCCAAAGGGGATCCATTAACAATAATCACAAAGGTAGGGGAGGAGATCAATTGAGAAATTAACTTTCTCACTCTAGAATTGAAACCAAAATCTTCAAGCACCCTATCCAAAAAACCCCAATCCACCCTATCATAAGCTTTAGAAAGATCAAGTTTAGGTAGGAAGCCCTCCTATTTACCAGCTTCTAAAGAATGAATAACTTCATTGACCTCCATGATGGAGTCAAGAAATTTTTACTAGGCACAAACCTAGATTATTATGGAGTAATAATCCTAGGAAGTAATTTGATAACTTCGTTGGTTAAGACTTTAGCAAATATCTATTTATTTTGTTGTTTTGGTGGTTGGTTTCTATTGGTAAATAGATTTGTCTTCACACAATAAACCATCAAAATAAATCTTATTTTCCTAAAAATGAAGATTCAAAAAGATACCAACAGTTGAGTTTCTTTTTCATGCATCTCAATAATTATTTAGACATCACCCACCAAGTCATCTTTAGTTGTCTCAAGAAGTCATGTATTATTCATTGAAGGAGCTTTTAACTAGCTATTATGTTTTAGATGGGTTGTAGCTTCCTTTCTTTGCTGATGTATGTTCATACTGAGTGAGAATTTCAATATGATCTTCTTCTTCTTCATTAATATCATAAAGAGGGATGAAGAGAGGATTATCCCTAATTTCAAAGTCTTTAATATGTTTAGCAGGGGAGTATAATGCATTCATGTTGCTCCAAATAATCTTGTTATCAAGTTTTTTTGATTGATTCTCTAATATACTTATATCAACCACATTCTTTCTTTGACATGCAAAAGAAAAAATAAAATTCACAATTTCCTCGTGCATGTTACAAATTGAATTATCTTTATGACATATAGTTAAAAGCAAGGGATTTTTAAAACTACTCTCAATGACCATAGGATCAAACTTATTATAAGAAACTTCCTCTCTTGAAGTGGAATATAAATCTTCATTAGGTGAAGATATAAATAGAAAGTTCTCTTTAGGATTTCTTTCTTCAAAAAGATTTTTAGAATGCAAAGAACTTGATGAAACATTATCTTACATTTGCAACATTCATCAAAATGAAAATATTCTTCCATGGGGTGGTCATGAATCTTTGTGCCTAGAGAGTCCTCTTTATTTATATTTCTAGCATAAACCAGACTTTCAACTTCCAACTGAACATTATTCTATAATTCTTTGCCATTAAAATCCTCCAAAGTGAAACAACTATCCCCATTTCTAGAGTTTTCTATATCAAAAGACAATGAAGTTTCAGGCAAACTTTTGTCCTCTTTATTCAAAGATTCTTGGGGGTAGGTTTGATCATCAAAGATCGAGTAGATGTGAGAGATAAATATGACTGGTGGGTTTTTGTTATCAACTATCAATTCTTCTTTTAGCTTTACCATGTTTTTTACACATTCTTGTAAATCTTTTAATTTATGAAATCTCGAACAAAGACATTTCCACAAAAGCCAAGACGTGGAGTCCTCTTCCTTGCTTATGTTATTCTTGACAACTCAAGAGACACTTTCTTTATAACTATCCATGAACTCACACACTTTATCCTCCATCAAATAAAGCCCCATGAGAGAGGGATTTGGCCTTGGCCTCATGGTTTTCATATTCAGCATGGTCTTTACATAGAGTCACCAATCTCCTACATGTAGAGATAATAATTTTCACCAAGGAAAGAAAAAAATATTAATCTATCAATTCTGAATTCCCTAGTAGAGTCATCAAAAATTTGTTGGTAAACATATTTATCTTCACATAATAAACCATCAAAATAACTCTTATTTTCTTAAAAATGAAGATGCAAAAAGATACCAATAGTTGGGTTGCTTTATCATTGAATTATGCAAGTGCCCTCTAAATTTTGCAGGGTACAACTTTTCGATTGGATTTACAATGAATCAGATTTAAGAAACTCTTTTAACCTAAAAGAAAACACTACCTACACTATACTTGTATGGAGGGAAATTATTACAACTGAGATAGAAAGGAAAGACTCAGCATACAACAATGAAAGCATACAATCTTCACACACATATATGCACTCTAAAAGAAAGAGAAAGATTAGAAAAATAGGAATGACCCCTACAATAAATGAATATAGTAGTAGAATTCAATTCCATTATTTAGTCTTGATTCACACCTAAATCAAGAATGAGAACAATCTAAAGCAGACAATCTTCAAAATGATAGAAACTTAAAAAATAATACTATTTCTAAATGTACCACTGAGAATCAAATTATTTTAGAAAACTAAAGAAGGAAACTAAAATGAATAGCTATGAATACAATATAAAACTACCTTGTATTACACAATCTAAATTTTCCCCAAATGTGCAACACACAATTTGCATAAACAACAGAATCTTCAATTTTGTCCACACCCAGAAAGGAGGAGCAGACTGTCTCCCCTTTTTCAAAAAAAAAGAAAAAAAGATCCCCTTTTACATCAAACCTTCATAATAAATAATGTCTCTAGATTGTGTTTTGGTTATGATAATTGTTCCTTAAAATTAATTCATTGATATCCCTCTATTATTTCATGGCTTCCCTTCCTATTTCACCAATGATCATCATGTTGTATCAAAAAACACCAACCTCACAACTTATGGTATCCTATGATGATTATCCACCCATAACCAATGACCCACTTAGAAGATAGAACTATTTGGAGCAAGAGGCATACATATTTAATGATCCATATGTATGTTAAGGTGAAGCCTCCACCTATCATTCTAGTTTATGTTGGTTATGTTCAATACATGTGTCTATAAAGAACCTCAAATCCTTTAACATATGTATTGATTCATCTGAGCTTGATTGGCTTTTCTAATTTTCACCCTTTGAAAATAGATCATTCACCTTTTTCATGATTTAGGCACTTTGTCAAGTAGTGTGACCTACATGAGAACCTTTGCCAACACTCGTGGCATTTAATCAAGTGGCCACACACATGAAACACAATATTTTACATGGTAGTGTCTTTTCAATAGAAATGCATGTGGTTTTCATACTACAAAGACTAGCACGCCTTGATTTGTTTACAAAGTCTTGGTGCCTTTAAGGGAATGAGCTTAAAAGAATTGAGACTTTTTGTTTATTATTTATACACTTTCAGCAAACCATCATTATAACAGCATGAATGCCTCATCGAATGGTTTATGGAAAAATTCCTCACTACCTAAACAACCTCTATCATTGTACTTTAACAACTTCTACCATGCAGATAGTGGAATACAACATTTGATCTATGAAATATATGTCTTGAGCCATTAGAATACAAGGTTTTGGATTCAATGCATGACTAGCTCTATTTGAACCCACTTATCATATGGTTGGTTTGCTTGAATTCTTCTTCCTTTATCACCCCAACTCATGTCTATGTTCTACTTGTGTTTGATGGTGAATGTGATCTCTTTCAATACCAACACTATATCTTAGGCCTCAAATTAGACTCTCATGGCTTCCAAAAGCCATGGCCTTCATTATTTCTCTTTAGGTGATCATGTCAAGCCTTGCAAAAGATGTGTTTCTTGGGTTTTATACCTCTTTGAAATGCTTGGAGTCTCACATTCAATCATCCATCTATGCCCTTTTCATGCATTTTGTTCATTACTTGGAGCTATTAAATTTTGAGCATTTTGACAAATGGTTCACATGCATTTACATGCTTTTGCATATCTGGTTCCATGTTAGAAATACAAACCTTGGCCTAGATGAAAAATTAGAGAATTCAATCACCAAGTAGGTGGAAGGAGATACAACTAAGAGAGAATACTTGGAAGCTCTGTGGTCATACTTCTATCATGGGCTTGGGTTATTGTAGTACCATGTAATTAGATCTTGAAAATCTGAGAAAATCACATGCCCTCACAAGAAATGTAAACTGAGTGATATGTAATAGTGTTCAATGCATCACAAAAAATAACTATTGAATGTCTCCATGTGTTAGCTTTGTATGTAAAAGGTGTCAAATATTTCTCATCTGTCATTTACACCTTACATGTTTACTATCTTGTAGAAGAAAGGCTAGATCTTTCAAAGTATGAGTTTGGTAGTTGTTTGAAGATTGACACCAATGTAGGTTATTAGCTCCTCATCTTTAGTGCTCTACTCAAATAATTTTATCATAGAAGATAAACACCCCCCACTATTGGTTATGAGGAATTAACAATTTCCTTTGGCCATTTCCTTTTGCTGCCAGTGCTCGAGGTAGGAAATCTCACCATTTTATGCTCAAAATTCAGTATTCTTGACTAAAACTTGGGTTCCACATTTAAAATCTAAGCTCTAATTTTATCATCACAAGAAGTGGATTTCACCACTTCCATTGAATTGTCCATCTATCCACTAAATTGATCATATGTCTTAGTATTTGGGGAGCCTTCAATTATGTTAGATGAATACGTGAAGGAAAATCTCCCCATCTAATAATGTTTAATAGTTTCTTGTTTACATATATGATAAGGATGTGACACTTCTTCATAACCATCTATGGTAGCATCTTCACACCCTATAATGAGCTAGTGGTTTTAAATTAGTCTACCGAGACTCATCTCTTGAATCCAAATATAGAACTTATAATTCTAAATCTATATCGTTGAACTGATGGAATAGGAACAATAAAGCTATATTGATAATCATGCCTCTTAACTCTAAATTCTTGAACTTGAATCATTGTTTTTTTATTTGGAACATCTGAGCTTTAGCTTTAGACTTCACTTCTAAACTAATGGGCATGTCTAAAGTTGAAAAACTAAATCTACATCTTGAATTCACATTTCTAGTTCAACAATGATGTGCATCTGAAAATGAAGTTGGAACTTGGGCTCTACAAAATTGAACTCTAAACCATTGAATCACTAAACTTTGTTCAATAGGTACAAAGTGGTTCAGAATCATTTTGTACCATCTGAACCTATTTTCTCAATCTTGAGTTTTGGCACATGTATCACTCAATTCACTATTTTAACAATCAACCTAAACATTCCTTCTTCAAACCAAACTCCATGAAACATTTTTCAACATGGATTAGGTGAGACTAAGGGGAAAAATATGAAAAAAATTATCAAGGGAACCAAGTTACCAAGTTTTAAAATTGGGGTTTAGAACACCAACTAATAGTGTCATCTTTGATTTCTTTGGATCACTTGGTGACTAGTCATTCATTGCTAGTCTCTAGCTTCTTTGGTTTCAATAACTTGTTAGTGGGTTCCACATGCTTAGTAGGGGTATGTTATAGACTAGGATCCACATGCTTCTTTGAAATGATTTTCTTTTCATCTTGAGTGAGCATTATTGTTTTGTGTGGTCCACATGCTAACTTGACTATTAAATTTCATTGAGTAGTTCAACCTTTACATATTATCTATCTGCATATATTTTTTGGGATCCACTTTTGGAATAGGCATGTTTATTTTTGTTTTATTTGGGATGTGGTAGTCTTATAATTCCTTAGGATTGTGTTGCTGGAAGAGGCCTATGTGCCATCTCACATTCTTCCTATTTAAATTGTTACTAGGTGGTCTTTCCTTTTTGGACCTATGAATATCTTATTTCGGCATAATAAAATCTCTTCTAGGCATTAGGGAGCTAGATGTGGCTCGACAAAAGAACTAATTGGTTTACACTAATTTATCCCTATTGAGTTATATGAATCAATTCTTTTTCTATTTCATCTTATCTACTTTTGTTGCATGAATTATGATTCTCTATAGCTACATGTATAGATGCAGTGTGGTTTCTCTTCTACTATGTTGTTATTCATAATGAGAGTGTCATGGAGTTTTTATGGTTGGAAACTACTGGTAGGTCTATGCGATGTTGTAATAGTTTCTTTAGATTATTTCTTTAATTGGAAATTGACTCTTCTTTATAAAAAAATTATATTTTAAGCAAGAGAAATTTTCATTTTCTAATGTGGCTTTTAGACATTTCAAGTATATCCATAGGCATGTTGAGAAATAATGAAGAAGTGGAGGAAGTGAGAAGAGTAGAAATATAGATGACTTTCCATTTGGTTGTTGAAGATCAAACAAATATATTGTAAGAGAGGATAGAATGAGATATGAGATGTAATATTAAAAAAGTTCGAGTGATTGTATGAAGGTCCCTATTGTTCAATTATGTGCCTCTAAGGTAAGGATGTATATGATTTTTGACTATTAATGATAATGTTTTTTGTTGCCACTTATTTTTCATGTCCCTCACCAACAAAGGATATTAATCTTTCTTAAAACAATAGAAATTTGTCTTTAGACATCACAAGTAGTGGTTCACATATCAAAATATGGTAATGATGAGAATAAAAAAATGGCTAAATACATTAACTATTTACATATGGTGTGGCTTCCTCAATGATAGCAATGACTACCTTAAGATTGGAGACTCCCTTAATTAACAAAAATTATACTAACAAATTTTTGAAGCAAATAAATAAAAATTAATGAGGTAGTTTATATTGATAGAAATTCACATAATTAGCAAGTAGCATTTAATATGATGTCTGGAGGGGTGCAATCCTTCATGCCACATGTACTACTCCATGGACTCCTCTCATTCCAAAGGGGTGCAAACCTTCTAGCCAATGGAAGAGTCCAAAAGGCAATGGCAATTATGTATGGAGGAGCATCAAAGGAATGAGAAATAAAATATAGAAAAATAGGAAATAAATAAGAGAAACACATCTTCAGATTTAGATATAAATTTTGTTCTCAATAGCCTCAATTTTCTTATTTGTGAGTGTGGTGTGACATATACTATACTATAGTATTTGTGGGATCATTTTATAGAATATAATGTTACTATTATTATTAGATATACTTACTTTGCATTTATATATAATACAAGATAAATATAACAATTTCCTTAGAACTCCAACTAACCAGTCATTCCATTGTAGAGGGGAAATATGGTAACATACAAGGAGGGTAAGTGGTAAAAGATCTATCTAGGTTTAGTAGGAGGTCAAATAACAGATATGATTTTGTGCCTGTCAACTCAAAAGAGTTAAGCAGGAGACAGTATGACATTTTTACTTTTGGGACCCTATACTTGTGGGATGGACTCAAAGGCACCTTGTATGATGTACCATGGGTGCCCCATAATGGTGATGAATTGTTTGGATGGAACTTCAAAAGCATCTATGGAATATCTTAAAAATTGTAACTCCATATGTACATTGTTGAATTTTATGTTTATTTATTTTGTGATTTTATTCTCATTATAGACTCAAATATTAATATACTACTTCAACAATACACATTTCCAAGCATCGCCCAAGTCCTAATTAGGGTAATTTGGGACAAACTGAGTAAGGTTACCATAGGGAACATTACATTTTTTAATATGTATTTGAGCTAGATACAAAAATGATTGGTTTTGTTTAGTACTTATAAGTGATTGAAAATGGATTTTAGGATTACCTACTTTCACTAGGCTCTTGATCCTAGATTGCAAAATCAAGTAATTTAAACCTTACCATAGTTTGTTACACTCATGACTTTGTGTGAACTTTGAGTAGCATAAAAATTCTATTTCAATTGGATTTCTTTATAAAGAGAAAGGATATGACAACAGTAATTACAAAATGAGTTTAATTTAGATTAGGATTAAAATAATAAAAGAAGTGACATATAGCTTGCTTTACACAAAGATGGGTCCAAGGATTAGTTTAGATTTGTAACCTTTTACCTTATTTTTAAAAACTAAGATTCTAATTTGCTTAGGAATTGGCCAGATGTAGGTGCAAATGCTTTCAATGTGTCAATGTGTTTAGAGTTTGCATGGAGGCTAGCAATAAGTTTTATCTTTTCTTTTGGATGCACATGGGATGCTTTTGAGCACCCAGTCACTTAATGACTTTAAAAAACATTCATTCAATTGATTTTTAAATTATATTTTACTCCTTTTTGCCCCAAAACCCTAAAATGACCTTAAAGAGACCAAAGTGCTCCAAGTTATATTTCATAAGAGTCTATCACTACAATAATTTAGAAAGGTGTAATTGACATGAAATTTGTTTAAATGCTTCAACAAAAAAATCTAAAATTGTTGAATTGTTATTGATAAAGATTTAGATGATTGCTTTTCATAATAAATAAAATTTGTGTTCTTTGAGAAGAGTATATCATGTTATAGTGACCATGATCATGGTAGATCTAATGTTGGGAAGACAAATTTTTCAATTTTTTACATTATTCTTTTAAGGGTACTAGCTCAATTGAAGAGCACCTACTTTATAAGTAGGAGGATGGTGGTTCAATTCCATCATGCCCTAATAGGACTAAATTAAGGATTAAATAAGCTACCAAATATATTACCAAATGTACTACCATATATACTACCAAATATATTACCAAATATACTACCATATATGCTACCCAAAAAACTACCAAATATACTACCAAATCAACTACCAAATATACTACTAAATAAACTACCAAAATTACCAAATAAGCTACCATATAAACTACCAATAACAACAATAAATGACTAAATCAATGACCTAATCAATGATTAAAATAGTTTAGTAATAAATTTGGCTGGGAGATAAATGTCTAGCAATAAACTACCATTGGTCACCTGATCAAAATTAGTCACATATCTACAATTTTTAGTACTTTATTTAGTAATATATTGTTGGTTTTTTACTAGTGATAAGAGTGCTAATTGCTAGATCAATACTGAGATATTCTAATAGGAGAATCAATTAAATCTCTTAACAAAGTAGTCCTAATAGGCTAAATTGAAATCCTCTAACAAGGTTCTTTCTTATTGTGAGTTGAAGTCCTTTTACCAAACACACTTCTAATAGGGTATTGAAATCCTTTGACAAAGTAAGACCTAATAGTCTTTGTAAGCCTTTAACATGGTAGACCTTTTGTAGGGTACATCATGGTTCATGATCAAACATTGTAACCTTCATTGGATAGACTTTATTACTACATTAGTGAAGATTTATGGGTTTAATCCCTACCTGCATTTTACCTTATCATTAGAGGGTTTCTATGTAATCATATCTGGTGTCATATATGTGTGAATTATTACTTATTTACATGCTTTAGATGTATATGCTTTACATGGTATTTTAGTTTACTTATTGAAAATATGAGATGGATGTGTGGTGAATAAATTATGGCTCGAAGTTTAAAGCACTGATTCACACCCCCAGAAGTTTACTTCTCCTATTGTAATTCCAACAGAAGGGCTTGATTCAAGAGAGTCCAATTCCATAAGTTGTACCAATAGTATTAGCACCAAAGAAGAATAAAAAATGGAGGATGTCCATAGATTTGTGGGCTATTAACAAGATCACAATCAAATACGTATTTCCATTGTCATAGATGGTTGATATTATGGATTGTTAGAGAAGAGGTATTTATTTCACAAAGATAGATAAGAAGAGTGGATGCCATCAAATTTGCAGTAGGGAAGGAGATGAGTGGAAGACTACCTTAAAAAAATAGGAAGAATTGTATGAGTGGTTATGTTAGAAACAATAGTCCAACAATATAACTTTGGGGTGGGGGGGTGGGGGGGTGGTGTTGAATTAGTTATCCAATAATTATCATCCTTAAATAATCTTAACCATTCAATAAAAGTAAACAACAACCATAAAAAGATGCACATACACAATTACACCAAATATGTTAACTAGAGAAACCCTTGATCAAAGGGAAAACCCTAGTGGAAATGATGCCCACAAGATGATGTACTAATATAAATATTCCTTGTTAGAGGATGGACCTTGTTAGGAGTCTATTACAACATTTAGTACATATGAGTCCTTGTTAGGAGACTTTGGATTCCTGTTAGGAGATTCCAACCCTATTAGGAGTTGTGTCAACCCTGTTGGGAGTTGTGGAAGACAAAAGGACCCATTGTCCAAATAGCTTTTGGGGAAAGATCACTAAACTTATTGTCCAACTGATCTTTCAACTATTTTTTGTAGAATAATTGTCTATACTATACTTTAACTTCTTTCCTCTATCCTATCAACAAGACTAATCATTGTTGCACCTTGTAGACTAGGTCATGAACCTTGGATCTAAGTATCAAACTTTAGATAACACAATAATGTTGGAATTATTTTAGAATAATTGAGGGGGGTGGGGGGGTGAATCAGTTATTCCAGGTCCAAATGTACAAATAAAACTTTTCACAATTTGGTGAACCCATAAAACTTTCTCAACCATGCATGCAGTCATTGTGTGTTGATAAAAACTAATATGTTACTAAAATACTAACATGTAGAAGTATAAAGCATAAAACATAACACATCCATTAGTACACTTGACACAATGATTTAACTTGGAAACCCAATTTGGGAAAAACCACCAGTAACATGCTACTCCTTGTCCACTCTTCTAAAGTGATGCTCTGTTAAAGGCCAACCTTGTTAAAGGTTACAACACACACTGTCAAATCTAACTAGGTTAAGAGATTTTAATAACCTTGTTAAAAGTGAGCCTTATTAGAGGAATTTAGGCCATTCACTTGGAATGCCACCTTGTTAAAGGATTTTCCAATGACTATTAAGTCAACCTTTCTCCAAGGAATTTACCTTAATCTGATACAATTATTAGAAAGTAGTAGTAGAGCTTTGATCTGATACAACTTACAACCTTACTTGCATATTATAGATCACTATTCAGTCCTCAACTCTACTTGGTTTCCAATCTTTGTAGCTCTAACAACTTGTTCACCCTTCAAGCATTCATCATTTTTTATTTTTTCCTTCTTGCTTAGTTTTCCATTGTAGACTTCTTCTCTTGGGTCACTTGATGAAGCAAACCCTCTTCTTTCTCCTTGTCAAATTTTGACAGTCAAACTCTCCAACCTCTAACCTCTTAAGATATCCCTACATATAGGAAATTAGAACTTTTTTTCTAACTCATTATCCATCACCAAAATTAGGGTTTTCAATGGAGTAGGTAGGATACAATGTATCTACACCATATCTTGTCTTCTCTAGAAACTTCTAGAATCCATTTGAATTCACCTCCAAAATAGTTTACATAAGATTTTGTGCCTCCAACTCATCAATCTTATCTTCCTCTTGGTTCACAAGTTCCAAGAAAAGAAAATTTTCATCTTTTATTTGGAAAATCTTCAATCTTTTTCATAATGCAACAACTTGACATTATCAATTTATAGATGCTTAGCACATAATATGTTACTCAGCACCTATTGTAAAATCACTTGGCTTCAATTGGATTTTATTGGTGCTCAACATCAACTGAAAATCACTCAACATCTACTATCTTGCTTGGTATCCACTAGTTTACTTGGCATCCACTAGAAAACGTTGTCACTCGGCTCCAACTAACTTTTTTCTTGGCTTGCACTAACTTTTATTGGCACCTTCTATCAACTTGATCAAGCTTATCAAATGAACTTTGTCCAACCTTATTCTTCTAAACTTTCTAAGTGTAGCCAATCATTTTGTAACCTCATGTAGATCATCAACACATTGTGTTATCACTATCTTTACTTATTCTTGCACTGCAATACATAATCATAACTCAACCTTTCCTCTAGGTTCTTTTGTTACATCTTGTTGATCAAATCCTCCTCATCAATCAACTAGGTGATAGTGCTTGAAACATATAACCAAATGTCTTACTAGCATGTAGCAGGTTTGACATTAGTGACAAAACAATGATTGAAAACACACCATCTTCTTTCAACAATATTTCATTCAAATGGTCTTTCAATCATATATCAATCATTTCCCTCTTTGGCGTTGATGGAAAACCAAACTAATCAACCAATCAAAAAAATGGTAAACTAACTTGGTTAAAACAATAAGGCAATACCAAAAAGAAAACTTGTAAATAAAACTTCTCCCTCTATCAGCAACTCCCTCTTAGGTTACAAAATATAACATTCTCTTCTTTCATGGATTAGCAAAATTTTAGAGTATCTCCCTCTCTTTTTTTTATCCTTCCTCTAATTGCTTTATGCTTTCTCATTCTTTCTTTCTTTGGAATCTTCTAATCTTCTAATTATGTACTTTCACTTCTCCCTTGATCATCTCTCCCTTGATCAATTCCATATACTTTCTCCCTCTTTGACAATAATGCCAAAGACGTATACTCAACACTTGACATCTTTGATATATGTAGACATAGGCTTTTGTAGGCTTGTCAATTTTCTCCCTCTGTTACCTTGCTTGTGATTGATTTGAAATTGTAGTTCTGTAATTACTTAATTTCCTACTATAAGATCCATTGCATCAATTGTATGAAATGAATATCAACTTGTTTGATGTAAAGTACTCCCTTTGTCTTTTACATAGCTATTGATAGGGGTATCACCCCTAGTCTACCTCTTAGATACTCATAATCATCATTAGGTAAGGCTTTGGTGAATATATCAACAATTTTATTCTTTGTGTTGATATATTCCATCTTCACCTCTTTTTCTTGAACCAATTCCCTTACATAATGATACTTTATTGCAATGTGCTTTGTCTTTGTATGCATTATAGGATACTTTGATATATTTATAGAACTTGTATTATCACAATAAAGTGTCACTAGTTTAGTGATCTCTTCCTTCATTCCCTTTAGTAACTATTTGATCCATACAATGTTTGTGCAATTAATACTAGCAACAACATACTCTACTTTAGCAATAGATTGGGAAGTACAACTCTATTTCTTGCTTGTCCATGTAACAAGTCTTCCGCGTAAGAATAATGCTCCTCCACTGGTTCTTTTTTGTCATCAATATTTCTAGCCCAATCAACATCAATGTAGGCTTTCAGTTCAAACTTTTTTTTCTTCTTATAGTATAAACCATACTCTTCTATTCCTTTCAAGTATCTCATTATTCTTTTCATGGCCATCAAGTGATTCTCTCTAGGATTATCAGAGAATCTAGCAACTATCACTACAAATAATGCAATATTAGGTCTATTGTGTACTACATATTGCAATTTTCCAATCATGGATTTGTATAGTGTTTGATTGACCTCAGCTGACTCATTGTTCTTTAATAGCTTGATTGTTATTACCATAGGTGTACTTATTGGTTTCGAATCCTCAAGTCCAAATGTCTTCAATGGCTCCTTGACATATTTTGACTAAGTGATATACACACCATATTTCATTTGATAGACTTGTAATCCCACAAAGAATTTGACTTCACCAAACATTGACATTTCAAACTCTTACTTCATCTGATTTCCAAAATTATTACACAAAGCATCTTGTCCTCCAAATATGATGTCATCAACAAATATTTTAGATAATAGTATACCTTTTTCTTTGCCTATCTTCATGTACAAATTGTTTTTATCATCTATCCTTTCAAATCCAATCTTAACAAGATAAGTGTTAAGTCTCGCATACCATGCTCTTGGTGCTTGTTTCAATCCATATAGGGCTTTGTGTAATCTACATACCATTTTCTTATAGTTTTTATCCACAAATCCTTTTGGCTATTTTATGTAGACCTCTTCTTCTAATATGTCATTCAAATATTCAAACTTAACATCCATCTAATAAACTTTGAAACATTTATATGTAGCATAAGCAAGCGGAATTCTTACTCTTTCCATTCTTGCAATAGGGGCAAATGTTTCACCATAGTCAATTCCTTTTTCTTGTGCATACCCTTTTCAAACTAGTCTTTTTTTGTTTCTTGTCACTTCACCATTCTCATCTAGCTTATTTTTTAATACCCATTTTGTGTCAATCACATTCTTGTCTTCTAGTCTAGGAACTAGGCTCCAAGTCTTGTTCTTTTCTATCTACTAAATTTCCTCTTCTATAGCCTTGTACTAGTCATCATCTTCCAAATAATCTCTTGATGTCTTAGGTTCCTTCATGCTTAACAAACATGATTCACTTCTCAACCTATTTCTTGTCAATGGCCTTACATCTTTGTCTTCGATGATTTGATCTATAAGATGGTGCCTTTTGACATATTTGGATAGTCTAGGCTTAGTTCTTATGACTGCATTTTTTCTCTTAGTTGTAGTATCATTATGTGCATCTCTTTTAGGTATTTTATCATCTCTTTCATGTATGTTAATCTGAGAGTTAGATTGTGCATTCTTGTCATTCTAAAACTTTGCATCTAAATGAAACTTGGCATTCACAGGATGTGACTTGGTAGTTGTTGAAACTTGTTGTTGGTTTGCTACATAATTTGTAGCATCTTCTTCAGTAGGCATTCCTTCATAATAGTATACAAATGTCTTATAATCTTCTAATTCTTTTGTAGGTTCAGCTTCATGTGTTTCTCTAAACTCATTAAAACTCACATTTGCACTTTCCATAATTTTGTTAATGTTAATAACTAAACACTTGTAAGATTTACTTCTTATGGAGTAACCAAGGAATATACCTTCTTCTCTCTTTGCATAAAACTTTTCACTCCTAACATCTTTAAGAATATAGCATTTACTTCCAAATACCTTAAAATATTTCACATTAGGTGGATGACCATACTATAGTTCAAAAGTTGTAGAGTGAGTACCTTTCTTTACTTACACATGGTTCAAGGTGTATATAGCAGTGCTTAAATATTCTCTCCAATATTTTAGAGAAACATTTTTCTCCATCATGAGTGTTCTGGCATAGTCTATTATAGATCTATTTTTTCTTTCAGCAATTCCATTTTGTGAAGGGGTCATAGGTGTTGATGTCTATCTTTTGATTCCTTTGTCATTGCAGAACATCTCAAACTCATGTGAAGTGAATTCACCTCCTCTATCTAATCTCAAGAATTTCAAGCTCTTACCTATTTATTTCACAACTCTTGCTAAGTACCATTTAAACATTTGAAAAGCATCTAATTTTTGTTTTAAAAACATGACTATCATCATCCTAGATTAATCATCAACAAGAAACATTATATACTTGTCTCCTTTGTATCTTTGCACTTTAATAGGTCTGCACAAGTCAATATGAACAATTTCAAGTATTTCCTTAGAGGTATAAGGTTTACTTTTAAAGCTTGATTTTTCCATCTTGCCTAATTGTCATTGTTTGCACATTATATTTTTTAGTTTCTTCAACTTAAGCAAACCTCTAACTCTTTTCATGTTGTTGATACTAATCAAATTATCAAAGTTAACATGACATAATCTCTTGTGCCAAAGCCATGCATCATCAAATTTTGCAATAAGACAAGTAGCATCTTCTATATCCAAATAGAATAGATTACTCCTAGTTTTTTATCACCTTTTCCAATCAGATTTCCATTTGTGTCATATATATTAGTTGATTTGTTCTCAAATTCAACTTTGCACCCCCAAATTATTCAGTTGTGACACACTTAACAAGTTATAATTTAATCCTTTAACATAATAAGCATTATTACATGAAATCTTGTCTATGAGCATGGTAAACCCTTTTCCTTTTATCAAGCATGGTGCATCATTACCAAATCTTACACTATTTCTATCATAACAAGTTAAGTTAATAAACTTACTTTTGTCTCTAGTCACGTGGTGTGAACATCCACTATCAATGATCCATTTGTCATTCTTTTTCACAAAAGTGTAACCTCATCCTCATCTAATTCATCCTTCATTGAAACATATACCACTTCATCATCATTTTCATTAGAGTTATTTCCATCAGCAATGTAGCATGACTTCTTGCCTTTATCTCTATAGTCTCTTCCATCATCTTCTCTTATGTTTTTGTGCTTGTTCCCTTCTCTAAAGTTCTTTTTCTGTGTACATCTTACTATAATATGGCCAACTTCATTGCAATTAAAAAAAATGATAGGAATCTTACCTTTGAATTTACCTTTTCTTTTGTGAAATCTTCTAGCTAGCAATGCTTTCAATTGTTCAATGTCTTCCGCATCTATAATGTTGTCACTAGATGCATACTTTATCTTTCTTTTATTTTTCTTTGGCTTTACCTCCTTAGAATCCTTCAGTAACAATTTTTATTTGAAAGCTAATTCAATACTTTTTGGTCTATAGTTGTCAAAATTAGATAACTCAAAAGTAGTGAGTCTTCCTACCAGAACTTCAAGGGTTAGATCATTTCATGGCATACATCTTAACTCTTGGATTGCAAACACTCTAATGGCATACACAAGAAACAATGTTCTCAATACTTTACTTAGCATAGTATCATCATCTATTTTACCAGTTGCACCTTTTTATTGCACTAACAACTTCTTTTATTCTAGCAACATATTGAGAAATTTTTTCACCTTCTTCCATTCTCATGTCATCAAACTTACCTCTAAGGCTCTCTAGCTTAGATTTTTGAACATTTTTGTCTCCTCCATAGATGGTGTCTAGGGAATCCCACATCTACTTTACACTTTTAAGATCTTTGATATCATCAAACTTAGCATAGCTTAGGGCAGAGGCAATTTCCAACATCTCCTTATTGTCTTCTTTCCTTTCCTTTAGGCCCTGTTTGGTTACGGGAATACTAGGCGCAGAATAGGGTTTTCAGCGCCAAAATCGAGTTATGGAAGAAAACGATGGCGTTTGGTTCATCAAATGCATAACCCAATTTTGGGTTTCGTCTGCCAATTTCGCTCAAAAATTGGAAGAAATTTCTTCCAAGAAATAGGTGGAAGTTGAAATGAATACCAGGTTTTGGGTTTTTATGAATGCGTTTGAATAAATCATCGGGTCCGCCGAATCTGCCTTAGGTTTTTGGAAGAACAAATTGGGTTTTTTGGAAGACGACGGTTGTATTATTTTCGTGCTCTTTTGTGTGAAGGTGAGGGTTTCTGGTTTGTTGCGTTTGTTGGGCTTGTGGGTTTTCTGTGGCCGTGGTTTGTGAGGGTTTCTGGTTTGTGGGTTTTTTGTGGCCATAGTTTCCTGTGGCTGTGGCATGTGGCCGTGGCATTTTTTGTGATTTCTCTTCTCCACTTTGAACAGCGGCGGTGGTAAACGGTTCTCCTCTCACACCCACCTTTGCATACTGGATTTTTTTAAGTTTTTTTGGTTCATTCAAACGTAACTGTTTGTTTCAAATCTATTTTTAAAATAGTCAATATATGTGGTAACTGTTTGTTTCAAATCTATTTTTAAAATAGTCAATATGTGCTCACTAATAAATTCGAGTATAGTGCTGTGAGAGATCAATACCAGTGAAATGAAAAATTAAACTTTGTAACAGTTTTTGGTTGTTTGTTTTAAATCTGTTTAGCAAAATAGTCAATATGTGCTCACTAATAAATTCGAGTATAGTGCTGTGAGAGATCAATACTAGTGAAATGAAAAATTAAACTTTGTAACAGTTTTTGGCTGTTTGTTTTAAATCTGTTTAGCAAAATAGTCAATATGTGCTCACTAATAAATTCCACTATAGTGTTGTGAGAGATCAATACCAGTGAAATGAACAACCAAACTTTGTAACAATTTCTTGTGAGTAATGAGTTCTAGTATGTTGTTGTGAGAGATGAATGAAATACCATTAAATAGAGCCAAGTCATAAACTTGTGCTCACTAATAAATTCCAGTATAGTGCTGTGAGAGATCAATACCATTGAAATGAATAACTAAACTTTCTAACTATTTCTTGCTAGTAATGAGTTCTAGTATACTTCTGTGAGAGATGAATGCAATACCATTAAATAGAGTCAAGTCATAAACTATGTATGAATCAACTATGTATAGATCAATGTCAATCATGGCTTTTATCTATACATAATCAATATGTGCTCAATATGTGCTTAATAATGAATTCCAGTGTGTGCTCATGTGATTTCCTGTATATATCATAGTGCCAATCAAGAAAAACATAGAAATCATGGCTTTTATCTATACATAGTTGACCTATACGTAGTTTATCATGGTTCAAATCTGTTTAGCAAACTAGTCCAATATATGTTGTAACAGTTTTTTTAGAATCTATTTGACAAAATAGTCAATATATGCTCACTAATGACTTTTAGTATAGTGTTGTGAGAGATCAATACCAGTGAAATGAACAACTAAACTTTGTAACAGTTTCTTGCCAGTAATGAGTTCTAGTGTACTGTTGTGAGAGATGAATGCAATACCATTAAATAGAGCCAAATCATAAACTATGTATAGATCAATGGAAATCATGGCTTTTATCTATACATAATCAATATGTGCTCAATATGTGCTCAATAATGAATTCTAGTATGTGATCATGTGATTACCTGTATATATTATAGTGCCAATCATAATAGCAAAACATGGCAATCATGCTTTTATCTATACATAGTTGACCTATACATAGTTTATCATGGTTCAAATCTGTTTAGCAAAATAGTCCAATGAGTTCCAGTATAGTGATGTGAGAGATCAATGCAATACCATTAATCAAAGTGAATCATGCCAATGAAATGAACAACTAAACTATGGATATATCAAGTATGTATTGATCCATGCAAAATCATTCAACATACTTATGAGGTCATAAACTATGTATAGATGAAAGCCATAATTTCAAACTATGTATAGATCAATGTAGAAATAAACTCTATTCCCATTGCCAACTATGCTACTTTTCATCTTCTAAAAGATGAGCCTCAGTTTCAGCGGACCCGATGATTTATTAAAACACATTCATAAAAGCCCAAATTCAAGTTATAGTTTGTACATGTGTATGTGTACATACATACATGTGTCTATACATTTATACATGTGTGTACATGCATACATACATGTGTGTGTATGTACGTACACACATACATACTTGTGTGTGTATGTACATGCATGCATACATACATGTGTGTGTCTACGTACATGCATGCATACATGTGTGTGTCTACGTACATGCATGCATACATGTGTGTGTGTGTACGTACATACATGCATACATACATACATACATTCATGTGTGTGTGTACATACACACATACATACATGTGTGTGTATGTACGTACATGCATACATACATGTGTGTGTGTGTGTGTACGTACATACATGCATACATACATGTGTGTGTACATACATATATACATACATGTGTGTATACATATAGACAAATGGAATCAATATTATGCTTTCATTGGTATAGATATATTACATGGAGTATAATGACACATTGTAATTTGTTCTTTATGGGCTTATGATCCTCAGTAGTTGGTACTCCTTGTTGTATTTGAATAAATAATTGACTTCTTAATGCAATGAGGCTAGCAAATAATCATGTTGTATCTCGATAGGTGATAGTTTATATTTCATAACTGATAGTGTTTAAATTGTCCACCTTTCAGGTCACTGATGGATCCTATGGAGAGTATAGAGGTCCAAGGAAGCATAGTTAGGAAAACCACATACACCCGCATTCTCACAATTCTTTTCACTTTTGTTGGCATAGCCAAAGTACTGGTAGCCCAAGAAGGCAGTAAAATGGGTAAATGAATAAGAAAAGGAAATTCCTTTTGTAGAGACATTATTCATTCGAATGAGGTGGATTGTCATGATCAGATTCAGATGAGTAGGGAAGCCTTCTTTTCTCTAGCTCGTATTCTGAGGTTGAAAGGAAGCTTGAGAGATAGGATCCACTTGAAGTTAGAGGAACAATTAGTGATGTTCCTCCACACCCTTGGGCACAATCTAAGGAACCGCAAGATTGCCCATAACTTTGGGCACTCAGGAGAGACAATCAGTTGGTACTTCCACAAGGTTTTGATGGCTATCTTAGCCCTTCACAGAGATTACTTCATACCACCTAGTCCAGGCACTCCTCCTGAAATTAGTGGGAAAGATCATTTTGAACCATTCTTCAAGGTAAATCACACATTATTACAAGTTTATTGTCTAGAATGTTGTCATTATCTTATTATTACTTGAGCATACATTTGATCAGTGTATCATATCCCACAGGATTGCATTGGAGCCATCGACGGTACCCATATTCCAGTGCGAGTTGATATCGACATACAGGGTAAATATCATGATAGAAAAGGAAACCTATTACAAAATGTTATGGGTGTCTGCTCCTTTGATTGTAAGTTTCAATATTGCCTTGCTGGTTGGGAAGGTTCTGCTGCAGATAGCCATGTTCTAGCCTCAACTCTATCCAGATCAGATCCACTTGTAGTTCCCCCTGGTAAGCCAAATCACATTTTAATATACTCAAGGTTATGCTAAATGGTTCAAGTATTGACAATATACTTTCTTTATATAGGAAAATATTATCTCATGGATGCTGGATATCCAAATGCACCTGGATTTCTCGCTCCTTATCGGTGTACACGCTACCACTTGAAAGAGTGGTCAAGAGAAAACCCAATAAACTCTGCACATGAGTTGTTCAACCATCGACACTCCTCTCTTAGAAATGCAGTAAAATGTACATTTGGTATTTTGAAGTAGCATTTTACAATCTTAAGACATGCAACATCTTATGATATCATGACACAATCCTATATTGTTTTAGCATGTTGCATACTTCACAATTTCATTACGATAGAGGATGGCCTTCCATCAGAAGAAGCTATTGAAGAGGAAGATGATCGTGATGGGATAGAGGTGCCACTGCTTGAGACATATGGGTTGTCTCAAGAGGATAGAAATGAGTGGGCCCAATTTCGAGAAGATATAGCAAATAGGATGTGGGAAGATTATAGATCTCAAGAATAAATGATTTATTAGAAGGCAATGTGCTTTATATGATTAAATTGATGTATGCATATACAATGATGGTGTGTGATTTCATTATTCTGATATTAGTCTTTGCTACATTCTAATTAAATAAAAAGAACATTAACTTTCAATTTCACACCTACATTATGTACAAAAATTGTTGATCATATCTGCAATACACAATTCAACTTGAAATATAGATTACATTGATTTAAATGCAAGAAAGCACAATTATTATACATATTTGCATTGAGAAAGTACAATAACATGCTTCATAATGGGGCTCATGACTATTTACTTGCCATTGATATCACCATTTTGTCTTACTGGTAGTTTTTTTGATGTTGATGTGTTATCATCAATTATTGCTTAAAATGTGTATCATCTTCAGTTAAATTCTTTCAAGTTTATTAAATGTTAGCCTCATTGCATTAGGATGTATTAAAAAATGATATTTAAAGTTTATCATCTTCAATTTTAAATGAAATACAGCAAGGAGTACCAAATGATGAAGATCATAAGCCCACTAGTAAGAAGAGAAAAATGAATTCGTTGAAAATCCTATTTTTCTGATGTTACTGCTTGCTGCATTCCATTTAAATTTAAAGAGCAATAACTTTCAATTTTAGTTGTATGATTACTTTAAATCGTAATATGTTTACCTATTCAATATGTTAGCCTTGTTCCATTATGACGTATTACAAATTGATAGTTAAAGATTTTCTACTTCAAATTTAAATGAAATACAGGAAGGAGTACACAATGACATATACCGAGCTCATGATGAGCATGGATAGATCTGATCATGTGAACCAGATGTGTTCTCCCATTACTTTGAGTGATATAGATGGATCCCTCGCTGTGAGCAACAAATCTTCTTCTTCAAAGAAGAAAATGTGGACAAAATTGATGGAACGCAAGTTTTTAGACTTGCTCCTTGAACAAGTCCATCTCGGACGGAAAGGTGAAGGTGGGTTTAAAAAAGAGGCGTGGACTGCGATAGAGAGGACATTCAATGCAGCGAGGAACTCAAATCTATCACGAGATCATTTTAAGAATAAGCTAAAAACATGGAAAGTAGGATATAAAGTAATGAAGGACTTGAAAAATACAAGTGGGTTAGCTTGGAATGAAGAAACTCAAACTGTGGATGCTGAGGATTCAGTGTGGGATGACCTTTTGAAGGTAGGATGATCTTTGTACTCTTTTCATTGAAGAAATTTTCCCTTCTTATTTTAATAATGAAAAACTTACAACCTAATCCATCTATTAATCCTTATATGTAGAGGAGAGAATTCAAAAATGCAAAAATGTATAAGAGGTCACCTTTCATATATTTGAATGAGTTGGCTATAATTGTCGGTAATGACATTGCTGAAGGGTTCGCATCTACAACACCCCTTGATGCTGAAGAAGGGCACCCTATGAACGATGCATTTAATGTGCTTGATGAGGATGATACCAATTGTGGTACACCTCTTGGCAGCCAACCAGATATTGATGAAGAGTTATATCATTCCAATCAGTCAAGTGCAGGTGCTAGAGGGACTCCTCCACCATCATCATCAAGGAGGGGAAAGAGGAAGAAGACATCTTTGGCTGCATCATTGGATGTGATATGCGAAACTATGAAGGAACTGAAAGATGGCCTCATTAAGCCTCAGATTGTAAAAGTGGATAAATCTGAAGATGATAATATTTTGACTGCTGCATATACTGCTCTCAAAGGTGTCCCTGAACTAAGTCGAGCAATTTTCCTGAAAGCACATGATACCTTCGTGCTTCAACGTGAAAGAGCGAAAGGGTTCTTGATGATGGATGAGGTGGAGAGAGTGGAGTGGATTGCAATGACATTTGGTACCATTTAGCTATTTCAGCTACTGACTGGATTGCAATGACTTATGCTGCATGATTACTCTATTCAATGGTTTTGCATTAATCTCTAATAGCACTAAACTAAAACTATATTAATCTCACATCACTATATTGGAACTCATTATTGAGCACATTTTGACTATTTAATTAGTGATCTCTCACAGCACTATACTGGAAGTCATTAGTGAGCATATATTTACTATTTTGTTAAACAAATTCTAAACAAATTGTTATAGCATGTATTGGACTATTTTGCTAAACATATTTGAACCATGATAAATTATGTATAGATAAAAGCCATGATTGTCATTGATCTTCCATGTATCCATACATAGTTTATGTGTTGGCTGCATTTAATGGTATTGCATTGATTTGTACATAGTTTATGATGTCATAAGTATGTTGAATGATTTTGCATGGATCTATACATACTTGATATATCCATAGTTTAGTTGTTCATTTCATTGGCATGATTCACTTTGATTAATGGTATTGCATTGATCTCTCACAACACTATACTGGAACTCATTAGTGAGCATATATTTACTATTTTGTTAAACAAATTCGAAACAAACTGTTACAGCATGTATTGGACTATTTTGCTAAACAAATTTGAACCATGATAAATTATGTATATGTCAACTATGTATAGATAAAAGCCATGATTGTCATTGATCTTCCATGTATCCATACATAGTTTATGAGTTGGCTGTGTTTAATGGTATTGCATTGATTTGTACATAGTTTATGATGTCATAAGTATGTTGAATGATTTTGCATGGATCTATACATACTTGATATATCCATAGTTTAGTTGTTCATTTCATTGGCATGATTCACTTTGATTAATGGTATTGCATTGATCTCTCACAATACTATACTGGGAGTCATTAGTGAGCATATATTTACTATTTTGTTAAATAGATTCTAAACAAACTGCTACAACATGTATTGGACTGTTTTGCTAAACAGATTTGAACCATGATAAACTATGTATATTTCAACTGTGTATAGATAAAAGCCATGATTGCCATTGATCTTCCATGTATCCATACATAGTTTATGAGTTGGCTGTGTTTAATGGTATTGCATTGATCTGTACATAGTTTATGATGTCATAAGTATGTTGAATGATTTTACATGGATCTATACATACTTGATATATCCATAGTTTAGTTGTTCATTTCATTGGCATGATTCACTTTGATTAATGGTATTGCATTGATCTCTCACAGCACTATACTGGAAGTCATTAGTGAGCATATATTTACTATTTTGTTAAACAGATTCTAAACAAATTGCTATAGCATATATTGGACTATTTTGCTAAACAGATTTGAACCATGATAAACTATGTATAGGTCAACTATGTATAGATAAAAGCATGATTGCCATGTTTTGCTATTATGATTGGCATTATGATATATACAAGTAATCACATGAGCACATACTGGAATTCATTATTGAGTATATATTGACTATTTTGCTAAATAGATTTGACACAAACAGCCAGACACTGTTACAAAGTTTAGTTGTTCATTTCACTGGTATTGATCTCTCATAGCACCATACTAGAATTTATTAGTGAGCACATATTGACTATTTTGCTAAATAGATTTGAAACAAATAGTTACCACATCTATTGACTATGCTAAGCATATAGCAGATAGAAATAGAACCATGATAAACTATGTATAGGTCAGCTATGTATAGATAAAAGCTAGTGATATACTTGTAAATTTCATTATTGAGCACATATTGAGCACATATTGATTATGTCTAGATAAAAGCCATGATTGCCATTGATCTATACATAGCTTATGAATTGGCTCTATTTATATGGTATTGCATTCATCTCTCACAACACTATACTAGAACTCATTACTGGTAAGAAACTGTTACAAAGTTTAGTTGTCCATTTCAGTGGTATTGATCTGTCACAGCACTATACTGGAATTCATTAGTGAGCACATATTGACTATTTTGCTAAACAGATTTGAAACAAACAGTATGTATGTACACACATGTATGTATGTACGTACGTATGTATGTATTATGTGCATATGTATGTACACACATGTATGTACGCATGTATACATACTTGATCTATGCATTGCATTGATCTCTCACAACACTATACTAGAACTCATTACTGAGCACATTTTTACTATTTTGCTAAGCATGTATGTATGTATATGCGTATGTATGTATGTACACACATGTATGTACGTATGCATGTATGTATGTGCATATGTATGTACACACATGTATGTACATATGTATGTATGTATGTGCATATGTATGTACACACATGTATGTACGTATGTATACAAACTTGATCTATGCATAGTTTAGTCATCCATTTTATTGACATGATTGGCATTGGTCAATACGCAGGATAGTTGTTCATTTCATTGGCATTCGCACGATTGGCATGTGAAGTCATTCCAGATGGTTAATTGGCTTTGTGTAATGGTATTGCATTGATCTGTCACAACACTATATTGGAAATCATTACTGAGCACATTTTTTCTATTTTGCTAAGCATGTATGTATGTATGTGTGTATGTATGTGCATATGTATGTATGTACATGCGTATGTATGTACACATGTATGTACATGTGTATGTATGTATGTATGTGCATATGTATGTATGTCTGTGCATATGTATGTTCACGCATGTATGTACGTATGTATACATACTTGATATATGCATAGTTTAGTCATTCATTTCATTGACATGATTGGCATTGGTCAGTACATAGTTTAGTTGTTCATTTCATTGGCATTCACATGATTGGCATGTGAAATAATTCCAGAGGGTTAGTTGGCTTTGTTTAATGGTATTGCATTGATCTCTCACAACACATAGTTTATGATCTCGTAAACGTTTGGTATAGTTGTTCATTGCATTGTTAATTAGAGTTATATTTGAACCATACATACGTGGAATACACAAGGAGTGGAAAATGATTATAGAAATGTGACTTGCTAGATGATTGTATAGTTCATGATTCTGTCCTATGTTATATCTATAGTCCTAATTTGCTTGCATATGTTTTAATTTTTTTGTCTTTTTGTCCCTATTTGATTTCCTATGTATGTTCTCGTTGACAAGATTATCAAAAGTATTGAGGATTTTTGTTAGATGATTGTACAGTCATGATTCTGTCCCATGTTATATGTATATTCCTAATTTGCTTGGATATTTTTTTAATTTCTTTTTTTTTTGTCCACAATTTGGTTTCCTATGTACGTTCTTCTTGACAAGATTGTCAATGGTATTGATAAAGTGTCTTTCTCTTGTATTTTTTTATTGCTCTTGATTTGCTAATATTGCAAGACCACACATGCTGATAAAAAATGAGCTATCTAATGATTGTTTACTATGTTTGTAAATGATCAATATTTTTGATGCCACTCCTTGGTGTATTCCATTAAAAAAAAATCAGGTTTTAATTTTTCAAGCATGTTTAGTTCATATATGCAGGATTGACCATCTAACAATACAAACAGTAATGGGAAGATTGAGCAGCATGAGAGGGTTGCCGTTGAATGTGGGGCATAAGGGCATACATCATGGATTTCTCAGTGTTTTCATATGTAACGGTGTGTCATCGAATGTGGGGCATAAAGGCATACATCGTGGATTTCTCAATGTTTTCGTGTTTAACGGTGTGTTTTCACACCACCATTAAATCATGGATATTGTTCTATCAAGTTAGCAAGTTTTCATATTGTAGTAATTATGTGAAATTCATTATTAGAATTTCATGATGTTAAAATATGATTTATATGATTAATGATTTTCATGATCTTTTTTTTAAAATTGCATGTAAAATCTATGTTGCCAAAATTTCACATTTTTTAAGAGCAATTATTTACAAAGCATCATTTTTCTTGTTAAAGTTATCATCAAATGTTTAATGTATGTGAATGTAAAATGGTATTTTTTTCCTATATAATATTTCACGTAAAATTTTAGTTGCATATTTTTTTGAATAATTAAATAACTTAATAAATTTATTAAAAGGGAGAGATACATAGAGGGGCAGAGAGTGCGGGATAAGAAGGGGGGACAGAGGGATAGAGGGAGAGAGTGAGAGAGAGAGAGAGGAGCTTGTGTGTTCCTACATCTATAGAAAGGTGTCTGTTGATGTGTGTTTTATGACTCACCAAACTGTAGAACAAAATACTGAAATATCTTATCCTCTCTTGAATATATATCTGTCTATGACCTCATCAAGATCTTCAAATGTCTCCTCCCCAATTGAAAGTATTTTCCAAGTCGAAGATAGCTAGCAAAATCCTTTTGGTCTTTTCCTCCCTCCACAATATCCTTGTGTGCATAAACTCCATTGAAAATGTTCAGTTTTAGAATCAAGTGAGTAGGCCCTTTCAAGCTTGGACGGATAATACTCTCCCCTGGCTCTTTATCTGTTAGGAACTTAATGGTTTCATTCTCTTGTTCACTTCATGAAATGGAATCCTCTTCCACAAAATATGGATCCTTAACCTCCTTATCCTTATCCTATTCACCCTGATAGTTATCATTCTTTAGTGAACTCTCTTTGCAAGTTAACTCAACTAGGTACTTCACTTTTGTCATAGTTTTCACCCAACAGGTAAGGATGCTGCCTTCTACAATTTTTTCTAAAGGATCTATATCTAGATCATCAGAAAGCTCCTCTTTCAATATTATTCATGTCAAGCTTGATTCCAGATCACAAATTATACGATGATTTTGGACTCTGCGGGGACAATTTTTCCCATTAACAGGGTCTCTTCATTTTCTCCAGTTAGCAGATAAAATTCCTCATCCTAGGATGGCTCTTTATATGGTGATCTCAAATCCTGAAATCCATGTAACAATTCACTCTTTATGTCAGCAAGGGTTTCCTGCTTTTTATTGGATGTCCATTGCTCCACACTTCTAGCATATTCATCAATATCAAGGGCATTTAACAGATCAGGATATTTTTTGACATGCTCAATAGCCATTTCTTGTGTTTCCTCATCCATATCATCTATATCATGTCCAGCTTCTTCACAATATATGTCCTTAGCCATTTTCTTGGCAAATTCATATGACTTTGGATGAATTCTAGTATCATCCAATGGATCCATAACATGGTTTTTGAATGTTGCTTGTCCATTCCCTCTAACCCTTAAAAAAACCAATAGCATTTATAAAGACAAGTCACTTCATAGCCTCTACAGTTGGTTGCTGTAACTATTACCTGCTCAACAGCTTCATACTTTTCATCTGGAGTAAGGAAATGTTCCAGTGAATGAAGCTTCAATGATAATATTTCTTTGCCAAGACTATATAATGTTGCAACCATGGCCAATGGATTCTGAAGATACCGACCAAGAGCCACAACACGCCTCACAATCCCTCTCTGTGTCGGCAACTAGTCTTAAGAGATGCGAGAATTCTCATATAGTGTAGGCAATAATTCATCTGCATAAACAACATTTATTGTGTCCAATCCTTCTGCCAAATCACGTGGATGAACACAAACACAGGGAGGGATAGAGAGAGGACACAAACACACATATTTAGCGGCTAAGTCACAAGGTTCAAGTTTCAATTCGAGTTCGACAATTATGAAGTTCGGATGAACTTGACAATAAATTCAATTCGACGATAAATTTGTCTTACACAATTTTTCAAAAATATATAATATATATGATCACAATTTCCAACAATGGGACAAAAAATAACTTCATACAAATGATTGCATGTATGATTATTTTTTACTTTTCTTTGCTAATAAATAGAATTAAAATAAAAAATAATAATCATTTTATTTATTATTGACTAAAAAAATAAAACTGTGAATATTCAAGAATAAATAATAATAATAATGTAGTCTAATTATAAATAAATTAAATCATAAATATTAATACTTTACTCATTCTAATCCTTGTGTTTCACTAATTAAATAAGATTAAAAAAATTTACATCAAATTCCAATTCCAATTAGAAAATGAACAACCAAACGCAACAAAAAGATATTCCTAGTCATATTCTGTTCCAATTCCAATTTCTAAATTGGCAACCAAACGCAGAATATGGATTTGAAAATTTATCTTCCGTGTCAACCAAACGGTCCAACTATCTTCCTAAAATACATATCCAGGTTTTTGAAAACCTGGTTATCAGATAACCTGGTTATGAGAAAAATTCATCTTCCCCAACCAAACGGGGCCTTAGATCTTCAATAGTTAGGACTCCTGCTAGATCAACATGTGCTACTGAAATGCAAGTTTGTGCATAATCTCCAAGTCCTCTAGGGTGTACTTCATCAAACTTTTCCATGCATAAAAGTTATCTTATTTAGCTTGGGTACCTCTCTTTTTGACATCTTGATCTTTATTCTTTTAGTACCTTAAAACTAATCCTCTTAAACAACTATGCTCTGATACCACTTGTTGGAATTCTTTTAGAATAATTGAGAGGGGGGGGTGAATAAGTTATTCAAGGTCTAGATAGACAAATTAAACTTTTCACAATTTGGTGAACCCATAAAAATTTCTCAACCATGCATGCATTCATTGTGCGTTAATCAAAATTGATATGTTACTGAAACATTAACATGCAAAAGTATAAAGCATAAAACATAACACATCCATCAGTACACTTGACACAATTATTTAACATAGAAACCCAATTTGGAAAAATCACCAATAACATGCTACTCCTTTTTAACTCTTCCAAAGTGATGCCTAGTTAAAGGCCATCCCTGTTAAAGGTTACAACACATGTTGTCAAATGTGACCTAGTTAAGGGATTTTAATCACCTTGTTAAAAATGAGCCTTGTTAGAGGACCTTAGGCCATTCACTTGGAATGCCACCCTATTAAAGGATTTTCCAATGACTGTTAAGTCAACCTTTCTCCAAAGGATTTACCCTAATCTGATACAATTGTTAGAAAGCAATACTAGAGCTTTGATCTGATACAACTTACAACTTTACTTGTAGATTACAAATCACTATTCGGTCCATAACTCTACTTGGTTTCCAATCTTTGTAGCTCTGACATCTTGTTCACGCTTCAAGCATTCATCCTTTTTTTTTGCCTTCTTGCTTAGTTTGTCATTGCAGACTTCTTCTCTTGGGTCACTTGATGAAGCAAACCCTCTTCTTTCTCCTTGTCCTATTTTTGCATTCAAACTCTCCAACCTCTAACCTCTTAACCTTTTCTTCATGACTAGATATCCCTACATATTGGAAATTAGAACTCTTTTTCCCACTCATTATCCATCACCAAAATTAGGGTTTTCAATGGATAAGATAGGATACAATGTATCTTCCCCATATCTTTTCTTCTCTAGAAACTTCTCCTAGAATCCATTTGAATTTGCCTCCAAAATGGTTTACATAAGATTCTATGCCTCCAGCTCATCAATCTTATCTTCCTCTTCATTCACAAGTTCTAAGAAAACAAACTTGTTAGTTTTTATTTGGTGAATCTTTGATCTTTTTCATAATGCAGTAGCTAGGCATTATCAATTTATGGATGCTTGGCACATACTATGTTACTCAGCATCTATTCTAAAATCACTCAACTTCAACTAGATTTTACTAGTAATTGGCATCAACTGAAAATCACTCGACATCTACTATCTTGCTCAGCATCCACTAGTTTACTCATCATCCACTAGAAATTGTGTTCACTCAACTCCAACTGACTTTTTTCTTAGCTTGCACTAACTTTGCTTGGAACCTTCTATCAACTTGATCAAGCTTAGCAAATGAACTATGTCCAACCTTATTCTTCTAAAATTTCTAAGTGTAGCCAATCATTTTGTAACCTCATGTACATCATCAGTACATTATGTTATCACTATCTTAAATTATTCTAGTACTTCAATACATAATCATAACCCAACCTTTCTTTTAGGTACTTTTGTTGCATCTTGTTGATCAAATCCTTCTCATCAATCAACTAAGTAATAGTACCTAAAACATATAAGAAAATGTCTTACCAGCATGTAGCAGATTTGAAATTAGTGACAAAAAATTGGTTGAAAACACACCATCTTCTTTCAAAAATCTTTCATTCAAATGATCTTATCAATCATATATCAACAAATAAAACCTCAGCAATGAAGTTTCCTTCTCATGTCCTCTGCTCTGCTTATCTTTGCATTCTGCTCTTTTCTCTTGTTTCAATCATTTGAACATCTCATCACATCTCATCCACGATAAAGGAAAATATCCTTCCTTTTTACCAAATCCATAAAATAATTCCTTGAGTTGACTATTACACCTTCTCAATTAAATATTATAGGACCACATTAAGAACACATTACACTTAGTGATAACATTAATCTTTCACCTTGTAACTTGAATAACTTTTTGTACATGTAAAATTATGACGAGTGAGCTTAGTTATGTCATCTCCATAATTTCTTCTTTACATCTTTAACTTTTGCTTCTCAGAATAACAAATCTGCTAAAGATGAAACAAGTTTGCTAGAACATGTCTCTATAACTCTATTTCAAAATAGTCTTGACCAAAAATTGCATAACTTCTTCTAGACTTAATATCTTATGCTTCTGAGATTGGCTACATATACTAGACACTTAGTATAATCTCCCTTTAACCTTTCTTAGTGAAAATTTTTAACTAGTCATCCATACCAACTTGATCTTTATTGTTCTTCTATCAGATACTACAAAAAATTGCTATGTTGCCATCAATGACAAACATAGTCATGAATGTAACATATTATCAATATAATGACCTAATCATGTTTCTACAATACTCCCCAATAAAATTATCATCAGCATTCATGCTTCTAACAATCTCCCCCTTTCAGATTGATGGCAACATATATGAAAACATCTAGTTCCAAAAATACCAACTGTAAAGACTATTAATCATCTTTTCAAATCCTCTCCATCAATCATTCTCCCTCATTGAAAAACTTCAATGTGCTTTGTATCAAACTATTTTTCCATGCTCAAACTATTTTTAATGGACTATAAATTCTCTTTGATTGACATCAATGTCAAAGGTTTCAGCAATCATCAATCTCTCCAACAACTATCTTTGACTAGCTCAAGTGTCAAATAACATCCAACAAGAGTCCTAGATGACTCTATCCATCACAAATACTCCCCCATATAGGAAGCATCTGCATTTAGTCATGACAAAAAATAATGCTCCATTACACTGGACTGATGCACTATTGCATCATCTACTCTAATCTAGGAAGAATTATAACCCCTAGCATACCTTGCAAATACTAAAAACTCTCCTTGGGAAGAGGCTTGGTGAAAATATATGCAATTTTCTCTTTGCTACTTACATACTCCAATCTAATTTCCTTTTTTGTAACTTTCTCTCTCAATATGTGATATTTGATAGAAATGTGTTTAGTCGTAGAATGCAACATAGGATTCTTAGACATATTCAATGTGCTTATTTTATCACAATGTATGACAATAGGTTCATTGAGTTTTATCCTTATTTCCTTTAGCATCTACTTCATCTTAACAACTTGAATACAATTGTTTTCCACTACAAAATATTCTACTTCTTTTGTACTTTGTGACTTATAGTCCTGTTTCTTGTTAACCAAGAAACCAATCTTCCTCCAAGAAAGAAGGCTTCACCACAAATGCTCTTTCTATCATCCATACTCCCTACATAATCACCATCAATATAAGCCTATAAAGTAAAATCATTAGATCTATCATACCACAATCTAAACTTTGGTGTTCCTTTATGATATCTAAATATCCTTTTCACTCTTACACAATGTGCTTCTCTGTGATCAGATTGAAATTTTGTAACAATTCTAACTACATTTACTATATCTATACTTGTGTGAGTCAAATATTGTAACAATTGATCATAGATTTTTACTTCTTCTGCTCAACAGTAGGTGTCTCATCCTTTGTAGATAACTTGTGTCTAATTACCATAGGTATTCCAACTAGTTTACATATTTTCAAAACAAATATTTTAGTATATCTTTCAAATAATTAGTTTGAGAAATAAAGATTCCTTCTTTGTCCTACACAATCTATAATCTTAGGAAATATTTAATTTCTTCTATCATGCTCATTTCAATTCCTTCTTCATTTCTTCCTCAAACTTGTCGCTTTCATCATTGTTTCCTCCAAATATGATATCATCAACAAATATTACTAAAATCATCAATCCGTCAACTATTTCTTTCTAGTATAGAATAATGTCTCCCATACCTATGCTAAATCCAAGCTTTGTTAAATTTTTGTCCAGCCTTGCATACGAAGTCCCAGGTGCTTGCTTTAAGCCATACAATGCTTTCCTTAATTTTCATACTATGTCTTGGCCATATGTTAAAGGACAACCTTCAAGTTGTTCTATGTATACCTCTTCTTCAAGTTCTCCATTTAGAAATGTTGACTTGACATGCGTCTAATACACTTTGAATTTCTTATATGTCACATAAGCTAAGAATAATTTTACTACTTCTATTCTTTCAATAGGAGCATAGGTTTCTTCACATTCTATTCCTTCTTACTATGAGTAACATTTACATACCAATCTTGCTTTGTTCCTTACAACTTCACCTTGTTTATTCATCTTATTCCTTAATACCCATTTTGTTCCTATCACATTCTTGTTTGCTAGACTAGGGACGAATTCCCATGTCTCATTTTTCACTATTTAATCCAATTCCTCTTTCATAGCTTACTTCCAATAGTCATATTTACATCTTTCATTTACATTCTTTGGTTCAACTTGAGATATCGAACATAGTTCTTCATTGATTCTACTTCTTGTCATCACACCTTTATCTCTACTTCTGATGACCTACTCTGATGGATGATTCTCTGTTACATTCTTATTGGAAGTAGGAGTTGTTATCTCAATTCTTAGCTTAGTAATGACCCTTTCTAGTCATTCATTAATTTACCTCTTTTTATTAGCTTTTCCAATGTTTCTCTCTAATGCCCATTTCATTGTCCATTGATATATTATATATATATGATCATATTCATAGAGTTGTGTCCTTTCATATTAATTATATTCGTAAGATAATTATTTATTATATATATTAATTATATAATTTATATAAAGTATTATTAATATTAATAACAGTATTATAATATATTATTAATTTAAATAATATTATGTAATCTTATATTAAACATACCATCAGATTATTATATTAAAGAATTATACATTATTATACATATCTGAAATATATTCAATATATGTATATTATATATATTTAATATATTTTTAAATCTTATTTGTTATAATTAATATCATAATAATTTAATATTATTATTATTTCAATATATATATATATATATATGTCTATAATAATACATTATTATATTATAATTTATGTTCAACCTTAATATTATTATTTTAGAACTAAATATATCAATTATATATATTAATTATTTATTTATATTAATATCACAAAATATATTATATTAATATCTATATTATAATATATATTAATTTAATAATATATCAACTATATTATTAGATTATAATACTTTAATATAGTATGTTGCTACATATCTTAATCATAATTAGATTATTATTATTATTATAATACAATATGTATGATATTATTATATGATTATAATGTAATATTACTTTATAAAACATTATTATTATTAATTTATATAAAATATTTATTTATTATTTAAATTATATGCTAAAATGTGGACATCACATTATCTCAATTCTTAGCTCTATTGAAGGTTTTGAGCTTTGTTCCTACCTTTTCTCACCTTCATTTTGCAAATCATTATTAGGCTCAGAGAATTCCTTGTCATTCTGTGGTTTAGTAACAACATTCTCATCATAAAAATTGAAATCAACTACTATTTCTTGTATCCTAAATTTCTAATCAACTCTTACATTTGTACTTTCCACAATACTATTAGTTCTATGATTATAACATCTATAGGCTTTTCTTTTCAATGAATAATAAAGAAACATACCTTCATCACTTCTAGTATCTAACTTACCAATATCATCATCTCTTTTGATATAACATTTACTACCAAAAATATTGAAATAATTAATTGTACATGAGTGACCAAACTATAGTTCATAAGGGGTCTTGTTTGTGTCTTTCTTGACTTGCACTCTGTTCATAGTGTAGACTATTGTATTCATAGCTTCTCTCCAAAATATCTTGGATACATCATTCTCAACTAACATAACTCTCAGTTCTTCTATTATTGATCAATTTCTTCTCTCTGTAGTACCATTTTGTTCACTAGTTCTCAGAGTTGATAACTTTCTTTTGATTCCATTAGCTTCACAATGTTGGAATGTCTATTCTGAGAGGGGTGGTGAATCAGAAGTACTGGCATTTATATATTTTTTAAATCCTTATTAACATATAACTAAAATTAACATGCATTCATATAAACATTAAACAATCATGAGAAGCAAACATGCATCACCACATAACACTTGAGATTTTGGTGACCCAAAAACCCTCTAGGAATAAGAAGGTAAAACTAGGGTGGGGATGATACTCACAAAATTACTGCGGCAATCGATTTCAACCACTTCTGATGTTTTCCCTGTTAAATGCCTACCATGTTAAAGGCTACAACACACTGTTAAATGTGACCCTATTAAAGGATTTCTACACCTGTTAGGAGTGTTCCTTGTTAGAGGACTTAAGAACATTCAACTTAGAATGCCACCCTATTAATGGATTTACATAAGGCTATTAAACCTACCCAAATCCATGGGATTTCCAATTTCCTAATACAATTGTGAGAGAGTATTAGAATAATATACCTAATCTAATGCAATCTCTAATGCTCATCTTAGGTACTTGATTTGCTCTTCTATCACTGATCTTTGCTAGATCGGATTTTTTGATTATGTTCCTTGTTTTGTTCTGATCAACTAGATGTGTAAATTCTATCCTTTCCACTAAATCTTTGACACCAATGTTCTGCAATGACCTTAACAATAGGCTCTACTTTTTCTTCTTCTCGTGACTCTTCTCTCTCTTTATTCAATGGCATCAAGACTTCCTTATAAAGATTAGTGGTTCATCATGCATCCTTGATTCAAAGGTTCCCACTCAAACCCTTGAAATTCACCTATTGGTTGCATGCAGTTTCCAATTTTTTGATTGGTTGCATGAGGATTGCATAGGTGGTTGTGAGGATTTGATCTTATCATTTTATCTTATCAATGAGTCATGCATAACCATTTTACATCTTCGCTTGCAATTGCACAAACTTTCATGTTGATCCTGAATTGCTTGGTACATGAAGTAATACTGATGCTTAGCACCATCTATTTTGGATTTCTCGACAT
This sequence comes from Cupressus sempervirens, assembly GCA_028749045.1. Taxonomy (NCBI): domain Eukaryota; kingdom Viridiplantae; phylum Streptophyta; class Pinopsida; order Cupressales; family Cupressaceae; genus Cupressus; species Cupressus sempervirens. The sequence continues at coordinate 947,484,927 of CM053785.1, read as the reverse complement.
CCTCTGTAGTTCTTGCATTACTCAGCACCTATTAGTTTTTTGCATTGCTTGGCTTCTACTAATTCCTAAATTACTCGGCTCCTATAGGATTTCTATGTCACTTGGCACCTATTGAATTCCTACTTTGCTCGACACCTATTGGACTTTTGTGTTGCTCAGCTCCTGTTGGATCCTGAGTCACTCGGCACATGTTGAATTCTATATAGCTCAGCATATACTATAATGTCTTGTGCTTGGCAGAAACTATAGTTTTCTCGGCACTATCTGTGACTCGACATGTAAAGAAATTCTAGCTCAGCTTCCATTGTGTACTTGGCATGTATAGTGAAGATGGTTAAGTGTGTTGACACTCATTTGTCAATCTTACTTATTGATCAACAATCTCCCCCTTTGACATGAGTGTCAAAAACACTTACTGATCATTCAGGATCCAATCCTTGTGTGTCCATTCTTCACTTAGAAAATTTTAAAAAGATATTGTGAACAACAATATACCTTATGACTCCCATTGAGTTGATTATGCCTTATCATGTTATGAATTTTGTTATCTTGTGCCATTGTGCCTGATGTTCTCTGTTTCTATCCTATATGTGATCTAATCCTATTTGTTCTCTATTTGATGACCCTGTCTCCATGTGATTACCAAAATTTTCATGTCCCTTGACTCCTTCATTGCTATTTGTAGTCAATCAACTTCAAACTGAACAAAATTTCAAAATTTGGCAATTGAATTGTGCTCCCCCTTAATATATCTCCTACACTATCTCCCCCTTAGAATATTATCTCCCCTTTTTTGATACTTATGTCAAAGGGTTCTTAACAATAATGCCATGCTTGGCCAAAAATTTCTTGTTTACCTCAAGGAGTATTTTGAGAGTTGCATCCCAATTATTCAATGCAATATCCAATGACTTGTGTTGGATTGCAAGCTCTACTGCTAGATCAACAAGTCCTTCATGTGTAGAAATATTTGGGTCCTTCTTGAGGATTGTCTCTACATACATTTTCTCCTTATGTAAGACTTATAAATGGGGAGTGATAGAGGCTTGCATTTGCATCAGCTTTTCTTTAACAGTAGCCTCTTCTACTGATAATGTAGCTAATTCCCTCTTAATGTGAAGTGTTTGAGTAAAATGCTTCTCACTCTATGTAGGATTTGAGGGTAGTTGCATACTAGAGAGCTTAAGTTTTCTCTCAAGGTTCAAATTTTTTTGATTTATTTCTTGTGTGAACTTGGAAAAATCACACAATTTGCTATAAAGGGAAAATATGTTCCCTAACACAATCTTTACATTGTCCAATTTCTTAGCTAGGTCAACCTATCCTAAAATAATATTACCAGCTTTCTTTTGGTTGATCTTGCCTAGAAACTTCTTTTCTGACCATTCCATGAGTTTTTCATTTGTATCATGGTCTTTATTATTCACTTGGTCAACTATATTAGATAGTTACTCAAGGATTGGCCTGCTTGAATCTAGAGGTTGTAGGTTGAAGGCATCCATGATATATATTTGATCTCATTCATTGCCTACTTCTATTTGAAGTCTTTCCTCATTGCCTATTGCCTCCTTCTTTTATCCAATGCACTCTATATTTCATTCATCTTTTCCTCAATTAGAGTGCTTGAATCATAATAGGGTATTTGGATTTCTTCATCAAGCTTAGGAATACCATAATGAATAGCCCTGGCTACCCTAGTAGAACTTGACCTTGGTGTACTAACTTGTACAGTCAATATGTCAGTACTTGGCTTTTGAATAGGTTTGGTAGGAGTACCTATTTTTGGCAATTCAACCAAAGTTTGTATTGTAGACTCCTCCTTATCTTGTGTTTCTTCCTTATCCTCTTCTTCTTTCTTATCTTCTTCTTCTTGTGTCACTATATCCAAGGGTGTGCTCACTATCTATACTATTATACTTGTATCTACCCCTATTGTTGCACTCAACTCCTGATGAGTTTGCATGGCTATTCTTGGTGGTGATGGAGGTGGTAGGATTGGAAGTCTAGTAGTTTGAGTGATTTGAGGTTGTTCTTGTGGTGGCACCTCACCTTTCTTGATTTTATCTACTGACTTTTGGAGCTCATCAACATTGACCATTATGGGACTTGAACACAATTATGCTTGAAGAGTTGTTTGGTCAAGGATCTTAGTGATGTCCTCTACAGTTAATGGGTTGATTTTTTGACTTGTGGTGTTAGTAACATCCTTATTATTTATGATTTCTACAGGTGTGATGGAAGAGTGATGAGGGCGAGGAGGTGGAAGTTATGTGTCTTGCACACTTTGCTGCTCATCAGTACCTTTACTTTCCCCCTCTTCAACCTTTTTCTCTACTTCTATCTTCTCTTATGTCCTCTTTCTTCTTTCTTCTAGTTTAGCTATAGCTTCTTCTTTGTATTCTTCCTCAAGAACATCTTCAGTTTTCTTATACAAATTCTTCCATGATCTCGTTGTCCTTTGTACAACTTCTTCAATCTTGTTTTGGAAAATGGAGAATGCCCTATACTTAGGTGTAAACCTTTTATTATGCATTTTGACTGCTTTAATTATTTGTTCCTTTATCAAATTAGGAAGTAAACTTGCTAGGTTTGATTCCCTCATCCCATTTTTAGACAAAAATGCCATCTGTCTTCTACAATTTTAGACAATTCCATTGGCAATTTCCCATCAAGTTCAAGAGGTGTATACTTGAACTGTGCCATTAATGCATAGACTGATTCTTCTATTACGTTTTGTTCCTCTTTGGTGAACTTATTGAAATCAATCTTTTTCATTTCACTTAAGTCTCCATTCCTAATCTTTTCACATAATATATGAACTGAAGACTTGGGAGGATGACTTACCTTTTCAGTCTAATCTTCCTCGTCAGTATTAGGTTGAGCTATATATCTTCTTCTTTTCCTTGGCTCTTCCTATGCCTTCTTGGTTGGTTTCTTCTTTGTGGCTTCCTCTTTGGCTTTTTGTGTGGAGGCCCTTATTGTAGCTCTAGTTGTTGGCTTCTTGGGTGTTGGCATGGCAGCTTTCTTTGATTTGGGTTGAGGAGTAGGAGGTGTCTTTGCCTTCCTTTTGATGACTTTTCCTTTGATGGTTGCTTCCTTGGCTTCTTCTTCCTCAGCACTCGCATCTTTTTCTTCACCTTGGCCTTGTGATGATTCAAGTGGCCCTTATTTTGGCTCATCTTCTTCTTCTCCTTTGCTAATCTCCTCTGCTTCACCTACTACACTTGTTTCTTCAACACCAAATTTTTTCTTTATTTTCTTCACTAGCTTATCCTTCTTCTCAACTGTTTTGGTTGTTTTGAGTTCTATAACCACTCTTGATTTGACGGTGTCATATGTTCCAAATGCCTTTGTAGTTTTATCCATCTCTTCTACAAGTAATGTTGTGATGGTTGCAGAAGCTTGATCAACATCAAGCTCATATCCCAATGGTCTGAGCCATCTTACTCTTGGAAGGACTACTTGGATGTAAGTGTAATCAATATCAACAAGAAAGCATATGTCATTTACATGCTTTTCTACCAGTGAAACTAGTATCCTCATTCTTTTCTTTATTGCATTCTTGAAATCATCAAAATATACAATCATTTGGTCATCAAAACTATCTCCCATTTGTGCAATAAAATCATTTATTTGATCAACAATTGTTTTGTTCTAACTCTAGCTGACTTTTCCAAATGAAGGGAATTCCTTCATCACATAAAAGAACATACAAACTAACATTGACCCAAATTTTCATTGTGCCCCTTTGAATTTTCTTATTACTCCAAGATTTTCATTTATCTACTGCAACATGAGCTCTACGAGGTCATAGGTGTGGTCTTTCTTTACAAGCTTATATGCCACATCCACTACTATGTGGGGTACACTATTCAACCTACTAGACTAATGAAATTTATGTGATATGATCCTCATAGAAAAATCTAAAAGGGGTTCAGTAATGATATCTATGGATAAGCCTCTGTTATTCCATTTTGCACCTGTGTTTTTCTTAATGTTTTCCCTCTTGTCACTTCTGAGTGTCTTGGGCCGATCTAGGGTTGGAAAACCTATGACCCTATGAACCATCTTCTTGGTAATCTTGACTGGTCCTTTCTATAGCCAGAATGATCCATCATGAAATCTTCTAAGCAGTATGCGTATCCACTCATTTTTAAATATGATTGGAAAAACTAGGGCTTTGGTTAAACCCTTCTTCTCTATGATTGAAAATTCATCCTTCAATACACCATTGCCACAAAGTTTATCAAAGGCATTTAAGATTTCCAAATCTCCTATGGCTCCTATCTTGCAGTTCTAACACTTTCACACATCTTGAACCATAAGAACTTTTTTAGGGATGGCAGATAGGGCACCAATGGGATCATTTTTATATTCAACTTCTAGGATAGGCCTAAATTCAGGTTGCTTAACTTCATTTCTAACAAGCTAGATCTCATTACTTTCCTTCTCTTTGGTGGACTTTGAACTAGATGCCATTTTTAATTGAACTAGGGTTTGATTTTTAAAATAAATTTCTCAAACTGTACAGCTTGGCACCTAAGGAAAATACCTGGTTAGATGCTTGAATCACTTGGGTAGATGTTGAATCTCTACAAATCACTGGTTGAATGCTTGAAAATTTCTCAATCATGCTCCTGGTAATTGCTCTTTATTTGAATGACTCAAAATGAATCAATTTTTCCCTTTTAACGACTCAAAAACCTTGCATTTAATGCATTCTTGTACCTTCACCTATCACTCAGCTTCCAAAGGTTTTCAACTCGACATCCACTCCACTTTACTCAGTAGCCATTCTCACTCGGCATCTACTAACTTCGGCAACCACTACAACTTTTACTCAGCTTCCACTAAACTTCTTAACTCGACATCCAAAGTAGTTTTACTTGGCAACCAAAGATAGCTTGGCATTATCATTCAAGTTTTGTCTTAGCATTTTATCTCATGCAAATTTATACTTTGCAGTGCTTCATCATTATTTAGGGCTGATATATGATACTTCCTTATATGTATCAGACCCATAGGCTCATCTTGTGATTAGTTGGATGAGATATGATCACTTGACCCCTTGGGTGAAGTGACCCTTTCATTGGATGTACTTGGTTCATCCTTTTTTCACCATGTCTTCTTCATGTCTATTCTAATATGTTCCACATCAACTTTTTCTTTGCCCTTATTTACTTCAATCTTGGGTGCCTTGGCCTTTGTTGGAAAATTCTTGGTGACATGTCCACTCTTCAAGCAACTGAAGCAAGTAGTTTGGTTCAACCATCTTTTATAGCTCCCTTTGAAGTGTGTTCTTATGTAGTTTTGAGGTATATGTCCATACTCTTGACAATAGTGATAGCTTTGCCTTGTATTGTAGTCCCAATTGTAATGGTGTACAAATTTGTCCCTTCTTATATGTTGATTTGGTGTCCACACAGGCTTTGATCTGCATTCAAAGGCTCTATGTCCATACTCCTTGCAATTGTAGCAATTTCCATCAAATCTTTGTGTCCTTGTGACATTAGATTTGTAGTCTTGTGTCATGTTTCCTTGCATGTTGTACTTGTGATAGTAATCCTTGCTTTTGGGTATGTTTGGCTGATTGATCCTTCTACTCCTACAAACATTACCAGTATGCCCCTTTTTATTACAGTAATGACAAGTGGGTTTAGAATCCTTACCTTTGTCACTTCTTTGCTCAGCACTCTTTGATGATTCATCAACTTTAGTGCTGGTGTATCCAAGTCCTGATGTGTCATGGGCTGATCTTGGGGATTTCATCAATTGTTCAAAGTACTTGATAGCTTCACTTGAGTTGTTGAGATTCTTTGTTGTTTCTTTTTCTCTCTCCAATTCATTTTGTAGTTGTTCGTTCTGCATCCTCAAAGTAGAGATCTCAATATCTTTCATATTGAGTTCATGATGAAGGTTCATCAGTTGGGCAAGTGTATACATCTACATGTTTGAGATCCTTGTTAGTTTAGTAGACTGTTCTTCAAGTCTGTTTGCAAGATTTCTTTTGCCATCTTCAAGCATGACTCTATCCTCAACTGCTCTTCTCTTTTTCTTAGTTATTTCACATAACATTATGGCCTGTGATTCATGTTCCATCTTGAGAGATCTTATCTCTTCTGCTTGTACTCTATTATGCTATTGTTGCATCAAATTCTTTGGAATCTCCTTTGGCAAATACTTGTGTGGTGTCAATCTCCTTGTAGTGAATATCATTTTTGGCTATAGCTATTTCCTTCCTTCTTTTTAAGGATTTTCTTAATTCTTCTCTAGCTTCCTCTACCTTGTGTAGAGCAAGATGCACATCTATCACCTAGTTCTCAATGATCTTCCCAAGTTTGAAGATTTCCATCTTCAAATCTTTTCTTCCAAGTTGTTAGGCTTCTTCTTGAGAGAACTTGGCTTTGATACCAATTGTTGGAATGTCTTAATGGGAAGAGTTCTCTTGAGATGGGGGGTGAATCAAAAGTACTGGTGTTTATATATATTTTAAATCCTTAATAACATATAATTGAAATTAACATGTATGCATATAAACATTAAACAATCATGAGAAGCAAACATGCATCACCACATAACACTTGAGATTTTGGTGACCCAAAAACCCTCCAAGAATAAGAACGTAAAACTAGGGTGGGGATGATACCCACAAAATTACTGCAGCAATCAATTTCAACCACTTCTGATGGTTTTCCCTGTTAAATGCCTGCCCTGTTAAAGGCTACAACACATTGTTAAATGTGAACCTGTTGAAGGATTTATACACCCTATTAAGAGTGTGCCTTGTTAGAGGACTTAAGAACATTCAACTTAGAATGCCACCCTGTTAAAGGATTTACATAAGGCTATTAAACCTACCCAAATCCATGGAATTTCCAAGTTCCTAATACAATTGTGTGAGAGTATTAGAATAATACACCTAATCTAATGCAATCTCTAATGCTGATCTTAGGTACTTGATATGCTCTTGTATCACTAATCTTTGCTAGATCTGATCTATTGATTATGTTCCTTGTTCTATTTTGATCAACTAGATGTGTAAATGTTGTCCTTTCCACTAAATCTTTGACACCAATGTTTTGCAACAACCTTTAAAATAGGCTATGCTTTTCCTTCTTCTCTCTCTCTCTCTCTCTCTCTCTCTCTCTCTCTCTCTCTCTCTCTCTCTCTCTCTCTCTCTCTATTCAATGGTGTCAAGACTTCCTTTTAAAGACTAGTGGTTTGTCATGCATCCTTGATTCAAATATTCCTGCTCAAACCCTTGAAATTCACCTATTGGCTACATGCAGTTTCCAATTTTTTGATTGGTTGCATGAGGATTTTTTCTTATCCTTTTATCCTATCAATGAGTCATGCATAACCTTTTTACATCTTGGCTTGCAATTGCACAAACTTTCATGATGATCCTACATTGCTCAGCACATGAAGTAATACTGATGCTTGGTATCCTCTATAGTTAATGCATTACTTGGCACCTATTAGTTTTTTGCATTGCTTAGCTTCTACATATTCCTAAATTACTTGGCTCCTATTGGATTACTGTGTCACTCGGCACCTATTGAATTCCTACTTTTCTTGCCACCTATTGGACTTCTGCTTTGCTCAGCTCCTATTGGATCCTGAGTCACTCGACACATGTTGAATTCTATATAGCTTGGCATATATAGTAATGTGTTGTGCTCGATAGCAACTGTAGTTTTCTTGGCACTATTTGTGACTTGGCATGTAAAGAAATTCTAGCTTGGCTTCCATTGTGTACTCGGCATGTATAGTGAAGATGGTTAAGTGTGTTGACACTCATCTATCAATCTTAGTTAGTGATCAACACACAAAAGATGTTAAACTCATTTGAAGTAAATTCTCCTCTTCTATCTTATCTTAAACATTTATTCTTCATACCTGATTCATTCTCAACTCTATTCTTGAATATCTTGAACTTATCAAATACCTCATATTTTCTTTAAGAAATGTAACCCACATCATTCTAGAAAAATCATCAACTAAGATCATGAAATACTTTTCACCGTAGAATCTTTTAGTCTTTGTAGGACTAGTGAGATCTGTATTTACAATTTCCAACTTAGATGTAGTAGTAAACTTCTTGTTGGGAAAATTTTTGGTATGCTTTTCCAATACATACTCCTTGCAAATTGTGTTAGAAAGACTAACAATCTTAGGAAAATCTCTAACTGCAACCATACTACTAGTTTTCACAATATTGTCAAATTTTATATGACAAAATCTGTTATCCCATAACCAACAATTATATACCTTAGCAACCAAACATGTCATTTCTTTTGGATTCAGCTAAAATACATTACATCTAGATCTAGTTGCTATTCCAATTATGTTTCCATCTTTGTCTTTAATCATTCATATCTTCTCTCTAAACTATAATTGATAACCTTTATTCACTAGTTATCCAACATTCAGAAGATTTTGTTTTAAACCATCAACAAAATATACATCCTTAGTTTTAGTCTTACCATAAATAGTTATAGATCCAATACCTTTAACATGGCAAGCTACATTGTTTCCAACTCTGAAAATTCCTCCATCATGACTTTTGAAGTCAAGAAACCTATTCATATCACTAGTCATATGATGTGAACAACTACTATCAATTATCCAATCATATTTCTTTTCAACCTGTGATACCAAAGCCATCTTCTCTAGACTTTCTTCTTTAATAGCTGCAAATCCTATTTCATCATTACTATTACTTACTTCTTGTTCATCAAAATCATCTTCTTCATTTGCATACAAAGACTCTCTATCTCTTCTAGGCTTGAACTTTCCTTTATACTTTTTCTCTCTTTTAGGACACTTAGATGCATAATGACCGTACTCATTACAAGTCCAACATTTAAAAAATTTCTTGCCATCTTTTTCTGTTCTTACCTGAATGGCCACTAATTCTATCCTTTTGTCCTTGTCAGATCTACTACATCTAGTAAAGTCTCCTCTAGCACTTGTGCTCCTTGAGATATGATACCTATAGTAATTTCTAATATACTACATACATATGTTCTTATAGATTCATCTTTCATCCAACTTTGTAACCTCAATTTCTTAGAATGTTCATCACCTTTAACACTATTTTCCAAAGCTTTCCAAATTTCATGAGAAGTATTAATTTATTTTACCTTATTGTACTCAATTTTAGGAAGTGCAGACAATAGTGCTTCTCTAGCTCTCATGTCACACATGAAAAGTTCCCTTTCTTCCTTGGTACAAGATTCCAAATTCTTTTAGCAATGATTGTCTTTTCTACTTTTGTCAAGATCCAATATCTTGGACCTATACACAATAGTTGTGTCTTCATCTTTTCCTTCCAATTGTCATAATTTATTCTACCAAACTTTTTACTATTCTTTCTAAATATGTTTTCCATAGATCTCCCAAAGTTTTTAAACTTTATCTTCAAGGACCTGATGCTCTGATACCAATTGTTAGAAATAATAGTCTACCAATATAACTAAGATGGGGTGGATGGGGGGGGTGAATCAATTATCCAATAATTATTATATTTAATAATCTTAACCATTCAATCAAAGTAAATAGCAACCATAAAAATATACACATACATAATTACACAAGATATGTTAACTAGGGAAACCCTTGATTGCAGGGAAAACCCTAGTGGGAATGATGCTCACAAGATGATGTACAATTATAAATATTCCTTATTAGAGGATGGACCCTATTAGGAGTTTATTACAAAATTTAGTACATATGAGTCCTTGTTAGGAGACTTTGAATCCCTGTTAGGAGATTCCAACCTGTTAGGAGTTGTGCAAACCCTGTTAGGAGTTGTGGATGATAGAAGGACCCATTGTCCAAAAAACTTCTAGGGAAAGATCACTAAACCCATTATCCAACTAACCTTTCAACTATTCCTTGCAAAATAATTTTTTTTATTGTACTTTAACTTCTTTCCTCTATCCTATCAACCAAACCAATAACTGTCAAACCTTGTAGACTAGATCATGAACCCTAGATCCAAGTATCAAACTTTGGATCACATAATAACACCTTGGAAATGAAGTTTCCTTCACATTTTCTCTCCTGCTCTTGTCTTCACATTCTACCCTTCATGCTTCTTGTAATCATTTGTACATCTCATCACATCTCATCCATGATAAAGGAAAATGTCCTTTATACCAAATCCATAAAATAATTTTTTGAGTCAGCTATTACACCTTCTCAATTAATTATTATAGGACCACATTAAGAAAACATTACACTTAGTGATAACATCAATCTTTCACCTTGTAACATGAATAACTTTCCATACATGTAACATTGTGATGAGTGAGCTTAGCTATGTCATCTCCAAAATGTTTTCTCCATATATTTAACTTTGGCTTCTTAGAATAACAACTCTTCTAAGAGATATAACAAGTTTACCAGAAAATGCCTCTATAAACTCTATCTCAAAACAGTCTTCACTAAAACTTGCATAACTTCTTCCAAACTTAATATCTTTTTCTTCTAAGGTATGCTACATTTTCTATACACTTAGTATAATCTCCCTTTAACCTTTCTTAGTGAAAAATCTCAACTAGTCATCTGTACCAACTAGATCTTTACCATTGTTATTTTGTTTGATACCATAGGAAATTGCTATGTTGACATCAATGACAAACATAGTCATGAATATAAAATATCATCATGATAGTCATATAATAATTTTTGTACAATATTCCCCTATAGAATTATCATTAGCATTCATGCTTCCAATAGGTTAGTCATGCCTTCTGGGCTAGCAGATGAACCGAAAACTTTCATGAGGCTCATGAATGAAATACTAGAGAAGCTTTTGGGTAAGGTTATCATTTTTTACTATATGATATTTTGATCTTTAGAAAGACATTAGAGGAGCATTTGATTCATATTCGTAAGTTGTTTGATAAGTTGAGGGAATAAAATATGCTAATGAATCTAAAGTAGTGTAGTTTTGTGAAAGAGTCGATGTACTTGGGATTTGTAGTATCAATAGAAGGTCTAAAAATGGACCCTGAGAAACTAAAGGCTATCCTTGAATGGCCTACTCCAAGGAGTGCAATAGAGGTAAGATATATCCTTGGATTGGTTATTTCTTATAAAATGTTTATAATACTTGCTTTAGCATTATTTAAGAGCCTTTGAGTGAAACAATGAGAAGGGATAGGAAATAATTTAAGTGGACTATAGGAGTGTATCATATTTTTAATCTTTTGATATAGAAAATTACAAAGCATCCTATTTTAGCACTTCCATATTTTAACAAGGTGTTTCAAGTAGATTGTGATGCCAGTGGTACTACAATAGGAGCTGATTTGGGCCAAGAAATTACACTTGTTACTTATGTAAATGAAAAATTGAATGATGTCAAAATAAAATATTATGTTTATGATTAGGAATTTTGTGTTATAGTTTAGGTATTGAACAAGTTTAGACATTATCTTCTTCCTAAGGAGTTTATTTTGTATACAAATCATTAAGCTTTACAATTTATGAATAGTTAAGGAAAATTGAACCAAAGGCATTTGAAGTGGGTTGTATTTTTTTAGAGTTATACATTTTTTTTGAAAAACAAGAGTGAGAAGTCTAACAAAGTTGTACATGTTCTTAATAGAAGACAAGTTTTGTTGACAGAAATGTAGATTGATGTAGTTGTGTTCAAGGAACTCAAGAATTTCTATCTAGACGATCTGATTTTAGCAAACCTTGTGTTCGTGTTTTAAAAAGTACTAAAACTACTAAGCAACAAAAAACCTTAATACCAGAATGATAGTACATACAAAATCTAAAGACTAGCCTATTCTTATTAACAATTGCATATGCAAGGTATTTGGACCCAACTTCAACAAAACCACAGATGGTTTTCTACTCTTTTGGCTCTGCAAAACCAGGGTGGGTGTACCCAGGGATGGTTCAAAAGTGGAACAAATGCATGAGGATTATTCTGTGTTTCATTCTCATTCTCATTTCAAGATCCTCAAACATATACATAATTCTTACTAACTCGATAAACACATCCCATAAATAGATATGGCCAAGAATTCTTCTACAGATCTGCAGATGTTTTCAAAACCAATGGCTAACTAAAGATAAAACATTCCATGCAGACAAGTGCTGACCAACTTTGAAGATCTATAGGAAATAAAAGTAAAATTTGATTTGATGATGCATTTGAAAAACCATTTATAATATACTTCTCCTTCAGCTGAAATAACTTGATCAGTGCCTAATCCATTAGGGTTCAGAGTCTATAGAAAATTCTTAGATCTAATTTGTTGCTTTACAACAAATTCTATCAGCAATTCTTATCAGAATTTATTATTCAAAATCCTTTTCAATACCTAAGAAATCTCATCACATTCATCAAAGCCTTTATTTAATCCATTGAATTAACAGCAATGATAAATGGATATACAACCTAACTAGGTTGCATTCAATTGCACAAGCTTTTACTCATACAACATCAAGGCAGCTAAGTATTTAAAAGGAGACAAAATTCAGAAAGAAATGATATGGGGATAGTTCATAATTTGTATTCATTTCCTTTGAAAATGGTATATCCTTTACAGTAGACTCAGAATGGCCTTTAGAAAGAAACACAGCTCATTCTATATTCATGGATTCTCAAAGAATTGATAGAAAAATACATTACAAACTTACTTTCAAATTTTGGACCAAAAACCAGACTAAGCACAATACTTAGAAGGAATAGAATTCAAACCATTCTTTAGCCTTGGAATCTCACTTAAATAGTGTGAGATGCAACAAGCTTCAAGCTAAAGAAAGTGACAAGTTTCTTCTAAAGGATACTGACAAATGTCTGTCACAAAAGACAAAAACAAATAACAGAAAAGCTAATACATCGAACAATCCTTGGTGGATCCCTTTCTGTTATGCTTCTCAGTTGTTGAAACAAGAAAATAAGATCTGATTCTTCAATTATTCTTCATCCTCAGAGTAAATAGCCATGAGGTTTGAAAGTGATGTATCATCTTTAGTTACCTATAAATTTATTTCAACCTCGGGATTTTCCATGTCCTCATTATTAACTACGAGGGTGACTTTTACTTTTACATTTTCCTCCTCATCATCTTCTGAAATTTGTTCTAGAAACTGATTTTTCCATTTATTAAAAGCATCATCATCTAGCCAATCAAAACTTAGAGCTTCTCTTTGTATCATTATTAAAGAATTTGCACTTTCTTCTAAATCATCAAATTCTTTTCTCATAGCAGTATAAATAACTATATTTTTACTAGCTCTTCATTTATCTTTGCCCAGAACCAGTGGCTAGTCTCACTCATGATGTTTACTATTATTTCATTAAATAACTCATCCAACTTCCTTTTCCACTCTTCCTTTTCCTTTATTGTATCAACAGATTCTAAAGCACAAGGAAATAAAGTGAATTCTTCAGCCATATATTGGGAAAAACAGAATGTTAATCTTCTCTATAAAGAATCTCTTTCATCATCAAAATTCTCTAGCTTATTTAATAGATCAAAAATCTTCTCAACTTGATGATAAGGCATTTGGACTGTAGATATACATATGATTGTAACATCATTATTTCTCTCCCTCCATTTCTGTGCAAGAGGAGTTAGTTTATCCTTATCTCTGTTCAACTCATCCATGAGGGTTGCAATTCTTGTCAACTGATCAAAAAAGGTTGACCATTGTATTTTATCCCTCAAATATATCACACCCTGCTTTAATTTCTCTTCATATTGATTTCTCAATTCCATCTGCAACTCATGCAATTTTGTTTTTTCCTCTTCAAAATCCTCTGCAGTATAGAATTGGGGCCTTTCAGGGGTGTCAGGTATTTCAATAATAGGGGTTGATCCAGATCTAACCAATGGCTGTGAAGGGTATGCAATTGTAGGTGCACTGGATTCTCCCATTTTTCTTTTCCCAAGTATCCTCTCCATTTGAGACATTTTGTTTTCCAGTGATTGTATATGTATACCCCTTTCCTCATATGCTTTCAAAACTTCTTCAAACCTAGCATTGAGTTGGGAAAACTTATCTTCTTCCTGTCCAGATACAACAACACCCAATTTTAGCATTTCTAAAGCCATTCCCATTACTTTTTTACTACTTACCTCACCAGCTCTGTATATTGTCAATGTACCAGTATGTTCTACAGTGGGAAATTCATGCATCCTGGTACTTTCCCTCTTATCTATGGACCATAAAACAAGGGCTTGGTGGTCATCACTAAATTTGACCCCTCTATGAGCCTATAGTACTTCTTCAGTGGTTGTTAGTTGAACATCCTTCTGCTTTCTTACTGAATCAAAGACAATAGCATTTTCTATATCCCATTCTGGCAGAAGGAGGACTCCTGATTGTCTAACTATTTGCCTTCCAGCTTCAGGAGTGAACCGGGCAAAATCACTCAAAAACTTTGATTTTACCTCTTCCTTGATAATTGGGTCATATTTATTTGGTTGCTCAGCCTTGATCTTCTCACAAGCTTTCTCAAAATTCTTTATATTTAATCTCCATAAAAACTGAGCAAAAGCCCTAGATCTTACAAAATTTTCATCATTAATAAATCTTTCAGAAGCCTGGGCAACAATTGGGTCAATTTCCTTACCTTGGTAATCAGCAATGGTCAGGTCCAAGGAAGGTGTAGGAGGTTCTCGTGGCTCTCCAATATCTAGGTCTGTAGAGGTGACAATCACATCCCCTTCTGCTCCCATTTGTCTAAGTTGTTCCTTTAGAGATGCTTCATCATCTATCTAGATTGGAGACTGGCTTGAGGAGTATTGTTCTTTTTGAGAAGAAGAAGGCCCCTGCTCTAATTTTTGTCTTTTCGGAGAGCTGGCTACAGATGGACTTCTTGACCTTGGCTCTTTATGAGGGGGTACCTGTTGCACACTTTGAACCATGACATAACCTGCCCTTTTCTACAATGTATATGTAACGCCCCGCTCGGGAACCCAAGAGAAATAAACCTAACATGTTACAATGTTTACTGAACTATTTTTTTTTTTTTGAAGTTTAAACAACATCAAGATAACATTAATGCGGAAGCAATATGAACATACACAACAAATACACATTTGCAATTATAGATATAGTTTCAATTCCTCAAGGATTCCTTTACGTTGAGTCACATTTAATAATTTTAAATTAATTAGTTTAAGTTCCAAGTACAATGTCTCAAGATCATAAAGAAATAATAGATACATAATTGCATAAACAAATGCATAAGTATAAATAATACAATGAAAGTACATCCAATTAATAACATCCACTGCACATGTCGCAGGGTATGTGAAAATAGATACAATAAATCAGAATGCATGATAACATATATACATCATCTGAAAAGAAGTCTTTAAGATAAGAAATAAGAATAATAAAGGTACATCTCCTACAACAAACATCCAATAGCTGGCAATGTGAAGGGGGAACCCAAATGGTAAGAAGGCACTACCTCCCGACCGCGTTGTTACCTAGTCAGGCTTCCACTCCCACCGTGCAGGGAAGATAATGAACGATCCACAAACGGCTATCAAACATAAAACATTCCTAGGCATGGAATACCTACTAGCCAGAACTATCTCAAAGGTAACACATACTACTCAAGAAGATAAAATAATCCAAAAGTAAGAACACTCAATCCAATACTGACACCACATAACCAAACATCATACATGAACCAAGTATAAACCAAATACCAAGATCATAAGATAAATTCAACGAAAGATAATCATCTCAAGTCAAAAGCCACATGTCAAAAGTACATCATCCATGAATCACCAATCATCCTTAATGAAAGTAATAACCACAATAAACATATCCAACAATAAATACACCACCAGAGATACACAAAATCTACAGAGGAAACTCAGGCTACACACTAGGGAGTGTCATCACATGGCTGCTTGAGTTACCCTGGACTAATCTCTTAAGAGACCTCAGACCCTCAAGCGTTGAGTTACCCTGGACTGGTTACTCTGAACCCCGGACCCTCAACATCACACATATGGAAAACTAGAAAGCCCTCTCAAGAAGACGAGGCACTCATCTCATTCCCACCCTTAGTCTATACAAGCACTCAAGGCATGGGTAGACCAAAAATCTCTAACTTATCTTTTTAATGTGTTTTCCCCCCAAAGATTTTTCATTACTAGATTATCACTTATTACACAACTTGCATAGGTTACCCTGGTACTGACCACTTTGGGTCCCGGACCCCTACTGCAAGCCACTCCCAAAGTCATGTACCTAGACAACCTCTCCTAGGCACATAAAACATTGTTTTGTCCCATACCACAATACTCATAAAGATCAATTCGGTTCCTTAATAGGCAACCCAAAAGAAAATTGGTTCTCCAAACCCAAGTACACATAAATGTTCCATAGAGTAAACCTCATAAACATAATCTCAATATGAATCACAAAACACATCACAACATCTAGTCCCATAAATAGTATAACATAAATCTTACAACCCCTGGTGTACTCCCTAGACTGGTCGACAACTAATCAACACCAACATCTCAAAGCATAGGAAGTACAAGTAAAACAGTCCAACTCATAGTTTAGTTTGATTTGAAAATACACAACTGGGTTAAAGGTAAAGTTTCAGTTTACGTTTCAATATACATTTCCAAGTGATAAGTCGTTGCAATTAATCCTTACCATTAACCAATTGCTATATTTAAATAATTACGCAGGGAGTAATCATTTATTTAAATTATTAAAATAATAATCATTGACATAATACTATGTTATCAACTTCATTGATAACAATAATGAAGTAACTCTATATTTCTTAAACAACATTAATCATTAATTAAATTCAATTTAAACCAATTTTAATTAAATTAATTAATAATCATACGAGAAATAACTATATTACCAAAACAATAATAATCTCAACAATAACATTAATTTCGAATCAGCTCCATTAATAATCTGAATTCTATATGTAATTATAATTCTTAATAATCATTTTATAAATTAAAACTGATTAATATATATATATTACATATTAAATAGCATTTTATATATATTAATACTAATTAATATATATATATATATATATTACTAAATAATAACTATTATTAATAAAAAACTTTAATAAATAAAAACAAAAATGATTTTTTTTTTTAAACTATGTACTATGCGATTAAGGCCCGCCGGCCATGATATACGGCGCCTGTTGTGCGGCAGGCTGACTGCTGCCACAGGCGGTGCCTGCGTACAATAGTACGCCTACGCACGCGGCAGCGCATTAAGAAAGGGGTAAAGGGGTAGGGGGTGGGTAAAACCCGCCCCTCCCCATATTATTATTTTTTAAAAAAAAATTATATATATAACATTTAAAATCACCCATTTTTTTAAAATAAATATTTGTTTTTAAAAAAAAAAAAAGAATTGTTTTATTATTTGATTATATATATAATTTTTTTTTAACATATTTTGCAAATATGGTCTGATAGAAGAATTTCTATTAACCACATATATATATATATATATATATATATATATATAATTTGCAAAGTCCAATATCAATTTCCAAATTCTTCCCAAACCATCCGATAAAAGGGTTTATCTAACATTCGAATTTCTCAATTAAATTTACTTTTAAACCTCAAACCCTATTTCAATTATCTAATAGATTCTCGTAGTGTTTGATTTCTTATTCAATCTTATGCAATCTTCTAAAATAAATTCAATGAAGTATCCATCTAAGCCATGTACAGATATTTCCCAAACAAGAACAATATTGCATACCCGAAAAACAACACATGCAAAAGACACGGAGCAGACAGAAACTTGAAAAGCGAAAACTACTATACAATTAAACCACGAGATCCTACCTGGATCTAATGCTAAACAGTGGCAGCTAGATAAAGATTCCTACTGCAAGTGAAACCCTTCAAGCTACGAAAAAACTTCCCTTCTTTTCCAAACCCTCTGATTTTCTCTTCAAACCTGTGTGTGTCCTGAAATCTGTGTCTGAAAACTCTCCCCCCAAATAATGACCCCAAAAACCTCTAATATAGACTCTAATTACCCTTTAGGGTTTCTATCTCCACAACTCTAAAATAATAATTACTTTATTTAATTAATTCATTCATGCACAATTAATTTTCTTTTTAAATAAAATAATCTTTTATTATTCCTTCATGCACTTTTAGTGAATTGTTAAATTACTTTATTTAACTTTCCACTTTACTTTACTTTAAATTAATTTATTAACTTTAATCTCATGTGCACATTATTAAATTATCTTTATTCAAGTTCACATGTTTTTTTTTTTTAATCTTTTAATTAATCTCTTATATTTTAAACTCATTCATACGAACTTAAATCTTTTTCATAATTTAATATCTTTTAACTTCTTAATTTATTTTTGAACGTTTAAATTTGATAAATATTTATTAACTTAAATAACAATAATATTTAGCATTTATTTAAAAATGAACTCTAAATATATTATTATTAAATTAAATAAATATTATCACGTTCTAAATTTAATCTTAAAACTTTTTATCTTCCAATTCAATTCTTTATATTTAATTAATTTCTCAATTAATTAAATATAATTAAATATTCAAAAAGTCATAATAATTTTCCATTAAATTAAATCATTAATTTAATCTTTAAATTAGACTTAATTAATAGAAAATTCATCAAAGACTCACAAAACAACATACGCACAAAATACTCACAGGTATAAAAAGGGTAGACAGTGTGTTACGAGTCCTCCTTGCAGGACAAGTATTATAGGCTTATGGCTAGGATTGGACCTGATCATTATCTTCCCATTCTCACCATATGAGTATTTGTAATAGGGCACGCTCATCTTGGCAATTCAGGGAAGTTGATGCCCGGTACCTGCATCCTGCATAAAAGACGAGCATGTACATGTATATAATATAACTAAACTAAATAGACAATGGTGGGGAGTGGTTCATCGTGTAGATCCTGACTAGCAGGTGACTACGACTCCCTCCCTTAACCACATCAAACACTTTAGACAGAAAGATAAAATAAACACATGCACCATACACATGCAAGTATGGGGTAAGTATTGTAAAAATCACAAGTCTAATATCAAATGCGTACATATAATAATGCATCTCTATCAATACAACATAATCATCATTAAAGACATCATGTTAACATTTTTATGAAAGAAACCACATTTACTAACTAGGATCATCAAAATATCATTAACAACACATGAATGAAATCAACTAAGCAATACTAACTGATATATTTGTAATCAAAATCATGAAATAATATCATAATATTACAAATCTAGTATCTCTAAAACTAATCAAAGCATAAAATCAGCCTAAAAGAATTTGACAATGATAACAGAAATGCGATCTAGGGGCAAGCACTACAGTATATTAGCCAAGAGTTACCACATTTCTACCACTCATTCTTCTTTGTATTTTTGCTGCCTTATCTGGGTGTGTCTTAATAAATATATTTTTCTTTTCATTCATAGTCTGAATTATTATAGCAAAATTATTCATTAATGCCTGTATTTTATCTCCCCATTATTTCTTATCTTTCAATGGGTCGTACTGGGGGTCAAAAGCATTAATGAATTCCAGGTTTTTACTGAAAACTATCCATTTCTCTTTCCTTAATTCTTGCTCCTGCAATGTGAAAATATTTTTGATTATATCTTTCGGATAGTAAACCCGATGTACCATATGGGAAGCTCTCACCCTTTCTCTTAATAGATCATAGAATCCTTCAAGGTCAATGAATCAGGTGTGAGATTCTGCCATTTTATATTTATTCAAAAAAAAATTTAAATGCTTCCACCCCTTTTTAACAAAAACAAAATCATGCACTACAGTAACCATTGGAAAGAAAGTGCCCTTCTTGACCAATTCCCTCTCATCTATAGTACCTATCTGCCATAAGAGCTCGGCTATCCCTATCTTCAAAGGTACATGAAAAGGTAACACATGAGGTTTTCCTAAGAAACCATAAACTCTTATTACTGTTGAAACATTGTAAGGAATTATATCCCCCCAGTTGTGATTGACAAGTAGCCCTTTAGCATGGTCCTTAGGTCTGAGCAATTCTAATAATGCTTGTGGGATTTTAGGGCTATCTCCTCTTAAAAGCGGACTAAGCTTTGATGCAAAATACCTGTCAAATCTTACATAACTAGCATCAGTGGCCTCTAAAGTCATATCCACACTCCATAACTGCACTAGATTCCTTTCTCCATCCTTTGTGGTTTCTAACTCCATACCCTTGGAGAAGAAAGTATATCCTTTGTACAAACATACATGCATCATCAATGAATACCAATAGAATGGTTTGTTTACTTTCCCCTTTGCTATTCCAACCAGACCGTTGTGAATCTCTTTTGCTAGGAAAGTGGCAAAATCCAGAATAGTACTCATTCCAAATTGAAGGGTTTGAGAAATTATAAGGACCATAGAACCTAGAATTTGATCACCCTCATCTATCCCCAAGATCTTGCAAAGAAAAAAATATAGTGCTTGAGCTCTCAATTTGAAATGTCTTTTTAACAATGGCTCTGGAGTACTGGTTGTGATCACAGGCAAATTACCAACCCTAATAGCATGCTCTTGTAGTGGCCCTATTCTCAAGTACACTCGTTGTGCATCATATCTAGCTTGCAGATCATCCAGATCAATGATTTCATGCACAACGTGGTTAGGGTTTAGGTTGAAAACCTCACTGAACAGCTCAGGGAAAACCCTAAAAAGGTTGACCCCTGAATGATTTTTTACCCACCCTGTGATAGGATCATACCTCTTTGCCAGGTCCATCAATAAATCGCTATCAAAGAAGACATTGGGGACTACTAATTTTCCACTGTCAAATTCCCATACATTGCTCATAGGAGTGTCCAGTTTTCGCTCTGAAAACCATTTCTTAAACAACTCCAAACCTCCCATGGAAACCTGGGCATCCCTTATCCAATTAGCTTTGTCATAAAATCCTTCTACCACAACCAATCTAAGGTTTTTTTGAATGAGTCCCCTTCCCTTAGTTATTTCATGCACTGATAAGGGGAATTGTTCGAGAAAATCATCATGCACTGAATGTTTTAGATAATATTTTTGTCCAGTAAACTCTTTTTGGGGTGACATTTTTAATGAAACTTTGGAAAATTCACAATAGTAGAATGCTTCAAATTTTACTCAGAAAGTCACAGAGCACTTACCTGCATGAAATCGCACTTCTGCACTATATGATGTATTCTACAATTTTATTGGAGTATTAACCGAGAAATTTCGTGCCCTAGCTCTAAAATCTTGAATGCCCTTTTCTTTCTGTGCTTTGGTGATTCATTAATGGTGAAATTGTGGGTTCTTTTTATGAATTAAAACTGCACGTACTAGGTCTGGATCATATTTACTCTTAGTAACCGTTGCCCGCAACTCGCACTCAAATTTGAATCCCATCCATAGATTTTATCAGATCGTGCAGTCTTGATTAAAAAAAAAACAAGCTTTACAGTCCTTTTTAGAAAAATGCTACGTGTCACCATTGCGCTTCCTCATATTACTTAAAAAACTACATCTTCATAATGCAGGGATGCACCAACCGTCGATCAGGACAAGATCGACGATTGGAATAATCCATTTTGTATTCATGACCAACAAGTTGTACTGACCAATAGGAAACTGCCATATTAGCTCATACTGTTTGACAACACTTCATGCCAGTGGATACCGTATCTTCTTCTGAGCAAGTCAGTGTTTGACGTCATCACGGACACACATCACAAATGTGCTTCCCCGCATTACATAAAAACTTGTATCTTTGTTATGCGGGGATGCGCCAACCGTTGATCAAGATAGGATCAACGGTGATAAGACTCTCACCTTCATTAAGCAACCAAAAATCCTTCTACGCATACCTAGCATTACACGTCATCAGTTGTTTGTACTGTAACATATTGAGATACTAATACCTGACCCCACTTTGCCAGGTGTCACCACTGCACTTCCCCACATCACTTAAAAATTTGCATCTTCATTATGCGGGGATGCACCAACCGTCGATCAGGACAAGATCGACGGTGATACTGCTTGGTAAGTAATCTTCATAGCTGTGCCAACAAATCCACCAATGGTATCGCGAAAAAAACAAAACATGTGCAAAAGTATTGACAAAGCTAACATACAAGAGCTTTTGCGATGTTCTGGATCTCATAAAACATCAGGAGCTACTTGTCACAAATGCACTTCCCCGCATTGCTTAAAGACCTACAACTCTATAATGTGGGGATACGCTAACCCTTGATCTCTAATAGATCAAAGGTGACTAAACAACACTTCAACTTGGCGTCCTTTCAAATGGAAAATTGCAATTAGAGGTACACGAAAGGTTTACCCAGGGAATTTTGACATAAATAAAACATTAGGATAAAAAGCTCCACCAAAAGTTGAAGAAAATACCTTTTTTCAAAAATTTGAAAACGAGGGCGTCACAAAACAAAGACATAACTGATTTTTCACCCAAATATCAAAAAATTTCTATACTATGAAAAATCACACCAACACCTTGAAAAGCTTGTATAGAACATATTACACTTAATAGGACAAAGTGCTTGGATTTCATAATCTAAGATGGCATTTTGTTTAAAGGAAATCAATCGTGCATTCCCAGAAGCTCTATGAGGAAGAATCTCATCAAGGAGAAGCATAGTGGAGGATTGGTTGGACATTTTGGGAGAGATAAAATAATTTCTTTGGTTGCTAAGAATTATTATTAGCCATATTTGTAGCAAGATGTCAAGAATTTTATGCAAATTTCCAAAGTATGTTAGATGGAAAAAGGCATGAAGAAAAATATTGGGTTGTATCAGCCATTACTTGAACCAGAGAAGTCATGGGAGGATGTTGGCATGAATTTTGTTCTTGGTCTACGATGAACACAGTGAGGGAATGATTTCATATTTTTGGTGGTTGACAAATTTTTTTAAATAGAACATTTTTTTCCCTATAAGAACACTATTGATATTGTTCATGTGGTAGAGTTATTTTTTAGAGAAGTGATGAGACTATGTGGTCTACCAAAGAGTATAGCTTCATACTAAGATACCAAATTTCTTAAGTATTTTTGGCATACATTATGGAAGAAATTAAAGATAGATATAAATTTTAGTTCATCCCATCATCCATAGATTGATAGAAAAATGGATGTTGTGAATTGGAGTTTGGGTCATTTGATTAGATGCTTGGTGGAGATAAGCCAAAAGGCTGGGATTTGATTTTAACACATGCAGAATTTTCATATAATAATTTTTTTCAACAAGAGTACCATAAATCTCCATTCTAGATTGTATATGGAAGGATTCCCAAAATTGCTTCTAAATTGAGGGAATTACATAAAGGAGAAATAAGAAGTGCTAAAGAAAAAAAAACTGTTGAACATTTGAAGAATATTCATGAGTAGGTGAGGGAGCACATTATTAAGATGAATACATAGTATAAAGATAAGACAGATGTGAAAAGGAGGTATAAGGAATTTTAGATTGGAGATGAATTCATTATTCATTTGAGAAATGAGCATGTTCTATTGGGTACATATAATAAGATGAAAATGACAAAGTTTGGATTGTGCAAGATTGTAAAGAGGCATGATTTTGGAAATGCCTATGAAGTGAAGTTTCCTAGTGAATTGAATATTTAACTAGTATTTAATATTTTAGATTTGGAAAAGTATTATGAAGGAGGTGATGGAGATGAAATGACAATAGCACAATGGAGTATTTCAGCAGCTAGTTCATCTACAAAAGAGATTGAGGAGATACTAAATATTTGTGTTGGAAAAAGTGCAAGGAACAAAAATTATAAAAACTACATGGTGAAATGGAAAGGGAGGTTAGTAGAATATTCATCATATCTATCAAGGAATGAGGTTAACTAACTTGGTTTTCCTCTCAACACCTGAGATGTGATGGTGTCACTTGTCAAATTACCCTGGGTGTTTGTTGTGTAAGGAAACTCAGATGCGGAAACAGCTTCCTACACTAATCTTATAAGCAAATTATGATTCAAATCCTATTAAAATCTTCTACAATTATAGATTCAATATCATGTAAACAACAATATTGCAGCCAACCATGCATATAGAAAATAAACAAAGAAATAAACACATAACACAAAGATTTGTCGGTGGGGAAAAACCTTTCGGTAAAACAACTCCACCCCTCTAGAACCTCCACAATGTATTATCTTCAACAAAATGTTACAATACACTTGCAGTGCAAGCTCAACAGCGAAAAGAAAAGACTCCAATAGCAACTCACAGTACCAATAATACACTCTCATACATCACTTCTCTTCATAACCCTAAAAAATTCTTATAACATGCACTTCACTTTAGGGCTACTCCCAAAGGTAAATCGTATTAGGGTTTTACCATTCTTCGAGAAAATAGGAACCCCAAAAAAATTTTGGGGCACTGCCTCGAACCCCACTATTGGGGTAGAGTGTATAGTACTCAAATATCTTAATTGCCACATGTCTTCACCTGTCATTGAATCTGCCTAACATAGCTCTTATGTGTCATAGGAATCCATCATAATCGTTTTAGTCATGATCTCCTTACACACAATTCAAGATGTTGACACATAAACATTATTTGCAAGAAATGCATTTTACAAAAAAAAAAATAAGAATAGGAATTATAAAAGGTTGAGACACCTTATTCCTAACATTCTTCCACTTGTCAAACACCTTGTAAGAGCAATAGGAACATAACACGAACTAACCACTATAGGTCGAAAGGCCCATAGACTCTGAACACCATCTGAACTTCTCAGTGCCCACTGGTTTTGTTAATGCATCTACAAAATTCTTCATAGTATCTACCTTTTCCAAATTTACCTTTCCATCTTCCACCATATCTCTCACAAACTGAAACTGCACATCAATGTGCTTTGTTCTAGCATGGAAAGTTGGATTCTTCACAAGGCAAATAGCACTCTGACTGTCACACCAAATAGTAATCTATTCTACATCAACACTAACATTAGAACACAATCTCTTAAGCCAAATTGCTTCCTTACAAGCATGAGTAGCAGCCATGTACTCAGCTTCTGTAGTGGACAAAGCAACCACAGGTTGTCACTTGTTCATTCAACTAATGGCACCACCAAACATAGTGAACGCATAACCACTGGTGGATCTCCTGCGGTCAATATCACCTGCCCAATCTGAATCCACAAACCCATGAATACAAACTGAATGCAGAGATCCAGAAGAGTTACCATGATAACATATGTAGTAATTTGATGCACCGCTAAAATAACTGAATACTCACTTAACTGCATCCCAATGTACCCATCCAGGGTTAGCCATAAACTGACTCAGGATTCCCACTACTTGGGCAATGTTTGGTCTAGTATAGACCATAGCATACATAAGACTACCAACTGCACTAGCATAAGGTACTCTACTCATGTCCTCCACCTCACTAGGAGATTTTGGACAATCATCTACAGATAACTTTGTTCCCACAGGAATAGGAACACATAGTGGTCTACAATCTTCCATGCTGAACCTATCCAACATAGACTTCACATACTTACTCTAACTCAACCAATTTTTTCTGTTAGACCTATCTCTACTGATTTCCATACCCAAGATGTACCTAGCTGCCCCAAGATCTTTCATCTCAAGCTATGTTGATAACTGAGATTTAAAATCAGAAATCATACCCTTACCCTTCCCAAACAGCAACACATCATCAACATATAATGCAACAATAAGAAGGCAATCATTTTCAACTCTGAAATAAACACAATGATCTGATTTTGATCTTACAAATCCAATTGACAACACAAAGGCATCAAACTTAAGGTACCACATCCTAGGAGACTGCTTCAAACCATATAGAGATTTCTTTAATCTGCAAACTAAGGATTCTTTACCTTTAACAATGTAGTGCTCAGGCTGTGACATATAAATCTCTTCCTCCAAATCACCATGAAGGAAAGTTGTCTTCACATCCATCTATTCTATCTCTAAATCATATGATGTAGCAAGAGATAATAGAAATCTAATGGATGTCAACTTTGCAACAGGAGAGAATATTTCACCATAATCTATTCCCTCTACCTGTGAATACCCCTTTGCAACCAATCTAGCTTTGTACCTTTCAACAATGCCATGTACACAAAATTTCTTCTTGAACACCCATTTACAGCCAACAAATTTTCTTCCTTTAAGCAAAGGTACAAGGTCCCAAGTTTTGTTTTTCTCTAAAGAAGCCATCTCATCATCCATAGCCTCAATCCAGGAACCTGCATCTTTCATGCCCAAAGCCTCTTTCATAGATCTAGGCTCATCAGTGTTAGTATTCAAAGCAAAAGCACAACTGGAATCTAACATAGAATAGCCAAACCTTTCTGGTTGCTTTCTTTCTCTCGTGGATCTCTTCAAGGGCTAAGGTTGAGGTTGTTCTTCCTCTTCTTTTGAATGGTCAGAGCTGCTAGAGCTCTCCTCATCATTAGACCCAACATGGTCTCTCTGTTCAGTCTTCTCAGGGGTAGGAGGCAACTGAACAACATCTTTTTCCTTTTCTTTTTCATCTGGTTGTAGTACAATAGGAGAAGATGTTAGCTCTCTAAAAATAACATTTCTGCTATACAACACCTTACTAGTCACAGGATCCCAAATCTTGTATCCTTTCACACCAGTACTGTATTTAATAAAAATACATTTAAAATCTTTGTTTTCCAACTTAGATCTTTTCTCCTTTGGAACATGTACATAATCTTCACAACCAAAAACACGAAGATGTCTAATTGAAGGCTTCTTACCAAAACACACCTCCATGGGTGTCTTACCAACAAGGGCTAATGTAGGGGATCTGTTAACCAAATAGCAAGTAGTGGCCACAGCTTTGGCCCAGAACCTTTGTTCTAAACCAACTCCACTAAGCATACTCCTAGCCTTCTCCATTAATTTCCTGTTCATTCTCTCTGCAACACCATTTTGCTGTATGGTATAAGGAGTTGTCTTATGCCTCTCAATACCTTATTCTTTACATAACTATTCAAACTCTACTGAGCAAAACTTACCACCATTGTCAGTTCTCACACACTTAATCTTCTTACTAGTCTAATTCTCTACAAGGGCTTTAAATTCCTTGAATCAACTAAAGACTTGTGTCTTCCTTTTAAGGAAATAAATGCATGTCCTTCTACTGTAATCATCTATGAAAGATACAAAAAATATAGACTTGGAGATTGAAGGAACTTTTACAGGACCAAATACATCATAATGAATAAGATACAAAACATTAGAAGATTTGTGAGAACTAGAGTAAAATTGAACACGATTTTTTTTACCATAGACACAGTGTTCACAGAAGTCAAACTCAAGATTGCAATCATTTAACCCCTCAACAAGATTTTTATTTTTCAGGGTTCTGAGACCCTTTTCACCAATGTGACTAAATCTCAAATGCCATAACATTGTCTTTTTTGCAGGAAGCTTACCTTCCAAAGTGTTTGCATTGCTATCAAAACCAATAACCACAGTATTATTTACTACTCATTCAGATGGTGAGGATGAAGAACTATTACATAGAGGAATACATGCATCTAGCTAAAATAAGGTACCTCTCCTAGTACCCCTTGCAAGCACTATCAATCCTCTCATCATCTTGCATCCTTCTTTCGAAAAACAACTTGCACACCTACATCATTTAGCATACTTATAGATAATAGGTTTAGTGCCAAACCTAGAATGTGCATAACTCCATTGATTCCCTTTACTCCTCCATCAAAAAATTTGATAGTGACCCTTCTGCGTCCAACTATCTTTAGGTGAGAATCATCACCCAAGTACACCTTTCCACCATCGAACTCTTCATATCTTGAGAACCAATTTCAATGAGAGGTCATGTGAAAAGATGCACCCAAGTCAACCAACCACACATCATTAGATGCATGGGCTACCAAAGCTACGATAAATGCATCGCCATCTTCTTGAGATTTTTCAGAACCAGAATCTGAGGCTTTCTTCTTCTTCTTAGGATCTTTACAATCTTTACGGTGCCCAATCTTATTACAGTTCCAACATTTTTCCTTGGACTTATTGGAAGTCTTTGACTTCCCACGGGATTTGGATCTACCCTTATTGTCAGACTTATTTCATTTTTCTTCCCTCTTTTCATGGATCTCCCACAAACAGCAAGGGCTTCTTTTTCTGAAATAGAAGCCTTTCTTCGCATCTCCTCTGATAGTAGTGAAGACACCACATCATCCATTTTGAAAGTGATTAATATGCTTCTGAGAGCCATCACAAGATGGTCCCATGAATTCAGTAAAGAACACAAAAGTGTGTAGCAATGATCCTCCTCCTCTAACTTGACACCAGCTGATGTCAACTGTGCAGCCAATAGATTAAATGCATTTAAATGATTTGTTAAGGATCCACCTTCCTCCATTCATAGAGAATACAACTTCTTCCTCAGGAACAACTTGTTCACCAAAGATTTGGCCTGATACATGGCCCCAAGTCTCTCCCACAAACTATATGCGGTTTTCTCATCTAGAACATTCAGAAGAACTGCATCGGTTAAATAGAGTCTTATGAGACCCTTAGCTTTACGATCTTTGATATCCCAATCTGCTTGAGCTATAGTTTCTGGTCTTGTAGCACTTGTAGTCTCTTCCCATAGGTCACTATCTTCCAACATGTCTTCCATCTTGAGTTTCCACAACTCGAAATTAGAACCATTAAATTTCTCCACCTCCATTCTTCCATATGATGAACTTGCCATCTCAATCTGCAAATAAGATTCAGGATTCTCTACACAAGACTCCCACTCGACTTGAGATTAGCTCAAAAAACCCTACCCAACAACTAGGATCAAAAGTTGATCAAGCTCTGATACCACTTGTAAGGAAACTCAAGTGCAGAAACAGCTTCCTACACTAATCTCATAAGGAAAGTATGATGCAAATCCTATTAAAATCTGCTACAATTACAGATTCAATATCATGTAAACAACAATATTGCAGCCAACCATGCATACAAAAAATAAATAAAGAAAGAAACACATAACACAAAGATTTTTTGATGGGGAAAAACCTTTTGGTAAAACAACCCCACCCCTCCAGAACCTGCACAATGTATTATCTTCAACAAAATGTTACAATACACTTGCAATGCAAGCTGAACAGTGACAACGGAAGACTCCAATAGAAACTCACAATACCAACAATACACTCTCGTGCATCACTTCTCTTTGTAACCGTAAAAAATTCTTATAACATGCGCTTCACTTTAGGGCTACTCCCAAAGGTAAACCGTATTAGGGTTTTACCATTCTCCGCTAAAATAGGAACCCCAAAAAAAATTTTGGGGCGATGCTCCGAACCCCACTATTGGGGTAGAGTGTACAGTACTCAAATATCTTAGTTGCCACATGTCTTCACCTGTCATTGAATCTTCCTAACATAGCTCTTACATGTCATAGGAATCTGTCATAACCATTTTAGACATGATCTCCTTACACACAATTCAAGATGTTGACACATAAACATTATTTGCAAGAAATACATTTTACAAAACAAATAATAAGAATAGGAATTATACAAGGTTGAGACACCTTATTCCTAACATGATGTAAGAGAATCCTAGGTGTAGAAGCAATCTTGTATCACTCAAAAATATTATCTTTTTTGTTTCTTGAATAAGGGTTGTCTCAATGCAGATTTTTTGTTTTTGGAGGTTTTCTAGTTAGTAAGTTAGTCATACAGACTTGGAATATCCTAATCTCGAAGGTGGATGTTCATCTTGGATATATCAACCAACTAGTTGAGGCTCAATGCCATATCATGAGTATTCATGGATTTATTATGGATATTTGGTGTGTAATTTTGGTATAAAAACTTTAGGCTCACCATTGAAGACCTTAAATGCCCCAGATCATCTTCAAAATGGGGTTGACTAGAGCTTGGGCTAGTCACCAATCCGACCCTGTAGATTAGAAGCTGAGGATTCTACAAAGTGGTTATAATAGCCAATGGGAGTAACATTTTGAAAGTTATACCCTTCCAAATTTGGGCTGAAAAAATATTTTAAAATAAGTGTCAAATGTGTATCAAGCTAAATCTATTATAAGTAATATTAAAGTTAGTCAATCTCAAGGGTTAGGGTTTGATGTCTAGAAACTTCCTGGATTGTACAAGATTGTAAAGAGGCATAATTTTGGAAATGCCTATGAAGTGAAGTTTCCTATTGAATTGAATATTTAATTAGTATTTAACATTTTAGATTTGGTAGAGTATTATGAAGGAGGTGATGGAGATGAAATGAAAAAAGTACAATGGATTATTTCAACAACTAGTTCATTTACAAAAGAGATTGAGGAGATACTAGATAGTTGTGTTGGAAAAGGTGCAAGGAACAAAACTTATGAAGAATACATGGTGAAATGGAAAGGGAGGTTAGTAGAATATTCATTATAGCTAGAAAGGAATGAGGTTAACCAACTTGGTTTTCCTCTAAACACCTAAGATGTGATGGGGTCACTTGTCAAATTATCTTGGGTGTTTAATTGAAGAGAATCCTAGGTGTAGAAGAAAAATATTTACTTTTTTGTTTCTTAAAAAAGGGTTGTCTTAGTGTAGAGTTTTCTTTTTTGGAGGCTTTCTAGTTAGTACATCAATCATACATGCTCAAAATGTCCTAATTTTAGAGGTGGATGTTCATCTTGGATATATCAAGCAACCAGTTGAGGCTCAGTGTCAAATCATGAGTTTTCATGGATTTATTATGGATATTTGGTGTGTAATTTTGGTATAAAAACTTCAAGCTCATCATTGAAGACCTTAGAGGCCCCAAATAATCTTCAAAATGGGGTTGAATAGAGCTTGGGCTAGTCACCAATCTAACCTTATACATCAAATTCTGAGGATTTTGCAAAGTGGTTATAATAACAAATTAGAGTAACATTTTCAAAGTTATAGTCTTCCAAATTTTTTCTGACCAAAATTTCCAAAATAAGTTCCAAAGGTTTATCAAGTCAAATCTATTATAAGTAATGTTAAAGTTAGTCAGTCTTAAGGGTTAGGGTTTGATGTGCACAAACTTCCTGGGTTGTATAAAAATTTCTACTTAAGGAATGCCCAAAAATTTTCTAGGATAGCTCTACATGATAGTTCATAGATCTATGTTGCAAATTAGAGAAAGGAAGGCACTCATATGGGTTTTCATATTGTATTTCAAAATTTGGTAATTTTGTATTTGAGGTGATAATAATAAGCTCTATTTTTCTTGCAAATTGTTGTTATTTCTTTGTTTATGTTATGTGTTTCTAACATTAAGGGGAGAACCCTTCATCAAGTAGTATCAGAGCATGAGTTCTTGAGTGTGTAAATAGATCGTCGACTGTGATGTAGTTGCACTAGGACCATAGTTGAGGATGAGTGTGTAGATAGATTAGTGATTGTTGTGTACTTTGTGTTAGGCTTTTTTAATGGAAGTGCAAAAATAACTCCATGAAGATATCATGGTGGAAGATCCATAGGTGTTACACCTAAGGGTTTTAGAGCCCTCTAGGTACAAATGCAAGTATTGGAAAAAAAAATGCATAGAGGAAAAAATCTTGTCATAAAAGATGAAAGAATGGATGATGGAAATGAAGAAGAAAATGTTGAAGTACAAGTGGTTCTAAATACAAAAGAAGAAATATTTTTCAAGGACATCTCCACATCACAATAATAAATTATTTTAGAAGGGGTTTCTCTAATAGAGTTTGAGTCTAGGAGTTATACTTGCAGTATTAGCACAAAAGAATTTTTAAGAATGGAGGATGTGCACAAATTCATGGGCTATCAAAATAATCACAATCAAGTACTAATTTCCATTTTCATGGATGGATAATATTATGGACTGCTTGAGTGGAGCTATGTAGTTCATAAAGATAGATCTAAAAAGTGGGTACCATCAAATTTCTATCAAGGAAGGAGATGAGTGGAATGTTGTCTTCAAAACAAGGGAATGATTGTACAGTGGTTAGTCATGCCATTTGGGATAACCAATCCACCAAGAACTTTCATGAGGCTCATGAATGAAGTACAGAAGTAGTTTTTGGCTAAATTAGTCATTTTTTACCTAGATGATATTTTGATCTTTAGCAAGGAATTTGAGGAGCATTTGATGCATATATGTAAGGTGTTTTATAAGTTGAAGAATGAAAAGTTATTTATAAATCCCATAAAGAAGTGTAATTATTTTTGAAGAAGTTAGTGTACTTTTGATTTTTAGTGTCAATACAAGGTCTAAAAATGGACCCTAAAAAAGTAAAGGTTGTCCTTGAGTGGCCTACTCCAAGGAGTGCAAAAGAGGTAAGATCTTTCCATGGATTGGCTAGTTATTATAGAAAGTTTATAAGAGGCTTTAGAAGTATTTGTGGGCCTTTAAATGAAATAATGAGAAGGGATAGTAAATAATTTAAGTGGACTATAGGAGTGGATAAGAGTTTTAATCTGTTGAAATGAAATGTTGTAGAGAAGCCCTTTTTAGCACTTCTAAATTTTAACAATGTGTTTCAAGTAAACTGTGATGTCAGTGGTATAGCAAGAGGAATTTTTTTGAGCCAAGAAAGTAGACCTCTTTATTATTTCAATGAGAGATTGAATGGTGTCAAAATAAAGCATTATGTTTGTGATAAGGAATTTTATGCTATGTTTCAGGAATTGAAGAAGTGGAGACACTATCTTCTTCCTAAGGAGTTTGTTTTTTATACTAATCATCAAGCTTTAAAATATATGAATAGTCAAGGAAAATTGAACCAAAAGAATTTAAAGTGGGTTGAGTTTTCGTAGATTTCAACATTTGTTTTTAAACATAGGAGTGAAAAGTTTAACAGAGTTGTAGATGCTCTTAGTAGAAAACAAGTTTTGCTGACAAAAATGTAGATTGAAGTGGTTCAATTCAAGGAACTCAAGAATTTTTATCTAGAGGATGCTTATTTTTTTGAAGCTTAGAAATCTTGTACATACCCTATTACACTTGACATGAAAAAGGGGTTGGACATCATTATCCAAGATGGTATGTTGTTTAAAGGAAGTCATTTGTGCATTCCTAGAAGCTCTATGAGGGAGAATCTCATCAAGGAGAAGTGTGAAGGATTGGATAGACATTTTTGGAGATATAAGGCCATTTATTTGGTTGTTGAGAATTATTAGTGGCCACAATTGTAGTAAGATGTGAAGAAGTTTGTGCAGAGTTGCATAGTATGTCACATAGCAAAAGGCATGAAGCAAAATATGGAGTTGTATTAGTCATTACCTGTACTAGAGAAGTTGTATGAGGATGTCAGCATGGATTTTGTTCTTAATTTTCCAAGGACATAGTGGGGGAATGATTCCATATTTGTGGTGGTTAAATTTTTTTTTTAAATGGCACATTTCATTCCCTTTAATAAAATTAGTGATTTTGTTCATGTGGCAAAGTTGTTTTTTAGAGAAGTGGTGAGACTACATGACCTACCAAAAAGTATAGTGTTAGATTGGGATACCAAGTTTCTTGGGTATTTCTAGAGTACATTGTGGAAGAAACTCAAGATAATCTTGAAGTTCAAATCATCAAATCATCCACAAAGTGATGGACATATGGAAGTTGTGAACTAGAGTTTGGGTAATTTGCTGAGATGCTTGGTTGGAGATAAGCCAAAAAGCTAGGATCTTATTTTACCATAGGTAGTAGCATATAATAATTTTATCATCAAGAGTACTAGTAAATCACCATTCCAAATTATATATGGGAGCAGTCCTAGAAATGCTTCCAAATTGAGGCAATTGCATTAAGGAGAAATAAATAGTGCTGAAGAGAAAGAATTTGCTAAATATTTGAAGAATGTCCATAAGTATGTGAGGAAACACATTATTAAGATGAATAAATAACATAAAGATAAGGAAGATCTAAAAAGGAGTATGAGGAATTTTAGATTAGAGATGAAATCATGAACCATTTGAGAAATGGGCATTTTTGAGTGGTTACGTATAATAAGATGAAAATGAAAAAGATTGTACCTTGCAAGATAGTGAAGAGGCATGATTTTGGAAATGCATGTGAAGTTGATTTTCCTACCTAATTGAATATTTCACTAGTATTTAACATTTCAAATTTGATAGAGTATTATGAAGGAGGTAATGGAGATGAAGTTGTAGAAGCACAATGGAGTGTTCCAACATCTAGTTTGGCTACAAAGGAGACTAAGGATATACTGGTTAGTTGTCTTGGAAAACATACGAGGAGGAAAACTTATGAAGAGTACCTAGTCAAATGGAAAGGGGGGCCAGTAGAAGATTCAACATGGATGGCAAGGGAGTAGGTTAACCGACTTGGTTTTGCTATGAACACATGAGACATGAGGGGGTCACTTCTCAAATTACCCTAGGTGTCTGATGCAAGAGCATCTTATGTGTAAGATCAAAAAAAAATTTGTTTTTGTTTCTTGAATAAGGGTTGTCTTAGTCTAGAATTTTTGTTTCTAGAGGTTTTTTACTTAGTAATGTAGTCATGCATGCTTAGAATGTCATAATTTTAGAGGTGGATGTTCATCCTGGATATTTCACCATACTAGTTGAGGCTTAATTTCATATCATGAGTAGTGATGACGAGCCACACCACCCATACCAACTCACAACCAAAAATGCAATAATATGGAGACAAGAGAGATGAAAAAATGCTTCATAAAAATTCCATTAATACTTGAAATTCATTAGAAGAGATTACATTTGAAGAGCTTACAATTCCAAAACTTGATTACAAATGATAATAGGCCTTTCTTAAATAGGCACTTACCACCCAAGGCATGATTTATCCACAACATTCTAGAATCTCCACAACCTTCTACAATATCTACAACCTTCTAGAATTTTCACCTAAATACAACTAAGCACCACTATGTGGCCCAATTAGAAAATTACATTTCTTTTGTGGATCACAACAAATATTAAATGCATGATTTAAGGAACTTTCTTCAAACTTCTAAGATGCCACCTACACACCTTGATTAATGGAATAACCATTATTTTTATTATTTTTCTATTTACGCCACCTATGCATCTTGAAAATAGAAATTCCTCTTTTCTCCTTTTTCCCTTATTTTATTTTTAAATTATTTTTCCTTCTATTTTCGTCACTTTCTCTCTCCTCCACAATTTTTTTTTTTTTTTTTTTTTTCTATTTTTTTTTTTTTCTAATCAAGTAGTCACAAATTAATTGTGGATTTTTGGTGTGCAATTTTGATATAAAAAAATTAGGCTCACCTTTAAAGACCTTAGAGGCATTGTATGAGCTCCAAAATGGGGTCACGTAGAGCTTGTGTTAGTCTTTAATCAGACATTGTAGATCAAAAGTTGAGGATTATGAAATGTGGTTATAATAACCAATTGGAGCAATAATTTGAAAGCTATGGTCTTCCAAAGTTGGGCTCATCAAAATTTCCAAAATAAGTGTCAAAGGTGTATCTAGCCAACTCTATATGTAATTTTAGAGTGAATTTCTATCAAGGGCTAGGGTTTGATATCCAAAAACTTCTTAGATTGTATAAAATTGTCTATTTAAGGAATGCCCATACATTGTTTTGGATAGCTCTGGGTGATAGTTTGTACCTTTATGTCACAAATTATTGTAAAAAAATGCCCATGTGAGTTTTCTTATTGTATTTCAAATTTTGTAATTTCACATTAATGGCAATAATAAGAAGTAGATGTTTTGTTCTCACAAATTGTTTTTATTTCTCTATTTCTATTATTTATTTGTGGTATTAAGGGGAGCATACTTCATCCAGTGGTATTAGAGCATGATTTCTTGAGTTTGTAAAAAAAAAATTGACTATGAGGCAATTGCACCAGGACCATGGTTTGGGCTGAGCATGTAGACATATTGATGATTGTGAGATAGTTTACACAAGGCCATCTCCAAGATTAGAAAAATTCCCAAGTTTGAGGTTCACATTTTTAAGAAATATAAACCCAAAGGAGTTGATTAATTGGATCAATGAATTGGATGAGTACTTTGAGTATGAAGACATTTAGGATCCTGTTAAGGTCAAACTTGTGAAGGCAAAAATGAAGGGACATGAAAAGATATGGTGGCAAGAGATTCAGTTGGAGTGAAATAGAAGAGGAAATGACAAAATCACTAGATGCTATGAGATGATAGCTAAATTGAAGTGAAAATTAATTCTTTTGGACTATGAACTTGATCTACTAAAGAAAATGCAAGGGTTGAAGCAAGTAGGAAAAAATTTTGAGGAGTATACGGAGGAGTTCTACCAAGTTCTCATCAGAACCATCCATGCAAAAGCATACAAGGAGAAAGTTTCTCATTATGTTAAGGGGTTAAGACCAAGCTTTTAGAAATAGCTAAGTCTAGTTTGAATGACTAGTATTGAGGAGGCATATTACTTTTCCCTAAGATTTGAGGAGAAGTTGAGCAAAAATTTTGATGACAAAAATAGTGGAAGAGGTCATGGTGGAAGATTTGGTGGATGGTCTTATGGAGACCAAAATGATGGTCAAAAGAACAAGGATGAGGCTAGCAGTAACATCCTAAACCAAAGGGGAAACAATTCCAAATGTTTCCATGATCATAACAATAAATATTTGAAAGGAAGAGGAAGAGGAAAAGGATCTAAAAGAGGAGGTTTCTATGGAAAATGTTTTCACTATGGAGAAGAAGGGCATAGAGCATCTAAATGTTCTTGATGCCAAGGAATGATAGATCAGAGGATAGAAGGCCAAACTAGAGTCATGCATGTTGATGAAGATGCCATATCCTTTCATTCTAAATATTCTAAAAGAAATGAAGTCATAGTTAATAGGAGAGTCTTGCTAAGTGGTGAGAATGAACCTAATCAAAAGGAGGAGTTTGTTTCACACAAGGTGAAAATGTAAGGATAGGTGTTATGATGTGATCATTGATGGAAGAAGCACTAACAATATGGTGTTAGAAAATATGGTCATAAAGTTCTATCTCAAATACTATATTGTCTTTGTGTAGGATGACCACAAGGTCATGGTCAATGAGAAAAGCCTTTTCAAGTTCAAGATTGGAAACTGCCAGGATGAGGTGCTTTGCAATATCATACCTATGGACATGTCTCATATGTTGTTGGGTAGGTTATGGTAGTTTGATAGGCATGTTGTACATGATGGGCATGCAAATACTTACACTCTGACAATGGATGATGTAAAACATAAGTTGAATCCATTGAAGGAGAAATAAGAAAATGTATGTAGTACTGTTGGAATATATTTAAATGTTGATAGAAAATTATTTTTGAAGGTATGAAGCATGAGCATATGTGTTTTGTTTTAATCTCAAAGGATGGTAAAGAATTAAGTAGAGAAGGTACCTAAAGAAGTTGTAGATTTATTGGGAGTGTTTATTAATATTGTGTTAGATAATGTACCTAATGAATTACTCAAAGTGAGGAAGATCAATCACTAGATGAACTTAATCCCTAGAGCCAATTTTCCAAACAAGGCAATGCATAGAATGCCACTAGCAAAAAGTGAAGAGTTGAATAGGAAAGTTCATGAGTTGTTGCACGAGGGGTTGATTTGAGAGAGTTTGACTTCATGTGTTGTACCAACAATATTAGTGCCAAAGAAGAATGGAGAATAGAGGATGTACATAGATTCATGGGCTATCAACAAGATCACAATCAAGTACCAATTTTTATTACCATAGATGGATGATATTATGAACAGCTTGAGTAGAGCTATGTATTTTACAAAGATAGATCTAAATAGTGGGTACCATCAGATTTACATCAGGGAAGGAGATGAATTGAATGTTAGAGTAATTAGATATTTCCTAATTAACTCTAGTTTTATTAAGCTAAAGTTTAGGCATCTAAAAATTAATTCTTTTATTAATTACTATGATGCAACCTAGGTTAGACTTTTCCATAAGGGTTTCAATCTCCTTTATAAGGACAATCTTTCTATGTAATTATTCGTTCACTTTTTTATAATAGCAAACTTGTTTTTGCTAATCAAGAATGTCTCACCTATGGATCTTGGAATTCCAACCTCCATATCTTTTTGCTTCCCTCTTTCTTTGACATGTATTTGCATATAGGTGATTCTTATGAGCTGTGGGGTTGATCTTTCATCAACTTCAATATGGAAGACTATCTTAAAAATAAGGGAATGATTGCATGAGTGGTTATTCATGCCTTTTGGGATAACTAATGCACCAAACACTTTCATGAGGCTTATGAATGAGGTATAGAAGGAACTTTTGGGTAAGTTTGTTATTGTTTACCTAGATGATATTGTGATCTTTACCAAGGCATTGGAGGAACATTTGATGCATTTTAATAAGGTGTTTGATAAGTTGAGGGAAAAAAAGTTGTTGATAAATCTAAAGAAGTGTAGTTTTGTGAAGAAGGAGTTGGTGTACTTAGGATTTGTGGTATCAATAGAAGGTTTGAAAATGGAGCCTAAAAAAAAAAGGCTATCCTTGAATGGCCTACTCCAAGGAGAGCAACAAAGGTAAGATCTTTCCATGAACTAGCTAGTTATTATAAAAAAAATTATAAGAGGTTTTAGCAATATTTTTGGGCCTTTGACTGAAACAAGGAGACAAGATAAGAAATCATTTAAGTGGATTGTAGGAGTAGATAAGAGTTTTAATCTATTGAATAGAAATTTATGGAGTAACTTGACTTAGCTATTCTAGATTTTAATAAGGTGTTTCAAGTAGATTGTGATGCTAGTGGTACTACAATAAGAGTTGTTTTGAGACAAGAAAGTCAATATGTTTCTTATTTTAGTGATAATTTTAACTATGCCAAAAGAAAATATAATGTTTATGATCAAGAATCTTAAGTTTTAGTTTAGGTATTGAAGAAGTGGAGACATTATCTTCTTCCTAAGGAGTTTCTTTTGTACATTGATCATCAAGGTTTGTAATATTTGAATAGTCAAGGAAAATTGAACCAAATAAATTTGAAGTGTTTTGAGTCTTTGTAAAGTTATACATTTGTTTTGAAATATGGGAGTAGGATGTCTAACAAAGTTTGTAGATGCTCTTAGTAGAAGACAAGTTTTGCTGATAGAAATGTAGATTAAGGTGGTTGGGTTAAAGGAACTTGAGAATTTGTATATAGGGGATCCTTATTTTGGCAAAGCTTGGAAATCTTGTACAAAACTTGTTACACTTGACATGATGAAGTGGTTGGATTTCAAAATCCAAGATGGCATGATGTTTAAAGGAAGTTAGTTATGCACTCCCATAAGCTCTATGAGGGAGAATCTCATCAAGGAGAAGCATAGTGAAGGAGTCGCTAGATATTTTGGGGGAGATAAGACCATTTCTTTGGTTGTTTAGAATTATTACTAGCTATAGTTTTAGTATGATGTGAAGAAGTTTGTGCAGAGTTGCATAGTATGTCATATGGCAAAAGGCATGAATCAAAATATTGGGTTGTATTACCCATTACCTATACTAGAGAAGTTGAGGGAGAATGTCAACATGGATTTCATTCTTAATCTACCAAGAACATGACTAGGGAAATTCCATATTTGTGGTGATTTACAATTTTTTTTAAATGGCACATTTCGTTCCCTACAAGAAGACTAGTGATGTTGTTCATGCGGCAGAGTTATTTTTGAAGGAAGTGGCGAGACTACATGGCTTGCCAAGGAGAATAGTTTTAGATCTAGATACCAAGTTCCTTATGTATTTTTTCCCTACATTGTGGAAGAAATTAATGTCACATACAATTTGAGTTCATCACATCATCCACAAACTGATGGAAAAATGAAATTTGTGAGCTAGAGCTTGGGTAATTTTTTGAGATGCTTGGTTGGAGATATGCCAAAAGGTTGAGATCTAATTTCACCATAGTCAATATTTACTTATAATAATTCTATCAGTAGGAGTACTAGTAACTCACCATTCCATATTGTAAATGGGAGTTCTACTAGAAATGCTTTTATATTGAGGCAATTGCATAAAAGATAAATAAGTACTGTTTCAAAGCAAAACAATTTGTTTCAAACATTTGAAAAATATCCATGAGGAGGTGAGGAAGAAAATTAGTAAGATGAATACATAGTATAAAGCTAAGGTAGATGTGAAAAGTAGGTATAAGGAGTTTCAAATTGGAGATGAAGTCATGGTTCATTTGAGAAATGGGCATTTCTAGTGGGTGCATATAATAAGTTGAAAATGAAGAAGTTTGGATTGTGCAAGATAGTGAAGAGGCATGATTCTAGAAATTCCTATGAAGTGGAGTTGTCTACTAAATTGAACATCTCACTAGTATTTAAAATTTTAGATTTGATAGAGTATTATGAAAGAGGTGATGGACATGAAGTTGCAGAAGCACAATGGAGTATTCTAGCAACTAGCTTGGCTACAAAGAAGATTAAGGAGATACTAGACAACCATGTTGGCAAAAGTACAAGGAACAAAACTTATGAAGAGTACTTGGTTAAATGGAAAGGGAGGCTTGTAGAAGATTCATCATGGCTAGCAAGGGAGGAGGTTGACGGCCTTGGTTTTCCTCTGAACACTTGAGATGTTATAGGGTCACTTCTCAAATTACCTCTAGTATTTGATGTAGGAGCATCTTGGGTGTAAGAGCAATCTTACATCAGCCAAAAATATTTCCTTTTCATTTCTTGAATAAAGGTTTTCTTAGTGCAGAGTTGTTGTTTCTAGAGGCATGCTACTTAGTAAGTCAATCATACTTGTTTGGAATGTCCTAATTCCAAAGGTGGATATTCATCTTGGATATATTAGCCTACCAGTTGAGGCTCAGTGCCATATCATGTATTTTCTTGGATATATTATGGATTTTTGGTGCATAATTTTAGTACTAAAACTTTAGGCTCACCATTGAAGACCTAAGAGGCCTTGGATGGGCTCCAAAATAGGTTTGACTAGAGCTATTGCTAGTATTTAATCAGGCCCTATGGATTAGAAGCCAAGGATTCCCATGTGTGGTTATAATAGACAATTGGAGCAACCGTTCGACAGTTATGGTCTCCCAAAGTTGGGCTGATAAAAAATTCCAAAATAATTGTCAATGGTGTATTAGGTTGACTCTATATGTAATTTTAGAGTTAGTTGGTCTCAAGGGTTAGGATTTGATGTTTAGAAACTTCCCCAACAGTGTAAAAATGCTTATTTAAGGAATGCACATACATTGTTTAGCACAACTCTAGGTGATAATTCACAACTTTAAGTTGCAAATTATTGCAAGGAAGGCATCCATGTGGGTTTGCATATTATATTTCAAAATTAAGTAATTATGCATTTGTAGCAATAGTAAGAAGCTCATATTTTGTTCTCACAAATTAAACATGTTGTTTCTTTGTTTTTGTTATGTGTTTGTGGTATTAAGGGGACCGCCCTTCATCATTTAGTATCTAAGTTTAGATAAATGACAAGATTGTTTAATTTTAGTATATAGATTCCACTTAATGAAAATTTAGGGAGAGAAAAAATTAAGATTGATTGTTTTTATTTAAGTTAATTCTAGAATAGGATTTTTTTTAGAAATTGTAGTGGGTAGAGCTATTATTTAAATGATACTAATTATATAAATATAATATATTATATAATTTGAGTAATAGCTTTTTTTTATTTAGTTGAAATTAATTTCATTTAGTAAACTATTATTTGAGAAAAGATTAAGCTATCATAATATTATTTTGATGTGTTAAATATGGAAAGAGTTCTATGTTATAAAATGATAACCATAAGTTAAATTCTATGAAGGTGAAGTTTGTGGTTGTAGTATATATTAGTAAGGATAATAATATTGTGATTGGTTGAATTAATATTTTATTTAGTTATTATCTATTAATATCATTATTTATTTAGATTGGAATTCTACTTAGAATAAGTATTATATTTGAATCTAAGTATTTTTACTTCATCAATTGAATTAGAAATTTAAGGCTTAATGATATCAAAGTATAAGATAAAACATAGTTTATATTATCTCTTCAATTATCAAGTTGAGATTTTAGTTTTAAATATATATGAAAACAAATAGATTATTTTACATTACATTTTATAATTAAATTATTATAAAATATAAATTTAGGGAAGCTTCTTCATGTATAGCATGTATGTTTGCATATATCTATCTTTATTCAATTTTTTCTTTGACTCTATCCACTCCTCTTTCATTCCCTTCACATTACACTATTTAATTAAATAATAAAATACTTACCTAAGGCTTCTTTGTAGGAAAACTACATATTAATATTAAAATAATTAGGCTGCAATTATAAATATAGTAATAATATAATACACTAACATATTAGAAAAGAAATCACTATTAGGAAGTCATCCTTGTATTCTTATATAAATAGCTGCAAAAGATAGTCTTTGTAGAGATACCATAAGAGGTAAGAGATGGCAAAAATACATTATTTTTTATTTTTATACTAGTCCTTTAGTCGCAAGTATTTGTTAGGCTCTATCTTTGTGCTTGTTTTCTCTCACTATTATTATTATAATGATATTATATCATTTATTTAATCTACTTATATTTTTATTAGCAAAACTAAATTTACCTCACTATTTACATACATTATTTTCTTCACTTGCCCTCTTATTAGAGGATTAAACAATTATTTAAAAAATTATTGAATGAAAAAGGGCTTCGGTCCTTTCTAATGTGTGGAGCACACCAAGTCTTAAAAACTCCTAAAAATTCACATATTATTATTTTAAAACATCCTTTGGTAGATCTAATTAACAAAACTACTTAATAGGAACACTCAGTTTGGTAAATTAGAGAAGAATGGAGGAAAGAAATTAGAAGAAAATAGAGATACATCTAATCAAAAAGGATCAAGTGCACATCAGAAAAGAGGAGATCTGACATCAAAAGAGGAGATCTGACATCAAGCAATAGAGTGTTGATTGAAGGATCATTTTTGAGACATTCAAAAAAGTGAATCAGTTAAATCTCTTAACAAAGTAGTCATAACAGGCTATTCTAAATCTTTTGATAGGGTACTTACTTCATTATAAGTTGAAGTCCTCTAATCAGGCACACTTCTGATAGAGTGTTGAAATCCTTTAACATGGTAAGATCTAACAATCTTGTAAGCCTTTAATAGAGAAAACCTTTCATAGGATAGATCATGTTTCATGATGAAAATATTGCAACCTTCATTGGATACACTTTATTACTGTAGTAGTGGAGATTTGTAGGTCTCAACCCTACCCTAGTTTTACCTTCTCCTTGGAGGATTTCTAGATAACCAAATATCTTGTGTCATACATGTGTTGCATGTTTTACTTTCATGCTATGGATGTATATGTCAATCATCATAATGTTATGGTTCTTCTTTTCTATAATTCCATAGTCATAGTTCCAATAGGTGCCACATACTTGGTGTTCAAATACTTTAGGCTTGAGTCTCCAAT
This sequence comes from Cupressus sempervirens, assembly GCA_028749045.1. Lineage (NCBI taxonomy): Eukaryota > Viridiplantae > Streptophyta > Pinopsida > Cupressales > Cupressaceae > Cupressus > Cupressus sempervirens. The sequence goes on along the minus strand of CM053785.1, from coordinate 947,441,491 downwards.
TATTTCTAAATGCAACTTCATGAGTTCCTGCTATGCTTGGAAGTTATCTATGTTTAGCTTAGGAATCTCCCTTCTATAAGACATCTTGATCTTTAGCTTAGGTCCTTGAAACCTTCTCTCCAAGCACCAAAAGCTCTGGTATCGATTCTTGGAAATGTAAGAGGAGTAACTAATAGGGGAGGGGTGAATTAGTTACCACAAAAACAAATCCCAAATCCCTTAAGATGTTAGTATAAAAAAAAAAATCAAACTCTATTGAATATGTTGTTGTAAATTAGTTAGCACTAAGAAACTCAGTTAACATAGTAACTTAGTTTACACTAACAATCATTGTCACTTAGTAAACACTTGGTTAATACTAAATATATGCACTTTTACTTTGTTAATACTGAACATATAGATCTTATGATATTAAGTTTTATTAACCTTAATGAACTTAGTTGCAAAATCATAAAGCAAATAACATGAACATAAGAGACACCAAGATTTAGTGTAGAAATCAAAATTGGGAAAAACCACCAATTGCAACTAGTTACTATTTTCACTCTTCTAAAGTGAGCCCTATTAGGAGCCAACTCTATTTAAGGTTATAAAACACACTGTTAGGTGTGACCCTACTATTGGTCTTAGATTAGTTTTGACAAGTGAGTATCCACACACTTTAGTCATTTACTTAGTTCATGTCAAATAAGTAGTGCATGCCAAGCACAACATGTATAAAATGGAGCATGTCAAGTCCATATTGAGTGTTGAGCCACTCATGTGCCAAGTCACTCAAGTGTCAAAAAGATAGTGTATTCTGAGTCATTCAAGAGCTAAGCAAATAGTGGATGCTAAGTGATACAGATGTTGAGCCGGAGTATAAAGAAAAGTATATGTCAAGCATCAAATTCTGAGTAAAATAGTTTTGTCATAGTTGTTTGAAATGGCACAAATAACTATGTAAACCATTTTTGAGTTGACTTAAGAAATTAATTATGATAATTGGAGATAAGGATGAATCTTAATTTGAATTACCAATGCATTACATGTAGCCAATCAGGAAAAGAGAAGGTTTAAGAAGAAAAATGGATGAATCACAAGGAAGAAAGCTAAACAAGAGCTCATAGAGGTAAGAGAGGATGATGAAGATGATGATAATGAAGATATTGTTGAGGGTGCAATAGAAATGAAAGAAGATGACAAGGTAATAGTTGAGGTAGAGTAGTACGAGCAATAGAGTGTACAGGATATACAATTGCCTAATGTCAACCCCCAACATGAAACAAGTTTAGTTACACAAAACAATTATATTTATGGTGTAGACACCTAAAAATCCTTTAGAAAATAATATTTTTATTTTCTGAAAAAAGTCCTTGATGACATCATTATTTATTAATTAAATTAATTAATTAATTTTTATGCCATTAAATCCCATTATTTTAATTAAAAATATTTAATTAAGGAATCCCTCCCAAAAATGTTTAAATCTTATTTAAACATTATTTCCTTATTAATTAATTAATTAATTAATTAATTGACCAAAAATCCCAAAATAAATTATTTATTTATTTTTTGCCCAAAACATGGCCAATTTCCTTAAGACCACTAACCTCTTCCAAAATCTTCTAATCCTTCTTTAATTTAGATTAAAGGCTAATCCCATCATTTCCTACCCCTAATCCCAACTCAAAATATTTAATTAAGATTAAATATTAATCCTCATGTTTATTAAAAATATTTTAATAAATATCTCCTCAACCCAAACCCTTGAAATAAATAAAACTTTATTTATTTCCTAAAAACCTTTTTATCCTCATCCTAGGAAGTTCTAGACTCTTCTAGAAAGTCTTCATCCTCATCCAAAGCCTAGACTCTTCTAGAAGATGTCAATCCTTATCTTTGACCCTAATCCTAATCCCTTCTTAACCTTGTCACATTCCCTAAACACGGGTTATGACTTGCTAACCCAAGCCAAAGCCAACAAATATCTCCTCCTTCACCCACCCTCATTAAATGCCATCCACTTGCCCATCTCTAACATTCCTAATCTAATCCTAAGCCATCTCTAATCCTACCATTAATCATTTGCACAATCCTAAACAAGCTTAAGAATTTTCTAAGCCAAGCCAAAGTCTATCCCCTCAAAATATCCCAACCATAAAACTTTATGAAGCCCACAAAGCCATAAATGACTCTTACAAGCCCATTCATTGCTCTTCAAAGACATTATGAGGGTCTTTATGAGCTTTGAGCCTCCTTTGTTGACCCCTCAACCCCTCTTGTTCTAACCAATGACCCTGTGACATGTGTCACTCCCTGATTGGCTGTAAGGAAGCACAATCCATGTGCTCTCCTCTCATTCAATCTAAACCTTCCATAAGCTTTCTCTCATCCTTGCATCCTAGCCCTTGATCCCTCAAGCCATTTTAACACAATTTAGAAAGTAAAGCCATAATTCCATTTTGAGAAGCCATTTTTACATCAAATCCATTCACCAAAATCTATCAAAAATCCTCCATTGAAGCCCATTTGAGCATTTGAGCATACATACATAATCAAGTCATCTTAGCTATTAGACACACCTCTACATCAAGTGATCATCTCATTGAGAGAGCCTATCCATGGCTCATATTCTCATTTGAGGACTTCACTTTGTCTCTCATGAAGTTATGTTAAATTAGTATGAAAATGCTTTTGATTGTTTTAATTTAGTGTGTCTAATATACTAAAGTAGCATATACATTCTAGCACACCCGGTGGGACCCTGCATGGGTCATCTTCATTAGCTTTTTTAGTCAAGTTTTGTATGTCATTTGCTGATTTTGGCTAATTTTGTTTTTGTGATTGGTAGGATTGTATAAATTGGTTTTGTAGGTCCGCATGAGCATGAAGAAGACAAAGGAACTCATAGTCTATCTCATAGTGTTTGCAGATTTTTCAAACTTATAGGTGGACGAACCACTTGGAATTCTTCTTCCTCTTCTTGTCTATATTCTTCTTCTATTCCATCTACTTCTTCTTCTTGTGGGATCTTGGCCAATTTTTTTTTAAGGGAGCATAATCATACACACCTTGTTTTAGTGCTTAAAATGAACCCCCAAATCATACTTAAATCCATTAAAAAACTAAAAATTTGCAAAAAAATCTTTTAACAAGTGAAACTAAACCAATCCAATCATTTGCATCCTTGAAACATCAAGGTTTTAGATGCATTCATGCAAAGTTAGGAACACTTCATTTTTGGGAATTTAAAAAGAACTTCAAGTTTCCATTTCAAAACGTTCAAAATCAACACTAAGTGCACACTAAAATCTAAATAAAACTCAAAGCATCAATCAAGGATAAAATGAACCTCATTTGCAAATATTTTAAAGTTCTTTTAAAAATATCATGAAAACTAAGAGTCCTAAATGGTTGCCAAAATTGTCCTAAAAAGCTTTGTTATTTGTTCCAAACAAATGTCTTGTTGCAAAATCTTGACTATTTCTTAGGTTTTTCATGCATCAAAACAATCTAAGAATATCATTTTTGGACTTAAAACATGCAAACTAGAACACAAAATCTTGAATGAAAACCAAAGTCCAAAGAGTCATTTTCACTTTTGAGTCCAAAACAATCTTAACTGATCTAAGGTTAAAACAAAGCACTTCAAAGTTCTTAAGACAACACGCAAAATCTCAATCTTGAATGCTCAAAGAAAAAAATTTGAATGTTTAATCACTTGTCTTTGAATGCATGTTGCTAAAATCACTCTTGAGTGCCATGGATTAAAATCATGTTTGTTTTTTTAATGAATGCATGATTAAAACAATAAATCCAATCTTGAATGCCATAGATCAAATAATCATCTTTTGGGGCATAAAAAGAATCCACATTTTAGAAACTTTCTAAGTTATAAAAACAAATAAAGACACTTTGAGTAAATTTCTTGTTGGATTCACCCTCTTTAATCACCCATCATTCTAACCATTGGTTGCAATATCAACACCATAAATGGGGATGGGTCTACCTAAGAAGGTGTTAAGTGCTCCACAAAAATCAAATTTCACTCACTTGAGTTTTTATTGGTTTTTCTAAGATAGAAAATTTCTTGAATGCACATTAGTCTCGCTAACACTTCATTTGGGCATAAAAATTGAACAAATCTTGACGTGGAGGGCCTCCGAGTGCGTGCTTGAAATTGAACTTTACACACATCTTTATTTTGGGCTTAAAACAAACTCACACTCAATCTTGAATGCCTTAAAGAAAATCAATTAATACTTGACGTGGAGGGCCTCCAGGCACGTGGGTTTACTTTCTTGTTGACCCTAACTCTCCTTTTTGTATTCATTCTTTGATCACTTCCCTTTTGTTGGCACATTTCAAATTGGAATTGAACCTTTGCATCTTAATCACATGTGTTTTCAAAAAGTCTAGATAAGAAAACCTAACTGTCAATTGGAAAAGAACTCTATCTTTTAGCCCAAGATCATCCAAGTCTTCTCTCCCCTTGTCGTCTTTTGAGGCCATCTTGGGTGCATAAGATTAGGATCCAAAATATTTTTTAAGTTTTAGGAGGCCTGCTCGAGGATTTCATCACCCCTTGAGATGACCTCAACTCCAGCATTCCGATGGAGTATAAAGATCGGGAGGTGAATCTAAAGACACCTCTCTTGGGATCAAAATTTTGTCACTAGGGCTAAGCATCAAGGAACTTTATACCCTTGAGAAGTGAAAGAGGAGAAGTGGGTTACCTCTCCTCTTGGCTGTGTGACATTGTTTTGGTTTCATCTATGGATTTGAGCCTCACGTACCTTGGGTATATTGAGTACACCCTAGCTAAACCAAATTTTATCCTTGTAGAAAGCTTCCTAGGATGTTGGTGTGTTTGATGTGCTTGCTCCAAACTTTTTTCTGCTTGTTTGTTCATAGCTTTTGAATGAATGTTTGCCAACTTTGGTAAAAATTCCAGAAAAGCAGAAATCTCCCAACTCAAGGCATACTTAGTGTAGTCACTGCCTCATCAGAAAATCATCCAAGCTCCCCCACTGTAGCCAAATCTATCTAGTTCTTTGCTTTAGAACAATCCAAAATCCAAAGTCCATCCAAATCATCCCCCCAACCAGCTAGCAACCCAATCCAAAATCACCCAAGTCTTTAAGGAATTGTTGTTACTTTGCTAGAGTTTGTTATCCAATCAATCTATCCAAATCCCTCAATCTCCCCAAGGTTATCCCTTTGACAGTTTTTTGTCTAAGATAATCTAGCCTTGTCACTTTTCATCCTGCATCACCTTAAGCTAAAGGTTGTGATCCACAAGTGGTCAATCTCGTATCGTGCCCATAGGATCATTTGTCTATCCTCAAGTTGACACCAAAAGCCATCAATCCTACACATAGGAAAGAAAAACTCTCACTTTTTGATAGCATACCCTTGAAATCTTCCATCCACAGGAAAGCCAAAAATCTCCAGCCAATCCTCCTTAGGTCTGTCATGCAACTTTGACTCTCCCTAGGAAATCTTTCATTAGCCAATCCAAAATTTGTGCTTAATCCAAATCCAACCATGAGCTTCCATGTTCATCCATATGCAAGGCCCCATCCCCATCCAACTCATCATCAAAATGTGAAATCCCAACCCTATCATGATGAGTTTGGTTGCATTGTCCTTTCTCTAGCTACATCCTATTCCAATGATGATGAAAATCTTGTTGACTATGATGGGTATCTTGAGAGCCTTAGATGCCTTTCGCCAACCATCCCCCAAAATCCAAGCATTCCTCCAAACTATCTAGTCATGCCATCTCATATCCCAGCTTCTCCTCCATCACCCAATCAACCAAGCTTCCAATCTTCCACCCCCATCACACCAGCTATTCCTATCAATCCACCACCTCCACCTCTGACACATGAGTCTCTGAGGAATCTCCTAGAGGAAATACAAGAAAAGCCACCACCAACAGTCGATAAACCATGTCATCTAATCCAACCATGTGAAGTAGTCAATAATGAAGCTTCCCCATCTATAATATCACCTCCATCTTCCATAGCTATCATCCCCATACCATCCATCAAATTGCTTAAAATCCTTCCACTTCCCGCAAGCATCAAAATCCCACCACTTGTCAAATCCCTCCAAATCCTATCCACATCACCTCCAATCATTTCCCAGATCTCCCGTAATGACCCTTATGCATCCATCTTCTACTCACCCATCTCCACTACCGAATCTCACATCTATCCATCTGCTGCCTTTGAAGAATCCATCCCTTTACCTCCTATCGCACCATCCACTCCAATCCTATCCTATCAAGATCCTGCCCAAAAGCATGTTGACATCCCCCAAAGCATAAACAAAGATATCATCTTACCATGTCTTCCATCCATAGTGCATTCACCATCCCCTCCATCTCCAAAACCTCAAGCCATACCTCCTCTACTGCAAGATATCTTTTCATCCCATCAGCTAAATCAAGATCCTATCCTACCATCTCCTCCGCTCCATGCTTCCATCTTACCACCTATCCAAGCTATTTCACCATCTATAATCTACCCTCTTGGTTCACTTACATTCATCCATGGTGGCCCCCTCTCAGCAGAAGAATTAAGAATAGTATCTCCCCGTAGTAGTACATCTAATAAAGCACTTCTACCATTTTCTACAAGCAAAAAGTTTCCTCAACTTGTTCAAATGCTCAATCGATGGCATTATCAAGGTCAAGGTTTAGGACCACAAGAGCAAGGAATCAGAATGCCTATTATTGCACAAAAGAATCCAGGATTTCATGGTCTTGGATATGTATCCAAAGGCTCACCATCTAAAAGTGTTGGTACATGCCATCCCAAAACCAAGCCTATCTCCAAGCCCACCATGCCAGCCTCCCATCACTCCTTCAAGAAATCTTATGTCATCCCCCCTCCACCATCTTTGCAACCCAAAACAACCTACCATATCCCCCCTTCATCCGCTAAATCCATTTTGGGTCCCTATGTCCCAAAATCTACCATCCTCCATCCTCCTATCAGCCATCATAAAAATCCTATTTCCTCCATTCCTACGCAAGATCAACAAAGGCACATATCAGGGCACATCTTCCATCATCATCCCGCTACACACTCTTCCATATCCTCTCCATCTCACAAAGCTTCTCCTAACCATCTTCCCAAAGCTTACCATAGTAATGTGAATGCCAACTTTAAAATGCATAAAGCTAAAAATCCACATCCTAGGCAATCATATGTCTATTCTAAAAGACATACTCCAAAAAGGAAAAATCCAATCAAAGAATGCAAAACAATGCAAAAGCCTATGAAAAGAAAATCCAAAACCATGTGGATCCCAAAGAAAAAAGTTGAAACCCAATGCATAATGGCATCCATCATTGCTAATCCCCCATCTCGTAACTCCATCTTGGGTGCCTATATCCCCAAGCACGATTCCAAAAATCCTCCATCAAGCCCGCATCTACCATCTATCCCCCATATGCTCTTTTCACACCCGTCCCAACATGTGCCAATGTTGATCCTGCAAGCATCCCCATCTCATGCTCCTTTCTAGCCTTTTCATCCCTCCATCTCCTACCATCAATCCCATCTAATCCAATCTATTGCATAAATCACACATCTGGTGTACCAACAGCTAGCAAAAAAATTGAACATTCCAACAGCCAGTTAAGAAATCCCAAAAAAGAAAAAAATAGCTGAAGAAAGCCAAAATCATTCTAGCTAAGTCCAAAGTCAAAAATTCAAAAAAAATAAATAAATAAATAAAGCGTCTACCAATGAAAACTTGGCAACTCAAGCGCCTTGGACAAGTACCATGATGAAAACTTGGCAAACAAGCATGATGTATAATCCAACCATCCCCAGCTTAGCCTATCATCCTCATGCTTTTGGTCACATCTTGCCATATAACTCCATCTTCCAATTTATCCACCTATCTTTCATCCTCCAACTTTTATCTATCACTATCCACTTATCTTTTGCAACCTCACCCCATCATCCCAGCTATCATCCATCTCCCTAGCACCTTCAGCTTTTCCATCCTAGCTTTAATCCTATCACATCCATTGTAAGCCCTCCTTCTGCATGTCATCTTCTGACTGGGGGTACTATATTCCTTGGAGATCTCATCTTTTCCATCCTCCTTTTTCATTGGTATCTCGCTCTAGGCTATCCTCATGCAAATCCAATGTCATCCTCTCATTAGCCATTCACTCTAGCACCATCTATTAGCTAGGCTACCACCAACCTTAGCATTGTCCCCATCCTTGGTCGCACATCTATCATCATCATTGGATGCATCCTACCAAATTCATATCTTTTGCTATCACCTAAACCTTAGCTTCTACATCTTGCACCAACTTGAGCCATCTCGCTATCTTATCATTCGGAGCTCCTGTATAGCTTGTAAATAATATTGTATCCAACACTTGTATCATATCTTGTATCATAGGTTGTATATCCAATCTTGTCCAAAAGAACTTGTACATTTGTAACATATCTTGGTCTGTCAGCTTGTACATCCTCTTTAGCTTAGTACCATTGTATCTATCCAGCTTTCGTGTCAGTTCATCTGTGATCAGCATCTTGCACACATCGCACAAATCTTGGTTAGCTATTCCAATGCATCCTTCAACTAGATCTCCTATCATCAAAGTGTTATCCTTCTCAGTTTAGCTTGCCAAGTGCATCACTCATCCAAATCCACCAGCTTAGGTGCTCTCCAATAGATCTTTGTAGGATATAGCTTTCCTCATGTCTGATCTTGGTCCATTAGTACCTCATCCTACCCATCTCATTGGCAAATGGTTCTCTTTTGGATTTTTGCTTTCTTTTGATTTGAAATCTTCCCTTTTGGGTCTTGAAGTATCTTTTCCAAGCAATCTTTTTTTTCCTTCCTTAAGGTTGCCACGATCTTCCATATCATGGTATGTTGCGAATGGGGCACTCTGAGCGTATAGTTTTGATCAAGTCTTTCATTTGTTTCTTTTTTTCTTGTGGGTTACCCAGTGTCGGTTCAACGTTGTTTCCTCTAGGTTTCATGTGCGATGTTGGGGTAGTCCTTGTGTGTTTGTTTCAAGTCAGTCCGTCAGTCCTTTGGATAGTTGGTGACATGGCCTTGATGTTCTTGGTAACCTTGGCAATTAACCAACAGTCCTATAGCAAATCTAGTGCTCAACTACATGGTGGTACTTCTCTTTGAAGTATCCCCTTGCTCAAAAAGCTTTAATGAATTCCCTTCATCTCCATTATCCCCCATCCATATCTAGCATCTATCTCTCCTACCCCAGCTTATGCATTAGTATCTCTTTGAATCAATCTTTACTTTTAGCTTTAGGGATCCACAATCCTAGTTTTAGGGATCCACGAAGCCTCATCTTTTGAGATCCACACTCCTAGTCCTAGGGATCTCTAAAACCCATCTTCCGCCAATCTGACTCTTTGAAATCCTATTGCATCAGCTTTATAATCCCCTCATCCATCTCCCTATCCTAGATTTCTTTTTATAGTGCTCTGCTCCTTCATCCTCCACCTTCCCTAAAGTCTTAAGCTTGCTTCCTCTTGTGCATCTGATTCTCCTTTATCATTCTCCTGTAGTGAGAGTTTAAGCTAACTAAACCTCTTCTCTTAAGCCACTCTTCATCCTCCCACCTGCCAAGATTCTTGTACTTTTCAAGAAGTCGTCAAGCCTCACTTTCTCTCCCCACTGCCTTCTTGAGGAGGCATCTCGCAGTCCATTCTCTCCTCTTCTGCTCTAGCCTTGGGCATCTTATTTTCTTATCTTTGATGCCATGCCACTTGCAGCATCACATCAAAGAGGGGCAAAATGTAGACACCTAAAAATCCTTTAGAAAATAATATTTTTATTTTTTGAAAAAAGTTCCTGATGACATCATCATTTATTAATTAATTAATTATTTAGTTTATTTATTTATTTTTATGCCATTAAATCCCTTTATCTTAATTAAAAATATTTAATTAAGGAATCCCTCCCAAAAATGTTTAAATCTTATTTAATTATTTCCTTATTTATTAATTAATTAATTAATTAATTGACCAAAAATTCCAAAATAAATTATTTTTTTTTTTTTTGTCCAAAACTTGGCCAATTTTCTTAAGACCACTAACTTCTTCCAAAATCTTCTAATCCTTCTTTAATTTTGATTAAAGGCTAATCCCATCATTTCCTACCCCTAATCCCAACTCAAAATATTTAATTAAGATTAAATATTAATTCTCATGTTTATTTAAAATATTTTAATAAATATCTCCTCAACCCAAATCCTTGAAACAAATAAAACTTTATTTATTTCCTAAAAACCTTTTTTATCCTCATCCTAGGAAGTTCTAGACTCTTCTAGAAAGTCTTCATCCTCATCCAAAGCCTAGACTCTTCTAGAAGATGTCAATCCTTATCTTTGACCCTAATCCTAATCCCCTCCTAACCTTGTCACATTCCCTAAACATGGGTTAAGACTTGCTAACCCAAGCCAAAGCCAACAAATATCTCCTCCTTCACCCACCCTCATTAAATGCCATCCACTTGCCCATCTCTAACATCCCTAATCTAATCCTAAGCCATCTCTAATCCTACCATTAATCATTTTCACAATCCTAAACAAGCTTAAGACTTTCCTAAGCCAAGCCAAAGTCTATCACCTCAAAATTTTCCAACCATAAAACTTTATGAAACCCACAAAGCCATAAATGACTCTTACAAGCTCATTCATTGTTCTTACAAGCCATTATGAGGTTTTTTATGATCTTTTAGCCTCCTTTGTTGACCCCTCAACCCCTCTTTCTCTAACCAATGACCTTATGACATGTGTCACTCTCTGATTGGCTATAAGGAAGTACAATCCATGTGCTCTCCTCTCATTCAATCTAAACCTTCCATAAGCTTTCTCTCATCCTTGCATCCTAGCCCTTGATCCCTCAAGCCCTTTGCCTATTTAAGGAATCCTCTCCCAATCTATTTTAATACAATCTAGAAAGTAAAGCCATAATGCCATTTTGAGAAGCCATTTTTACATCAAATCCATTCACCAAAATCTATCAAAAATCCTCCATTGAAGCCCATTTGAGCATTTGAGCATACATACATAATCAAGTCATCTTAGCTATTAGACACACCTCTACATCAAGTGATCATCTTCATTGAGAGAGCCTATCCATGGCTCATATTCTCATTTGAGGACTTCACTTTGTCTCTCATAAAATTATGTTAAATTAGTATGCAAATGCTTTTGATTTTTTTAATTTAGTGTTTCTAACATACGAAAGCAGCATATACATAAGGATGTATCTAATGTCATATCTTAGAAAATCAATCCCCTTATAGAGGAAGATGTTAAGAAGATACTTGATTAGTCCACACTACAAGCAAAAATATGTGATAATCTTGTATTAGTGAGTGTGGATGAGATATAGAAAACATTGACTAAAACAACATGGAAAGAGGTGAATACACAAGAACCACCTACTATTACCCCTCAAGTCACTAATGTACAACCTTTGGATAAGGTACCTAAAGTTACATCTAAGAAGGTTGATACAACTACAAAGGACATAGTGGAAACTCAATCCGCTACAAAAACATAGAGTCAAACAAGTTAGATAGACTTATCTACACCCACAACAAAAGTACAAGGTGCACCACACAAGACATCATAGAAGTTAAGGATAAGACTCAAGAAATAGAATTGACACCTAAGGAGAAGGAGAATATTTCCATTCAAGCCCTAGTAATAGTACCAAAATCTAGAACTCCTATTCACACTCTTCAAAAGCTATGCACGAATGCAACACCATTATAGATCTCAGTGTCAAGCCTGAGTTCATCAAATGCTGAAAAGGTGATATAATATGGAGATGTGTGTGTTGCATAAAAATGTAACTAAGGAATAACAATAAGAAACTAATGCACATTCCTACATTATCATGCAAAACGTCAAAATATGAAAGAAGACATGTAAATGAACAAAAAAATAGCACTATGCAAACCTCATGAAACCATCAAGTCTAGATGATTTCATTGCTCATGGGATGTGGTTGCTCACAAGTCCAGCAGCATAACAATAAGGTAGATAGTGCTTATTGAAATGAGGAGAGGACTCTCCATTTATAGGAAAATGGATGCAACAAATGGTTGAGATTGAATACAAGATGAAGGGCTAGGATCTCTTAGGATTGATGAGGTGTCAATGAGATGGAGGCCAAGTAGACTCCACATGGATTAGGGTTTTGACCATTCAAAGGGGGCCATATGCTCACACATGTGTGAGAAACCTTTGATGGTGACATGATCAATGAGGTGTGAGAAGCATGGCTTCTCACACATGTGTGAGACAACTTGATTCTCACGCAAGAGGACAAGTGTGCAAGAGGTGTGAGAAGGCATGGCTTCTCACACATGTGTGAGACAACTTGACTCTCATGCAAGAGGACATGTGTGCAAGAGACATGCAAGACATGAGGGATGAGGAAAGTGTGAACATCTCTCACACATGTGTGAGGATTCCTCATAAATGTGTGAGCACACACTTAGGATTAAGAGGTGATTAGCTAGGATAATTATGCAAAGCAAGCATGATTAAGGAAGTGGGTAGGTTTAGCAAGGTGGGTTAGGTAGGCTAGTGAGGTTAGGTGAGGATTAAATGTAGGAGCCATGTGCTCAGATAGGATTAAATGTAATATTTAATTCCTATTGAGATTAGGCAAGGAATTAATTAAGTAAATGAATTACTTAATTAGAGGGAATGGGTTAGGATGCAAGTGGGAAGGCTAGGATTTAAATAAACTTTAGTTTATTTAAATTAAGAAAAGGTGAACATAATTAAATAAATGTAAAATTTATTTAATTAAAGGTAAGGGAATTAAATAAATAATAAATATTTATTTAATTGGTCAAGACACATGATTTGGACAATTTTAGGTGTCTACATTTTGCCCCTCTTTGATATAGAATTACTAATGTTATATCAAAGAAGAATAAAATATAGTGGCTGAAAGGATAAGACTAGTAGCATGATGCCCCAGTCATGAAAGGATGAGGAAGGATGACAAGGGTGGAAAGGTATGCCCCCTTAAGAGGACATGTGGGTTAGGAGAATATGGATGTTCTCTCGAAATGGATGAGAGCATGGAAGGGAGGTTATGCTGCAATGATGTGAACAACCTAAGTTTGATATTGTACTCAACACTATGCACCAAGGTACGAGGAAACAAGATGACCATGTGTAAAGTACATGATAAAAAGGGGTCTAATACAACCATATGCCTTATGAAACCATGATATGGAAGATCATGATTTATGGGACAATAAGATGCAAAGACCATGATACATGCAAAAAATGCTAATGCATACAAGTAATCAAGCAACCATGCACAAAAGACCAAAAGCAAACCACCATTTTGCCCCTAGTCAAGCTGAAAACCCATTAATGGATTGATTGATAATGATTGATTAAGGATGGAAAAGCTAATGCTAAGCGTAATGCACATCCAAGGATTGGGAAGGATTAATCCCATGATAATGATGTTTGAATATGGTAAATGGATTATCAGCTAATCGGGTCAAATTGATGAATTGATTAAGGATTGATGTACAAGATTACAAGATTAGATTGATTGAATTAGTATTGATTGCATAGTTGATATGTTTTTTGATTTTTTGATTTTATGGCAGATAGAAGAATGAATATGGATGAGAGTGGAAGAATGATTTTGATAGGATGAAGAATGATGATAGTAGAATTGAAATTGATGTGAAAGAATTAGAAGAATTGAAAATTGATTGAATTAGAGGATGAATGAATGTGATTGAAGTGATTAGAAGAATTAGAACTGAATGTGATATGAACAAATGCATGTAATGGATAGATTGATTAGATGAATGTGTAAGAGAATGGATAAAATAAATGGATTGAATGAATGTGAGATAGAATGAATAGAATGGAACCAATGACAAGGGAGGGTCAAGGTATGGTAAATGGAGGAAAGGCAATGTGATGTAGTGGATGACAGAAATGGTGAAAGGATATGAGGGGCCAAATGATATGGTGGCAAAAAATGTAGAGCCATGGACCATGTTTCGAAGGAGTCCAAATGCCCCATACCACGGATATGAAAATGGAAGGAAAAATGGCAGGAAAGGATGCATGAAAATGGTAGGAGATATGGTGCAAAGGATAGCATATGGAGGAAGAGAAGGCATGTGCTCTTCGAAAGCATGTATGAACATTTTTGCTATTGTGCCTCTAGTATGGATCACGAGCATGGGCAATGAAAGTGGAATGAAGAGGGGATATGGGAGGGAGGGTATGAAAAAGGGATAATGATATGAAGAGTATGGATGACATGTGGGATATGAAATGGAAGGGAATGGATGGGATAACAAAGACCAAGAACATAGGAAAGGGGTATGGAAGTACGTATGAGTATGGATGGAAAAATGGATGAAATGAGAAGGAATTTGGAATGCAAGATATGGAGAATATGTCAAGATCAAAGATGTGAAAGTGGATGGAAATATGTAGGATAATGTATGGATAAGGAGAAAGGGATATGGAAAGTGCATAGATGGATAGAAGGAAAGTGAAAGTCAAGATCAAAGATGGAAAAGGAAAAGGAATGGAAAATGGAAGTATGTAAGATATGTAAGGAAGAGCGGTATGGATGGAGCTTGCCCCTAGTGTAGAGTGCAAGTGGACAAGGAAAAGTGAATGGAGGGATAAGTGGAAGAGGAAGGAAATGGATACATGATAGGAGAATGAAGGGAGGACTCAAGCATCTATATACGTGGATGGTATCCCTTGATATTTTTTTCCTTTTTTTCTTTTTTATTTTCAAGGAATTTTGATTATTTTCTCATAGATGTTGATAGGGTAGTGAACGGAGTAAAATGGCTTATCAAAAAGGTTGGATTAAGGGGGTGGAGTGGGAGGGAGGAAGACATGGTTGATGAATGCTAGGTTGGAAGACTTGTGAAGGAAGCAAAAAGATCGTTATCGGCACACACCTTGAAGGGTGATGGAAAGGAGGAAATTGTGGGGGATAGGTAGGAGAAAGTTTGAATTTTGGGATAAAGGGACCCAAAATGGATGAAGGAGACGGTGGATTTGGAATGTGGATTTGAGTATATAAAGACCCAAAATGGATTTGTAAAATGAAAGCTCAAATGGTTTAGGAATGAGGGAAGCCTTTGGATTAGCAAGATTGGATGTCATTTGGAATCTTTCTTTTAGATTCATTGCTACATTAAGTAGCTTTGGTATCCACCGAGCATGCCAAAATGTGTTGCATAAAAATGTAACTAAGGAATAACACTAAGCAACTAATGCACATTCCTACATTACCATGTAAAACCTCAAAATATGAAAGAAGACATGTAAATGAACAAAAAAATTGCACTATGCAAACCTCATGAAACCATCAAGTCTAGATGATTTCATTGCTCATGGGATGTGGTTGCTCACAAGTCTAGCAGCATAACAATAAGGTAGATAGTGCTTATGGAAATGAGGAGAGGGCTCTCCATTTATAGGAAAATGGATGCAATGAACGGTTGAGATTGAATGCAAGATGAAGGGCTAGGATCTCTTAGGATTGATGAGGTGTCAATGAGGTGGAGGCCAAGTAGACTCCACATGGATTAGGGTTTTGACCATTCAAAGGGGCCATATGCTCACACATGTGTGAGCAACCTTTGATGGTGACATGATCAATGAGGTATGAGAAGCATGGCTTCTCAAACATGTGTGAGACAACTTGATTCTCATGCAAGAGGACAAGTGTGCAAGAGGTGTGAGAAGGCATGGCTTCTCACACGTGTGAGACAACTTGACTCTCATGCAAGAGGACAAGTGTGCAAGAGACATGCAAGACATGAGGGATGATGAAAGTGTGAACATCTCTCACACAGATATTTGAGAAAAACATCCCATAAGTGTGTACACTTTGGGGGCTCTACTAATAATTTATAGGGCTATGTTGACTTAGATTTGGAAGGGGATATTGATACTCAGTGAAGTACTATAGGTTATTTCTTTATTATTGGTGGGGCAGTCATGAGATGGATTTCTAGTTTACAAAAGGTTGATACTTTATCCACTACAGAGAAAAAGTATGTAGCTACTACAGAGGTGGCCAAGGAGATGATATGGATTTAGTTCTTCTTGGAGGAATTGGAACACCTTCATAGGGATAAATATTTATTTACAAATAGTTAGAGTGCCATTCATCTTGCAAAGAATTCAACTCTACATTTAGACAAAACACATAAAGTTGTAGTACCATTTCATTCAGTCAGTTTTGGAGGATGGATAGTTAAAGCTAGACAAGATACATAAAGATGACAATCTAGTAGATATGTTTAAAAAGGTAGTAAAAATAGAGAAGCTAAACTCCTCTTCAACTTTGGTTGGTCTTCTAGATTGAAGATGAATAAATTAATAGCAAAGTCCAGGGTGGTTGATCCAATGGGAGCCTCATGGAGTAGTGGCATAGCTATAGGATCAGTCTCCAAGTGGAAGATTGTTGTTTAGTGTGGAGCCTGATCAATCTCCAAGTGGGAGATTATTAGATTGTGGTGACTAATTTTGGGCCAACATGTAATTATTAATTATAACCCTAAAGTGGAAAAAATACTTGTATAAAAGAGCTCAGGGTTAGGGATTGTTTCATAGTTGTGATGCAAAAATTGGTTCTTGTAGCAGTATTGAGTTGTAAGAGATTACAACTTGTAATCAAATTGTAATCACTAGATCATAACAATATTAGACTTGTTTTTTTGTGGATGTAGCCCTTAGATTGAGTGAACCATGTTAAATCTTAGTGTCTTGTGTTCTTTTCTATGTGATCTATTATTTTGTGATATTGGTTATATTTGAATGTAATTATTATTTTTATCTGTAGTTTAATCCTAACAAGAACAACATGTATAAAAAGGAGCATGTTGATTCCATAGTGATTATCGAGTCACTGATGTGTCGAGTTACTCAAGTACCAAGAAAATAGTGTATGTTGAGTGATTTAGGAGCTGAGAAAATTGTGGATGCCAAGTGATATAGATGTTGTGCCAGAGTTTAAAGAATAGTATATGTCAAGCATCAGATGCCAAGTAAAATAGTTGTCATAGTTGTTTGAAATGGCACAAATAACTATGTAAACCATTTTTTAGCCGACTTAAGGATTGAATTATGATATCTAGAGATAAGGACAAACCTTAATTTGAATTTCCAATGCATTGCATGTAGTCAATTAGAAAAAGGGTAGGTTTAAGTAGAAAAATAGATGAATCACAACCGTTGATTCATACCTAACCCTAAATCACCAAAGTCTTCTTAAGGAGGAAAAACCCTAAACTATCTATGTTGTGAAGAGAAAAGTTTACATGTGCAAATAGAGTACTCATGGTGGCTAAGGAGTTATGAATAGAGAATAAATTGTAGAATTAGTTAAAGGAGAATAGAGAAAAGGAAAAAGATGCAACAATGAGAGATCTTATCAGAAGCATCAAGAATACATTCATATATAGATGATCTATCACCAGACAATTAAGTGCTAACAACATGATCATTGTTGAATCATTATAGTAGGTGAATAGTTAAATCTCTTAACAAAGTAGTCCTAGTAGGTTGTAGTGAAATCCTTTAACAAGGTACTTGCTTAATTGTGAGTTGAAGTCCTTTAACTAGACACACTTCTAACAAGGTGTTGAAATCTTCTGATAGGGTAAGACCTTATAGTCTTTATAAGCCTTTAATAAGGAAAACCTTTCATAGGGTAGATAATCTCTCATGATCAAACATTGTAACTTTCATTGGATACACTTTAATACTACAGTAGTGAAGATTTTTGGGTGTCATCCCCACCCCAGTTCTACCTTCTCATTGGAGGGTTTCTGGGTAATCATATCTGGTGTCATGCATGCATGAATCTTTACTTGCTTTCATGGTTTAGATATGCATGCTTTACATGGTATTTTAGTCTACTTAGTGAATGTATGAGATGGATGTGTGGTGAATTTTTTAAGGGACAAATTTTTAAACTACTAATTCACCCCCCCCCCCCCTCCCCCCCCTCAAGAAGTTTACCTTTACTATTATAAATTTGAACACCTATTAAAGGATTTAGTTCACTCTATTAGGAGTGGCCTTGTTAGAGGTCTTTAGACACATCAATCTAAAAATTTCACCTTGTTAGAGGATTTAAAAAATAGCTATTAAGCTAACTTTGTTAGGAGATTTGATTCATTAATACAACTATAAGAGAGTAACAATGATAAGACCTAATTGTTGATGTAAAATATATTTCCTAATTTCAATTTATTTTTTGGCTTCAATACTTGATCCTTCTTGATCAAAATGTTCTTTGTAGCTCGGTCAACTCCTAATTTTCTTCCTTGATTTATATTTTCAATCTCATGCTTGTTCTTCTCTTTCATAATTCAATCCTCAACTGGACCTTATACTTATATGTTGTATCTTGTCAAGTCATCTTTAATACAATTTTAAATAAATGAAATTCTTCCTATGAGTTGGCTAGAACTAACCAACAAAATTGATATAGGAAAATCCTTCATAAGTGGACCCAACTCAATCAACACTAACTTAGAAATTATTTTCATTCAAACTTCCTTTGGTAACTGAGTCATCTCAGTTAACACTAATTCCATGCCAACTTTTATTTGGTAACTAAGTGAGCTTGGTAGACATTGTCTTCCTATAAACTCCATTTGCTAGCCAAGAAAGCTCGGTTAACATTGGCACTAAACTTTTTTAACATTGAAATTCTCATCATACACTACAACTTCCTTTGACTCCCAAGTGAGATTCACATACACTGATTTCTCACTATATACTTGGCATTTGTGTAACATCAAAGACAACATACAATTAAATGATTGTATCCAAAAATACTCTCATGCTTATAAAAGAAAGCTCCAAAAAACACTATTATACTACCACTTGCACCTTTAAAGGGTGCTAGGGTTATGATGATAGTCTTGTATATCATTGATAACTTTTTTGAATTTTTTAAATTTTGTTTCTAATTTTCTAATTTAGTTTTACAATTCTAACAAGATGATGTGTAAAACCATTATCATTTTTATCAATTTTCCCATTTGGAATAGTGATATTTTGTTTGGTCTCCTAGTTCTGATACCATGTAAGAATTTGGCTTAGGCCAGAATTCACCCAAGAACTAAAGAATTCAACACAAGCAAATAATAGACCAAAATAGTCAGAGTATGATCAGAATGATGATATTCATTCAATAACTGGATTCAAGAGTACACTAGGAGTGCCTAAATATAAAGGCCTCAGGAGAGCTTCTAGAATGCATAGAAGTTAGCATCATGATATGTCATACAACCAGGCACATGTCCACCAGATATGGATTATCCTCTATTAAGCACAGAATTAAGTGCAATGATGTGAGGATAAGCCTATAATGGTGTAGTATGCAAATCAATAGTGTAGACAACATGTGCTAAATAAGGAGTGTAGATAACTGTGTTGTCAACATGACAACTTAGTGAATGATGCATACTCCTATGTTGTAGACACCATGTGCATAATTAGAGTTGTGTAACTCAATGAGAGTACACAAACTCCTAAGTGTCTCACCTAAAATAATAATAAAATAATGCAAAATAATTAAATAATGCATTAACCTAAGTAAAACTTAAGTAAGTGTAATAAGTAAATACTTATTTACACCAACAGTTGAGTTCTTTAGTTCTTGGGTGAATTTTGGCCTAAACCAAACTCTTACATGGTATCTTTTAAATATGGCTATATTACCTACATGCGGTCGTACCTGTGCATTTTAAATTTGGGTGCTTAGACAACACAATTTGGCACAAGCTAATAACTATTTTGATGTACCTTGCCCACCTCAACCGGCGGTGAGAGATTTGGCTACCTTGCCTTTGTCAAAGTGGAGGTGAAGTTTTCATTTTAAACAGCGCAGTCTCCAAATCCCAACAAATGTGAGATTAAAACCTGCATTTTTTCAAGAGTGGAAAAGATTTTTGTGGCACCCTGAAGACATCTCGACAATGACTAAATTTTGGCATCTTCTCTCATTTCTGGGACACATGTTTATTTTTTCGGTATGCTACATCAGTGTCCTCTCTGCACCACGTGCACCAATCCGCAACTAACACGTGGGTGATATCTTAGTACAGTCAGCATTGACTATATCACCAACTATCATCCCAGTTAGCACACACATTGGACAGGTCATACACATATGGCCCATACACATCTACAATTTATGTACAATTCCATATGGTACGACCTGCCACATTAGCGTTGATGTCATCTTAGGGCCAAATTTCTACTGACATCATCCTTTCATGACCTTAAAATTGATGCTCATTTGGATGTCAAATCAGGGCTATGTACAAATGTTGTAACGGTTGTATGACCATCAAATTTAACCTCACATTTTGCTGATGCAACCCCTCTCCAGATTCATTTTGGTTTTTGTAGTCTGACTTCAAGAGGCCATAACTCACACATCCAAACTCTAAATCAGGTGCAATTTTTCTTGAAATTGGGTAGAATTCTCTAAATTTTTTAGTGGTGTAGCTATTTTCTAGTTTTGGTGCATATATTGTTCAAAAAATGCATTTTTTGGTGACTGTACCTAGATAATCCTGCATTTTGCAACTTCAAATGCTCCGTACGGGCACATCTGGAGTTGAAAATAGGTTTCATTTTTTTTGAAAGTGCATTTTTTTTTGTCTACTTTCCAAATATAGCATCAAATTATAGGGTTGTGTAGACAAAAGTGTCACTTTCAGCATAGGGCCTTTCTTTGCTTTGTAATGCTTCAGAATTGTAGCACTTTGTATAGTTTCAGATTTGTACTCTATTAAGAGGTTGTAAAAAGAAAAATTAGAAGTCCACAAGGAAAAAATTGGCAAGTGGACCATTGTAATTGCACTATTAATAAATTTCCCAAAGCATCTATTTTGGGAGGGTTTCTTTATTTAGTGAAAAGGGGGGGTGTTCTTGGTGTTGTGTTCTCTCTTTTCTGTGCATTTCTTTCATTTTCTGCATTATGGGTAACTTTAAGTTTCCTAAATTAACTCCTCATAACTATGCTTCGTGGTCAATCAAAATGTTGTATCACTTAATGCATAATGGAGTTTCACAATATGTAGATGGTACTCTTCCTAAACCAGCAGGTGACAATGTATCAATAAGTGAAATTTTAAATTGGGTAGGCATGCATAGAAAAGCCCTAGGTGATATATGTTTGGGGGTAGATGATAAAATCATGTATCAAATCAAGAAATGTATTACATCCAACGAAGCTTGGGATACCCTCAAAAGCCTTTATGGTAAAGTGTTTGAAGAGGATGTGTTCAAAATAGAAGATGAGCTTGTTTCCTTAGATCCTAAGTTGTATGACTCCATACAGGACTTCATCATCAAGGTGAATGAATTAAGGACAAAGCTTACTGATTGTGAAAATTATATCAAAGATGACAGACTAATCTATCTCATCCATAACAAGCTGCCATCGGAGTATTCCACATTTGTATCTTCTTTTAACACTTCAAAGACTACCTTAGATTCTGCCTACAAGAAAGTCACTTTTGATGAATATGCAAAACTATTAGATGATGAAGAAAAGAAGTTGAAATCAATGGGGATTCTCAAATCACCTTAGTTCAAAGTATTGGTGGCCAATGAGGGTTCTCAACATTCAACTACACAATCTTCAAATAAAGGAAAGGGTAAAAAGAAGTGGAAGAAAGTTAAATCTGAGGATGCAAAAAAGTCAACACCACAATCCAATCAACAAGGCAAGTCCTCGAATTCCAACAAGAAAGGGGGCAATAATAAGGAGAAGAAGAAGTGCACTTATTGCAAGAAATTGGGTCATGAAGAGCATGAGTGTTATCTCAAAAAGATTGATGAATTAACCAACATCATGAAGAAACATAATGTTCCATTGCCTAATGCTTATAAGGACAAAGGATCATCTTCAAATTTAAAGGGAAAAGGGCAATCATTCATAGCAAATGAAAACTCTTCAAAGGAATGGATATTTGACTCAGGTGCCTCATATCATATGGGTTCTTCAAGGGAGGATTTTTCTTTATTGAATCACTCAAGGGTACCACACATCTTCATGCGAAATGATAGAAAAATGGAAGTTGAAATGAAAGGAAATGTGGAAATAAAAAATGGAGAGTTTCAAGAGGTTCTTTATGTTCCAAACCTAAGTTCAAATCTCCTCTCAATCAACCAAATTACTCACCTCGAAGTGGACATAGAGTTGAGTTCCTTCCAAACTCAGTAAAAGTGCACAGTCTTAAAGACAATTCCTTGGTTGTAGTGGGGAAAGTGAATGATCACAAGAGGTTGTACTCTTTACCTCATTTTGTACCCAAGTCTTCTTCAAAGGCCTTTTTATCTCAATCCAATTCAAACAAGTAATTATGGCATGAGGGGTATGGTCATCTTGACTACTGTTACCTTCAGCAACTTTGCACATATCACATGGTGAAAGGTCTACCTCAAATCAACTTTTCTAAGGGATAATGTTCAATAGATTCAATGGATATGCATCCAAAGGGGAAGTTACAAAGAGGGAAGTCTTCTAAAGAAATTGGTGTTCTTCAAATGGTTCACATGGTATTAGCCATTCCCTTTGCATTCAGCCAGGGTCGCTACATACTCACCTTAGCTGATGATTTTTCAAGGTTCACTTGGGTCTACTTTCTTCATAACAAGAATGAAGTATTGGACAAGTTTCTAGACTTCAAGAATCATGTAGAATGGAAATCCAGGAAGGCCATCAAAGTACTCTACATGGAAAATGGAAACATGGATGTGAATAGAAGACTTAGGGACTTTTGCAGACATGAGGGCATTGATCTTCAAAATCCATCAGCATTCAGTCTACATAAGACAGATGTTGCAGCTTTGAGGATTCAAACTCTTAAGACTATGACAAGTTTCATGATTCATGCCAAGTCTCTTGATCCATCATTAGAAGTTGAAGCAATCTCTAGTGCCACTCACATTCTTAATCATTTTACTCATCCAGCCTTAGATGGAAAAACTCCTTTTGAGGCATGGTGTAGCAGAAAACCTATTGTGACACACTTCAGAGTCTTCGGTTGTCCTACATGGGAAAAGAAATCTTCTAGGGCATGCAAGGCATAGTCACCTCAGTCTTGTACCTTCATTGATTATGAAGATGGTGTGAAGGCATATAGACTTCTAGATCTTGAGACACATCAGCTATTTATGGAGAAGGATGTACATTTTGAGGAAAGTTCTCCTAGCTTGTCCTCTACTCCTCTTCGCACATCATATAGTGTGGAAACTGATAGTGATTTCAGCGATAGTGCTTTAACTACTTTAGACACATGGGGATCTATAGATACAGTGAGAGGTCACTTCATCAGTTCAGTCTGCATGCATACATCACCACAGTGATAGGTCTAGAATAGCAAGGTACATCTAGTCTTCCAGATATAGGTTCAGTGATAGATTCGAGGGACAATATTCATGATCGACCTCTACTTCTTGATGCAAAAATACCTTCTTTAGTTGTCACAAGGGTTCCAGACTCTCTTATTCATTCTCTACATGATCGATCCTCACAAGTTGAAGTGATTGTGGATACTTATGATCACCAGTTGTAGCAGGGTTCTTTATTATTTGCAAAGACATACAATTCTTTGGGATAGGTTCTTTAGCTAGTTGAGAAAGTTTCAAAGACATCACTTATCCATGGGATTCTTTCCATGCACAACGGAAGTGTCTCATTTGTAACTTTGGCATTGTTTCTTCCTAAGGGGAGGAACACCATTTTGCAGTCTTAGATCAGCTTCTTCATCAGAGCAGTCATTTTTCAGCATTCTTCTTTAGGTGGGAGCCCATCCTATCTCTCTTCCTCTTCTCATCATTCTCTTATGTATATACTGGATGTATGTCATAATGGGGGGGTCTTGATTACTCCATCCATCCATGCATCCTCTTTTATCTCTCTTTTTGGGGGAGGGTTTTTCCCACGAGGTTTTTCCTCTTTTCTTGCTTTATGGGAGATTGCATATCATTATGTGCATGGGTACCTAACATGGCTTAGTAGCCAGAACCTATTCTGCATTTCATCCTACATTTCATAAGCTTAAGGGCATTCCCCTAAGTTGCACTTAAGGGGGGGTGTTGGTGTAACTAAGTATTTACTTATTACACTTACTTAAGTTTTACTTAGGTTAATGCATTATTTAATTATTTTGCATTATTTTATTATTATTTTAGGCAAGACACTTAGGAGTTTGTGAACTCTCATTGAGTTATGCAACTCTAATTATGCACATGGTGTCTACAACATAGGATTATGCATCATTCACTGAGTTGTCATGATGACAACACAGTTATCCGCACTCCTCATTTAGCAAATGTTGTCTACTCCACTAATTTGCATGCTTACACCATTGTAGGCTTATTCTCACATCATCACACTTAATCCCATGCTTAATGGAGGATAATCCATATTTGGTGGACATGTGCCTGGTTGTATGACATATCATAATGCTAACTTCTATGCATTCTAGAAGCTCTCCTGAGGCCTTTATATTTAGGTACTCCTAGTGTACTCTTGAATCTAATTATTGAATGAATAGTCATTCTGGTCATGCTCTATTTATTTTGGTCTACTATGTTCTTGTGTTGAGTTCTTTAGTTCTTGGGTGAATTCTGGCCTAAGCCAAATTCTTATAGTCTCCAATGCTTCACCTTTGTGAGCTTAAACTAGATATAATGAGTGCTAAGTATTCCATTTTTTCTCATGAGAAATGTGTTCATGTGAACAACTACTAGTGAAACATGGGTCAATGAGTTTGACTCAAAAACTACAGAAATCTTAATAGCAATATCACAACATATTTAATCTACCTAACTTTAAAAAAATAAAGAATTATTTAAAATCATATATTTATGTAGTTAAAATTGTGACTAATTATATAGCTAAAAATAAGTACTCTTCATTAAAGGGTGATGGTGGTTTTAATATGAATATTTCCATATATGTCTAATATACTAGTAATATCATTGCTTTTGTAGCCTACTTTGAAAGTATGAATTGAATTTATTAAATCATGTGAAAACATATAGTGCATACATGATGTATATGGTTTAGGTTTAAATTGTAGTTAGATTTACTCTAGGAATATATTCATAACAGTCTATTTTTATCACCATTTTCTTTAGTGATGCAGGAGCATCCTACGTGTAAGAGAAATTTTGCATCACCCAAAAATATTTCTTTTTCACTTCTTGAGTAAGAGTTGTCTCAGTGTAGAGTTTTTGTTTCTAGAGGGTTTCTACTTAGTAAGTTAGTCATACATGCTCAAAATGTCCTAATTTAAGAGGTGGAAGTTCATCTTGGACATATCAGCCTACTAGTTGATCCTTAGTGTTATATCATGAGTATTCATAGATTTATTGCATATTTTTGGTGTGAAAAATTGGTATATAAACTTTTAGCTCATCATTGAAGACCTTAGAAGCCCTAGATGGGCTCTGAAATGTGGTTGACTAGAGCTCTTGCTAGTTTACAATTGAGCACTATAGATTAGAAGCTAAGGATTCTAAAAATTTGTTATAATAGCCAATTAGAGCAACGGTTCAAAAGTTATGGTCCTCCGAAGTTGGGCCAACCAAAATTTATGAAAAAAGTGTTAAAGGTGTATTGGGTTGACTCTATATGTAATTTTAGATTTAGTCAGTCTCAAGGGTTAGGGTTTGATGTCTAGAAACTTCCTAGGTAGTGTGAAAACGCTTATTTAAGGAATGTTGGTACATTGTTTATGACAACTCTAGGTGATAGTTTGCAGCTCTATGTTACAAATTATTGTAAGGAAGGCGCCCATGTGGGTTGCATATTTTATTTCAAAATTTTGTAATTTTTCATTATAAGAATCTCATATTTTGATCTTGTAAATTGTTGTTATTTCTTTTTTTTTTTATGTGTTTGTGATATTAAGGGGAGCACCCTTCATCAAGTGGTATTAGAGTAGGAGATCATGAGTGTGAAAGAAATCACCAACTATGAGGCAACTACACCAAGATCATAGATTAGGTTGAGCATTTATATAGAACACCAATTATGAGATAGTTTGTACTAGGGTTTTAGTAGAAGCGCAAAAATGCTTTCACGAAGAGAGCATGGTGGAAGAGCCATAGGTGTTACACCTAAGGGTTTTAAAGCCCTCCAAAGATAAATGTAAGCATTGGAGAAAATGCATAGAGGAATAAATATCACCATAAGAGATGAAAGCAATGATGAAGGAAAATAAGAGGAAAATACTGAAGTAGAAGTGGTTTTGAACCCAGAAGAAGAAAGACTTTTAAAGGCCATCTCCAAGATTGGAAAAAGACCTAAGTTTGAGATTCTTATATTTTTGGGACTTCTTAACCTAGAAGATTTGATAGATTGGATCAATTAATTAGAGAATTACTTTGAGTATGAAGATATTAAGGATCTTGATAGGCTCAAATTTGTGAAGGCAAAACTAAAGGGACATGCAAAGATCTAGTGGTTGGAGAAAAATAGAAGAGGAAAGGACAAAATCACTAGATGGGATCGAATGATATCTAAATTGAAGTAATATTTCATTCCTGTCAAATATGAACTTGATATACTAAAGAAAATTCAAGGGTTGAAGCAAGTAGGAAGATGCATTCAAGAGTATAGAAGGAGTTCTTCTAAGTTCTCATCAGAATTGGTCATGCAAAAGCTAATAAGGAGAAAGTTGCCAATTATCTTAATGGGTTAAGGCCAAGCATTTAGGAAGAGATGAGTTTAGTTTGAATGACCAGTATTAAGGAGGCATGCCAATTTTCCCTTTAGAGTTTAGGAGAAGATGAGCAAAAAAAATTATAACAAGAATAGTGGAAGAGGTCATAGTGGAAGATCAAGTGGATGGTCTTGTAGAGGCCGAAATGATAATCAAAAGAAAAAGGATGAGGTTGGTAGTAGAAGAAAACACCAAAAGAGAAATAATTCCAATTGCTTCCATGATCGAAATAATAGAGATTAGAGAGGAAGAGGAAGAGGGAAAGGATCTAGAAGATGAGGTTTCTGTTTAAAATGTTTTTTATAGTGCCTGCCCCTAGTTTGCATTTTGCTATCATAACTGAACTCTTTTGATGCATTAGTAGTATTATTTTGACATTATCAAATATTATTTTAGATTCAATTGATATATGATGAGATTACTTGATACTCTATACTTCATGTATGCATGATGATTATTATAGTGTTTTCAGTCATTGATGATGTTTAGTTAGAAGGATTATCATGTGTTTTCTTATGGATACTTACCCCATACTGCATGTGTATGGTGTGCATGTATGTTTTCTTTATGTATGGCATTTTTGATGTGGTTAAGGAAGGGAGTTGTAGTCACCTGCTAGTCAGGATCTACATGATGCACCACTTCCTACCATTGCATATTTAGCTAAGAGTATTGTGTTTGTATATGCATAGATTTTATGCAGGTTGTAGGTACTAGGTATCGACTTTCTTAAATTTTCAGGATGAGCATACCCTATTGCATTATCTCAATGGTAAGAGAGGGGAGATAAATTCTTAAGTCCAAATCCTAAACCTTTAAGCCATTTGTCCTAGAAAATTAGGACAAGTATCTAAGTTGATTACCTTTTGAATGCATTGAATGATGTTAATTCATGATTACAACCATTTAGTTTGATTTTGTATGTATTTTTCTATGATGGGTTATCGTATTTTATTTTATGAGTCTTTGGTGAATTTTTTATTAATTAAGTCTAATTAAAAGATTAAATTAATGATTTAATTTAATGGAAAATTATTATGATATTTAATTACATTTAATTAATTGAGAAATTAATTAAATAAAAAGAATTAAATTTGAAGATAAATTTTATAAGAATAAATTCAGAACGTGATAATATTTATTTAATTTAATAATAATATATTTAGAGTTTATTTTTAAATAAATGCTAAATATTATTATTATTTAAGTTAATTAATATTTTATAAATTAATGTTTCAAAAATAAATTTAAAAGTGAAAAGATATTAATATATTAAAAGTATTTAGATTGCATGATGTATGCATGAGATTAAAATATAATAAATAAATTAAAAAGATAAAACAAGTGAATTTAATAAAAATTGCATAATGCGTGCATGAGATTAAATTTAATAAATTAATTAAAAGATAAGTCAATTGAAAATTAAATAAAGTTATTTAATAATTCAATAAACATGCATGAGAATAGAAAGAGAAAAATAAAGAAAAGTTAATTTAGAGTTGAAGTTTGGTGAGCATAGAGTTCTCTAAGGTGAACACACAATTAGTGCCTTGATTTTAGGAGAGAACTCCATATCACAACTTGGGGGTGCATTTTTGAAAGACTACGAATTTTGGAAGAAGAAGGAATTTTCATAAAAGAGAAGGTTCTCTAAGGAGGGATTTCTCTTCAATCTTCTTTGGTGTAGCAATTAGCATCAGTGTCCAGGTGGCCACTTGTGATTATTTGCACAATTTAATTATGCAATTTCCTTTCCTATCTTCTTTGTGCCTATGGATTGTAAATCCAAATTTCTCTGTGATGAACCCTTGAACATTTCAATGTTGTAAATTATTGAATGCATGTCAATACCTTCTACATATGTGGAGATTAGAAAAGTAATCAAAAACCCCCATTTTGTAGATTAAAAAATTTAGTATTTTTATTCAGGAAGGGTTTGAAATAAAAAGAAAATTTTATATTAGAAATTTGAATGGTTAAACATATTTTTCCTATCAGACTAAAATTGTAAATATTATTAAAAATATATATATTTTTAAAAATATTATTATGGGGTATTATTTGAAATGGATTTTATAAATTTTTTAATTTTAAAAATATATATATAAAGAAAAAATTACATTTAAATGAAATTTGTATAGGGGGAGATTGATTTTGGAGGATTAAAATTTATTAAAATAAAACTTATATATATATATATATATATATATATATATTTTAAATTAATAATTTTGGGTGGGTGGGGGCCACCACCCCTTCAACCCCCTTTTCTACCCTCAGCTTTTTGCTACCTACACGTGTGCAGACTGTGTTGTTGCATGCGATAGTAGTTAATACTACTATCGGTGGTAGCAGCCCAGTCTGCAGTCGCATGGCTTCAAAAAGGTTGGCAGGCCTTTCAAAAATAATACACTTGAACTTTTTATTATTATTTTAATTTATTTAAAATTTAAATTTAGTTTATTTTAATTTATTAATTATTAATAATTTGTAATTAATAATTTTATTATTAATTATTTAATTAATTAATGTTTAGTAAATATTATTCATTAAACAATTTTATTTATAGTTTTATTATTAATTATTAAATTAATTAATAATTAATAAATATTATTTATTAAAGGATTTTTTTAATAGATTGGGTATTAATTAATTAATTATTATTAATTTAGTAATTTAAATTATTATTGGAATTAACTTGAATTAATGATATTAATTATATTTATTGTTATTAATATTTAATAATTTGATGATTAACAAAATTTGGGATTATTTTATAATCGATAATTATTATTATTTTAATAATTTAATAGATGGTTATTATTACTTTTAAGCCATGTTATGATATGAATTATAAGAACAAGAATGGGTTTAATTATGAGGGTAGAACTATAACTCTTATTTACTCAAAAATTTATATTGAAACAAGGATTGAAACCTTACTATAAATTAAAAACTAAAACATTACACTTAACTCATTATTATGTTTTCTAAATTAAACCCAACTGTGAGATTATCCTATTTTCTATGTATTGTCTATGATTTGGGGTTTCAGGGTTTGTCCTACCTTTGACCAATCTTAGGTTGTTACCAGAGGCTTGGGAGTTTTGTGTTTGTGATATTATGATGTTGAATCTTCGTCCTTTAAAACTCAAGCATGGTAATGTGTCTAGTATGCTCTATGATGTGTGTTGATCTATTGATTGTTATTGCTTTCCAGTGATCTTGTGTGACATTGATGTGAATGTATGACCTACTTAACTTAACCATTTTTGGAGTCCTTGATTAGTTGTATTTGATTGCTTTCTAGTTGCTTTTATAGGACTAAGGTGTTTGGTATGATTTTTTCTTGATGATTTCATGCTATGACATATTTGACTTAACCATTTTGACTCTTCGATCAGTTATCTTTGGGATGCTTTCTAGTTGCTTGTAGAGAACTGATGTGTCATTGTTATTTATCTCTTGATACTTTCTAGTCACTTGTATAGGACTAAGGATATTTTATATGATTCTTTTATTTATACTTTTATGAGCCTAGGGTAGGTTATCTATATGTAATGTCAGAGAGTGGCTTGCAATGGAGGTCAGGGCCCTAAGTGGTTCCTAGGGTAACCCATTGTAAGTTGTTTAATAAGTGATAACACTACACTAAATGGGAATAAAATGAACCTAATAAGATTCTTTGTATGTTTTTTCCCATCCCTTGAGTGCTAGTACAGATTAGGAGGAGAGTAGAGAGAAGGCTTGGTTGTGACCATGCATCTGTAATATGCCTTGTCAGTACGAGAGGATACTAGTGGCCACATAGGGATCACTAGGGGGTCGGGGTCCTGAGAGACTGCTAGAGTAACTCTAGTGTGATTCATGTGATGACACTTGCCCACTTACATAGTAAGTTTCCTACATGTCTTTGTGTACCTCTAGGTGTAGATGTCAACTTATCTTGGAACCTTTGAGTTAGAATACTTTTAGGATTTCCTAGACTTAGAGAGTACTTTTTATATTTGGTTTTTTATCCTGTTTTGGACTTGAGACTATCTCCTCAGTGCAATGGGAGTGGATCATTTAGGTTTCACATGATTGGGTGGTAGTACTTTTTACTCTTACCATTGAGATCCATCTGTAGTCACCGTGGCTAGATCTTCTTCATCTTTATTTCCTCTCATTCTATCTATGTATCATTATGATGGATGGCTATATTTTATGATGGATGTTTATATCTTTTATGATGGATGGATATATCATGTATGGTGAATGGTTTCATTTATTTTATTGTACTCTATATCATGGACCCGAGGAGGATGATGTATTTCTATTTCTACATATTTATATTCTTTTAGCCTTTCATACCCTGTGACATGTATAGTGGATCATTGAGCATTCTAAATTTTATTGCCCAGTGGCATTCAAAACAAATATATATTATTTAAATGGACATTGTACTTTTAATTATTCTTTCATATGGATGTGGTATTTGTTAGACTTAGTATTAATTAAATTTAAATGTGATTCAATGTCATGGGATCCTTAAGGAATGTAACCTATTATGCATGCTTTTAGTTGATTGTATGTTATTTCTTCTGCTACTATGTGTTTGATGTGTATGTTTTATCTTTCTTGTTTTAAAAAAATAAATGTTTGGCAAACTTATTAAAATTTTAGGCTATTTCTTTTGGATCCCTTGGTAGGGCATTACATTTTCATTATGGAGAAGGACATAGAGCATTTAAATGTTCCCAATGCCAAGGAAGGATAGATCAGAGAACACAAGGCTAAGCTAGAGTTGGGCATGTTGATGAAGATACCAAATCATTCCATTCTAAAGATGATTAAAGAGGAGAGATCATATTTAATAGGAGAGTCTTATTAAGTGGTGAGAATGAACCTAATCAATGGAGGAGCTTATTTTGCACAAGGCGCAACTGTGAGGATAAGAATTGTGATGTGATCATTGATGGAGGAAGCACTAACAATATGATGTTAGAAAATATGGTCATGAAGTTAAATATTAAGGGGGGGAAACACTCACATCCATACCATATTGCCTAGGTCCAGGATGACCACAAGGTCATGGTCAATGAGTAGTTTCTAGTGAAGTTCAAGATTGGAGGCTAACAAGATGAGGTTCTTTGTGATATCATACCTAAGGATATATAGTATATGTTTCTCGATAGGTCATGCAAGTTTGGAAAACATGCTATACATGATAGGCATGCAAATACCTACACTCTAACAAAAGATGGAGTAAAGCATAAGTTGGAGTCATTGAACCAGAAAGAAGAAAGGGTATTTAATGGTGCCGAAAAATGTTTTGTTGATGGAAAACATTTTCTCAAAGGTATGAAGCATGTGCATATGCATTTTTCTGTAATCCCAAAAAGATGATAAAGAAGTAGAGAAGGTACTTGCAAAAGTTGTATATTTTTTAAAGAGTTTCCTTACATTGTGTCAGATAATGTACCTGATGGATTACCCCCATTGAGGAAGATCAATCACTAGATGTACTTGATCCCTAGTGCTAGTTTTTCAAACAAGGAAGCACACAAAATGACACTGCTATAAAGTAAAGAGTTGAATAGATAATTTAATGAGTTTTTGCAAAAGGGGTTGATCTTAGAATGGTTTTGACTAGTGAGCATCTATACATTTAAGTCATTTACTTAGTTCATGCCAAACAAGTAACATATGCTGAGCACAACATATAAGTTAAAGCATGTTGAGTGAGTGTTGAGTCACTTATGTTCCAAGTCACTCAAGTGCTAAGAAGATAGTATGTGCTAAGTGATTCAGGAGTTAACTAGTAGTACATGCTAAGTCATTTAGATGTTGAGTGATAGTATTGAAGTTAATATGTGCCAAGCACAAGGGACTTTATTTGCTGAGTAACATAGTTTTGTCATAGCTATTTGTATTGGCACAAACTACTATGTAAACCATTTTTTGAGCCAACTTCTAGATTGAATTATGATATTTTGGTGATAAGAAAAAATCTTAAGTTGGAATCGTTATGCATTGCATGCACCCAATTAGGTAAAAGGAAGGTTTTAGTGGCAATATGGCTGAATCATAGTTGTTGATTCATACCTAACCCTAAGTCACATAGGTCTACTTTAGGAAGACAAACCCTAAAATTTCTAAGAGGATGAAAGGGAATGAATGAATGATCAAGGAGAGTTTTGCATGCACAAACTAGGATATTCATAGTGACCAAGGTACCATGATCTAAATTGTATTACAAAATTAGTTAACGGAGAATAGAGGAAGGAAATAGTGAACAGCAGAGAGACATCTGATCAAGAAGGATTAAGTACACAATAGGATAGAGGTGATCTATCATCAAGAATAAGAGTATTAATCATAGGATCAATGCTAAGACATTCTAACAAGTAAATTAATTAAATCTCTTAATAGAGTAGTCCTAGCATGTTGTATTGAAATCCTCTAACAAGGTGCTTACTTAATTGTGAGTTGAAGTTCTTTTACTAGGCACATTTCTAATAGGGTGTTGAAATTCTTTAATTGGGTAAGACCAAATAGTCTTTGTAAGCATTTAATAAGGCAAACCTTTCATAGGATAGATCATGTTTCATGATCAAACATTGTAACCTTCATTGGATACACTTTATTATTGCAATAGTGAAGATTTGTGGGTGTCATCCCCACCCAAGTTTTACCTTTCCATTAGAGGGTTTTTGGGTAATCATATCTGGTGTCATATATGTATGAATACTTACTTATTTACATGTTTTAGATGTATATGCATTACATGGTATTTCAATTTACTTATTGAAAATATGAGATGGATGTGTGGTGGATATTTTATGGGTCAAAGTTTAAAGCACTAATTCACCCCCCCACCAAGAAGTTTACCTTTCCTATTGTAATTCCAACAATTGGTATCGAAGCACAAATCTCTAAAAGAGAAGGTTTGCAACTTTGAGGAAAGATATTGGAAATGGAAGTTTACGAGTTGGAAAAAATCATTCAGAACCAGGGAATTGAAATAAGACTCATTCTACATCAATTGGTTGAAGCAAGAGATGATCTATAGAAATCATTGAAGAGAAGGAAAGAAATTTCTATTGAGGAGAATGACACTTAGTACAAAGAGATGGACACTACTAAGCTATTTACAAATGGAGACTCCAATGAATTTGATTCAAAAGTTGTAGATCTAATGAAAAAGAATAGAACCCTAGTTGAAGAGATTAGAAATCTTAAGAGAGGACAAGAATCTCAAGCCATATTACTATGTGAGGTGACCAAATAGAAGAAGAAAGCTATGGAAGAAAAAGTCATGAGTGAAGATGACAAAAGATTTTTGACTAGCAGACTTAAAGAGAAATCATCATAGGTAACCAAGATTGCTAACATGCAATTAGAAACCTTGGGTTAGATGATGAATGAAAACCATGAACTGAATGCCAAGGACATTGAGATATCAATGCTAAATTTGTAGAATGAATAGTTGAGAAATGACCTAAAAAGGGAAAAATAATTTGTTGGAAGTTTCAATAAGTCAAATGAAGCTATTGAGTACTTTTAATAATTGATGAGATCCCCTAGATCTAACAAGGATACAAATAGACTAGGATACACAAGTAATGAAGAAGGAGAATCATTCAAAAGTTTTGAAGAAAGAATCAACAAAGGTAAGAACTCAAAACTTACTTCCCATAATTGTGGTAAGAAAGGACATACTATTAATGTGTACAGGAGTAAGACTATAAATCAGGATGTTAAGTAGAGGAACATGGGTCACTGCTATAAGTGCAAGAAACAAGGTCATCATGCACATGAATGTAGAAGCAAGACCGTGCACACTCAAAGATTTGAAGGATATTGTTATAACTGTCAAAAGTATGGACATAGAGCTTTTGAGTGTAGATCCAAACCTATGTGGTCATCAAACAAGTAGACAAAGGTAAAGTACAATGGCCACTCTTACAACTAGGATTATAACACTTGTAACTACTATCAAGAGTATGGATGTGTTCCTAAAAACTATATTAGGACACACTTCAAGAGTGACTATAAAAGGTGGTTGAGTCAAATCACATGTTTTAGTTGTTTGAAGATGGGTCAGATCAGTTGATATTATCCATCAAGGTCAAAGGCACCAAGTAGTGAGTTCAACGAAGGCAAAGGCAAGGTAGACATAGAAAATGTACGAGATGAGATGAACAAGACATGGAAGAAAAAAGAGGATTGTAGTGCATTAAGTACAGAAGGGATCACTTCACCCAATGTGTCAGGTGATCACACCTCATCAAACTAAGAAATCAAGAGGTATGTTGGACTAATATTTAAAAAGGATGCATCATACATATATTGGTAGTGGGCCAACATCCCTCATAGAATTTGTGGTATGGCTTAACTGCCTCCTATGGTTGTATAAGACTATTGGTTGTATTAAGCATTAACAGGTCAATCTTTTGGTGCAATGGAAACCCTTTTCTTTCTAACAATTAGTATCAAAGCTTGGTCATGGGTTTGAATCTCATATGCCATGGCAAGTGATGTTGGGAGGGGGATTTTTGGTAATGGGCTAGCATCCCTTGCAGGATTTGTGACATGGCTTAACTGCCTCCTGTGGTTCTATAAGAATATTGGTTGTATCAGGCATTAATAGGTTGATCTTTTGGTGCAATAGAAACTCTATCCTTTCCAACAACATTAGTTAAGGGTTTTGTTCCAAAAAGATTACATTGTAGACACCTAAATCCTTTAGAAAATAAAGTATTTTTAATTTTTGAAAAAAAATTGATGACATCATCATTTATTAATTATTTATTTATTTTATTTATTTATTTATTTATTATGTCATTAAATCCCTTTATCTTAATTAAAAATATTTAATTAAGGAATCCCTCCCAAAAATGTTTAAATCTTATTTAAACATTATTTCCTTATTTATTAATTATTTAATTAATAAATTGACCAAAAAACACAAAATAAATTATTAATGACATCATTAAATTATTTAATTAATTAATTATTGATTTAATTTATTTATTTATTTTTATGCCATTAAATCCCTTTATCTTAATTAAAAATATTTAATTAAGGAATCCCTCCCAAAAATGTTTAAATCTTATTTAAACATTATTTCCTTATTTCTTAATTATTTAATTTTGATTAACCTCTTCCAAAATTTTCTAATCCTTCTTTAATTTTGATTAAAGGCTAATCCCATCATTTCCTACCCCTAATCCCAACTCAAAATATTTAATTAAGATTAAATATTAATCCTCATGTTTATTAAAAATATTTTAATAAATATCTCCTCAACCCAAACCCTTGAGATAAATAAAACTTTATTTATTTCCTAAAAATCTAATTTATCCTCATCCTAAGAAGTTCTAGACTCTTCTAGAAAGTCTTCATCCTCATCCTAGGAAGTTCTAGACTATTCTAGAAAGTCTTTATCCTCATCCAAAGTCTAGACTCTTCTAGAAGATGTCTTTAAACTTAATCCTAATCCCCTCCTAACCTTATCACATTCTCTAAACATGGGTTAACACTTACTAACCCAAGCCAAAGTTAACAAATATCTCCTCCTTCACCCACCCTCATTAAATGCCATCCACTTGCATATCTCTAACATCCTTAATCTAAACCTAAATCACCTCTAATCCCCCCCCTAACCTTGTCACATTCCCTAAGCAAGCTTAAGACTTTCTTAAACTAAACAAAGTCAACAATCTCAACTCCCTCCAAAATATCCCAACCACCCAACTATGAATGCTCTTACAAAGCCATAAAAGACTTTTACAAACTCATTCATTTCTCTTACAAACCATTATGAAGGGTCTTTATGAAGATATTATCCCTTGAAGTCTCCTTTGTTGACTCATCCTTGCCCTTTCCTCCATCCTCTCACCCTGTGACATGTGTCACTCCTTGATTGTCTATAAGGAAGCACAATCCATGTGCTCTCCTCTCATGTAATCTGAGCCCTCCATGAGCTTTTCCCCATCCTTGCATCTTAGCCGTCAAACCCTCAAGCGCTTTACCTATAAATTGAATCCCCTCCCAAGCCATATCAACACAATCCTTTAAGCTAAAGTTATAATGCTAGTTTGAGAACAAGTTTTACATGTCCATCCATTATCCACATCCAAAATCCAAGAATCTCCATTGAAGCAAGTTTGAGTACCCATCTTGAGCATACATCCCTAAAACACAAGTTTTAATTAGACATAGCAAACCAACAAAGAGCTAATTCCTATTGGGAGAGTCCATTCATTTGGCTCACATTCCTAATTAGGGGTTCCTCTTTTGTCTATCTTATATGTTATATTAGTCTTGTTAGTTAATGCTTTGTTTCTTTAAATATATTAGTGTTTCTTGCTAACATATTAGTATATACATTTTGGCACGCCCGGTAGGACTCCTGTTATGGGTCATTTCAATCCATGTTTTATTGTTGTAAACTAACCATCTAACATTTTTTGTTGTTTGAGTGAGTCATAGGGTGTTTTCCTTATTTTTGCAGGTTGAAGAGCGCACTTGGGAAGAAGACATACCCTCTAAAACTCAAAAATAATCAAAAAAATCAATTTTTTTTGGAAAAACTTGCACATTTCAATTTTGTTCGCACAGTGTCATCTCCATAGATTAGCATTTGCGCTTGCAAACTATCATCTACACTTGATACTCTGTTGTCTCCACAACCAAACTGACATCTTCGCAATTTGGCATCTTTGCCTGGTCTCCTGTTGTCGGCACTGCCACCAAAATTGTCATCTCCGCAATCTTATCTATCATCTCCATAGTTCAGCGCCTCCACCAGATACTCTATCATCTCTGCCGTCACCTCTAATCTTCTATCATCTCCACTGCCGCCAAACTGAACTGTCATCTTTGTAATTCAGTGTCTTTGCCTAGTTTCCTATTTTTTGCACCACCAAACTGAACTGCCATGTCTGCCTCTTTCTTTTTTGTCTCCGCAGTTCAGCGTCTCCACAGATTGACGTCTCTGCAATTCAATGTCTCCATAGTTTGGCATCTCCACCTAATGAACTGTTGTCTCCACCTGTTATTTTTGCATTTTTGTTTTAGCATTTTGGTGGTTCCATAGAGTAGAGGTTTTTCTAAGCATTTTTACACCTAGGAAAAAGAACAAAAAAAGTTGATTTTATTTTCCTCATAGTTAAGCTTCAAATTTTTGAGATTTTTGGATTACTAATCAAATTGGCTTTTGTAGCTTTGCAGGTTAGAGCATCTATGAAACCACTAATCATGTTTCTTGCAGGTTCTCCTTACATGGTTTAATGCGCTTGAAAAATGAACTTGCATGCTTAAACACATTTTTCTTTGAATGAATGTTGCTCAAACACAATCTTGAATGCCATAAATTAAAATCAAAGTTTTTCTTGGAATGCATGCTTAAAAAAAACAAACACAATCTTAAATGCAAAAGGTTCAATTAATCATTATAATACATCACACTTCATCTTTTGGGGCATAAAAAAAATCCACATTTTAGAAATTTCTTAAATTAAAAAAACTAATTAAAGACGCTTTGAGTGAGTTTGTAGTTAGACTCACCCTCTTTAATCACCCATCAATTTAACCATTGGTTGCAATCTCAACACTATCTATGGGGATGGGTCTACCTAAGAGGGTGTTAAGTGCTTCATGCAAATCAAACTCCACTCACTTGGGTTTTTAGTGGTTTTCTAAGTTAGAAAATCTCTTGAATGAGCATTAGTCTCACTAACACTTCATTTGGGCATAAAAAATTGAACAAATCTTAACATGGAGGGCCTCCAGGTGTGTGCTTGACAATCGAGTTTCACACATCTTTATTTTGGGCTTAAAACAAAATCACACCAACTCTTGAATGCCTTAAAGAAAATTAATCGATACTTGATGTAGAGGGCCTCCAGGCGCGCGGGTTTACTTTCTTGTTGACCCTAACTCTTCTTCTTGTTCACATTCTTCGATCAATTTTTCTTTGTTGGTGCATTTCAAAGTTGGAATTGAACATTTGCATCTTAAACATGAGTGCTTGCAAAGTCTAGATCAGGACACATAAGAGTCAGTTAGTAAAAGAAAAAACATGTTTTTTAGCCCAAGATCATCCAAGTCTTCTCTCCCCTTGTCATCTTTCGAGGCCATCTTGGGTGCATAAGATTAGGATCCAAAATCTTGTTTAAGTTTTAGGAGGCCTGCTTGGAGATTTCATCACCCCTTGGATGACCTCAACTCCAGCGTTCTGGCAGAGTATAAAAATTGGAAGATGAATCCAAAGACACCTCTCTTGAAATCAAGATTTTGTCACTTAGGCTAAGCCCCAAGGAACTTTATACCCTTGAGAAGTGAAAGAGGAGAAGTGGGTTACTGCTCCTCTTGGCTGTGTGACATCTTTTTGGTTTCATCTATGAATTTGGGCCTCACGTACCTTGGGTATATCGAAGACTCCCTAGCTAAACCAACTGTCAGCCTTCCAGACAACCATCTAGGGTGTTAATGTGTTTGAAGTGACTGATCAAAACATTTGTAAAACATACACAATCCTCAGTGCAAGTATCACATTCTAAGAATCAAAAACTTCTATCTGGTTGTTCCTATCTATTGCTTGATTTTTTTTTTACTTGTTGAATGAATGTTTGCCAAACTTGGTCAATCCTAGCTTAGGGCATACTTACCGTAGTCACTGCCTATCCCAGAAGTTGAAAGAGTTGAAGCAAAACAACTAAGATCTCTCAAAGCCAAGCAGATTCAGGAATTCATGTCAGAACAATCCAAATCCAAACAAAAGTTTCACAAAGCCAAACTCAAGCAATCTCAGAAACGGAAATAACACCAAGCCCTTGAATTGCCAAACTCCACAAAGCATAGGACAAAGCTACCGACAAAGCCCTTCAAGACACCTGGTTAGATCACACCATCCAGCTTAACCAACATCTAGGAGTTAACCTTGCTTATGCATTACCAACTAGGCATGATTTCTATGATTAGACCCCCTTGTTTCTCCACATATTCTTGCATAAGCTCCACTTTAGAGTCATCCTTGTAGGTAAGCCAGCCATCTTTAGTCCTCCCCTTAAGCATTTTAGCTCATCCATCTCATTTAGAACCAAACCATCTAGCTAGCAATCCAAAAACTTCACATCCAAGCCTTCAAAATTGTTGTCACCTTGCCAAAAGTTTGCCATTCCTAACATCTTCCAAATCCACCAATCTCACCAAGGTTATCCCTTTGACAGAGCTTTGTCTAGGGTAATCTAGCTCTGTCACTTGTTATCCCTCATCACCTTGAGCTAAAGGTTGGGATCCACAAGTGGTCAATCTCGTGTTCTTCTTAAAGGATCATCAGTCTATC
Source organism: Cupressus sempervirens (assembly GCA_028749045.1). Lineage (NCBI taxonomy): Eukaryota > Viridiplantae > Streptophyta > Pinopsida > Cupressales > Cupressaceae > Cupressus > Cupressus sempervirens. The sequence continues at coordinate 947,401,350 of CM053785.1, read as the reverse complement.
CTTAAGTTGACACAATCACCACCAAGCTTGCACATAGGAAAGCAGACCTTTCATGCTTAGGCAACATATCTTTGAAGTTAGAATCCCCAACCCAATCCTCCTTAGGTTTTTTCATATAGCTTTGCCTCAACCTAGGAAATCATTTGCATAGAAAAGCCTTCCCCTTTTGCATCCATCAGCATTGTTGCATCTCATCCCTAGGAAACATTCTGCATTTTCATGCCACCCGTCACTCACTTAGGCAAGAAGAAGAAGGAAATAATGGAACCCTATCATTTGGATCAAATAGCTTTGCTCCCCTTGAGCAGTCAACCATCCTTCAGCCTAGAAAACACTATACCATCACCTACTGACATTGAATCTTTCATGAACCAACTAGGAAATGCAGTATTGGTGAGCACCATTATAGACAAGAACAAAGAAACAATCATGGCTAACTTTTGAAGGGACAATATAGGAGCCTTCAACTTTGGAAGACCTCCTCCCTTATCAAATCCATCTCACCCATTGTTTAGAAAACTACCTCTCCCAATAGGCTCTTATATTTCAAATTATTCTTAATATGTGCTAGAAAAGAAGAGCCTCAAGCCAATCCTTATGATCCAATAGACCCAAACATACCAGCCTCCACTCAAGTTGAAATCTCCCTTCCGCAAGCCAATCCAACCACCACCACTCCACCATTGGTCCATACCACTCCATCCCAAACCCCCTTTGCCCAAAACACCTCATCATTCACTCCCTTCACTATTATTGTTGCTGCTCTCCAACCCAGCCTTCCAAATCCACACATCTCCCAAATCAGTGCTAGTATCTTTGGCCAACCTCAACAATATACAACTGGGATGCCACCCATGGGGTCAAGTAATCAACCTTTCATCACCCCCAACTTGTTTACCTTAGCTCAAAACACAAGCCCATCATTTCCACTAGGTCCTTGGAGCTCAGTGCCATCAGCCACAAATCCACAAGCTATACCCTCACTCCACAAAGCTATCAAACCCCACCAGCTACTACCAATGTTTTGCCAAGCTCTCAAGTGACCCAAGCTCCTGCTAGCACTCTACCAAGCTTTCAAATCTAGCCACCAAGCTATCAAACCCCATCAATTCCATTTCCAAGCTTTCAATTCCCACCAGCTCCACCACCAACTAATCCATTACCTCCTATTACCAACTATTTTTCTATGCCACTTCTAAGATGAAATCCACCACCACCAATCACCAATTACTTGGCCTCTTTTGCCATCCAGATACCTTCCCAAATGGGGGCACAACCCACATATATTGGTTAAACTCCTCAAATCCAAATTCAAGTTCCACAAGCTCCCCGATCCTTTCCCCAAGCTTCACAACCATCTTATACCTTACCTCCACAAAGCAATCCATTTATCCCACAGCCATCTTATGTTCCTCAATCCCAACCTCAAATCCAATATTAGCAGCAAGCCTCACAACCAATGCAGCAATATGTGCCACCTCCACCTCAGCAACTCATCATCCACCATTCAGTTGCCCAAGCCATGTACAATCCCTACCAACCCATACCTCAAAGCCATCCATATTCCATTGTCCCATCTAGCACATACCTACCTAAGGGCACTCCTACATTAGGAGCACCCCAGCCATCGCCCATTAATTCAGAATGGGAAGCCATGAAGATAGCTTTAAAAAACATCCAAGAGGGAAATGATCCAAAAACTTTCAAGTTTGAGAATGTGTGTCCTTACCCATTTGATAGAGCCATTACCATGACACCATTTCTCAAGCATTTTGAGACACCCAAATTTGACAAATTTAGAGGAAAAGGAGACCCTGTCACACATATCAAAAAATTTTACATGCACTACCAAGAAGTGGCATACGATGATGTCTTTCTCTTGCATCTCTTTCCCAAATTCTTGGTCGGACCAGCTCTTGAATGGTTTTATAGAATCCCCTATGGCACAATTAAAAATTTTGCTGAATTATCTAAGGCATTTGTAGCCCAATATGCCTATCTTGTTGAAACAGAGCTATCAGTAGTTGATCTTGTCTACACTAAGAAAAAAGGTGGAGAAAGCCTTCTCGAATATCTGCAAAGATGGCAAACCCTTACCACCCGCATATCTTGCACCTTGCCAGAGTGTCATTTGGTGAAAATGTTGATTGATAATGCCCATCCTAGCTTGGCTCACCACATGACCATGAACTATTTGCAGACCTACAAAGATATCAAAGAGAAAGGAATGATCCTTGAGCAAGGACTCATTAAAGATGGTGTGATCAAGATTTACAAGGAAGCCAACCAAAATCAAACACATTCAAATGACAAGTCTAGGTATTGGAACAAAAACAAGCGCGTTGCAACAGATGGTGTCACTGACACCAGACATATGAATATTGTTGGTCCTTCTCAAAACTAGTCCAACCCACCATATCAACCAAAAAATCAACAAGCTATCAACTACCAACAGCAGAATAACCAAAGCTATCAAAACCACAATCCAAGACCCAACTTCCAAGGGTCTAGCAATCAAGCTAATGTCATCAATGTAGCTGTAGGGCAAAAACCCAGATTCCAACCTGCACCTAGAAATTATGCACCCCTTGGTGAGCCATTGGATGTCATTTTTGAGAAATTGACTAAGGAAAACCTCATCAAATTTCCTCCTACCCAGCAAATTGACCCAGGCCAATCCAAAGCTGCATGGTACAAAGATAATGAGTACTGCAAATTTCATAGAGTAAAAGGTCACACTACCCTTAGTTGAATGAAATTGAAAGATTATGTGCAAGACCTCATTGATCTAAAAGAAATCACCGTTGGTGCCCAAACCTCTCCCAATGCAGGCTTATAGATCTATCAAAATGCTTTTCCTCCTTACAACAATCAAAATCTTGGAAAAGCACCTATCCAAACCAACAACAACAACACCAACAACCGCCAGCCAAACCAACAGCATGGGAAGAACAATGACACACTTCATCCTACATAGACTATGGTAGCCTCATCGGTTGTATATCTGAAAAAGAGCCTTCTGTCAATGTTATCAATATCCAAGGCCCAAACAATGAGTGTGCAATCACCACTAGAAGACCATGATTTAACATCGTAGGTCCACCAGTGTCACCAGCACCATCAGCTCCATCAAAAAGCTAGTACAATATCTTGGAACACCTTGGGAACATGCCAGCCCAAATCTCCATTTTAGACCTTCTTTGCACCAGTCTTGTGTACAAAAGCATCCTTGACAATGCACTCATAGGATCTCGTGTCCCTTCAGATATCAATGCTACTAATTTTTGTAATCTTGTTGGACACCTTTCATCCTCATGTGCCCTATCTTTCAAACCCACTGACATACCCGTGGTCGAGCCAAATCACACCCTTTCACTTCGCATAGCCATCATGGTATCCAATTTTGTCATAAAAAGAGTAATGATAGATAATGGATCAGTCTTGAATATTTGCACCCTAAAATTCATAAAACAAGCTAGGTATACTAAGGCAGATATCATTAGTGAAGTTATGACCATCAAAGCTTATGACAACTTGGAAAGAACCATAGAAGGAACTATTTTGCTGCCAATCAAGGTTGGACCAGTCATCCAAGAAACACTCTTCCATGTTATTGATCTAAACCTACCATTCAATATCCTCCTTGGTCTCCCATGGATTCATGCCATGAAAGTTGTTCCATCCACTTACCATCAATGCGTCAAATTTTTGCATTAGGGCACTGAGGTAACCATCCATGCCAATCTAGAACCCTTTGCTTACTGCAATGCAGTTGAAGCTTCATATGCAAACTATTTCCCTGGAATTGATATTGGCATAGCCATCGCCATCTCATCCCACACTTGTAATGACCCAGAAACCATCCTCGCACCCACCCTATCTACCGTGAAGATCAATAACAAAGATTGTGGAGAGTATAGTATGTCAAATGCATTTGCTATCGGGGCACTCCCACTTGATCCACATGCCCATGGACGATTGACATATCACAAAGATAAGGAGATTCCACCTCCTTGATACAAATAGTTTGGCCCAGAAACCTTTGTATCCTCAAAAATCCCTCTTCATGAGGAGCTCACTCCAGATATCAACAATTGGTTACATAAGGATGCACCTCCAAGAAATCAAGCATGCCTTGATCACTTCAGCCAAAAGTATCCCCAAGAACATAAGCTCATCACTAACAAATGGAACTATCAAGGTGGTGGTCTAGGAACAAAAGAAAGAGGCATGCAGTGCCCCATCGACGTACACAAGTTGGAATCGAAGTTAGGTCTTGGCTTTGGCATACCCACAACAGGGGGCACCAATGAGAACGGCCATGCTTTTTCAAACATTCATCGCGACATTGTCAAAATTGAAGACATTCCTGAGGAAGTTGAAAAGAGAGCCTACGAGGATATCCCATACCAAATCTTCCTCAGAGACTCTATTCTCCAAGAACTATCCATCCATTTCATTGACCTACCACTCACCCATCCACAACTCATAGATTGGGACCAACCAAGCATCATACACATTGAGATGAGTTCACATCAGAGGAAGCACTTCTGAGATTCATGGGAGCCAAAACTCCTCACAAGAAAACAAAGCTAGATTTTTCCTATATCTATAAGCTAGATCCCAAGGGGTATTTTGGAGAAAATCCCCAACCTAGTTCCGATACACCCAAAACTAGAACTAAGGTGAATCTAAGACTAGCTAAGGCAGCAAAAAGAACCCCTTAGCAAGAAAATCTAGAGCCACAAGCAGAACATGAGGATTTAGCATTGCCTCCTCAAGATAATCAACCAGAGGTGTCTTCTATTCTAATTGAGGATACTAGAGAAGTCAACATCGGTTCTTTAGAGATCCCCAGACTTGTTCATATTGTTGCATCCCTATCACAAGACCAAGTTGACCTCCTCTTTGAGGTATTAAGAGAGAACATTGGCTGATTTGCATGGTCATATCAGGACATGCCAGGACTTGATCCAAAGCTTGTAGTGCATCATCTTGTAGTTGATCCAAAGATCAAGCCCATTAGACAAAAGCTTAGAAAAATGCACCCTAAGGTGGCATTACTGGTCAAAGCTGAATTAGAAAGAATGTTAGCTGCTAAGGTTATTCGACCTATCGACTACTTAGAGTGGATCTCCAACATGGTCCCCATCACTAAACCTTCAGGTGACATCAGAATCTGCACTAATTTTAGAGATCTTAACAAAGCTTGTCCAAAAGATGATTTTCCCTTACCCAACATAGATATGATTGTAGATCTTATAGTTGGACATGAAATTTTGTCCCTCATGGATGGATTTTTTGGGTATAATCAAATCAAGATTGCAAAAGAGGATCATAATAAGATAGCATTCACTACCCCTTGGGGAACTTTTTGCTACAACGTGATGCCTTTTGGCCTAAAGAATGCAGGGGCTACCTATCAAAGAGCTATGACAGCCATTTTCCATGATCTTATCCATAGCATTTTGGAGGATTATGTGGATGATATCTTGGTCAAATCTCATACCTGCATGGATCATCTTGCTGACTTGGAGAAAGTCTTTGATAGGTTAGCTAAATATCATCTCATGTTGAATCCCAAGAATTGTGTCTTTGGGGTCACATCTGGCAAGCTTCTAGGCTTTATAGTTTCTAAACGAGGTATAGAGATCGACCCCAAGAAGGTCAAGGTTGTATTAGACATGCCTCCTCCCCAGACACTGTGATAGCTTCCCACTCTTCAAGGAAAGCTTCAATGCATTCGGTGCTTCATCTCCCAGCTTGCAGATAAGTGTACGCCATTTACACATTTACTGAAGAAGGATGAAAACTTCAAGTGGGATCTTTTATGTCAATGCAGCTTCAATCAGCCCAAGCAGTATCTTGCCAATCTCCCTATCTTAGTTCCACCAGTTCCTGGTCGTCCCTTGATCTTGTACATATCAGCAATGCCTACTACTCTAGGGGCACTTCTAGCACATCTCGATGACTACGGTAGAGAAAGAGCCATCGACTACATCAGTAGAACCCTAGTTGGTTATGAACTCAATTATACTCCTATGGAAAAAGCTTGTTTGGCAGTTGTTTTATCAACTCAAAAGCTTTGCTACTACATGCTAAGTCATACCATCCAACTAGTCTCCAAGATCGACCCTCTCAAGTATATGCTCTCAAGAACAGCACTTATAGGCCATTTGGCCAAATGGGTTATGCTCCTTAGCAAATTTGACATCCGGTATGTGGACAAAAAGGAAATCAAAGGGCAAGCTATAGCAGATCACCTAGCTGATGTGCCTCTAGTAGATACATATCCTTTGATCATAGAATTTCTAGATGAACATGTCTGTCTAATTGAAGAACAGCCCCCATGGAAACTTTATTTTGATGGCTCACACACATCTCATGGATCAAGGGTAGGAATATTATTGGTCACACCTCAAGGATATTACATTCCAAAAGCCTTCAAGCTACAATTCCCTAGCACCAACAATATAGCTGAATATGAGGCTCTCATAGCAGGGTTAAAGATAGCTGCAGAATGGAACATCACTGAGTTACAAATCTTTAGCGGTTCTTAGCTCATCATCAAGCAAGCCCTAAATGAATATCAAACCAAAGATGAAAAGCTATCACCCTACAAAGAGCTAGTTGATTAGCTAACCCAGCACTTTACAAAGCTTCAGTTTACACAAGTGCCTCGAATGCAGAACAAGGTAGCAGATGCTATGGCTACTATCAACTCACTCTTGGAAATTCCCCAAGCAGCTACACAGTATGATTTTTTAGTCGAGCAACTCCTCACACCTGCCTATGTGAATGAGGATTCAAACTGTGTTTGTATCTTGGTTGGTCCCCAATCCCCTTGGTACCATGAGATTCACACTTACCTTAACGATGGTATCATATCCCCTCACCTCACACGTACCCAACGCCAAAATCTCATCTGAAAATCATCCCTCTATGTTATCATAGCCAATACCCTATATTGTCGAGGTTATTACAATACTCTCTCTCGATGTTTAGACCAAAATGAGGTCGTGATGGTGTTAAAAGAAGTACACTCCAGACTTTGCAGTGCCCACACAAGTGGTATTGTCCTAGTGTAACAAATCCTTAGAGAAGGCTACCATTGGCCTACCATCGAAGAACACTCCTGTGACTTTGTTAGAAAGTGTCTCCCATGTCAGCAGCATGCAAATCTTGTGCACACTCCAGCACAAGATCTATAACCTATTGCACCACCTTGGCCTTTTGCTTGCTGGGGCCTTGATCTAGTTGGAACTATCACACCTCTCTCATCTAATGGACATAAATGGATAATAACAACTATAGACTATTTCACTAAATGGGTGGAAGTTGTCCCCCTAGTCTCAGCTACAGGAGTTCAGGTCTCCAAGTTCATCTTGTACCACATTGTTTGCCACTTTGGTATCCCATCCACCATCTTCATCGGCCATGGAGGTAACTTTGAAAATCTCAACATGAAAGAATTATGCACTTCCCTCCACATCCATCATCACTTTTCTAGCCCATATTTCCCACAAGGTAACGGCTAGGCAGAGGCAACTAAAAAAACCCTCCTCAAAATCCTAAAGAAAGTTGTCAATGATTCTGGCCGCGATTAGCACCTACAAATAAATCTAGCCCTATGGGCCTATCGAAGTTCCTTCTGTACATCCACAGGCACAACTCCATACTACTTAGTCTATGGTGCCAAAGCGGTACTACCTATAGAGGTTGAACTTCCCTCCTTATGCTTATCTTTGTGAGGGAAAATATCAGATGAAGAATACATAGTAGCTCAGCTCACCCAACTACATCTCTTAGAAAAGAAGCGACAACAAGCTTATGATCATCTCATAGTCTATCAAACTCATCTCAAAAGGAATTTCAACAAGAAGGTGCTTCCATGACACTTTCAGCCGAGTGACATGGTCCTCAAAGAAAACATGAAATTCCAAGCCAATCGAGAAAAGAAAGGCAAGTTTGAACCTACATGGCTTGATCCTTATATTGTTACTACCTCCTTTGGCTCTAGAGCCTATCAGCTATCTACACTAGAAGGAGAACTCTTGAATGATCCTACTAGCATCATTCATCTCAAGAAGTTCTATGCTTGAAGATCCTTGGTATACCTAGCTTTTGAAAAATACAAAAAATAGTAAAGAGAAATAAGCGTCCAATGGTGAAAACTTGGCAATTCAAGTGCCTTGGATAGGTACCTTGGTGAAAACTTGGTAATTCAGGTGCCTTTTGTACTAAGACTAATCCATTATCTATCACTATCCTATCCCTCATCCATTCACTCACCATCCCATAAAACACCTGCTTGTTCCCTTGTGTTCCAACCAAATATCCAAAATCTAATGAAGCTTGTAAATACCTCCTATACAGCTTGTAAATCTTGTACCTCAGCTTGTAAATCTTGTACCCCAGCTTGTAAATCTTGTATCATCCCTTGTATCATAGCTTGTATATCCAAATCTTATCCAAAGCTTGTACCATATTCCAGCTTGTATTATATGCCAAATCTTGTATCCTAGCTTGTATCTTATCACATGCACACAAATAATCCCATTTTCCTTAAGCTTTTTGCAAACCATCTACCTATCCGCCTATCAACTATTGCAAACATCCCACCCTTAATGAACATTTCCATCTCACAAAAACCAAAACATGAACAACCTTGTACATTTGTAACATATCTTGGTCTCTCAGCTTGTACATCCTCTTTAGCTTAGTACCATTGTATCTATCTAGCTTTCGTGTCAGTTCCTCCTTGATTAGCATCTTGCACACATCGCACAACCCTTGGTTAGCTATTCCAATGCATCCTTTAGCTAGATCTCCTATCACCAAAGTGTTATCCTTCTTAGTTTAGCTTGCCAGACACATCACTCATCTAAAATCCATCAACTTAGGTGCTCTCCGATAGATCCTTGCAGGATATAGCTTTTCACATGTCTGATCTTGGTTCGTTAGTACCTCATCCTACCCATCTCGATGGCAAATGGTTCTCTTTTGGATTTTCTCTTTCTTTTTATTTGGAATCTTCCCTTTTGGGTTTTGAAGTATCTTTTCCAAGCAATCTCCTTGTTCCCTCCTCAAGGTTGCCACGATCTTCCATATCATGGTATACTATGAATGGGGCAATCTAAGCGTAAGGTCTTGATCAGGTCTTTTTTTTGTTTTTCTTTTTTGCTTGTGGGTTATCCAGTGTCGATTCTATGCTGCTTCCTCTGGGATTCATGTGTGATGCTGGGGAAATCCTTCCGTGTTTGTTTTGAATCAGTCTGTTAGTCCTCTAGATAGTTGGTGAAAAGGCCTTGATGTTCTTGGTAACCTTGGTAATTAACCAATAGTCATATAGCAAATCTAGTGCTCAACTACATGGTGGTACTTCTCTTTGAAGTATCCCCCTGCTCAAAAAAGTGTCAATGGTTTCCCTTCATCTCCATTATCCCCCATCCATATCCAGCATTTGTCTCTCCTACCCCAGCTTATGCATCAGTATCTCTTTGAATCAATCTGCAATTTTAGCTTTAGGGATCCACAATCCTAGTCTTAGGGATCCACCAATCTAATCAATCCACCAAGCCTCATCTTTCAAGCTCCACAATCCTAGTCCTGGATTTATCATCCCATCATCCATCTCCCTATCCTGGATTCCTTTTTATAGCACTTTACTCCTTCATCCTTTGCAATCCCTGAGATCTTAAGCTTGCTTCCTCTTGTGCCTCTGATTCTCCCTTTATCATTCTCCCGTAGTGAGAGTTTGAGCTAACTAAACCTATTCTCTTAAGCCAATCTGAGTCTCCTTGCTCATCTCAGATTCTTGTACTTTTCAAGAAGCCATTGAGCCTCGCTTTCTCTCCCCGCCACCTTCTTGAGGGGGCATCTCACAGTCCATTCTCTCCTCTTCTGCTCTAGCCTTGGGCATCTTGTTTTCTTATCTTTGATGCCATGCCACTCGCGGCATCACATCAAAGAGGGGCAAAATGTAGACACCTAAATCCTTTAGAAAATAAAGTATTTTTATTTTTTGAAAAAATTTCTAATGACATCATCATTTATTAATTAATTAATTATTTAATTTATTTATTTATTTTTATGCCATTAAATCCCTTTATCTTAATTTAAAATATTTAATTAAGGAATCCCTCCCAAAAATGTTTAAATCGTATTTAAATATTATTTCCTTATTTATTAATTATTTAATTAATAAATTGACCAATAAACTCAAAATAAATAAATAAAATTATTTTTTGCCCAAAACTTGGCCAATTTCTTTAAGACCACTAACCTCTTCCAAAATCTTCTAATCCTTCTTTAATTTTGATTAAAGGCTAATCCCATCATTTCGTACCCCTAATCCCAACTCAAAATATTTAATTAAGATTAAATATTAATCCTCATGTTTATTAAAAATATTTCAATAAATATCTCCTCAACCCAAACCCTTGAAATAAATAAAACTTTATTTATTTCCTAAAAATCTAATTTATCCTCATCCTAAGAAGTTCTAGACTCTTCTAGAAAGTCTTCATCCTCATTCTAGGAAGTTCTAGACTATTCTAAAAAGTCTTTATCCTCATCCAAAGTCTAGACTCTTCTAGAAGATGTCTTTAAACCTAATCCTAATCCCCTCCTAACCTTGTCACATTTCCTAAATATGGGTTAAGACTTACTAAACCAAGCCAAAGTTAACAAATATCTCCTCCTTCACCCACCCTCATTAAATGCCATTCACTTGCATATCTCTAACATCCTTAATCTAATCCTAAATCACCTCTAATCCCCCCCCCCTAACCTTGTCACATTCCCTAAGAAAGCTTAAGACTTTCTTAAACCAAACAAAGTCAACAATCTCCACTTCTCCAAAATATCCCAACCACCCAACCATGAATGCTCTTACAAAGCCATAAAAGACTCTTACAAACCTATTCATTTCTCTTACAAACCATTATGAAGGGTCTTTATGAAGATATTATCCCTTGAAGCCTCTTTTGTTGACTTATCCTTGCCCTTTCCTCCATCCTCTCACCCTATGACATGTGTCACTCTCTGATTGACTGTAAAGAAGCACAATCCATGTGCTCTCCTCTCATGCAATTTGAGCCCTCCATGAACTTTTCCCCATCCTTGCATCTTAGCCCTCAAACCCTCAAGCCCTTTGCCTATAAATTGAATCCTCTCCCAAGCCATATCAACACAATCCTTTAAGTTAAAGTTATAATGCTAGTTTGAGAACAAGTTTTACATCTCCATCCATTATCCACATCCAAAATCCAAGAATCTCCATTGAAGCAAGTTTGAGTACCCATCTTGAGCATACATCCCTAAAACACAAGTTTTAATTAGATATAACAAACCAACAAAGAGTTAATTCCTATTGGGAGAGTCCATTCATTTGGCTCACATTCTTAATTAGGGGTTCCTCTTTTGTCTATCTTATATGTTATATTAGTCTTGTTAGTTAATGCTTTGTTTCTTTAAATAGATTAGTGTTTCTTGCTAACATATTAGTATATACATACATAAGCATGAATAAAGATGTAAAGTGTTATTAGGAATCAAAGAAAAATCTTTTAGTTTTGTTAGTTTTTCATCTTGCTATTAAGCATGAAAAGTTTCCTATGATTGCTAAGTGAAATGATAATGGAAGTCAAGCTAATAGATTGGCTAGTTGATGTCAACATCATAATGGTTAACAATAATATGGAAAGATGAGTGGATGTTGAGTGAGCCAAAAATTAGTTGAAGCCAAGCTTATAGTTGTGTAAGCACTTGGCATTAATTGTAGTGTTCTAAATGGCTATTTGATCAATTTTTGCTCATTTAACATCATTCAAATGAGAGAGAGAGAGAGAGAGAGAGGTGATCTAGAAATATTATCTAAAGCATTTGTAGGAGATTTGAGGAACTGTTTGACATCATTTCATCAAGATTTACAAGGTATTCATCATGCGTCAAGCTACGCTATTTTGAATTTCATAAATGCTATGTTTATATAATGGCATCTAGTTCTTTCAAAATTAAATGTGTAGAGGGAAAAGAGGTTTTAAATGCCTACTTAGTTAGCAATGAGATAAAACCACCTATTTTTAAGGTTATTCCAGACATAGCATACAAAAACAATCCCTCTAGTACATTATCTATATACCATCACAAGTTTTAATGATTCAAATGTTAGAAAGTCTTATAATTGTAAGAATGGGAGTATTGGTGACATTGACATCAAAGAGTATGGAAGATTATGTGAAAATGGTGTGTTGAGGAAAGAATTCAAGATTACAGAAAAGAAAGGGTTAACTCATGTGCTAGATTTCCCTAATGTTTTCAAAACTAAGTGGATCGGAATTGTTTTGAGTATAATTCATGATAGCTTAGTGAGGTTAGATAATGGAACAATCAAAATAAAAAAGAGGATAATTTATAGGTTAATAGGGTATCTAACCCTAGATTGGCCAAAGACTATGAGAAGTGAGTCCCAAGAAATTATTGAAAAGAATAAGGGGGCTATGTGGAAAAAGAGGGGAATGACCATAGACATAATCACAGATCCCCTTATAGCTTTTGTAGTGAGGATGATTGCACATAATTTCTATCAATCAAGTCGATTGAATAGTGTATCCTACATTGTAGTGGATATGGGCTAAGAGATTGTGAAGAAGGATCATACATATGATCTTGTTGAGCTATAGCTACAACAATTGGTTGAAGATCTAGGAGCAATAAGGAAAACAAAGAGTGATAAGTGTAAATTTGGATCTAGTTTTATGTATAGAATACATTTTCTACATTTGGTAATGTTGAATGGAAGAGAAATAGGTCTATTGCAGTTCAAATAGGAGATTTCATTGAACAGTTAGGTGATAAGTTTGAGTTAGCAATGACTAGTAACTTTGAGGATTTCAAACAATCCATGAAGAAGAGATTAAGGATTCTAGTGTCATTAGTGGAAAAAAATTATGATGATGTTTGTTTCCTAGTTGATGTTGATCACACATTTGTTCAAGTAGAAATTTCTAGAGTGAGATGGCTAAGGCCATTAGGTTATGATATTTTTGTTGATGAGGCCTCTATAGAAATCACAACATTACTTGCAGAAGAAGTGGACAAAGATACTAAAGCTTTTGGTAACTATGAGCTGGCCATGTCAAAGATTACTATAGAGTTGAAGACTGGTTCACTAATTAGGAGGAAGAATAAATTGATGAAGAAACTAAAAGAAAAATTTGGTGAAGGTTCCAAGGAGGAAGAAGAAGAGGAAGAGGATGAAGAGGAAGAATACACTCAAATTCAAGCACCACTAGCATTGACATAAGGTCAGGGTGAGGATCAACAAGAGAAATAAATAGAGACTATAGAAGGTGTCGAGGAAGAAGAAGTTGAGGAAGCACCTTTTCCTAGTGATCACAAGAAGAGAAAAGCCAAGGCACATGCAGTGACAAGACGTAAAAAGGTTGCTAAACCAAGCTAGCCCAAACCAACAACACATACCACAAGGGCCAATACATGAGTCATTGCACAAAAGGCTAAAGAGAAATCCAAGCCTAGAGAGAAGGAAGTTGAAGCACAAAAAAGACCTAGAAGAAAATATGTTACTCAAGTTGAATCTGATGAGGAAAGGACTGAATCTGATGACAACATCCAATTCCAAGTGGTGAGTCATAATCCATCATAAGATCTAGATATCTTATGTGAGAATTTTAGAAACAATGTTGGTTTATCAAGTTTCTCTCACATTGATTTTGAAAATCTTGGAAAAGTTGAGAAGAACCAAGTGGAGGAGGCAATACATGCCATTATGGCTACATTTAAGAAGACTCCTATAGAAATTTCCAACTCCACACCTAAAAGTCCATATGAAAGAGTTGACAAAAAATGGCACTATTATTTAGATACAGGGAGGGAAATTAGGGAAACAACCCTCACTCAAGTAACGCCAAAACTTAGCAAGGCACAAATATCTAAAGCCATAAAGAAATATGTTGTTAGATTTGTTCCTAAGTATAGGGAATTTAACATACTATAGAACAACATAGAGGATGTTGTAGAGATGTCCAAACAAATGTGGAAGATCACATATGGACTAGCCATAGTCAAAGAAAGTGAACAAGAACCTATTGAGGTCAAAGATGATGACAATTAAGAAAGAACAATTGAGGGAGGCACTGATATGAATATATATGATCAAGAAACAACTGAGGAAGAGCAATAATAAAAATAGTGTACAAGATGCACAAATACTAAGTGTCAACCATCCATAGATAATAAGTGTAAGTACTAAAACTATTACAATAAAGGATTTTTTTATCCTACTACTTAGAACATCAATCCCTTAACAGAGGAAGATCTAAAAAAAGATACTTGACCAATCCACATTACAAGACAAATTATGTGACAAACTTGTATTGGTAAGTGTAGATGAAATTCAAAAAAAAATGACTATAACTGCAAGGGAGGAGGTGAAAACACAAGAACTTCCTACAATCACTCCTCAAGTAACTAGTGTACAATCTTCACAACCCTTGGTTGTATATCAAAGGAAGGAGACAACAAAATGCACTATCAGTACCAACATAGATGGCATTCCAATCTTAGAAAATGTACCAGAAGTTGCAATAGATAAGGTTGAGACAATTAGAGAGGATAAGGTGGAAACATTAGTCACTAAAGAGGCACAAATTCAAATAGATCAGGTAGATTCATCTATACCTCCAGCATAAGAACAAGGTGCAATTCAAATCAATGATAGAGAAAAGGACAAGATTGAAGAGATTAATTTAACACCCAAGCTAAAGGAGCTAGAAACAATTCAAGCATCGATAACTTTACCAAAATCTGGCACTCCTTCCAGTCAAATTCTTCAGAGGTCGAGCATAGATGCAATACCTTTTCAATTCTCAATTTTGAGTCCTAGTTCATTAAAGGAAAAAGAGGTAATAACTTATGGAGATGTTAGCCTAGATGAAGAAATTGTATTGCCTAAGTTTGATTATTTAGCAATAACAATTGAGCAGATGGGTATACTTCAAGAAGCCCTAGCAAGAAAGAAACATCAAGAACTATTCAAAAGGGAGCACAAGAAGAAGCAAGCTTTTCTTGATATGAAAAGTATATTCTTAGATGCATTCAGTCTACCTACTCCAGGTGAAACAAAGCCAATTATTGAACAACTAACCAACATAATTGAAAGAGTAAGTGATACAAACCTTGATACTAATGCCAATTATTAGAATGGTCTAAGAAGAAGTTTCAAAGTAAAGTAAATGAGAAGATATCTAGTGAAATAGCACTTACACAAGTTGCATTGGCAACTAAGATAGAAAGTGTGAAGAAGGTACTAGAGAACATTTTCTCTCTGTACACCAAACTATGTAATCCTACACTCTTTACACAGGAAATAAGAAATCACATCTTGGGCTTAGAAAGTCAAATACAGTCATCTAGAGCTAAATTGCACATGACTCTAGCTCAAAGTGAGAAACATTTTAGGACCATGTTGCAAACCCAAAGTTAGTTAGCAGCAATATCTAAAGATGAAGCCAACATAAGGGCTAACTGATAAGCATCTAGACTACATTAACTCCTCACATGGAGATTCTACACAAGGAGTTAGGCTATAGAAACTCTTATGAAGAAAGACCAAATCTTTCTACATTAGAAACTATGTAGAATCTTTCTAATATTTATACACTTAAGTCATTTACTTAGTTCATGCCAAACAAGTAACATATGATGAGCACAACATATAAGTCAGAGCATGTTGAGTGAGTGTTGAGTCACTCATGTTCTAAGTCACTCAAGTGTCGAGCAAATAGTATGTGCTAAGTGATTCAAGAGTCGAGGAAGTAGTGCATGCCGAGTCATTTAGATGTTGAGTGATGGTATTGAAGTCAATATGTGCTAGGCACTAGGGACTTCAGTTGTCGAGTAACACATTTTTTATAGTTATTTGTATTAGCACAAACTACTATGTAAACCATTTTTTGAGCTGACTTACAACTTGAATTATGATATTTTGGTGATAAGGATGAATCTTAAGTTGAAACTGCTATGCATTAAATGCACCCAACCAGGTAAAAGGAAGGTTTTAGCAGCAATATGGGTGAATCATAGTCATTGATTCATACCTAACCCTAATTCATTGATGTCTACTTAAGGAAGAAAAAACCTAAACTTTCTAAGAGTGTGAAAGGGAATGAATAAATGATGAAGAGGAGTTTTGCATGGTATTTTAGTTTACTTATTGAATATATGAGATGGATGTGTGGTGAATATTTTATGGGTAAAAGTTTAAAGCATTGATTCACCCCCACCCCCACAAGAGTTTACCTTTCCTATTGTAATTCCAACAAAAAGGGTTGATCCAAGAGAGTCTAAGTCCATAAGTTGTACTGATAGTATTAGCACCAAAGAAGAATAAAAAATGGAGAATTTCTACAAATTCGTGGGCTATCAACAAGATAACAATCAAATACCTATTTCCATTGTCATAGATGGTTGATATTATGGACTGCTAGAGAAGAGGTATTTATTTCATAAAGATAGATCAAAAGAGTGGATACCATCAAATTTTCATCAAGGAAGGAGATGAGTGGAAGACTCCCTTCAAAACATGGGAAGGATTGTATGATGGTTATGTTAGAAAAAATAGTCCACCAATATAACTGGGGGGTGGTGAATTAGTTATCCAATAATTATCATCCTTAAATAATCTTAAAAACTCAATTAAAGTAAACAAAAACCATAAAAAGATGCACATACACAATTACACTAAATATGTTAACTAGGGAAACCCTTGATCAAAGAGAAAACCTTAGTGGGAATGATGCCCAAAAGATGATGTACTCATATAAATATTCCTTGTTAGAGGATGGACATTGTTAGGAGCCTATTGTAGCATTTAGTATATATAAGTCCCTATTAGGAGACTTTGAATCCCTGTTTGGAGATTCCAACCCTATTAGGAGTTGTGCCAACCTTATTAGGAGTTGTGGAAGATAGAAGGACCCATTGTTCAAACAGCTTTTGGGGCAAGATCACTGAACTCACTATCCAACTAATCTTTCAACTATTCCTCGTAGAATAATTGTGTATTGTACTTTAACTTTTTACCTCTATCCTATCAACTAGACCAATCATTGTCACACCTTTTAGACTAGGTCACAAACCTTGGATCTAAGTATAAAACTTCAGATCACACAATAAAACCTCAACAATGAAGTTTCTTTCACATTTGCTCTACTTTTCTTATCTTCACATTCTACTCTTTGTGATTTTTGTAATCATTCATACATCTCATCCATGATAAAGGAATATTTCATTCCTTTATACCAAACCATAAAACAATTCCCTGAGTCAACTATTACATCTTCTCAAATAATTTTTATAGGACCACATTAAGAACATGTTATACTTAGCGATAACATTAATCTTTTGCCTTGTAACTTGAATAAATTTTTGTACATGTAATATTATGATGAGTGAGCTTAGCTACATCATCTCCATAATTTATTCTTCACATCTTTAACTTTGGCTTCTCAGAATAACAACTCTTCTAAGAGACCAAACAAGTTTGCTAGAACATGCCTCTGTAAACTCTGTCTTTGAACAGTCTTCACTAAAAATTGCATAACTTCTTCTAGACTTAATATCGTATTCTTTCAAGGTTAGCTACATATACTAGACACTTAGTATAATGTCCCTTTTACCTTGCTTAGTGAAAATTTTCAACTATCCATCCATACCAACTTGATCTTTACCATTGTTCTTCTATTAGATACCAAAAAAAAACTACTATGTTGACATCAATGACAAAAACAGTCATGAATGTAACATATTATCATGATAATGATGTAATTATGTTTCTACAATACTCCCCTTAGAAGTATCATCAGCATTCATGCTTCCAACAATCTCCCCCTTTGGCATTGATGGCAACATAGATTTTAAAAAAACATCTAGTTCCAAAAATACCAATTGTAAAGACTATTAACCTTATTTTCAAATCCTCTACATCAATTATTATCCCTCATTGATATACCTCAATGTGCTTTGTATCAAACTATTTTTCCATGCTCCACTATTTTTCATGTGCTATAAATTCTCCCCCATTATCATTAATGTCAAAGGTTTTAGCAACCATCAATCTTTGCAACAACTATCTCTGACTAGCTCAAGTGTCAAAATACATTGTTGAAAATAACATCCAACAAGAGTCCTAGATGACTCTATCCGTCACAGATACTCCCCCATATAGGAAGCATCAGTATTTAGTCTAGACTAACAATAGTGCTCTGTTACACTAGACTGATGCACTCTTGCATCATCTACTCTAATGTAGGAAGGGTCATAACCCTTAGCATACCTAGAAAATACTCAAAAGTATCTTTGGGAAGAAGCTTGGTGAAAATATCTACAATTTTCTCTTTGGTGCTTACATACTCCAATCTAATTTTCTTTTTTGAAACTTTCTCTCTCACTATGTGATATTTTATAGAAATGTTTTTAGTTTTAGAATGCAACACTAGATTCTTAGACATATTCATTATGCTTGTGTTATCACAATGTATGACAAAAGATTCATCAAGTTCTATCCTTATATCCTTTAGCATCTTCTTCATCAAAACAACTTGATTACAATTTTTTTTTGCTACAATATATTTTGCTTATGTTGTACTTCGTGACTTATAGTCCTACTTCTTATTAACCAAGAAACCAATCTTCCTCCAAGAAAGAAGGCTTCACCATTGGTGCTCTTTCTATCATCCATACTCCCTACCCAATCAGCATTAGTATAAGCCTATAAAGAATAATCATTAGATCTATCATACCACAATCCAAACTTTGTTGTTCCTTTATGATATCTAAATATCCTTTTGACTACTACACAATGTGCTTCTCTAGGATTAGCTTGAAATCTCACAAAAATTCTAATTGCATTTGCTATATCTTTCCTTGTGTGAGTCAGATATTGTAACCCTTTGATCATAGATCTATACTTCTTCTACTCTACAGTTGGTGTCTCATTATTTGTAGATAACTTGTGTCTAGGTACCATAAGTGTTTTGACTAGTTTACACATTTTCAAACCAAACCTTTTCCATAGATCTTTCAAATACTTAGTCTGAGAAATAAAGATTCCTTCTTTGTCCTACACAATCTGTAATCCTAGGAAATATTTCATTTCTCCTATCATGCTCATTTCAATTCCTTCTTCATCTCTTCTTCAAACTTGTCACTTTCATCATTGTTTCCTCCAAATATGATATCATCAACAAATATTACTAAAATCATTAATCCATCATCTATTTCTTTCTAGTATAGATTAATGTCTACCATACCTGTGCTAAATCCAAGCTTTGTTAAATGCTTGTCCAACCTTGCATACCAAGTCATTGATGCTTGCTTCAAGCTGTACAATGCTTTCTTTAGTTTTCATAGTATGTCTTTGTCATCTGGTAAAGGACAACCTTCAGGTTGTTCTATGTATACCTCTTCTTCAAGTTCTCCATTCAAAAATGTTGACTTGACATCCATCTATTACACTTTGAATTTCTTATATATTGCATAAGCGAAGAATAATCTTACTATTTCTCTTCTTGCCACAAGAGCATAGGTTTCTTCAGATTCAATTCCTTCTTGATGTGAGTAACCTTTACGTACCAATCTTACTTTTTTCCTTACAACTTCACCTTGTTCATTCATCTTGTTCTTGAATATCCATTTTGTTCCTATCACATTCTTGTCTGCTAGTCTGGGGACTAATTCCCATGTCTAATTTTTCACAGTTTGATCCAATTCCTCTTTCATAGCTTGCTTCCAATAGTCATATTTACATGCTTCATCTACATTATTTAGTTCAACTTGAGATATCAAAAATAGGTCTTCATTGATTTTACTTCTTTTCATCACACCTTTATCTCTACTTCCAATGATATACTATGGTTGATGATCTTTGTCATATTCTTACTAGAAGTAGGAGTTGCTATCTCAATTCTTAGCTCTGAGCTTTGTTCCTACTTCTGCTCACCTTTACTTCACAACTCATTGTTAGTTTCAAAGAATTCTTTGTCATTCCTTGGTTTAGTAACAACATTCTCATCATCAAAATTGTAATCAACTACTCTTTCTTGTATCTTGAATTTCTCATCAACTCTCGCATTTGTACTTTCCACAATAGTATTAGTTCTCTAATTATAACATCTATAGGCTCTACTTTTCAATGAATAACCATGAAACATACCTTCATCACTTCAAGCATCAAACTTACCAATATCATTGTCTCTTTTAATATAACATTTACTACCAAAAATCCTAAAATACTTAACTATAGGTGAGTGACCAAACTATAGTTCATAAGGGGTCTTGTTTGTGTCTTTCTTGACTTGCACTCTATTCATAGTGTAGACTATTGTATTCATAACTTCTCTCCAAAACATCTTGGATACATCATTCTTAGCTAACATAGCTCGTGTTGCTTCTATTATTGATCTATTTCTTCTATCTGCAATGCCATTTTGTTCAGGGGTTCTTAGAGCTGATAATTGTCTTTTGATTCCATTAGCTTCACAAAAGATGTTAAACTCATTTGAAATAAATTCTCCTCCTCTATCTAATCTTAAACATTTATTCTTTACACTTGATTCATTCTCAACTCTATTCTTGAATATCTTGAACTTATCAAATACCTCATTTTTTTCTTTAAGAAATGCAACCCACGTCATTCTTGAAAAATCATCAACTAATATCATCAAATACTTTTCACCATAGAATCCTTTAGTCTTTTTAGGACCACTAAGATCTATATGTACAATCTCCAACTTATATGTAGTAGTGAACTTCTTGCTAGGAAAAGAAGTTCTGGCATGCTTTTCCAATACACACTCCTTGAAAATTGTGTTAGAAGGCTTAACGATCTTAGGAAAATCTCTAACCGCAACCATACTACTAGTTTCCACAATATTTTCAAATTTTATATGACAAAATTTTTTATGCCATAACCAACTATTATCTACCTTAGCAACCAAACATTTCATTTCAGTTGGATTCAGCTAAAATACATTACATCTAGATCTGGTTCCTATTCCAATTACCTTTCCATCTTTGTATGGGATCATGCATGTCTTCTCTTTGAACTATAACTAATAACCTTTATCCACTAATTGTCCAACACTCAAAAGATTTTGTTTCAAACCATCAACAAAATATACATCCTCAATGTTAGTCTTATCATCAATAGTTCTAGATCCAATACCTTTAACATGGTAAGTTGCATTATTTCCAACTCTGACAATGCCTCCATCATTACTTTTAAAGTCAAAAAACTTGTTCATATAACCAGTCATATGATGTGAACAACCACTCTCAATTATCCAGTCAGATTTCTTTTCAACTTGTGATACCAAAGCCATCTTCTTTATACTTTCTTCTTTAATATCTACAAATCTTATTTCATCATCACTATTACTTACTGCTTGTTCATCAAAATCATCTTCTTCATTTGCATACGAGCACTCTCTATCTCTTCTAGGTTTGAAATTTCCTTTATAATTCTTCTCTCTTTTTGAACACTTAGATGCATAATGAGCAAACTTATTACAAGTCCAACATTTAAAAATTTTCTTACCATCTTTTTCTCTTCTTACCAGAAGGGCTACTCCTTTTATCTTTTTGTCCTCATTAGATCTACTATGGATTGAAAAGTCTCCTCTAGCATTTGTGCTCCTTGATAAGTTAGGTCAAATATTTGGGCACAGAATGCTATTTCTATTTTGGTCAATTCTCTAGACTATATAAGCTCATTCTCAACTGCTTAAAGTCTCCCACGTAATGTTTCCTTTGTAAAAATTTTGGTACAAGAGATAAACAACTGTATCATTTGAACTGCTTGCTTAAATGGTGGCATTAAGCTCTTTAATGTCTTCCAGATCACCTCATCATCTTCCTTGGTTCCTCCTTTAGATTTGATAGCTATAGTAATTTTTGATATCCTTTGTACATATGTTCTTATAGATTCATCTTCCATCCAACTTTGTAATCTCAATTTATTAGAATGTATGTCACCTTGAAAACTATTTCTAAAGCTTTCCAAATCTCATAATAAATATTAAGTTATTTTACCTAATTGTACTCAATTTTAGGAAGTGCAAACAATAGTGCTTCTCTAGCTCTCATGTTGCACATGAAAAGTTCCCTTTCTTCCTTAGTACAAGATTCCAAATATTTTTCAGCAATGATTGTTTGTTCTGATTTTGTCAAGATACAATATCCTAGACCCATACACAATAGATGTTTCTTCATCTTTTCCTTCCAATTGTCATAATTTTTTCTATAAAACTTCGTACTATCCTTTCTGAATATGTTTTCCATGGATCTCCCAAAGTTGTTAAACTTTATCTTCAAGAACCTCGTGCTCTAATACCAATTGTTAGAAACAATAGTCCACCAATATAACTGAGAGGGGATGGGTGGGGGGTGAATTAGTTATCCAATAATTATCATCTTTAAATAATCTTAACCATTCAATCAAAGTAAATAGCAACTATACAAAGATGCACATACACAATTACACAAGTTATGTTAACTAGGGAAACCCTTGATCATAGGGAAAACCCTAGTGGGAATGATGCCCATAAGATGAAGTACTAATATAAATATTCCTTATTAGATAATGGACCCTGTTAGGAGTATATTACAAAATTTGGTACATATGAGTCCTTCTTAGGAGAATTTGAATCCTTGTTAGGAGATTCCAACCTTGTTAGGAGTTGTGGAAGATAGAAGGAGCCACTGTCCAATCAACTTCTGGGGCAAGATCTCTAAACTCACTATCCAATTGGTCTTTCAACTATTTCTTGCAAAATAATTTATTGTATTGTACTTTAACTTCTTTCCTCTAGATCACACAATAAAACCATAGCAATGAAGTTTCCTTCACATTCACTCTGCTCTACTTATGTTTGCATTTTTCTCTTTCTACTTCTTGCAATGATTCATACATCTCATCCATGATAAAGGAAAATTGCCTTCCTTTATACCGAATCCATAAAATAATTCCCTGATTCAACTATTACACCTTCTCAACTAATTAGTATAGGACCACATTAAGAAAATATTACACTTACAATAACATTAATGTTTCCCTTTGTAACATGAATAACTTTCCATACATGTAACATTATGACGAGAAAGCTTAG
Organism: Cupressus sempervirens; assembly: GCA_028749045.1. NCBI lineage: Eukaryota > Viridiplantae > Streptophyta > Pinopsida > Cupressales > Cupressaceae > Cupressus > Cupressus sempervirens. Next base: position 947,378,161 of record CM053785.1, on the reverse strand, counting down.
CTATGTTATCTCCAAAATGTCCTCTTCACATCTTTAAATTTGGCTTCTCAGAATAACAACTCTTCTAAGAGATGTAATAAGTTTATCAGAACATGCCTCTATAAACCTTATCTTAAAACAGTATTCACTAAAACTTGCATAACTTCTTCTAGACTTAATATCATATGCTTCCAAGCTTAGCTGCATATACTAGACACTCAGTATAATCTCCCTTTAACCTTGTTTAGTGAAAATGCTCAACTAGTCATTTGTACCAACTTGATCTTTACCGTTGTTCTTTTGTTTGATGCCACTTTAAATGGCTATGTTGACATCAATGAAAAACACAGTCATAAATATAACATATCATTATGATAATGATCTAATCATGTTTCTACAATACTCAAAACCCATAGAAAAATCATCAACATTCATGCTTCCAACAGGTTAGTCATGCCTTTTGGGCTAGCCAATGAATTGAACACTTTCATTAGGCTCATGAATGACACACTAGAGGAGCTTTTGGGTAAGTTTGTCATTTTTTACCATCATTAGAGAGACATTGGAGGAGCATTTGATGCATATTCGTAAGGTGTTTGATAAGTTGAGGGAAGAAAACATGCTAATAAATCTAAAGTAGTGTAGTTTTGTGAAAGAGTTGGTGTACTTGGGATTTTTTCTATCAATAGAAGTTTTGAAATGGACCTCGAGAAACTAAAGACTATCCTTGAATGGCCTACTCCAAGGAGTGCAACAAAGGTAAGATATATCCTTGGATTGGTTATTTCTTATAAAATGTTTATAATAGGCTTTATAAGCATTATTTGAGAGCCTTTGAGTGAAACAATGAGAAGGGATAGGAAATACTTTAAGTGCACTATAGGAGCAAATAAGATTTTTAATCTATTGATATAGAAAATTATAGAGCAACCTATTTTAGCACTTCCATATTTTAACAAGGTGTTTCAAGTAGATTGTAATGCCAATGGTACTACAATAGGAGTTATTTTGGGCCAAGAAATTACACCTATTGCTTATGTCAATAAAAATTTGAATGATGTCAAAATAAAATATTATGTTTATGATCAAGAAATTTATGCTATAGTTCAAGCATTGAAGAAGTGTAGACATTGTCTTCTTCCTAAAAAGTTTGTTTTGTATACAAATCATCAAGCTTTACAATTTATGATAAGTTAAAGAAAATTGAACCAAAGACATTTGAAGTGGTTTGCATTTTTTTAGAGTTATATATTTATTTTTGAAAAAAAAGATTGAGAAGTCTAGCAGAGTTGTAGATGCTCTTAGTAGAAGACAAGTTTTTCTGATAGAAATGCAAATTTAGGTGGCTGTGTTTAAGGAACTCAAGAATTTCTATCTAGAGGATTTGATTTTAGCAAACCTTGGAAAGCTTGTACAGAACATGTTACACTTAATAAGATAAAGTAGTTGGATTTCATAATATAAGATGGTGTGTTGTTTATAGGAAGTCAATTGTGCATTCCTAGAAGCTCTATGAGGAAGAATCTCATCAAGGAGAAGCATAGTGGAGGATTGGTTGGCCATTTTGGGAGAGATAAGACCATTTCTTTGGTTACTGAGAATTATTACTAGCCATAGTTGCAGCAAGATGTGAGTAAGATAATGCAAATTTCCAAAGTATGTTAGATGGAAAAAGGTGTGAAGCAAAATATTGGGTTGTATCTACCATTACCTATACCAGAGAAGTCATGGGAGGATGTCGACATGGATTTGTTCTTGGTCCACCATGAACAAAGCGAGGGAATGATTTCATACTTGTGGTGGTTGATGGATTTTTAAAAATAGAACATTTTGTTCCCTATAAGAACACTAGTGATATTGTTCATGTGGCAAAGTTATTTTTTAGAGAAGTGGTAAGACTACATGGTCTACCAAAGAGTATAGCTTCATGTTAAGATGCCAAATTTCTTGGGTATTTCTAGCATACATAATGGAATAACTTAAAGATATATTTGAATTTTATTTCATCACATCATCCTTAGATAGATAAATGGAAGTTGTGAACTAGAGTTTGGGTAATTTGATGAGATGCTTGGTTGGAGATAAGCCAAAAGGCTAGGATCTAATTTTACCACATGTAGGATTTTCATTTAATAATTTTTTCCACAAGAGTACTAGTAAATAACCATTCTAGATTTTATATGGAAGGATTCCCAGAATTGCTTCTAAATTGAGGGAATTACATAAAGGATAAATAAGAAGTGTTAAAGCAGAAAAAATTGTTGAACATTTGAAGAATATCCATGAGTAGCTAGGGAAGTACATTATTAAGATGAATACATAGTATAAAGATAAGGTAGATGTGAAAAGGAGGCATGAGGAATTTTAGATTGGAGATGAAGTCATGATTCATTTGAGAAATGAGCACTTTCTAGTGGGTACATATGATAAGATGAAAATGACAAAGTTCGGATTGTGTAAGATTGTAAAGAGGCATGATTTTGGAAATGCCTATGAAGTGGAGTTTCTTGTTGAAGTGAATATTTAACTAGTATTTAACATTTTAGATTTGGTAGAGTATTATGAAGGAGGTGATGGAGATGAAATGACAATAGTGTAGTGGAGTATTTCAGGAGCTAGCTCATCTACAAAAGAGATTGAGGAGATACTAGATAGTCATGTTGGCAAAAGTGCAAGGAAAAAAACTTATAAAGACTACATGGTGAAATGGAAAGGGAGGTTAGTAGAATATTTAGCATAGCTAGCAAGGAATGAGGTTAACTAACTTGGTTTTCCTCTAAACACCTGAGATGTGATGGTGTCACTTCTCAAATTACCATGGGTGTTTGATGAAAGAGAATCCTAGGTGTAGAAGCAATCTTATATTACTTAAAAATATTTCCTTTTTTGTTTCTTGAATAAGGGTTGTCTCAATGTAGAGTTGTTGTTTTTAGAGGCTTTCTAGTTAGTAAGTCAGTCATACAAGCTTGGACTATCCTAATTTCTGAGGTGGATATCCATTATGGATATATCAGCCAACTAATTGATGCTCAGTGCCATATCATGAGTATTCATGGATTTATTATTGATGTTTTGTGGGTAATTTTGGTATAAAAACTTTAGGCTCACCATTGAAGACCTTAGAGGCCCCATATCATCTTTGAAATGGAGTTGACTAGAGCTTGGGCTAGTCACCAATCCGACACTATAGATCAGAAGCTAAGGATTCTACAAAGTGGTTATAATCCCCAATAGGAGTAACATTTTGAAAGTTATAGCCTTCTGAAGTTGAGGTGATAAAAATTTTCAAAATAAGTGTCAAAGGTGTATCAAGCTGAATCTATTATAAGTAATATTAAAGTTAGTCAGTCTCAAGGGTTAGGGTTTGATGTCTAGAAACTTCCTAGGCTATGTAAAAATGTCTTTTTAAGGAATGCCCAGACATTGTCTAGGATAGCTCTAGGTGATGGTCTACAGCTCTATGTTGCAAATTAGTGAAAGGAAGGTGCTTAAATGGGTTTTCATATTGTATTTCAAAATTTTGTAATTTTGCATTTGCAGTGATAATAAGAAGCTCATATTTGTTCTTGCAAATTGTTGTTATTTCTTTATTTATGTTATGTGTTTGTGACATTAAGGGGAGCACCCTTCATCAAGTAGTATCAAAGAATGAGTTCTTGAGTGTGTAAACAAAGTGTCAACTATGAGGCAGTTGCACCAGGATAATGGTTTAGGATGAGCATGTAGATAGATTAGTGATTGTGAGGTACTTTGTGTTAGACTTTTAGTGGAAGTGTGAAAATACCTCCATGAAGATAGCATGGTGGAAGAGCCATAGGCATTACACCTAAGGGTTTTAGATCCCTCTAGGGACAAATGCAAGTATTGGAATGAGAAATGCATAGAGGAATAAATCTTGCCATAAGAGATGAAAGCGTGGATGATGGAAAAGAAGAAGAAAAGAAGAATAAAAGAAGAAGAAAGACTTTTCAAGGACATCTCCAAGATTGGAAAAAAAACCTAAGTTTGAGGTTCCCACATTTTTCAGAAATTTGAACCTAGAGGAGTCGATCTATTGGATCAATGAATTGAAGGAGTACTTTGAGTATGAAGATATTGAGCATCTTGATAGGGTTAATTTTACAAAGGAAAAATTGAAAGGACATGTGAAATTCTGGTGGTAGGAGATTCAGCTAGAGAAAAGTAGAAGAGGAAAGAAAAAAATAACAGATGGAATCGGATGATAGTTAAATTGAAGTGACAATTCATTTCCATGGACTATGCAAAAGCAGATAAGGAGAAGTTGCCCTTTATCTTAATGGGTTAAGGCCAAGCATTTAGAAGGAGTTGAGTCTAGTTCAAATGAATAGCATTGGGGAGGCATAACTTTTTTCCCTAAGAGTTGAGGAGAATCTCAGAAAAAAGTTTGATAATAAGAATGGTAGAAGAGGTCGTGGTGGAAGATTTGATAGATAGTCTTATGGAGGGCAAAATGATAATCAAAATAACAAGGATAAGGATGGCAGTAATAGTTAGAACCATAAGGGAAACAATTCCAGTCATTTCCATAATTAGAATAATAGAGATTAGAGAGGAAGAGGAAGTGGGCAAGGATTTAGAAGAGGAGGTTTCCATGGAAAATAAGGGCATAGAGCATTTGAATGTTCCCAACATCAAGGAAAGATAGATCAAATCATATAAGTCCAAGCCATAGCTACACATGTTGATGAAGATTCCAAATCATCCCATTCTAAAGATGTTGAAAGAGAAGTCCTAGTTAATAGGAGAGTCTTAACGAGTGGTGAGAATGAACTTGATCAAAGGAGGAGTTTGTTTTGCACAAGGGGAAAATGTGAGGATAAGTTTTGTGATGTGATCATTAATGGAGGAAGAACCGACAAGTTGGTGTCTGAAAATATGGTCAAAAAGTTAAATCTCAAGAGGAAAAAATACTTGCATCCATACTATATTGCCTGGGTGTAAGATGACCACAAGGTCATGGTCAGTGAGCAGTGCCTAGTGAAGTTCAAGATTGGAAGCTACTAGAATGAGTTTCTTTGTGATATGATACATATTTACATATATCATATGTTTTTGGGTAAGCCGTGGTAGTTTAAAAAACATGTTCTACATGATGGGCATGCAAATACCTACACTTTGACAAAGGATTGAATAAAACATAATTTGAAACCATTGAAGGAGAAAGAAGAAAAGGTGTGTAGTGCTTCCAGAATATGTTATGTTGATGGAAAAGAGTTTTTCAAAAGTATGAAGCATGAGCATATATGTTTTGATGTAATCCCAAAAGATGGTAAAGAAGAAGTAGAGAAGGTTCATGCAGAAGTTATAGATTTGTTGGGAGAAATTCTTGATATTGTGCCAAACAATGTACCGAATGGATTACCCTCAATGAGTAAGATCAATCACCAGATGGAAATTATCCCTAGAGCTAGTTTTCCAAACAATGCATCACACAAAATGACACCAACAGAAGGTGAAAAGTTGAATAGACAAGTTCACGAGTGTTAAGATTAACCATGGACAAAAATAATAATTACATGCAAATATAACCAATATCAAAAAATAATAAATCACACAAAAGAGAACACAAGATACAAGGATTTAACGTGGTTCACCCAATCCTTGGGCTACATCCACCAATAATAAGTTCAATATTATTATTATCTAGTTATTACAATCCAAAATCCCTTACTACTCAATACCAATGCAAGAAGCTACAATATCATCATACATTATGAAATCCCTAACCCTAAGCCATTTTATACAAGCTTTTTTCATTTACAAAATTAGGGCTAGAATAAGTCATCTAATAGAAGAAATAATAGTTGGTGCCTTTTACAATAATAGACTCATTTTTTTCTTCAGGGGAACTACCCCAAAAAACTCACAGGGGTGTTTCCCCTTGACCCCACCCTGTACTATGACAAAGAGCACACCTGGGGCATTGCACTAGAACCCTACAAGGGGTGCTACCCCTTGACCCCATCTTGGGGTCACTACCCCCAAACCCTTATATAAAATAATCTAGGGGGAAACCGTGCTGAATAAACCTCTACGTCTAATTGGGCTTCAAATCAAAAAAATAAATTATTGCAAAAGGAGTTAATCTGATAGAGTTTGAGTCTAGGTGTTATACTTGCAGTATCAGCATGAAAGAAGAATTGAAAATGGAGGATGTGCACAAATTCATGGGCTATCAAAAAGATCACAATAAAGTACTGATTTCCATTTCCATGGATGGATAATATTATGGATTGCTTGAGTGGAGTTATGTATTTCATAAAGATAGATCGAAAAAGTGGGTACCATCAGATTTGCATCAAGGAAGGAGATGAGTGGAAGACTGCCTTCAAAACAAGGGAATGATTGTACAAGTGGTTAGTCATGCATTTTGGGCTAACCAATACACCAAGCACTTTCATGAGGCTCATGAATTAAGTACAAAAGGAGTTTTTGTGTAATTTTGTCATTGTTTACCTAGATGATATTTTGATCTTTAGCAAGGAATCGGACAAGCATTTGATGCATATACATAAGGTGTTTTATAAGTTGAAGAACAAAAAGTTGTTGATAATCTAAAGAAGTGTATTTATTTTTGAAGAAGTTATTGTACTTGGGATTTGTAGTATCAATACACAGTCTAAAAATAGACCCTAAAAAAGTAAAGGCTATCCTTGAATGGCCTACTCCAAGGAGTGCAAAAGAGGTAGGATCTTTCCACAGACTAGCTAGTTATTACAGAAAGTTTATAAGAGGCTTTACAAGTATTTGTGAGCCTTTGAATGAAATAATAAGAAGGGATAGGAAATAATTTAAGTGGACTGTAGGAGCGGATAAGATTTTTAATCTGTTGAAACAAAAAGTTACAAAGAATTCTTTTTTAGCACTTCCAAATTTTAACAAGGTGTTTCAAGTATACTGTGATGCTAGTAGTACTGCAATAGGAGTTGTTTTGAGCCAAGAAAGTAGACTTGTTTCTTATTTCAATGAGAGATTGAATGATGTCAAAATAAAATATTGTGTTTATAATTTGGAGTTTTATGCTATAGTTCAAGAATTGAAGAAGTGGAGACACTATCTTCTTCCTAAGGAGTTTGTTTCGTATACTAATTATCAAGCTTTAAAATAAATGAATAGTCAAGGAAAATTGAACCAAAGGCATTTGAAGTGGGTTGAGTTTTTTTAGATTTCAACATTTGTTTTGAAACATGGGAGTGAAAATTCTAACAGGGTTGCAGATGCTCTTAGTAGAAAATACGTTTTGTTGACAAAAATGTAGATTGAGGTGGTTGGGTTCAAGGAACTCAAGAATTTGTATCTAGAGGATCCTTTATTTTCTAAAGTTTAGAAATCTTGTACAGAACTTGTTACACTTGACATGAAAAAGTGGTTGGACATCATAATCCAAGATGGTATGTTGTTTAAAGGAAGTAAGTTGTACATTCCCAAAAGCTCTATGAGGGAGAATCTCATTAAGGAGAAGCATAGTGAAGGATTGGCTAGACATTTTGGGAGAGATAAGACCATTTCTTTGGTTGGTGAGAATTATTACTAGCTACAGTCATAGTAAGATGTGAAGAAGTTTGTGCAGAGTTTCATAGTATGTGACATAGCAAAAGGCGTGAAGCAACATATCAGGTTGTATCAGCCATTAACTGCACTAGAGAATCTGTGGGAGGATGTCAACATGGATTTTGTTCTTAATTTACCAAGGACGTGATGGGGAAATGATTCCATATTTGTGGTGGTTGATAGATTTTTAAAAATGCCACATTTCATTCCCTTCAAGAAAATTAGTGATTTTGTTCATGTGGCAGAGTTGTTTTTTAGAGAAGTGGTGAGACTACATGACCTTCCAAAGAGTATAGTTTCAGATTGGGATACCAAGATTCTTGGGTATTTTTGGCATACATTGTGGAAGAAATCCAAGATAGACTTGAAGTTCAAATCATCAAATCATCCACAGAGTGATGGACAAATGGAAGTTGTGAAACAGAGTTTGGGTAATTTGCTAAGATGCTTGGTTGGAGATAAGCCAAAAGGTTGGGATCTTATTTTACCATAGGCATTATTTGCATATAATAATTTTGTCATCAAGAGTATTGGTAAATCACCATTCTAGATTGTATATGGGAGCAATCACAGAAATGCTTCTAAATTGAGGCAATTGCATAAAGGAGAAATAAGTAGTGTTGAAGAGAAAGAATTTGCTAAATATTTGAACAATATCCATGAGTATGTGAGGAAACACATTATTGAGATGAATGCATAGCATAAAGATAAGGAAGATCTAAAAAGGAGTATGAGAAATTTTTGATTGGATATGAAGTCATGAATCATTTGAGAAATGGGCATTTTCGAGTGGGTATGTATAATAAGATGAAAATGAAAAAGATTGGACCTTGCAAGATAGTGAAGATGCATGATTTTGGAAATGCCTATGAAGTGGAGTTGCCTACTAAATTGAATAATTTGCTAGTATTTAACATTTTAGATTTGGAAGAGTATTATGAAGGAGGTGATGGAGATGAAGTTGCAAAAGTGTAGTGGAGTGTTCCAGCAACTAGTTTAGCTACAAACGAGACTAAGGAGATACTGGTTAGCTATGTTGGCAAACATAGAAGGAACAAAACTTATGAAGATTACCTAGTCAAATGGAAAGGGAGGCCAATAGAAGATTCAACATGGGTAGCAAGGGAACAAGTTAATCGACTTGGTTTTCCTCTAAACACATGAGACATGAGGGGGTCACTTTTCAAATTACCCTAGGTGTCTAATGCAAGAGCATCTTATATGTAAGAGAAAAAAAAAATTGTTTTTATTTCTTGAATAAGTGTTGTCTTAGTGTAGATTTTTTGTTTCTAGAGGTTTGTTACTTATTAATGCAGTCATACATGCTCAAAATATCGTAATTTCAGTGGTGGATGTTCCTCTTGAGTATATCACCATACTAGTTGAGGCTCAATGTCATATCATGAGTATTCACAAATTTATTGTGGATTTTTGGTGTGCAATTTTGGTATAAAAATTTTAGGCTCGTAGTTGAAGACCTTAGAGACCCTAAATGAACTCCAAAATGGGGTCAACTAGAGCTTGTGTTAGTCTTTAATCAGACGTTGCAAATCAAAGGCTCAGGATTATGAAAAGTGGCTATAATAACCAATCAGAGCAACGATTTGAAAGTTATGGTCTTCCAAAGTTGGGCTGATCAAAATTTCCAAAATAAGTGTCAAAGGTGTATCTGGCCAACTCTATATGTAATTTTAGATTGAATCACTATCAAGGTTTAGGGTTTGATATCTAAAAACTTCTTGGATTGTATAAAATTGTCTATTTAAGGAATTCCCACACATTGTTTAGGATAGCTCTAGGTGATAGTTCGTAGCTTTATGTTGCAAATTATTGTAAGGAAGATACCCATGTGAGTTTGCTTATTGTATTTCAAAATTTTGTAATTTCACATTTATGGCAATAATAAGAAGCTCATGTTTTGTTCTCACAAATTGTTATTATTTCTTTCTATTATTTCTTTGTGGCATTAAGGGGAGCATCCTTCATCTAGTGGTATCAAAGCATGAGTTCTTGAGTGTGTAAAAAAATCACTCATTGTGAAGCAGTTGCACCAAGACCATGGTTTGGGCTGAGCTTGTAGACAGATCAATGATTGTGAGGCAGTTTACACAAGGCCATCTCCAAGATTGGAAAAAGATCTAAGTTTGAGGTTCCGACATTTTCAAGAAATATAAACCCAAAGGAGTTGATTGATTGGATCAATGAATTGGAATACTTTGAGTATGAAGATTTTGAGGATCCTAATAGGGTCAAATTTGTGAAAGCAAAAATGAATGGACATGCGAAGATATGGTGGCAAGAGATTATGTTGGTGCAGAATAGAAGAGGAAATGACAAAATCACTAGATAGTATTAGATGATAGCTAAATTGAAGTGATAATTCATTCCCGAGGACTATGAACTTGATTTGCTAAAGAAAATGCAAGGGTTGAAGCAAGCAGGAAAATTTGTTGAGGAGTATATGGAGGAGTTCTACCAAGTTCTCATCAGAATTGGCTATGCAGAAGCATATAAGGAGAAAATTTTTCATTATGTTAATGGGTTAAGGCCAAGCTTTTAGGAGTTGAGTCTAGTTCGAATGACTAGTATTGAGGAGGCATACTAGTTTTCCCTAAGAGTAGAGGAGAAGTTGAGCAAAAAGTTCGATAACAAAAATAATGGAAGAGGTCACAGTGGAAGATCTGGTGGACAATCTTATGGAGATCGAAACGATGGTCAAAAGAACAAGGATGGGGCTAGTAGTAACATCCTAAACAAAAGGGAAAATAATTCCAGATGTTTCCATGATCATAACAATAAATATTTGAGAGGAAGAGGAAGAGGGAAAGGATCTAAAAGAGGAGGTTTCTATGGAAAATGTTTTCACTATGGAGAAGAAGGGCATAGAGCATTTGAATGTTCTCGATGCTAAGGAAGGATGGATCAGAGAATAGAAGGCTAGGCTAGAGTCATGCAAGTTGATGAAGATGTCAAATCATTTCATTCTAAAGATGGTGCAAGAGGAGAAGTCATAGTTAACATGAGAGTCTTATTGAGTGGTGAGAATGAACCTAATCAAATGGAGGAATTTGTTTCACACAAGGGGAAAATGTGAGGATAGGTGTTGTGATGTGATCATTGATGGAAGAAGAACTAACAATCTGGTGTTAGAAAATATGGTCAAGAAGTTCAATCTCAAGAAGCAAAAGCACCTGCATCCATACTGTATTGTCTCAATGCAAGATGACCACAAGGTCATGGTCAATGGGCAGAGCCTAGTGAAGTTTAAGATTGAAAACTACCATGATGAGGTGCTTTGTGATATCATGCCTATGGACATATGTCACATGTTGTTGGGTAGGGTGTGGTAGTTTGATAGGCATGTTGTACATGATGGGCATGCAAATACCTACACTCTAAAAATGGATGACGTAAAACATAAGTTGAATCCATTGAAGGAGAAATAAGAGAATGTATGTAGTGCTACTAGAATATGTTTAAATGTTGATAGAAAAGATTTTTTTTAAAGGTATGAAGCATGAGCATATGTGTTTTGTTGTAATCTCAAAAAATGGTAAAGAATTAAGTATAGAAGGTACCTAATGAAGTTGTAGATTTATTGAGAGAGTTTATTGCTATTGTGTCAAATAATGTACCTAATGGATTATCCCCAATGACCAAGATCAATCACTAGATGGACTTGATCCCTGGAGCCAATTTTCCAAACAAGGAAGCGCACACAATGCCACCAACAAAAAGTGAAGAGTTGAATAGGAAAGTCCATGAGTTGTTGCAAGAGGGGATGATTCTAGAGAGTCTGATTTGATGTGTTGTACCAGCAATATTAGCACCAAAGAAGAATGGAGAATGAAGGATGTTCACAGATTCGTGAGCTATCAACAAGATCACAATCAAGTACCATTTTTTATTACCATAGATAGATGATATTATGAATAGCTTGAGCAAAGTTGTGTATTTCACAAAGATAGATTTGAATAGTGGGTACCATCAGATTTGCATCAGGGAAGGAGATGAATTGAATGTTATAGTAATTAGATATTTCCTAATTAACTCTAGTTTTCTTAAGCTAAACTTTAGGAATCTAATAATTAATTCTTTTATTAATTATTATGATGCAACCTAGGTTAGACCTTTTTTTAAGTGTTTCGATCTCCTTTATAAGGACGATCTCTCTATGTAATTATTTATTCACTTTTTTATAATAGCAATCTTCTTTTTGTTGATCAAGAATGTTTCACCTATGGATCTTAGAATTCCAACCTCCATAGTTTTTTGTTTCTCTCTCACATATATTTGCATACAGGTGATTCTTGGGAGTTGTGGGGTTGATTTTTCGTCAACTTCAATATGGAAGATTGTCTTACAAATAGGGGAATGATTGCACGAGTGGTTAGTCATGCCTTTTGGGCTAACCAATGCACCGAGCACTTTCATGAGGCTAATGAATGAGGTACTAAAGGAGTTTTTGGGTAAGTTTTTTTTTGTTTACCTAGATGATATTTTGGTCATTACCAAGGCATTGGAGGAGCATTTGGTGCATATTCATAAGGTGTTTGATAAGTTGAGGGAAGAAAAGTTGTTGATAAATATAAAGAAGTGTATTTTTGTGAAAAAGGAGTTGGTATAGTTAGGATTTGTAGTATCAATAGAAGGTCTGAAAATGGACCCTAAAAAAGTAAAGGCTATCCTTGAATGGCCTACTCCAAGGAGTGCAACAAAGGTAAAATCTTTCCATTGACTAGCTAGTTATTACAGAAAGTTTATAAGAGGTTTTAGCGGTATTTGTGAGCCTTTGACTAAAACAATGAGACGAGATAGGAAATAATTTAAGTGGATTGTAGGAGCAGATAAGAGTTTTAATCTGTTGAATAGAAAGTTATAGAGTGACCTGTTTTAGCTCTTCCAGATTTTAATAAGGTGTTTCATGTAGACTATGATGATAGTGTTACTGTAATAGGAGTTGTTTTGAGATAAGAAAGCAGATATGTTTCTTATTTTAGTGAGAACTTAATTTATGCCATAAGAAAATGTAATGTTTATGATTAGAAATCTTATGCTATAGTTCAGGCATTGAAGAAGTGGAGACACTATCTTCTTCCTAAGGAGTTTCTTTTGTACACTAGTCATCAAGGTTTGCAATATTTGAATAGTCAAGGAAAATTGAACCAAAGACATTTGAAGTGTGTTGAGTTTTTTTAAAGTTATACATTTCTTTTGAAACACAGGAGTGAGACGTCTAACAGAGTTTGCAAATGCTCTTAGTAGAAGACAAGTTCTATTGAAAGAAATGCAAATTGAGGTGGTTGGGTTCAAGGAACTCAAGAATTTGTATCCAGGGGATCCTTATTTGGGTAAAGCTTGGAAAGCTTGTACAAAACTTGTTACACTTGACATGACGAAGTGGTTGGATTTCATAATCCAAGATGGTATTATGTTTAAAGGAAGTTACTTGTGCATTCCCATAAGCTCTATGAGGGAGAATCTCATCAAGAAGTATAGTGAAAGATTGGCTAAATATTTTGGGACAGATAAGACCATTTCTTTGGCTGTTGAAAATTATTACTAGCTGCAGTTGTAGTAAGATGTGAAGAAGTTTGTGCAGAGTTGTTTAGTATGTCACATGGAAAAAGGCATGAAGCAAAATACTGGGTTGTATCACCCATTACCTATACTAGAGAAGTTGTGGGAGAATGCCAAGATGGATTTCGTTCTTAATCTACCAAGGACACGACGAGGGAATGATTCCATATTTGTGGTGGCTTACAATTTTTTAAAATGGCACATTTCGTTCCCTACAAGAAGACTAGTGATGTTGTTCATGTGGCAGAGTTATTTTTCAAGGAAGTGGTCAGACTACATGGCTTATCAAGGAGCATAGTTTTAGATCGAGATACCAAGTTTCTTAGGTATTTTTGGCCTACATTGTGGAAGAAATTGAAGGCACGCTAGAAGTTCGATTCATCACATCATCCATAGACTGATGGACAAATGAAATTTATGAGCTAGAGCTTGGGTAATTTGTTGAGATGCTTGGTTGGAGATATGCCAAAAGGTTGGGATCTAATTTCACCATAGACAGTATTTGCATATAATAATTCTATCACTAGGAGTATTGGTAAATCATCATTCCATATTGTATATGGGAGAGGCAATTGCATAAAAGATAAATTAGTGTTTCAAAGAAAAAGAATTTGTTGAACATTTGAAGAATATCCATGAGGAGGTGAGGAAGCAAATTAGTAAGATGAATACATAGTATAAAGCTAAGGCAGACGAGAAAATGGGGTATAAGCCAAAGTTTTAGATTGGAGATGAAGTCATGGTTCATTTGAGAAATGAGCATTTTCCAGCAAGTAGATATAATAAGTTGAAAATGAAGAAGTTTGAATTGTGCAAGATAGTGAAGAGGCATGATTCTAGAAATGCCTATGAAGTGGAGTTGCCTACTGAATTGAACATGTCACCAATATTTAACATTTCAGATTTGACTGAGTATTATGAAGGAGGTGATGGAGATGAAGTTGCAGAAGCACAATGGAGTATTCTAGCAACTAGCTCAGCTACAAAGGAGATTGGGGAGATATTGGACAACCATGTTGGCAAAAGTACAAGGAACAAAACTTATGAAGAGTACTTGGTCAAATGGAAAAGGAGGCCTATAGAAGATTCATCATGGTTAGCAAAGGAGGAGGTTAATCGCCTTAGTTTTCCTCTAAACACCTGAGACATTACAGGGTCACTTCTCAAATTACCTCTAGTATTTGATGTAGGAGCATCCTGGGTGTAAGAGCAATCTTGCATCACTCAAAAAATATTTCCTTTTTCATTTCTTGAATAAGGGTTTTCTCAGTACAGAGTTGTTGTTTCTGGAGGCATACTACTTGGTAAGTCAGTCATACATGCTCAGAATCTCTTAATTTCAGAGGTGGATGTTCATCTTGGATATATTAACGTACCAGTTGAGGCTCAATGCCATATCATGAGTGTTATTGGATGTGTTGTTGATTTTTGGTGTCTAATTTTATTACTAAAACTTCAGGCTCACCATTAAAGACCTTAGAGGCTTCAGATGGACTCCAAAATGGGGTCGACTAGAGCTCTTGCTAGTCTTTAATCGAGCCATGTAGATTAGAAGCTGAGGATTCCCAAATGCGGTTATAATAGCCAATCAGAGCTACCGTTTGACAATTATGTTCTCTTGAAGTTGGGCCGGCCAAAATTTTCAAAATAAGTGTCAATGGTGTATCAGGACGACTCTATATATAATTTTAGAGTTAGTCGGTCTCAAGGGTTAGGGTTTGATGTTTAGAGACTTCCCCAACAATGTAAAAATGCTTATTTAAGGAATGCACATACATTGTCTAGGACAACCATAGGTGATCATTCACAACTTTAAGTTGCAAATTATTGTAAGGAAAGTGTCCATGTGGGTTTGCATATTGTATTTCAAAATTAAGTAATTTCACATTTGCAACAATAGTGAGAAGCTCATATTTTGTTCTCGCAAATTGAACATGTTGTTTCTTTGTTTATGTTGTGTTTGTGGTATTAAGTGGACCACCCTTCATCATTTAGTATCTAAATTTAGATAAATGCCAAGATTGTTTAATTTTAGAATATAGATTCCACTTAATGAAAATTTAGGGAGAGGGGGGAAAAAAAAAAGGATTGATTGTTTTTATTTTATTTTATTCTAGAACAAGAATTTGTTTAGAAATTGTGGTGGGTAGAATTGTTATGTAAATGATACTAATTATATAAATAGAATATATTATATAATTTAAGTAATAGATTTTTTTATTTAGTTGAAATTAAATTCATTTAGTAAATTATTATTTTAGAAAAAATTAAGCTATCATAATATTATTTTGATGTGTTAAACATGGAAAGAGTTATATGTTATAAAATGATAACCATAAGTTGAATTCTATGAAGGTGAATTTTGTGGTTCTAGTATATATTAGTAAGGATGATAATATTGTGATTTGTTAAATTTATCTTTCATTTAGTTATTATCTATTAATATCATTATTTATTTAGATTGGAATTCCACTTAGAATAACTATTATATTTGAATTTAAGTATTTTTACTTCATCAATTAAATTAGAAATTTAAGGCTTGATGATATCAAAGTACAAGATAAAACACAGTTTATATTATCTCTTTAATTATCAAGTTGAGATTTTAGTTTTAAATATATATGAAAAGAAATAGATTATTTTACATTACATTTTATAATTGAATTATTAAAAAATATAAATTTAGGGAAGCTTCTTCATGTATAGCATGTATGTCTACATATATTTGTCTTTATTCAATTTTTTTCTTTGACTCTATTGACTCCTCTATGATTCCCTTCGCATTACATTATTTAATTAAATGATAAAATACTTACATAAGGCTTCTTTGTACAAAAATTACATTGTATTAATTTCTGGGAAAGATTGTGTAAGAGTTTTTTCATCAACGTTTCGGATCATACTACATGATCCATCATCATGATGCCAAAGAGTCAATGAGAGCAAAAACTCTTACACAATCTTTCCCAGAAATTAATACAATATTCATGGATTGTGGAAATCTGATAGCTTCGAAAACTACATACTAATATTAAAATAATTAGGCTACAATATTAAATATAGTAATAATATAATATAATAACATATTAGAAAAGAAATCACTATTAAGAAGCCTACCTTGTACTCTTATATATATAGCTGCAAAAGATAGTCTTTGTAGAGACACCATAAGAGTTAAGAGATGGAAAAAATACATTCTTTTTTATTTTTACATAAGTCCTTTAGTTACAAGTATTTGTTAGGCTCTGTCTTTGTGCTTGTTCTCTCTCACTATTATTCTTATAATGATATTATATCATGTATTTAATCTATTTATATTTTTATTAGCAAAACTAAATTTACTTCACTATTTACATACATTATTTTCTTCACTTGCCCTCTTATCAGAGGATTAAACAAGTATTTTAAAACTTATTGAATGAAAAAGTGCTTCAGCCCTTTCTAATGTGTGGAGCACACCGGGTCTTAAAAACTCTTGAAAATTCACATATTATGATTTTAAAACATCCTTTGGTAGATCTAATTAATAACACTGCTTTGTAGGAACACTGAGTGTTGTAAATTTTTATTAAAGGTGCAATGAATTGAAACATTAGAAACAAGTATATAATTGTAATATGTAATTGGAAGATACCAAATGATTTTGACCCCATTCAAATCGGTGTTAATCCAACAACACTACACATCAAATGATTTCTTTCCCATTCAAATCGGCCTTAATCCAATAACACTGTGATTGTATTTGCAACATTAAATATTTTATGACAGATTGCTTTGTGTTTCACAATGCTGCAGTCATAAGTCTGATAGTAATAAGTCTATCGGTGTGTGGATGTGTGACTCGTCACACAATTATTAAACACATTTCAAAATATGTTCAAAAAATGACTTTTTAAACATTCAACTAAAGCTTAATCTAAAAATCTCTAATAATTAAAATTTTTTTTTAAAATTACTATTAATACAATATTGTATAACTGTATCAAATGTAACATATATACAACTTAAATAAATCAATCTTGATTCCTTAATTGATCCAATAATAAGTCACTCCAAAACTAATGATGATTTGATTGCTTTGAATTATTCTACCATCCCTCAGCTAATCACCGTGCAACAAATTAAAACCAAAAACCCGTAATGCAACATCAATTTGTTTCCAAATGAGCTTTCCAAGGAGGAACTCGGTTGCTAAATACAATTTGTTCGCGTAGGGCTATAGTTTTACTGATAGTCAAAGCACTAAGATCGGTTCTTCTGTTGCTCAAAGCACTGTGAACGGTCATTTCTGTTAAGGAGAGCATTAATAACGATTTAAGATAAAATGTCCATTTTATTTTAGGCGAAAAATTATCTTAACCGATGGTTTTGGACTAAGAAATAAACCGGACCTTTATATTCTTCCTTATTCCATGGATTTTGCTGCTCTGTTAATTTATTCCATCCCTGAATTAGTAACCGTAACCTCAAATTCTCCAAGAATATTGTTTAATGGCAACAGATTTGCATAACTTGGAGTAGTTTCATAGTGTGTTATTAGTTGGATGGCGCGGAATTGTTTTTCTACCACTGATTTGCACCAAAAAAGGGAAATAGAACTCCAATCTTTACTGAAAATTTAGACCATGCAGTCAACTGAAACTATTGAAACTCAATAATCCCGCACTGAGGATGATTCTAACAGCTGTTAGCTACAGAGACGGAGGAGATCAATCCAAATTGTAAAGAAGGTGACGTCAATAAAAATATAAGAGAATCAATGATTTGTGTTTGGCTAATGACTGCTTTGTAATTATTTGCCCGTTTTGGCATTTGCATCCATGTTTAATCAACAAAATTGCAGAACATTAGAACAGCTAGCTTGAACAAATCTGTTTTTGTTGATATAGAAAACATGATGCTGTAGTGAGGCTTTTGAAGTGGGTTTTATAAGTGGGTATTGGAAATAGATATTCCCTTTCTCGGGCAAATGAAGCAGCAAAGAGCTTAGTGATATTTGTGAGATGGAATCGATTCAGGCAATTCTGTCCTTGACAATGGAAGAAGATAGGTACTGGGAAGTGCTTCAAGAAGTTTTTTCTGGATCTTCCTTCCGCCATGTGGTTGCAATTGTGTTTCACCTCATCTTTATCGTGTCTCTCATCCTTAACCTTTGTTGGAGAAAGCACTTTTCTGTTTCAAGATCTGATATTCCTAAGAACCTGCAATTTAGGGTTACAGACAAAGTGGCCCTAGCTGTTTGTGTTTCTCTATCAGTCTTGTACGCCATACAAGGCATATGGAGCCCTCTATCTTGGTGGCTTGAGAAAAAACCTAAAGATTTTGCGGCGGAGGAAGAGTACATTGTTCAGACCACATCTTGGGCTATAATCTCAGCTTATGCATATTACTCATTCTCTGAAGAGAATAAAGGGAAGCTCCCAATTTTACTAAGGATGTGGTGGAGCTTGTCGTTGATTTTATATGGGTTCTTCGTCTTCCTCAATATTAAAGAGTTCAAGGTACGAAAAGGAGCTGTTTTCAGTATAGTTGTGGATGTCCTGGGCTTTTTATTTTCAATATTTTTGTTTTATGTCAGTTGTGGCAGAGGTCCTGGGGGTCCATTTGATCAAACCATTCAAGAGCCTCTACTGAATAATGATAATTCAGAAAAAAATGTAGGGTCCAAGCCAAAAGTCACTCCTTGGGCAACGGCAAACATTTTTAGTCGAATGACATTTGCTTGGATTAATCCTGTTCTTGCTGCTGGCCAGAACAAGTCTTTGGCTCTTGATGATGTTCCCCAAGTTGCAGATGTAACAAGGGCTGCCAAAGTATATGATGACTTTAGGAATCATCTAGAGGCCGGAGCTCATCGGCATTCATTAGGATTAGCCACAATACTTTTTGTTAAGAATGAATTACTTTTCACGGGGTTCCTAGAGTTACTGAATTGCATTTCATCATATGTTGGTCCATATTTTATAGATAGCTTGGTTCGGTGTCTTGCTGGAGAGAAAGCATTTGCAAGTGAGGGCGCTGTTTTAGTTTGTTCATTTCTTCTAGCACAGATTGTGGCATCTTTAACAAAACGTTATAGTCTTTTTGTTACAAACCACATGAGCATACGCATTAGGGCAGCCCTTACATCTCTTATATACAGGAAAGGCCTGGTTCTTTCCAGTCAGTCAAGGCAAAAGCATATGAGTGGTGAAATAATCAATATAATGAGCATTGATGCTTGGCGTATCGGGGTTTTCTGTTGGTACGTGCATGATCTGTGGATTGCACCTTTTCAAGTCGTTCTGGCCATGCTTATTCTATATCAGAAACTGGGAGTGGTATCATTTGCATCAATGGCTACCACGGTAGTAGTTATGCTATTAAATTTCCCACTAGGGAAAGTGCAAAAGCATAACAATAAGATGATCATGGAAGCAAAAGATGAGAGAATGAAGGCTACATCAGAGACGTTGAGAAATATGAAGATCTTAAAATTGCAGGCTTGGGAGACCAAGTTTCTACAGCGGCTAGAAACTTTAAGGAAGAACGAATGTAACTGGCTGATAAAATTTCTCTTCACGGCGGCTGTGATAGGTTTTACGTTCTTTGCAGCACCCACGGTTGTATCTGTGATCACATTTGGTACTTGTGTGTTGATTGGAGTGCCTTTAACATCTGGTCGAGTTCTATCCGCACTTGCAACCATTAGGATGCTTGGGATTCCAATATTCACTCTTCCTGACTTAATCAATGTGATTGCTCAAACTAAAGTCTCGGTAGACCGCGTTTCTTCTTTTCTGAAGGAGCAAGAACTGCAACAAGATGTTGTAGAAAAGGTGTCAAAAGAAACAACTGACATGGCGATCGAGATCAAAGAAGGGATTTTCTCTTGGGAACCTCCTCCCGCTTCTCCAACCGTAAGAGACATAAATGTCAATATAAAAAGAGGCATGAGAGTTGCTGTATGTGGAACTGTTGGGTCGGGAAAATCAAGTCTCCTATCATGCATGCTCGGGGAAATACCTAAGATTTCTGGTACTCTCAAGATAAGTGGTACCAAGGCATATGTTCCTCAGACTCCATGGATACAAAGTGGAAATGTCGAAGCTAATATTTTATTTGGAAAGGAGAAAGACAAAACCATGTATGACGTTGTGCTGCAGGCTTGCGCATTAAATAAAGATCTGGAATTGTTGCCCAAGGGGGACCAAACACAAATTGGAGAAAGAGGAATAAATCTGAGTGGTGGGCAAAAACAAAGGGTACAGATTGCACGGGCTTTATATCAAGATGCAGATATCTATCTTTTTGATGATCCATTTAGTGCTGTTGATGCACATACAGGGACACATATCTTCCAAGTAATTTTATCTAGCCTTTACACGAGAAATTTTTTTATTTACTCTTTTTGCTGTTTCCATAGGTTACAAATCTGCATTATTTTATAGAGAATATGGTTTTGCGTGGATAATATGTTCTTTGCTACTTTAAACCATTTGGTTCTGACTCTGTAACACTTGATCTTTTTGCCTGTTTCAGCAATGTATACTTGGTATGCTGGGTTCAAAAACTGTAGTCTATGTAACTCACCAAATGGAGTTTTTACATGCAGCCGACCTCATTCTGGTATGTTGGTATTTTTTCGCATGACTTAAACATTACATATTAGAACTTTATTTTTAAGCTAAAAGTAATAAATAATCAAAGTTAACTTACTTTTTTCTTAATTTTTTACTTAATATGTGACAGTTGAGAGCGGCCATATTTCTCTATAAAGATATTCTTTCTTAGTCTCTTCGTCTTGTGTCTCATCTTTTTATAACATTACAATTGACATCTAGTTGTGCAAAGAACCAGGTAATGGTTTCAGCAGTCATGAAACAAAAATAGCCATTCCAATCACTTACGGACACTTCTGTAACTTTTTTTTCAGGTAATGAAAGATGGTGAGATTACTCAATCTGGCAAATACGATGATATGTTACGATCAAGCTCAGATTTTGAGGAATTAGTTGGTGCACATCAGAAAGCATTGAAATCTATTGATAATATGGAGAAATCTGAGACCCTGCAATCAAATGGATTTGTTGATGAATCTTCATCTGACGATACAGGTAATGGAAAAGGTGTAAATCATAAACAGCTCCAGAAGCAGAACACCCAAGAGCTAGAGGAAGAGAACGAACCAGAAATTCACAACCCAAAAGAAAAAGAAGATGAACATTCACAGCTGGTGCAAGAAGAAGAAAGAGAGAGTGGCAGGGTAAGTGCGTGGGTGTACTGGTCTTATATCACTGCAGCATATGGTGGTGCTTTAGTTCCTATCCTCTTATTGTCACAAATACTATTTCAAGTATTTCAAATAAGTGGTAATTATTGGATGGCATGGGCAACCCCTGTAACGGAAGATGAGACGGCTCCTGTTAGCTACTCCCGTCTCATTCTTGTTTACATCATTTTAGCAACAGCAACAGCCTTTTGCACTTTTGTGAGGTCTAGTATTACTTCCGTGGCTGGATTAAAAAGTGCAAATCGTCTTTTCAGTGATATGCACAAGTCCTTGTTTCATGCACCAATGTCCTTCTTTGACTCAACTCCCACTGGACGTATACTGAATCGGGTCAGTTGATCTTCCTGTTTCAAGATCTTGTTTTGTTATTGTTTAACAAAAGGTATTCATTCCAGTTATAGTTAGCAAGTCAATGATACTATTGTATATAGATTTTTGGTTTTTTATTGTGTATATGTTTTTCATCAATGTTTCAGATCGCATTCTGTGTTCTATCATTAGGAATAAAGAGTAAGAAAAGTGTGATCTATCATTATCACAGACACCTTTCTTGCTCTTTACTTCTGATGATGGATCGTGGAGTGTGATTTGAAACATTGACGAAAAACATATACACAATCAAAAACCAGAAATCTATATAGAATAATCAAATAGATTGTAGAAATCTAATCAATTTGATTAGTCAATGATATATTCTACATATAAAAGCCTTACAATTCAACATACATATATATTGGCAGGCATCAACGGACCAGGGTACAGTGGACCAGGTCATTGCTTTCCTACTAGGAGGTTTAACCTTCTCAAGTCTACAGCTTTTGGGGGTTATCTTAGTTATCTCTCAAGTTGTATGGCAGACTTTTATTATGTTTATACCTGTGCTTGCGCTTTGTATATGGTATCAGGTTTGTCCCAGTTCACTTGTAATTCATTGCTAATTTTGAGAAAAAGATAATATTTTATTAGAAAGATTGTCTTTTATTTTGGAATGTTTCTGATTTTTGAGTTTTTAATATCAAATTTTGCTTTTGGATTTGATTGTGTATGTTTTTTAGCATCAACGTTTCGGATCACACTCCGTGACCTATCTTTGATTGTTTATACTATTGATTACTAATGAGAGTAGTCTGACTTTTTTTCACTTTTATTGCGTGCAGCAATATTATATTGTGACTTCTAGGGAACTCTCTCGGTTGATTGGAACTTGTAAAGCTCCAATCATACAACACTTTTCAGAATCAATCTCTGGAGTATCCACGATCAGAAGTTTTGACCAGGAGTCTCGATTTATGAAGACAAATCTTGATATGATTGATGGTTATTCCAGACCTTCCTTCCATTATAGTGGGGCTGCAGAGTGGCTTGGCTTTCGGCTTGATCTTTTGTCAGATCTCGTGTTTGCATTCTCTATGGTGTTACTATTTTGGTTGCCAGAGGGTCTAATCAATCCAAGTAAGTAATGATAGCATTCCTTTGGATTCAATTATTCGTTATGACCAGATGGCTTAAACATCACACATTAAAACTTGATTCTGACTAAAACTGTTAAATAGTTAAAGTTGTAACTTTTTCCAAACTCAACTTTTTTCATTAGTATATGATGTTTAAGGGTGGCCCATTATGACACCAAATTGAACAAATAAGATAAATTCTTCAATCAGAACATTAATGCTAACCAAATGACCTTAACAGGCATTGCAGGGTTTGCAGTAACATATGGCTTGAGTCTGAATTCAACACAATCGTGGGTGATATGGACTTTCTGTGAGGTGGAGAACAAAATGATTTCTGTAGAGAGAATCTTCCAGTATACATCAATACCTAGTGAGGCTCCATTAGTAATAGAGAACTCCAGACCAAGCTCTGACTGGCCATCCAGAGGAACAATAAGTTTAATTGATCTACAGGTCTGTAGTTGCAAATAACAAGCCATTTATCTTCATATATTCTATTGCTTCCATTCTTACTAATACTTCATCTTTTATTCAACGCATTAGGTGAGGTATGCACCACAGCTTCCACTTGTATTAAAAGGGATTACATGCACATTCCCCGGAGGGAAGAAGGTGGGAATCGTAGGACGGACAGGCAGTGGAAAATCTACTCTTATTCAATCACTTTTTCGAATTGTAGAGCCAGCACACGGCAGGATAGTCATCGATGGAATTGACATTTTAACAGTAGGTTTGCATGATCTAAGATCCAACCTAAGCGTTATTCCACAAGAACCAACAATGTTTGAGGGTACCGTAAGGACTAATCTAGATCCTTTGGGTGATTACTCGGATGAACAGATTTGGGAGGTAGGGTTACACTTGCTTATTTCTGTTGGCTGTAATCAAACTAATTTTCAAGAGTTAAAAGGAGAAAAGATATAGTAGTTGAGCTAAAGGACTATGCAGTCACAGAATGGCTGAATATTTTAATTAGGGTGAATATTTTAATTAATTAATTCTTTCAAATTTAAAAAACAGTCAATTTATAATTTTAAGTTAATATTAAATAATAAATTAATATTCAATCTGTCTTCTGGGTAGATGCTTTTCTAGTTGAATATGTTTTAATGGTTGTGATAGCATTTGTTGATTTAATATGTGTAGGTTTAATGTCCATTTCTTTTTACAGCATTGAACTAATAGTTGTTACTTTAAAGTTACTATTTCTGATAATAACTATCCATAATTGAAATGAAATGTATCTCTTAGATCTAAAACCAACAAATAATGTGATGCTACATCAGCTGCACAAGTGTCAATCATCTCCCTCTTTTATAGTTGACTTTAGACATTTTGACAAAATATACTGATGTAACATCATATTTGATGATGTAGTCTTAAAACCTTACTTATAAGTAAGAGACTTGTCAATTAACTACAACTGCTATAAACAATTAAAAGTGATATAAAAAAAATTTATTTACAATTTTCAAAAACTCAAAATTAAAATGCCCAACTATTGGGATCTCTCCCTGATATTTTTTTTTTTTATGAATGAAAGATTTACTGCGTTTTTTAATATGCTCCAGGCTTTGGAAAAATGCCAACTTGAAGACGTTGTCAGAGAAAAAGAAGGGAAACTCGATGCCCCTGGTTTGTCTCTCTTTTACTTTCTCCGTCAAGGAATCCTCCGAACATCTGAAAGAAATATATTTGTTTAAAAAAAAAAAACTATTCTATACATGATTTACACTATTACACTGTTTTCGAGAGTTCCTTGATAGAACATTACAATCCTGCTAAAGAAACCCTAGAGAGAAATTTTTTGGTGTTTTTTTCCTAGAACAAATGTCTAATTTAACAATGTAATGATTCACTATGCAGTAAATGAGAATGGAGATAATTGGAGTGTGGGGCAAAGGCAGCTTGTGTGCCTGGGAAGAGTATTACTCAAACGAAGCCGCATATTGGTTCTTGATGAAGCCACAGCCTCAGTGGACACCGCAACAGATTGGATTATTCAGCAAACGATCAACACCCAGTTTTCTGGCTGTACAGTCATCACTATAGCACATAGAATTCCATCCGTATGTGACAGTGATTTGGTTCTAGTATTGAGCGATGGTATGAAATTCAAACCACTCTACTTTTCTAAATTCTAACTGCAAACAAATGTTATGCATACCGGTTTTGATATCTTCTCTTGCAACAGGAAAAATTGATGAATTCGACACTCCGGCAAAGCTACTTGAAGACAAATCTTCATCGTTTGCAAAGCTTGTTGCAGAGTACTCTCTCAGATCGCCTAATCCGTAAGGAAACAGCCAAGTTTTCTTGCTTTCAAACCATCATGGGATTTCAAATATGTTGGGCACTAAATCCCCAATTGAAATGAATGGAAATGCTTGATCCATGACTTCTCTATCATATGAATGCTTTAGATTCTATACTGGTTCTTTAATCGGTATGTGCTATGTTTGTTTAGACACTAGGGTTAGATCCATCAACACAAACATTGTCTAAGTTGTCCGAAACTTGATTCTACCCAATATATAGTACTGCTCGGTCATTCTACTGTCGAATTAAGAGTTGGGGATTTAGAAACACATTTGAGTGTTGTCATTATTTGTGAAGGCAAATTTCATTAGGTTAGCCCTAAAAACAAGTAGGATCTTAAGACAATAGGTAAAGGCTCTAAGATTATTTATGCAAATTTGTTGCCCTATGTAGTATATAACTATATTAGAATTTGATTATTCTTATGTTCTATAAAATGAGGATTAAGATAATCTTTAAATACTAAACATGCTGTCATGAGAGTGTAAATTTCATGTTGAATTATTTTAGGGTTCTAGAAAAAGAGGGTTGGCTAGTTATCAATTTCAAATAATTATAAGGTGTTGGGAGTGGGAAAATGAGGATAGAATTTGTTAAATTTAAAGTTTCAATTTTAAAGAATAAGGTTTGATTTGGTAATAAGATCAACTTTCTAAATATTAAAATGATTAGATAATGAAATAGACAAATGTAAGTGGTTGAAAATTACATGATGCTAGGTGCATAAATGAATGTAATAAATGTAAAAGTAAGTTAAACGCATAAGAGAATGTGCATAGGGACATGTTTATATATGGATAGGTAAAGGGTAGGAAAATAAACTCAACTTTGTATAATATTTATATCATTTGTGGATGTATATATAAAATATCCCATTAAAATAGACACAATATTTAATGAGAAATGACATTGGTATGCTAATTTTACTATTATATTTTATAATGATTTTGAGGTTCATGAGAATCTTAAACAATCATGCATCACAAAGTATATATCACTCTCAAACATGTGTGTAAGGTAAGAGAAGGGGGTCCATATAAAGTAATTGACCTTATAAGGATGTGATCACTCAAATATGTTCTTTATTATGTGCTCTCCATAGAGACCTACAAACCAAAGAAAAGACTACGCAACAAGTCACTTATATTTTAGAAGTAGAAGTTAAGTACCAAATACAAACTTGTAACTGAAATATATGAATAATATTAAATTAATGATTTTTCTTTTAAATATTTCAAAGGATAATAATGGTGTATTTGGCTTGGCAGATATAGGTTGATAAAGTGCATAATAGATCAAATGATAATGCTCCATCTAGTCATTGGAATGAGTTTCTATGGGATGTGTCATTCAAAGCTTAGACATTAGAATGTTAATGATAATATAAGCTCCTCTTAATAGAAATGCTAACCATTAACCCTAGTGAAAAAAACCCAAACTAGCTTCAAGCCAATTTCATGATCAATTGAAGTAATTGAGAACTAATTTGTAAAAGTGAGAATACTCTTCTACTTGAGTTCTATAAAGCTCAATCACATGATCCTATAGACCTAATAAGATGAATTTGTGCTAAATAATATCACTCTTAAAAGAAGTTGTTCCTCTATCTATCTATTAGTTAATTTAAAGTTGACCATAAATCTCCCAAACCATGAAAATATAAACTAAGCTAGGATATAACACTTAATAATTCATATGTATGAAATACTCATGATTCTCTACATCACTTGTCACATATCAAATAATAAAATATGAATGGGTGTGCGCAAGAAGTTGGGTCTCAACTTTGTGGAAGTCCATTTCACGGAATGTGACTTCTTTAGAAATGGGCACTTGATTCTTAAGAACCAAGCACCTGTTATGGTTTGGGTGCCCAATCCATATGCAAAAATTGGGCACCCAATTTTTTAATATAGATCGAGCACCCGAACCATAGTTTAAAAATCAAATCCCGATTTGTAAAAACAAAAAACCCATTTTGGGGGTTTTTTTGTCATTTTCATTACTGATCACTATTTGGAGATGGAAGCTCGATTTGCGCTTATAAATGGGAGCCCAATTTGAGCTTTCTACTAACCACCTTGCTGATTTTTCACTCTTCTAGGTATTTTAATTTGTTTTATATTATTTTATTTCATTTTACTTTTTTAATTTACAATTTCGTCAATTTATTGCTTTTTTGTTCACAATTAGTAGTTTTATATATGTAAAATTCTAGATTTGCATTGTAAATTATTTTTTTTGTATGGATCATTATTCAAATTATATTTAGATTATGTTTTTTCTACTCCCTTTTTTGATATTTAGATGTTCATTTAAATTTTTGTTTTGTAGATGTTCATTTAAAAGTTAGTATTTTAGATGTTTGGATGTATTTAATTTATATGACACATAATTAAAGTTAAAGTGATGGATGATTCTAGATGCATTAGATGTTTAGATTGTTTAAACATGTATTTACATTGATGTTTTAGATTTATTTCAACTAAATTGTAATTGTAAATTATTTTTCTGTACATATTAAATATTAGCCAAAGTTTATTGCTAGGATTTGTATAAACCCTATACTTGAACCTACACTTTACACTTAAATACATGTTTATGAAATGTTTTTCTAACTCTAATATATTCACTTATTACCCTATTTGTATCCCTAATTTAACTATAACCCAAATCTTAGGTATATATTAGACCTTGAATTTAATAATCAAATTCTAACCATAATCTTGAACCATAACTATAATTCACTTTTTGACCTTAACTATAACTAGTTCACATTTTGCTCTACTTGAACCATAACCATATTCTATCCTGAAGTCTAGTAAAAATTATGCTTCAACTATAAGAGCAATTGAACTATATAACTCTATCCTAATTTGAATGCTAACCATAATCCAATCTTGACTAGAGCCATAGTAATAATGACCTTAATATGTACATCCTAACTTAACCCTACCTGATGTTAGAGTGGGGTTGCCATTGCACTAAAAGATCGCTCTGTCAATGCCTGATACAACCACTCAACTTATAGTACACAAGAGGTGGTTAAGACCTTGTCACAAATCTTGAGGGGGGTGCTAAATAAATTTTCAACAATATCCTCCTCAGTGTTACTTGAGGGTCTGAGGATTTGAACCTATGACCAAGCTTTGATACCACTTGTTAGAGTGGGGTTGTTGTTGCACCAAAAGACCGATATTCAATACCCGATACAAGCACTCAACTTATAGTACACTAGGGGTAGTTAATCCCTTGTCATGAATCTCGAGGGGAGCGTAAAATAAATTTTCAACACCTAATGCATAATCTGATACCCTTACTTCAATCCTAAAACTAACTCTAGACCTTAAATGCCTCGCTAGTTAATAAGTTAAGTTTCAAACGTTATATTCTTAACTCTACCATATAGACACTAAATTCTAAACATAAATGTAAACCATGATATTAGCCCATATCCATGCCCTAACACTAAACCTAACCAAGTTTTATGTTCATACTGTTGAGATAATGGGTGTTGCACACATTGCATAATATTTTTATTTTATTATTTTATTTTTATTATGTAATGTTGTGCCTAGATGGACGTGCAACATGTAAAGATTCCCATGAAATATTCTTGATGAGTTGTATTGTAACATTGTGAAAATATTTCATGTAATTATTTAATATTGGGGAAAAGAATTAAATGCCCAATATTAAATGTGGGGTCAGTGGGTTAGGTAGCACATGGTTTTAGCACATGGTTTATGTAATACCATTTCGTGGTTTTGTAGGACTTGCTACTATATAAGCAGCCACAAGGGTAGTTGTTGTAGAGAGATAGAGAGAGTGACAAGGAGAAGACAAAAGGCAAGAGTCGAGCAGGACAAGGCTTGACAGGTTAGCCAAGGGAGCATTTGTGAAGGTTGAAAGCATGGCATGGGATGTGTGGATTCATGCTTGTTCACATAGTTTGCTCGGTTGTGGCTATGGCCATGAAGGCTTCCATGGTTGTATGGCAATGGTATTTTTTTTCTAAATAATACATGGTGATGGATGCTTTTGGAGGCTGGGTTTTTCCCTCAATGAGGGTTTCCCAAGGTATATCTTGTGTCACAATTTTGTGGGTATGTTTTCTATTCTCTTGCATGTGGATATTAATTCCGTGTTTATTTTAGATCTATTATGGGTTATGTGGAAACGGTTATATTCTTTATTGCCAAGTTTTCTTACAAGTGGTATCAAAGCTATGGTTTTATTATTGTAACCCTAGATTGAATCCATGAGAATGCATG
Organism: Cupressus sempervirens; assembly: GCA_028749045.1. NCBI lineage: Eukaryota > Viridiplantae > Streptophyta > Pinopsida > Cupressales > Cupressaceae > Cupressus > Cupressus sempervirens. Next base: position 947,348,711 of record CM053785.1, on the reverse strand, counting down.
AGAGGATAAAAGAAAGGGCAAGATATATGAATAATTTATTGCAGATCTGAGAGTTTTTGGTTTGTTGTTATGATGGGATGTTTAAATATTTGGGCATGTGAAATTGTTGGACAAAAGGATTTTTTGGATGTTTCATTGAAATGAGGGTTTTGGGGGGTAGCATGCAGAAATGACCTCTTGGGTAAAAACAGACCTCACCATTGGATCTGGGTTAACATTTCCATAAATTTTGATATATAATATGCCCTAGTTTGGCCATGTTCAGAGGAAATGAAAGAGTTTTATTGGTTTCAGCCCATGATGGCCGTCAAATTTAATCTCGTCAAAATTTTCGTCTCTGAAAAAATAAAAAATAAAAAATCGTACTGAAAATGGTAAAAAGACTATCTTAGTAAAACAACCATAACTTTCTCTCAGAATATCGGATTTCAGAGTTCTTACAGGCGTTGGAAAGCTAATTCAGAGCACTACAAGATGGTGTAGGTTTGGTTCTATGATTTTGATATTTTGTCAGGTTTTGAGAGCCCTAAAGTCGGATGTTATTTATTTTGAGCACAAATTGGGCCATAACTTGGGCATACGGAGTCGGATTTTGGACTTCGAGTAGTCAACGGAAAGCTCTTGGAGAGCTCTACACAATGGTTCAGATTTGGTATGGTTTTGGCATGATTTATTTATTGATATATTGATCTGAACAGTTTATAGATATATTTTGACTATGGTAACATTGTGAGTTTATGGCATTGAAGATTTAAGATTTGATGTCATTGTATACTCAGTTCATATTCAGATTGGTCTCATGATGATATGGTTATCAGTGTTTAGTTTGGATATGCATGATGACTTGTTGGGTCTACAAGTTGTGCAGTGTTGTAAGCAGTCTATACTTACAGGTTGCATTTATGGCTTGGTTATGGGTTGTCTTTGCCCATTGATCTTTCATTATTAATGCATATTCAAATTGGTGGCTTGGATTTGGGTTGTCTATGCCCTAAGTCACATGATTTTATCTTCATGTAGAAGGGATGAGATGTTGTTACCAGGTACAGTCATGGTGGAGGATTGTGGTTGACTATGCTGATAGGTTGGACATATTGAGAGCCAGATGCTCGGTTCATGGATGTGATCATGGTGTCATGGATTTTGGCATGACATGATTGGTCATACAGGTACATCCTTGATGTTCATTAGCTTGGATTTTCTGATTTGGTTATGGTGGTATATCTTCTTGGTTGAGGATCATGGTTATTTGGTTTTCTTTTGAGGAGCTCATGATGTGCACTTTGAGTTCTTTGATGGTTTGATGCCTTGGTTGATTCTCATGGTTAGAGGATGGTTATTTTTAATTATGATGTCATGGATAGCTTGGATACACAGTTTAGTGGGAGCTTGTGACAGTGATGGGGTGACAGTGCAGGATTAGTTCCTGGTTTGGTTTATACCTTCTTGGTTTGGAGAAGATGGATTTTATGATGCCATAGGTGACTCGGTACCACAGTTGAGTGGGAGTTGTTGGCATTGATATATTTATTGAGTGTTTGCAGATGTTGGAGGTTTGTCTTAGATCTTGTTGCTGCAGAAGCATCTTTGACATTTGCATGGTGCACTTGTTATCTTCATGGTGTGAAGATGGTTAGATCTTGAGGACTCATGGAGTTCTTGGTTATCTTCATGGTATGTGGAGATGGTTCTTCCTGGTATGTGGAGATGGTTTTCTTCATGGTGTGTGGAGATGGTTGCATCTTGAGGACTCACAGGGTTCTTGGCAAAGGTGTGATTTATGCTTTTATTTGGCATGTTATCCTTGGTATGAGGATGGTTTCATTATTATTTCATGGTATACTCTTGATACATGTTTAGAGTTGTGACATGTTATGGTGTGTTCATATGGAGCATGTTATCTCTTTAGTTGAGATGGTAAGATCATGTTGTCATGTTTATGTTCCTGAGGCCATGGTTGGAACTTTGACATTGATCTTGGTTTAGTTTCTTGGTACTGAGTACACTGATCATAAGCTGGATACTTCATGTTATTGCTATGTTGCATTTGGAGTTGGCATGGATTGATTGGTTACAAGTGCTCATGGATACTTAGAGATGGTGGTGATGCTGATTTCTCTTGGATTAGAGAAGTATTTGTTGGGACGGTTGATGGTTTCAACAGGAAGTCCGAGGGGCAGTCACCTGATATGGACTTGAGAGGAGATTGTTCTTAGATGAGTCTTGGTTGGAGACTTGGGTATCTTGATGAGCATTCTCATTCCCCACTCTTGGTCTACTCGGCGGTTTGCTACTTGAGAGGTATAGCCCATTGTTTCTCTCAATTGCATTATATTTATGCTTGTCTTTCATGGATATGGATCTTGAGCTATGGTACATGAGTTAGTTCTGGAGGGTTCATTTGAGAGATGGTTTAGCATTGGTTATCTCCATGTGCATATGTTGTTATGCTGGTTGAGTTTGGGAGATGGTTTTATATTGGGCATATTCCTTGGATTAGGAATGGTTATTCCTTGGTTTAGGAATGGTTTATTGAGTTTGATCTTCTTGTGAGAGGCTTACATCCATGATTAGTTATATGGTATGCTTTGGGTGTTGTTGAGGCTTCTTGTTGGGATTTTATGAAGGAGATCATACTTGCACAGTTTACATCTAGAGGTGTGTGTAGAAGGACATGATACAGGTTATGATTTGCATGGTTTCTCTTGTCTTAGTTATCTTCTTGGATGTTCAGTTTTTCCTACATTGGATTTGAGATTGGTTGGAGATTGTGATCACTAGTTTGTGCTCATGTTTGTCATGTGAGAGATAACATGGTTATTTCTTTATCTCTTTCCTTTGTTGGTTGTGGAGAATTTGGGAGACTATTGGAGATTTGTTATGAGAGTTATTCTTGCAAGATATTGGTTTATGTATTGTGGATGTCCTTGATACTACATGGATTCACTTCTTTGAGATGTTGTGAGTGGATTGGTTATAGTTTTGACATTATCTTTTGCAGTGGGAGCTTCTTGGTATATATGTGGTAGGTATTGCTCTTGAGGCTTGTGATTGCAGGTTATAGATTGGATATGTCGGTGATATAAGATTCACTTGTTATACCTTTGAGGTATGGATAGTTGGATGGGTTTGGCACTTTGTTGTGGGTGCTATTTCAGCTATGGATATTTTGACAACTACAGATACATGTGATTACCTTTGGATTAGGTTTTTGTGCTTGGAATTTCAGTTGGTACAGGATTTTATGATCTTCTAATGCGACAAGTTGGGTGTTTTTCTCTTTGGATGGCTTCTATCTATGTCTAGTGGCAGTGGCATAATAGGAGGTGAGATCATTCATGTTTGAGATGCTGGATACTTTGATTTTGTTGCAGGTACCAGGATGGAGCACTTGGTGTATTTTGATCCATGATGGTGGATGTGTTGGGAGGGATTGTTCCCTTGTTCATTTATGTGGCTACGGATTGACCCTATGCAATGTATACAACAAGTGGGAGATTGTTGAGATAATGGGTGTTGCACACATTGCATAATATTGTTATTTTATTATTTTATTTTTATTATGTAATGTTGTGCCTAGATGGACGTGCAACATGTAAAGATTCCCATGGAATATTCTTGATGAGTTGTATTGTAACATTGTGAAAATATTTCATGTAATTATTTAATATTGGGGAAAAAAATTAAATGCCCAATATTAAATGTGGGGTCAGTGGGTTAGGTAGCACATGGTTTTAGCACATGGTTTATGTAATACCATTTAGTGGTTTTGTGGGACTTGCTACTATATAAGCAGCCATAAGGGTTGTTGTTGTAGAGAGAGAGAGAGTGACAAGGAGAAGACAAAAGGCAAGAGTCGAGCAGGACAAGGCTTGACAGGTTAGCCAAGGGAGCATTTGTGAAGGTTGAAAGCATGGCATGGAATGTGTGGATTCATGCTTGTTCACATAGTTTTCTCGGTTGTGGCTATGGCCATGAAGGCTTCCATGGTTGTATGGCAATGGTATTTTTTTGCTGAATAATACATGGTGATAGATGCTTTTGGAGGCTGGGTTTTTCCCTCAATGAGGGTTTCCCAGGGTATATCTTGTGTCACAATTTTGTGGGTATGTTTTCTATTCTCTTGCATGTGGATTTTAATTCCGTGTTTATTTTAGATCTATTATGGGTTATGTGGAAACGGTTATATTCTTTATTGTCAAGTTTCCTTACACATACCCTAAAATGTTATTTCTAAAACTTAACCATGTAACCCTAATCCTAAACCATAATCTCCTACCTAACTCTTATCATAATTTAGATATATATTCAATTCCAAAACCTTTTTTTAAATTGCTTCTAATCCATAGCCTAATCTTGACCCTAAACTAAATATATTTTGAATCTTAATCTATACCCTAACCCTAGTCCTTTGTGTAACAATAATTTTAAATGTATTGTACAATCGTAAGTTAATGTAAGCCATAACCCTAATAAGAATCCATTCTATAAATTTAATCTTTATCCTCCTCTTTTTGATATATTCAAGTAGTTAAAGATGTATTAAATGTAAATATATGGTTTTAAAGATGTAACTATATTGATCTATTTAGATTTATTTTAACTAAATAGTAATTATAAATTAATTTTATGTTATACATATTAAACACTAACCAATGTTAAGGGGTTACAATTTACTTAAACCGTATACTTAAGCCTACACTTTATAGTTATGTATGTTTATGATTCAATTTTTCTTTAACCCTAATATATATTATTTATTGTTGAAGTTGATGAAAGATTAACCTCACAGCTCCCAAGAAACACCTACATGCAAACACCTATCACAGAAGGGTGATCCCACAATAATGGGTTCCACTTTTTGACCAATTTTGACACTGAAATCAATATTTTTGCAACAAACGTCACATTCAAGTGACTATATCTCCAAAACTATAAATAATTTCAAGATGACATAAACTAGTGATTTTGAGTACTTTGTTCCTACTTTGTAACCATATTTTTTAATCTAAAAAAAAATTTATTTATGTCAATTTTTTTATCTCCTCCAAAAAGTGGTACATAATAAAATTCAATATTTTAAAAAGTGACAGTCCGTTTGACACACATAACTTTTTTTCTAAAATGATAATGAAGTAATTCTTTCGACGTTAGATTTGTAACATCAATATCCAGAGGATACATTTGGTTTGATTTATTTTGGTTGAATATTGTATGGTTTATGAAGTTTTGAAGTGACATGAACCGTAATTCAGACATACGTTCCGTTTGACTCAGATAATTTGAAGTCAATTTATCATAAACCTTTTTTTTCTTTTTTTTTGAATAGAAAGGTATCTCAATAAGCCAGTTCCTCCATATTTTTCAAAAAAAATTTGACCTAATTTACTAATTTTTTCGAGGTGTCAAAGTCGGTTGATATTCAATCGGTAATGAACCTATAATGAGTTAAACTCATATTTGAAAGTCTTAATGATTAAATTATGTATTAAAATTATAGTCGTTGGAAAGATTGCTTCGAGCAACACATTTTGACATGTTTTATTTTACAGTAGGAGATCATTCTTCTGCAATTATGGAAGTCAAAAGAGCAAAAAAAAAAAAAAAAAGTTAAATTTTTTGTGATTTTGCATGTTCGTGTGAACATGGCATTCGCGCAAACATGTTTACCATGTTCACACAAATGTATGTTTGCACGAACATATTTATCACATATGTTCACGCGAACATACGAAATCTGTTCGCGCGAACATGATTTTTAAAAAAGTTCGCACGAACATAATAAGTATGTTCGCACGAACATATGGTAAACTCAATTTGCCATTTTGCAATTTTTTTCATTCTTGTTCATCCCACTAAAGTGGAACCCATTATTGTGGGTTCACCCAAAAAGAGAAAAGCAAAAGCTATGGAGGCTGGAATTCTCCAGATCCATAGATGAGACATTCTTGATGAGTAAAAGGATAGATTGCTATTATCAAAAGTGAATTAATCTCAATTCTCAATGAATATTTACAATGAGAGATCATCCTTATAAAGGAGATTGAAACCCTAAAAAGATCTGACCTAGGTTGCATCATAATAATTAATAAAAGAATTAATTATTAGATGCCTAAATTTTAGCTTAAGTAGGCCAGAATTAATTAAGAAATATCTAATTGCTCTAACACTCCCCCTTAAGATAAACTTAGAGAGTAGATAAAAATTTAGAAACTACTACTAAAAGTAGAAATTAGTGCCGACAAAAAAAGCATAATGAGGTACCCAAGTACAACCAAGTCTCTAAAAAGAGGGGGAATAGAGAAAACCACATGGGAAAAACCCTACTCCAAAAATAGATGGAAAACATGTTGAAAGAAACTAGTGAAGGACTAAAGAAACCTCCAAACTAGGGAATGTCCTAGAAGATAGGAACAAAAGATGATCATGAAGAACACCACTAAAGCGTGCAGAAGCTACAAAGATCTATCAAAAATAATTGTTGATCTAAAAAACCTCCATTGAAATAGAACCTAACTAGGTAGATAAGATTGTAATCTGCATTGAATCAGGACGCACAGAAAAGGAAACAATTGAACTCGGAGATACAAATGGCATGAAACACCAAAGCCTGAAGAGTTGATCAATCAAACCAAGGAAGCATGAGAAATAATAGAAGAAACCCCCCCCCCCTAGTGTAGAGAAGGGTGAGGTGAAAGACAACTAGAAAAGTGGGCCAAAAGAACTACATGTCAAGGAGCCATGATCAAGATGCACAAAATAGTACATATGTATGTACTAAGGTAATTAATCTCAGACATGACACAAGGCTAATGTCATAGAAGGGATACTCATTGGAAAAAGGAAGATGGAAAACAAAGGAAAAACATCAACCCCCCATGACACTTTATAATGTAGTGTGAGTACAACAAAATACAAAGATGTGCAAGATCCCAAAATGCAATAGAGTGGCACTTTATCTCAGTGCGTTTGCAAAAATACTACAAAGGGATGCCAACAAAGATCAAAAGAGACATAAGGCTGATACAAGAGACAGTATAACCCATGAAAAATCATTTGAAACAATAAAATCGATCCCCAGACCTGAAAAAACTTAAAATATCTATTAGAATGTAGAAAAGAAAAAAAAATTGAATGGGATGTGCTTGGAGTAGTATCTGGAAACTAGAATGTCTCAAAATATGTCTCTCGAAGTGAAAAATAGAACTACTGACTTTGACTACATAAATCAACAAAGCATCAAAAATCCAAATAAAGTGCACCATTACAATGGGCTCAGAATCAATTTTTTGGCACTTCTTTCAGATCGAAAAATGGAGTCCAAATGACCAAGTTATGGCCAAAAATGGTACAAACCATTGCACCAAAAGCCCGAGGTGCTAGTGAAGGCCGCCCACTAAGATCATAACATCCCACCATGCTTCACAGTCCAAACTCTGGGTTGGATGTGCACTCATACAGTGGGCCCTGCCTTGGTCGTATGAGCCCTGGACAAACACTGCAATGTCGGCATTGCACTCGCTCTGAGACTCAAACTTAGGTGGAGGCTCTAATACCACATGGTATGAATCATTGCACCAAAACCTCGAGGTGCTAGTGAAGGCTACCCACCAGGATCATAACAAAAGAACCACATTTAGGTCAAAAAGCATTGGAAAAGAAAAACAAAAAATACCACCTCGTGACCTATGCCAAAATGCCTCAAAAAGTGTGTCACTTTGGAAAAAAATATTTCCTCCAACATTGCAACCACATGATAAATGGGAATAGCAGATGCCCAAGACATAATCTAGCTAGATTGGTCTAGTTGCTTATTAGTTGGGTTAATTACAAATTCTTGTAGAACTATCATCCAATTAGGTACAATGAAATGGACAATCAATTTTTTTTGAGCTAGTAGGATCAAATACAATTTCTCAAGTTGATAAAATAGCATATGTAGATGCATCCCTTGCATGTTAGGCATGAAGCACATTCCCCAACTTATTATGAATCATTAGAAATAAAGGTTCCATACGCTAGCCCATCAATGGAAGCCAAGGATGTAACGATGCATGCATTGGCACAGTCTTTTGTTTCCTTTCCTTTAGCTTTCCTTGAATCATGCCAATGTACTTTAACACTTTGTCCTAGATGCAACTCTTTTTTGCATATCCAAATCCTTGATTTGATCCCCTAGCTAAACCTAAGACTCCTTCATAGATATTAGGGAAACAAGAATCTCATAATACATTCCATATCAAAATAGATGCTAGGGAAATGTTGGGATGCTTGACTAGTCTAATCATAGTTATTGCATTTCTTTTTTAGTCCATCAGATGGAGCACTAAGTTTAAATGACCGCAAAAAGTTGTTCATCTTCGTGAAGTTGGGGCTAACTGTAACAATCTTGTGGATAAGACCTTTAATATAGATTATGCCATATTTACCTAAAACCTATTCACAAGCAACAAGGTAGAAATAATAAGCACTGGTAAAGCATACTGACTAACACAAAAGGCATCATGAACACAAGTACCTTTTCAATGACAGAGTTGCTAGTCAAAGGAATCCATTGCTTATCAACCTTTCCATAACCTCTCTTGTAAATCAGCTCTCTTATGCTTTTTAAATTTGGATATCTAGAAATAATTAAGCAATAGAATTAAATAATAGTAGACACAAGAATATATGAAATAAATAGAAAAATTGATCTACATAATGCTTGTAACTGACCAAGAACATACCCAAAGGTGGCTCAACTCAATGCAACATGTTCATTGTTGCTTTGTTCAATTTTAGAAACATGCCATTGAAGATCTGAAATGAAATGCCATGGCAAGTCAATATCATTAGAATACTCTATATACATCCAAAAGAGATCATTAACCACTATTTTAGAAATAAAAAGTGCAAAAGAGACAGGTCAAGCTGAAAAGGGACCAACCTGCCTCAAATGCAAAAGTTGCAAAATTGTTCTTGTCTTTGGATGCATATTATTGATACTAAATAAGAAAAATAAGAAACTAAATAAATGAAAAAAAACTACTTAAAAACTTATATTAGAATTTGGGGAAGACTAATAATTTTTTCTTCCTCTTTATTTAAAATTTAAGAGATACAAATATATTATAATAAAATATGGAAAAAGAACATTTTCTCTTTTTTATGAAAAATAGACTAGAGAGCTAATAGTTTACCAAATCTATCACTATATAAAGACCAAGAAAGTACAAGGTATATAAATATGACAAACTAGCTACTTACCCATGGATACAAATAATGAACAATAGCTTAGCTATGGCTCAACATAAAAGCCTCCTTTCATTTTTACCTCTCTCTTCAATCTAATAGCCTCACATTCCTTATTTTTGTCACACAGTACTTAAGAAACTTACTATGGTACATTCCTCAACCCTAGATGGCATGATGACACATCAATCAAAAACCCGGCAATTTATTAAAGGATCCACATACTCATTGGTGACTCATAAATTAATATAAGACTTGCCAGAAAGAAACTAAGGTACACACTTAACACTAGATGGAATGGTGACACATCACTCACAAGTCAAGTAATTTATTACCTACTTTTTATATTCCTTTGAATATACCTCATCCTTCTTAAATATTAGTTTACAGTTTGTAGCATTTTTTTTCTTTTGCAACTTCCAACTGTCGCTTCCTTTTGTTCTCTTATTCTTCATTTCTTTTCCTCTTCTTGAGAACTAACTCAAACACAAGATTTTCCTCCTCTAAACTCATATCTAAAATGATAGAAAAAATTAAATTATTTGGAAAAATTAAACATTAAACAAGAAAATGCAAAATTAGGCACTACAAGCAACATTTTTTTAAAAAAAAAGTTCGGGTAGCCATCGCAATTTCGATGGCTAGCAATCACTTGCATTGCACATCTATCACAACACCATCTCAATTATGACAACTAGTTCCAATAGATCAACATTTCTTCCACAACACAGTTGTCACATGGATGTCACAATTGTGATGGCAGACTAGAAGCTTAAGACATCAAAATTATGATAGCATATTGTCGCAATTGTAACATCATGAACATGAACTCTTGTCCCTTCCTTCTTCTAAGTTTTAATATTTTTATTCATCAAAATTACAAAGGAATCCCTTACCATTGCAATTTGTGATAGCCAAAGTCTGACGCTCGTCCGACAAGAGCCAATTTTTTGTTATGCCACTTGGCTGATGGATGGCCATCACAATTATAACAACTTGCCATCACAATTTGGGTCCAAATGTAGTAGTATTTAGGGGACAAGTATTCTCTAAGAACATAAAATCTCTTTATTACCTTTTCCTTTTCAAATTCAATGCCTCTGATAGTATTGTGAACTAACTCCATTTCAGCTTTAATGACTTCAATACTTGTGTTAGGTTGTCCTAATCTAATTGTGAGTGTTTGAAGCTCACTCATTCTACCTTTGATTTGGATATCACAATCTGACAAGTAATTGAATTACAATACACATTATCCACACAATTTCTTCCCTTTATCTAAGCTCTTCCTCAACTCCTTTTTCTCCTCTTTTATTCTTTTCTCTTCCTCTTCTCTTTTCTCATCTTCAACTTTCTTCCTTTTTTCCTTTTCTCTTATCTTCCTTATTTCTCTTGTCTTCCTCAATCTTCTTCTTTTCTGCACTTTCATCCTCTTCATCTTAGCTAGAATAAGTGTTAAAGAAAAAGGTTAATTTAATTTAATTCATTAAATTACCTTTTCTCCATTCTTAAGATTACACTTTATGCACCTTTTATATTCTCATTTAATAATTAATTAGTTATTATTAAATATCATTTACCTTTTAGGTTACCTTTTTTAGGTTTCGATCTCCTTCTATAATGATAGATCGTTTGTAATTATCATTTATATTTTTCATTTCTAATGATACAATCTACATATTTTTAGAGAAAACCCTTGCCTCTTCTTGTCTTTTTCTTCTCTATGACAGGGTTTTTACATGTTGGCATTCTTTGGGCTTTATGGATTTGTATTACGTATTACTTAAACCCTTTATGGTATCAGAGCCAAATCTGCTATAGCTTGTTCAATATTTGGAGAAAAGGGAGAAAGAGGGTTTGATAGAACATATCTAACATTTTTTCAGGCATTTTTCTTTGATTTTTAGAGGTGTCATGGTGGCAATTCAGAAAAAATAATTATAGAGTTGATTTGCAAAAAAAGATATCTCACTCATACAAACTCCTTTTTCTAAGAATTTTTTAAAAAATTTTGGGGTAGAATTTTGTGATCTGCAAATTGGTGCAGGTTATTTGTGGTCTCTATTTCTAAATTTTTTTGAAAATCACAAATCCTTATTTTTGCAACTTCAAAGGCTTCATTCAAGCTCATATGGACACAAATTCAGGTGCTATTTTTTTAAAAGTGCATGATTTATTGTCTACTTTCTAGATCTGTATCAGTTTGGAGTAAAATTGAGTGGACATAATACTTTCAGAATTTGGTCATCATTTGGCCCACAAAAAATAGGTATTTGTGATTCATATCTAAAGCTTTTTTGCTCTTCTATTATTTACATTTTTCTTCCAGCAGCTGGGGTTCAATTTTTTACATTGTGGGACGATGTTTTGTCATATTGTTTCTATTATTTATTTATGTAAACTAGAACTACATTAAAAAATAATTCAACACCTTCTAAAACAATGGCTGAGACCTCTTCTTGTCTAGAGCTTCTAACCCCTCATAATTATTACACATGGAAGACCTTGATGACATGGCTTCTCCAGTCAAAAGGATTATGTTCTTGTTTAGATGCAGTGCATATAATTTTACAGAGGTCTTTTAAGGTCATGCAACATTGGATTAATTGCCTTACAGGTCTCCAACAGTCTACAATTTCATCTTGATGGGTGCAATATCCCTCTAGCTATGTGGACCAAGCTCGAAGGCTTGTTTGGTACAATGAATGAGTTCATGGCACTTCATATTGAGGTAGAGCTTACTTCTCTTGTACCAGATTCTTTTCCTTTAGTTGAGGACTTCTTGATGAAGTTTAATCAACAAAGATCTTTGTTGCAGGGTTGTGGAAAGACAAATACTTACATTGAGTGTATATACTTGATTCTTTCTAAGCTTCATGGAAACTTTCTAATTTTTTCTTCTACCTTCTATTTCACCAAAGATACTTTGGGTAATATATTTTCCATGCCATCCTTTGAGGTTTTCTTTGATTGTTTGACTCAAGAGAAAGCTAATTCTCTTAATTCGATTCTCTCATAGGCTTATAGACTCATGCATGGGTAGCTCAACCATCTTTAGGGATGAAGGAGAAGACTCAAAAATCTCATTCTACAGAGTCTTAGATTGATGAACTAGCACTCACAGTTTATCAAGGCCACCTCCTCCTAAGGAGAGTAAATCAAAGATAAAAAGACCAAAGTGTGCTTATTGTAATAAGCCCAATCATGATGAGTCACATTTCTATGAGAAGAAGTTAGATAGCTATGCCAAACATGTTTCAGATTTGATAGATCTCCTTCAAAAGAACAACATTGATATTCCTTGAACTTCTCATAGACCTTCTTCATCATCATCATTTCAGTCAAATGGTAAAGATACAAGAAAGGGTCATGCACTATGTGAAACCACTATTCCTCATTCTTTTAAATGGTTATTTGATTCAGGTGCTTTACTATTATGATCCTGATGGGCAACCTTCACTAGCACCTCGAGTTTTTGCTGCAATGGTTCATACCATGTGGTATTAGAGCCTCCACCTAGGTTCGAGTCTCAAAGCAGGTGGCAACACCAACATTGCAATGTTTGTCTGGGGCTCATATGACCAAGGGAGAGCCGACCATATGGGTGCACATCCAGCCTAGAGTTTGGACTATGGAGCATGGTGGGATGTTATGATCTTGGTGGGGGACCTTCACCAGTACCTCAAGGTTTTGGTGCAACGGTTCATACCATTCACACCATATAACATCTCCTCAGGATTTGTTCTCTTCTTTTGAGGCTTCTCCTACTCCACACATTTTTATAAGGATAAACATTGTTATAAATGTATGTGGTAAAGGTTCTATTGATATTGATGATGGTACATTTCATTATGTACTTTTTGTTTCATATTTTTCCTTTAACCTTCTCTCTATTTATCAGATTACACACAATGGGATAGGGAAGACAGTTGAGTTTACATAGGATTTAGTACACATTAGAGATAGTGAGATAGGCAATATTATTGCTATAGGGACTATTGATCATGCTTCCCTCCTATATTCCTTCTCACATTTTGGTCCACCATCTCCACTATCAAAGACTCACTCTCTCTTTTCAAGAGAGTCTATTGAGGTGAAGTCAGGTCGCTTGAATTTATGTTTTTTTCTTAAGACCAATCTTGTGACTTCTACACCTCTACCTCATGTTTAGATTTCATCCCTTGCACATGATTACTCTTCAACATTGTCTACTATTGAAGCTCCAGTGATCAAGCCACCTAGTGTAGTTGTTGAAGATATATCAAAGGACACACATCTCCTCTTAGATGATAGATTCAACACACCTATTATTCCACCTCCATTGGAGATTCTATTTCAAGATTATCATGCTTTCTCCTTTGAGCATCAACTAGGACTTCCAATTTCACCTTACATACGTGGGTTTTATTATCCTTTTCCACTTCCTTTGTTTCCTTCAAATTGGAGCCACATTATTATGTTCATCAACATAGGAGTTCTGCCATTCTGGAGGGGCTATGGAGTCTCAAGCTTTTATCATGGAGGCTTTCATTGTACTTATGTTCTTGAGAGATTCTCTTGAGATGTTTCATTTGTGCATTCTTTTCTATCTCTTTTTGGAGTAGAGTTTTTCCCATTGGGTTTTTTCTATTTCTTCATTTCATAGAGATTTGATTGTGATTGGGTAACTCATTGGCCTTGTTTCTAGGACCCAAGTTTTCTTTCTGCATTGCATTGTATTTTCCTTTCTCTTTCTACATTTTTTGTAGCTTCATTATTTCTCATCTTAATGGGGGTGTTATAGAAAAAGGTTAATTTAATTTAATTTATTAAATTACCTTTTCTCCCTTCTTAAGATTTCACTTTCTGCGCCTTTTACATTCTTATTTAATAATTAATTAGTAATTATTAAATAGCATTTACCTTTTAGGTTACCCATTTCGAGTTTCAATCTCCTTCTATAAGGATAGATTGTTTGTAATTATTATTTATCTTTTTCATTTCTAAGAATACAATTTGTATATTTCCCAATCAAACCCTTGCCTCTTCTTGTCTTTTTCTTCTCTGTGACATGTTTTTACATTCAGGTATTCTTTGGGCTTTGTGGATTTGTATTACGTGTTACTCAAATCTTTCAATAAACAATAATATTGTTATCAATGTTGGTCCCATGTTCTTCAAAATGATTCTCTTTAAGACCTACAATTATGTGGGTATTATCCACTTGCATGGATTGTCTACTAATAACTATATGTGGAGGTGAGTTAATTTTATGAGATTCCTCAAGGTGTACTAGATTCAATATATACAAGACTTATAATTTTTAGCTGCACACTTTCTTTAGTGGCTTTTGGCATAGAATTCATATATTTATGACTATGGCTCCCTCAGTTTCCTTATTTACTTTGCGATAATTTTCACCCATAAGAAGAATTTTTCTTCTTTTATTCCTCAACAAAGGATCAATGCCTTTCAAACTCCTTTCTATATCCTCATTATTGCTAACATCACACAATCTCTTAATCATATTTGTTCTTAACTTTATTTCTTCCTCTATAATGCTTATTTTCCTATTAAGTAGTCTACTATGTTGGATACAATTGATTAATTGTGTATTGTCTTTGATGTTATATAAATTTCATATCATTATTAGTCAATATATGCTAAGCTCACTCAGGCAATGAAGATAGTTTTTTGTGTCTATTGAGCGTTCATGTGGTTGCCTAGTTCAGAAGACAGTGTCTACCAGGTTCACTTGAGCATCAAAGGAAAGTATGTAGAAGATGAGTGTTAATCAAGTTCACTCAGTTAATCAAGGAAAGTTGGATGAAACCAGTGCTAACCAAACTCACTTGGTTGTTAAAGGATCTTCATGAGTTTGTAATGTTAATTGAGCTTCTATTGGTTAACAAAAGTAATCACTTCTAAGTTAATTTTTACTGAGTTGGGTTAGCTAATGAAGCAATTTCTTATTTTGGCATATTAAGATTAATTGATTTATCTATTGGTCCCAGTCGACTAAGGTGATGAATATTGATTATTCTAATTTGTATTTGAGTTGACTTGATAATATGAAAGATATAAGTATAAAGTCAAGTCGAGAATTTTAAAGAGAGTGCAAGTGAAGATGTCATTGAAGATTTAATGATGAAGAGAGGAAGAAAATTTGAAGGATAAGCAGAATATCCTCGTGGAATAGAAAAGCTATATTTGATTAGGAAGGATCAAGTACAAGCCAAGATAGAGATTTGTAATCAAAAATTCAATTGCATTCAAATCAGGTCATCTCATTGTTACTCTCTAACCATTGTAGCAGTGATCTAAACCTCTTAACAGAGTTGGCTTAACAACTATTTGCAAATCCTCTAATAAGGTGGCAATTCTACTAAATTGTCTAAAGACCTCTAACAAGGACAATCCTAATAGGGTGATTAAATACTTTAACAGGGTCACGCTTAATAGTGTGTTTTTTAACCTTTAATAGGGTTGGCTCCTAACAAGGCTAACTTCAAAAGAGTGAAAACAATAATTAGCTGCAATTAGTGGTTTTTCCCAAATTGGATTTCCATGTTAAATCTTGGTATCAAATGTGTACATGTTATTTTTCTTTTTATGTGTTTTAGTTAAAGTAATGGTAATCACAGACAACATCTAAAGTTTTCATGTTAAGCACTCACTGAGTTACAGTATTTTATGTGTGTTAATTGAGCATCAATAGTATTCAGTTTTCAAATTATAATTTTGTACTAACATCTAAGGGATCTGGGATTTATTTTAGTAGTAACTGATTCACCCCTCTCCTCTCAGATACTCCTCTTATATTAACAACATATTGGTATCAGACCTTTTGGTGCTTGCAGAGAAGGTTTCAAGGACCTAAGCTAAAGATCGAGATGTCTTACAGAAGAGAGATCCCCAAGCTGAACAGAGACAATTTTGCAGCATGGCAAGGACTTATGAGGTTACACTTGGCTACCATCAGTGACTCATGATGAAAATATCTTGATACTGAATACAAGACTCCCACTGGAACATTATTTGTTAAAGATATTTCTGAAAAGAAAAATCATAACATCATGATGATTGATATTGCATCTGCTCTTAGTTATGCTGAATTTGATAAAGTTAAAGATTGCAAAACAACTCATGAGAGGTGGACCAAACTGAAAGATATATATGGAGGAGATGAAAATGTAAGAAGGGCTAAGCCTAAAATTCTTAGAGGTCATTTTAATCAGATGAAAATGAGAGAAGATGAGAACATTGCAAAATATGTGAAAAGGATCAAAGCAAGTGTAAGTGAAATCAAAGCATTTGGAGGAGACATTGAAGAGAAAATAGTTGTAAGCAAGGTGCTTACAACTCATCTTCCTATTTATGCAATTAGAGTATCTACTATTCAAGAAATGAGATGTGATCCAAATAATAAAATATCTTTGGATGCTCTAGTTAGAAGATTGACAGCTTTTGAGTTAGATAACTTTGATAACTATGTTCCTAGTTCAAAAGTTATCGAGACTGCATTTGAAGCTAAATTCTCACTCAAGAAAAAGGGTAAGAAATAAAAGTCCAATCAATCAAGAAGTGAAGAAGAAGAATTAGAAGAAGGTTTAGACGATGATCTTAAAGTTGTTGAAGCCCTACTTGCAAGGAAATATTCCAAAGGTAGAGGAAAATACAAAGGTAAAGCTCCTCTGATCTGCTTTTTGTGTGAAGAAATTGGTCACATTGATGCAAGGTGTCCAAAAAAGGAAATCAAAGATGAAAACGAAAGCAATAAGAACAGAGGCAAGAAGGATTCCAAGAACTACAAGAACTACAAGGACAAAGGTAAGAAATCTTGTTTTATAGCTAAAGATTTTGATAACAATGAAGATGAAATGATATATATTGTTGTAAGATGAATCTGATGATGAAAGAGATAAGATGGCACTTATCTCTCATGTTATCAAAAATGATATATGGATTATTGACAATGGATGTTCACATCATATGACTGGAGACAAAACAAAAATTGAGCACATGGAATATTATGATGGAGGTAGTGTGAGATTTGGAAACAATAAACCTTGTAACATAAAAGGAAAAGGATGCATTTCATTAACTAAAGAACTTGTATGTGAAAATGCTTATTGGGTTGAAGGACTAAAGCATAATTTACTGAGTGTGGCATAGTTGAATAACATTGGATTCAAGGTAGAATTCATGAATGGATAGGCCAAACTACTGGATGAAAAAGGAAATCTAGTTAGATCTGGCAAGTAAACAAAAGGTAATCTATTTTATCTTGATCTTAGTGATATTTCATGTTTTATTGCTTAAGTAGAAGAAATTTGGTTATGGCACAAAAGGCTATGACATGTAAACTTTGATAATCTAATTAAGATAAGAAAACACAAAAGAGTAAGAGGCATTCCTAGTTTGAAGAAACCTGATATGTGTTTATGCAAGAATTACCAAACTGGTAAGATGGGAAAGATTAGTTTCAAAAGAAAAAACTATCAATTAGAAGAAGTGTTAGAAATTTTTCATATAGAAATATGTGGACTTATTGGAATAGAGAGTTATAGTGGAGAAAAGTTTTTCATTCTTTTTTTTGATGACTATTCTAGAATGATGACTATAATGTATCTAAAAGAAAGATCAGAAGTCTTTCAAAAGTTCAAGTGGTATCTAGCAATTTGTAGAAAAAGAAACTAGAAAGAGGTTGAAATGTTTAAGATCAAACAAAGGTGGTGAATTCATATCCAATGAATTCAATCATTTTTACATTGAATGAGGAATTAAAAGACAAGTATCAGCCCTTGGTACACCACAATAGAATGGTATAGCTGAAAGAAGAAATAGATCTATCATGGATTGTGCAAAAGGATTGATGATTGAAAAGACTGTTGCTTTCAAATACTGGAAGGAAGCTATCAACACTATAGTTCATACCCTGAATAAAGTACAGTTGAAGAAAGATTCAAACAAAAATCCTTACCAACTATGGTATGGCTACAAACCTAATGTAAGTTACTTGACAGTATTTGGCAGCAAATGTTATATCTTGAAAGAATCTAGAGAAGGCAAATTTGATGTAAAAGGTGATTAAGGCATATTTGTAGGATACTCTTGCAAAAGAAAAGCATACAAGTATTTGAATTTGTCTACTCATAAAATAATAAAAAGTGCACATGTTATAATTGATGAGTTTTTTGAAAAGAGTGAAGAAGAAAGTAGCAAAGAGCTAAAGGATTATAGAAGATTATTTTACTATAAGACAAATACCCTGCCAAATAAATCTATCTGAAAGAAAGGAGGCTTTACCTCCCGAGTCTAAAGAAACTCCAATAGTTACTGAGTTGCATACAATGCAACCCGAGTCATAATCTAAAGGACCCGAGTCATAGTCAGAAGTTACTGAGCTAGTTCAAACTAAGTCTGATGGACTCAAGTCATAGACAATGGGACCTGAGCCTAACATTGAAGTTCATGATGAAAATAGTGAAGCTCATTCCAAATCCAAAGAGCCTATGTTAGCAAGATATGTTAGAAGGCATCATGCACTTAATCAGATCATTGGAGACAAATCTGACAAAACAATGATAAGAAGCAAATTAAAAGGTACATGTTTACTTGCTAAATTTGAACCTAGAAATGTTAAAGATGCTCTGAAAAATGAAAGTTGTATTGAACAAATGAATGAAGAGATAAAACAAATAGAAAAGAACAAAACTTGGACTCTTGTTCCTATACCCAAAGATAAAAATGTAATTGGCACAAAGTGGGTAGTCAAAAATAAGTTGAATGAAGATGAAAAAGTTTCAAGAAATAAGGAAAGATTGGTATGTAAAAGTTATTCTCAAGAAGAAGGTATTGATTATGGTGAGACTTTTACTCCTGTAGAAAGGTTAGAAGGTGTTAGAACTCTACTAGCACATGTAGCACATAGAAGATTTGAAGTATACCAAATGGATGTTAAATATGCTTTCTTGAATGGAATTCTTGATGAGGAAGTCTAATTGAGCAACCAGAAGGTTTTATAGATCCTAATAAAAGAGGCGTGGTCTAAAAGTTACACAAAGTATTATATGGTCTCAAGCAAGCTCCTAGAGCTTGGTATGAAAGACTTCATAATTACTTGGTACAAATCGGTTTTCAAAGAACAAATGATAATAGTAGTCTATATATCAAGGAAGGACCAGACAAGTCGATTGTGTTGGTAGAAATTTTTTTTGATGATACTCTATTTATAGGAAATGATGACTTGTGCAAAGCATTTTTAGAAGAAAGTAGTAAAGAATTGTAGATGTCCATGTTTGGTGAGATAAAATTCTTTGTTGGGTTGCAGATACAACATAACAAAAATGGTATCTACATCACTCAATCTAAGTATATCAAGGAGATACTAAAGAAGTTTGGAATGGAAGATTCAAGACTAGTTGGAACCCCTATGTCTACTAGACATAAGCTTTCCAAGAATGATGACTCCAAAGATGTAGAACTTACCACATACAAATCAATCATTAGAAAATTGTAGTACATACAAGGCCTAATATTGCTCTATCAATTGGAATGGTGGCAAGATTCTTAGCAAATCCTAAAGAAAATCACATGATGGCAATCAAGAGAATCATGAGATATCTGAAAGGTACTAAAGACAATGGCGTATGGTACAAACTTGGATGCAATTTGGACTTCAAAGTATTTACTTATGCTAATTGGGCAGGAAGTATTGATGATAGAAAAAGCACTAGTGGTGGAGTATTCTTTTTTGGTAAAAGACTAGTGTCTTGGACAAGCAAGAAACAAAATTGCATCTCTCAATCCACAACAAAAGAAGAATATGTGGTAGCAACAGTTAATTGCTCTGACATTGTTTGGTTCAAACAATTTTTGGAAGGAATGAAGATAGAGATCAAGGATCTAATAGCCATATACTGTGATAACACTAGTGAAATAAATATATCAAAGAATCCAGCGATGCATACCCAAACAAAGCACATTATTATAAAATATCACTTCTTAAGAGAGTTGGTGTAGGTTAAAGAAGTCATATTGGAATATGTTAGTACAAAAGAACAGATTGCAGACATATTCACCAAGTCATTACCTAAGGATGCATTTCTATATTGAAGAGGTAAGCTAAGGGGTCATTCCCCTATTTGAAGATCACTAAATAAAGCTTAGTGATGCATCAACAAGAGCTAAATTGAAGATTAATTAGCTGGTGCAGAATTGACAAGGGCATATTGCAAATGAATCAATACCTAAGGTATATTCATATTAATAGAGTTGTTGTCTTTGGAATGTGTTGTCAAAGAGGGAGAAGTTTACTATCATATCTCTAAGAAATTTTTGTCATTCCAAAGAAGGAGAAAGTTTTGTGAATGAACTTGGCAGAAGTTTTTGTAGACAAAAGGAAGAATCTAGTAAAAGGAAGAACTCATACTAACATAGGGAGTTCTCAAGAATAAATCCAAAATTTCATTATGTTATGACATGTTGTGCTGCCATCAATGCCAAAGAGGGAGATTGTTGGATACAATTGATTAATTGTGTATAGTCTTTGATGTTACACAAATGTCATATCATTATCAGTTAGTATATGTTGAGCTCACTTGGGCAGTGAAGATGTTTTTGTGTGTCTACTGAGCATTCTTGTGGTTGCCTAGTTTAGAAGGTAGTGTCTACCGAGTTCACTCGGGCGTTGAAGGAAAGTATGCAAAAGATGAGTGTTAACCAAGTTCACTTGATTAATAAAGGGAATTTGAATGGAACCAGTGCTAATTGAGCTCACTTGGTTGCCAAAGGATCTTTGTGAGTTTGTAGTGTTAATTAGCTTCTGTTGGTTAACACATGTAATCACTTCTGAGTTAGTTTCTATCGAGTTGGGTCAGCTAACGAAGGAATCTCTTATTTTGGCATATTAAGCTTAATTGATTTATTTGTTGGTTCCAGCCGACTGAGGTGATGAATATTAATTATTCTAAGTTGTATTTGAGTTGACTTGACAATATGAAAGATAAGTATAAGGTCAAGTTGAGAATTTGAAAGAGAGTGCAAGTGAAGATGTTATTGAAGATTTAATGATGAAGAGAGGAAGTGAATTTGAAGGATGAGAAAAATATCCTTGTGGAGTAGAAAAGCTATATTCAATCAAGAAGGATCAAGTACAAGCCAAAAAAAATATTTGTAATATATAAATTAATTGCATTCAAATCAGATCATCTCATTGTTACTCTCTAACCATTATAGCAGTGATCTAAACCTGTTAACAGAGTTGGCTTAACAACTATTTGCAAATCCTCTAACAAGGTGGCAGCTCTATTGAATTGTCTAAAGATCACTAACAAGGCCGCTCGTAATAGGGTGATTAAATCCTTTAGCAGGGTCACACTTAATAGTGTATTTTGTAACCTTTAATAGGGTTGGCTCCTAACAAGGCTAACTTCAAAAGAGTGAAAACAATAACTAGTTGCAATTGGTGGTTTTTCCCAAATTGGGTTTTCGCGTTAAATCTCGGTGTCAATTTTATTCATGCTATTTTTCTTTTATGTGTTTTAGTTAAAGTAATGGTAATCATAGAAAAACTCTAAAGTTTGCATGTTAAGCACTTACCGAGTTACAACATTTTATGTGTGTTAACTAAGCATCAATAGTATTCAATTTTTAGATTGTAATTTTGTATTAACATCTAACGGATCTAGGATTTATTTTAGTAGTAACTAATTCACCCCTCCCCTCTTAGTTACTCCTCTTATATTTCCAACATATTGCACAAATCTTCAGGAATTTTATCCTGAATGCTATCAAAACTTTTATTCTTTAGAATCATATTCCTTACTATAGCATTTTCTAACTACATTCTCGCCATCTTACTATACAAACTGTAATACTTATTTAAGTGAACAAAATTATCATTCTCAATAATCTACATATTTAAATTTTCAACCTTATGTTTCCATGATTTCTTACCATATGGTGTTCATCCTTCACCAACTAACTGTTCCATGGCTTTTTCTTTAATTTCTTCCTCAAATCCATGAGACTCATTGATCTACAATGTTTTCCTTCTCTTTCCTAGACCACTAATGGTTTGCTTGGTCCTCTTTTTAGGGGATGGTGTAGGTACTTTCTTTACCTTTACAAATCTCTGATATTTTATTTGCACAGATGTTGTTGTTATCACATATTCATCAAGTTTCCTCTTCTTTTGTCCAAGATGCTCCTTGACTAGTTGTACTTGTGTAACTGTCAGATAGGGAGAAAAAGGGATATGTAAAGTAGATCCTTTTGAAGGTGTTGTAATGTTAATAGGAGTAGCTACCAATACCTTTGATTTCCAACTAGCCTTCATTTCCAAAGCTATACATTTTATCTCATAAAATTCTTGTCTTGTCACACCTGATTCCTTGGGAATGGATTCTATCCTTTTCTTGACATTCTTCTTGATTTATTTTCCATGAAGTTCAGAGTGAACTTCCTTCATCTTTTCATCATATAACCCCCATCTAGCACATTCAGTATCTCTCTCTGATTGCAATGTTATCTTTACATAACCTTCAATTAGTTCTTCACTCATTCCATAGCCCACAGGTTCTATAAATTTCACTCTTGGTTCTACTACCTCCATACAGGTTGCATCATTTTCTACCATAAAACAAATTCCATCCTTGTACTTTTCTACCATAACAGGAGGGATTCTTTATCTTTATTTTATTTCCAACTAAAAACTCTTCATCATTCTGTCAATGTCTCTATCTCTAAAATCTTCAAGTCTAGCTTTGTAACACTGGGTGACAATCTTCATAGTACATTCATTACTATCCCAATTTTTCATTCTAGGAAATTGCTTGGTTGTATAGAAAAAAAAAGTTTTCAATAAAGATTCATATCTAAAAATTGCATTCTTATATTTCTTTAGCTTACTAATGTTATCCAACAATTGCACTCTGACAATCTCACACATATATAATTTTGTCTTTTAAACAACCATCACATATGTTACATGTAGAAATCTTGCTGGCATAGAATTTACCCTTGAACTATGATTGAGCTTATATCCAATAATCTTGCTTAACAATCTAACTCCAATGTTCTCAATTAGGTCAACCTTTATATTTCTTCCAATCAAACTTTTTCTTCAAGTTTGACTCAACAATCTTCTTGACATTTTTGTCATTCATTGGATTATAGCCTTCATTTCTTAGTCCAGTGACCTTATGAATTAGGTTATTATAAATTATGATAGGTATATCACATACCCAAAATATGTCTTCATGTACTTTGTTCAAGATAATCCTACTCCACTCATGATTATCTAATTATGTATAAACATATACTTGATTCGGTTCAGCTCATTCAAGTATGCATACTCAAGTTTAAGGGTTAGGTTTCTATTGTATATAACTCATAAATCCTTGTGAATGTCTTTATCACCAATACTCTCAAATTTATAGTGAATGTAGCTTCTCACATCTTCTACGTTAAGTACATTAGGTGTGATTTGAGAAAATGCTCCCAAAGGATCACCAATAAAGGAAATAAATGTGTGCTTCTTAAACTTGTACCTTGATCTCTCACTAACATTACATACTAACTAGCTTCCCATAATGCTAACTTTTTATAATAAAAATTCCAATTGAAAGCTTTGTAAAATACCTTAGTTATTGCGTATTAGGGCTTCTACAACTTCACACTTTTGGATGCTTCAATTCTATCATAATTCACTATCAAATTGCTTATAAATGCTCCAAACTCTTTACACAAAAAAATGGTGTATATGAGAAATATGTTAGCAAAGGAATACTAATCTATTAAAATAACAAAGCATTAACTAACAAAATTACTATAACATATAAGAGAGACCAAAAGAGAAACCCTCAAATGAGAATATGAGCCATGGAATGGCTCTCTCAATGAGATTATTCTCTTGATGTATGGATGAGTCTAATGGATTAGTTTGGTAGGATTATGGGATGTATGCTCAAGATTCAAACTAGCTTCAATGGAGATTTTTAGGATTTTTGGTGTGGATGTATGAGATTGGTATAAAACTTGGTCTTAAAATGGCATTATAACTTTAGCTCAAAAGTTGTGATGAAATGGCTTGGGAGGGGATTCAATTTATAGGCTAAGGGCTTGAGGGATGAAGGGCTAAGATGCAAGGAGAGAAAAAAGCTTATGGAGGGCTAGGATGCACTCAAAGGAGAGCACATGGATTGTTCTTGTTTAGCACCAACCAGGGAGTGACACATGTCAAAAGGTGATTGGATAGAGGAAAGGGGATGGATGAGTCAACAAAGGAGGCTCAAGGTATAATATCTTCATAAAGACCCTTCATTATGGCTTGTAAGAGCTTGTAAGAGTCTTTATTGCCTTTGTAAGAGCATTCATTGTTGGATGGTTGGGATATTTTGGAGGGAGTTGAGATTGTTGACTTTCCTTGGCTTAGGAAAGTCTTAAGCTTGCTTAGGGAATGTGACAACATTAGGGGGTGGATTAGGCTTGGGTTTAGGATTAAATTAGGGATGTTAGAGATATGCAAGTGGATGGCATTCATGAGGGTGGGTGAGTTAGTGGCTAAGCTTAGTTAGTATGGGTGGATGGGGTGGATTAGGCTAAAAAGGGGGTTTAGAGATAAGTTAGGGGCTATTAGATTTGAAGGTTTTATTTATCAAATAGATTTATTTGATAAATGGGGATTTTGGAATTAGATAGAAGAAAAGGATTTAATTGATAAATAATAGGTTATTTGATTTATCAATTAGGACTATAGATGATTAATTAAATTAATTAGCTAGGTGATGGAAAAGGATTAATTAAATAGGAATTTAATTAATGATGCCTTTAGAGATAATTAAATAGGATTACCAAAGCGATGTAATCAAATTTAAATGTCTACAAATGGTGTTGAAAATCTTGTTTGCAATCCTTAAATCATTCAAAAATTAACTTCACATTAAATGTGTATCTACTTTATCTTCACAGTATATTTCTAATTACTAGTAAGCTTGATTTCTTCTGTACAACTTATTGCAATCACAAAAATGTTTGCGCACTTTACCATATCGTCCTCACTATGTCTTCTACCTTCTATTGACTACACAACTTCTAATTTTCTTTCTACTATTTGTTGTGATGTAGAGCCTAATCAGACTTAAAGGTTTATTTGGCACACTTTTCTCCCTATATTATTTCTACAAGGGTTTGGGGGTAGTGCCCTCATGACAGGGTCAAGGGGTAGTGCCCCAGGTGCACTCCCTATCATAGTACAGGGTGGCATTGAGGGGCAACACCCCTGAAGCCAAAAATGACCTTATATTGTAAAAGGCATAGACTATTATTTTTCTATTATTCTAGCCCTAATTTTGTAAGTGATAAAAAGCTGGTATAAAAAGGCTTAGGGTTAGGGAATTTTCATAATGTGTGATGTAAAAATTGGTTCTTGTGGTGGTATTGAGATGTAAGGCATTATGGATTGTAATCAAATTGTAATCACTAGAAAATAATACCATTGGACTTGTTGGTGGTGGGCGTAGCCCAAGGATTGGGTGAACCATGTTAAATCTTGGTGTCCTATGTTCTTTTTTATGTGATTTACTATTTTTTGGTATTGGTTATATTTGCATGTAACTGTTATTTCTATCTGAGGTTAATCCTAACAAGTGGTATCAGAGCCTAGTTGTCATTATTTTTTTATTTTTTTAAGTGATCCTATACAAGAAGATCTTATTGGGTAATGGGAGTCTCACAATTGAGTGGGAGCGATGAAAGATGAGGGTAAGCTAAGAGTTAACAATTTTAATGGGTAGATCTTTCAGTTATGGAAAATGCAAATGGAGGATTGTCTTTATCAGAAGGATTTATGGAATTCGTTGGAAGGAAAAACTAAGAATCAGGGGATCTATGAGAAATGATGACCAAGATCTTTTAGATAGAAAGGAACTTGGAAGAATTTGATTATAGTTGGTACCATCAGTGGCATTTAATATTACAAAAGTGAAGATGATGGAAGAGTTGATGGAAATCCTAAAAAAATTCTATGAAAAGCCCTCTGCTTCAAATTAGGTATTTCTCATGAAGCATTTATTTAATATGAAAATGATAGAAGGTGGATTTGTTGCATATTATTTAAATGAGTTTTATACTATTACTAGTCAATTATCTTCTATAGGTATCAATTTTGATGAAAAAATTAGGGATCTCTTGATTTAGTGTTCTTTGCCTGAAAGTTGGAATGGCTTGGTAATGGCTGTGGATAATTCTGTTTTTGGATCTAGTACCCTAAAATATGATGACGTGATCAGTGTTATTTTGAGTGAGGAAACTTGTAGGAAAACCTCAGGTGGATCTACATTAGGAAGTGCTTTGAACACACAAAGTAGAGGTAGAACTACTGAGAGAAAATAATTCTGGAAATCATGGGAAATTAAGAGGAAAATCAAAGGGGAAGAGGTCTCAATCCAGAGGACCAAGAGATTGCTGGTATTGTGAGAAATTAGGGCATATGAAGAAAGATTGTTGGACTCGAAAGAACAATGAAGGAGATAAACCAAAAGGGAACAAGGAGGCAAATGTGGTAAGTAAAAAATTTGAAGAGGATGCTTTCCTTCTATCTTTAGAAAGTATTGATGATCGTTGGTTTTAGATTATGGTGCTTCATTTCATGCTACACCTCATAGAGGTTATTTCATTGATTATGTCCAAGGGGATTTTGGGCTAGTTTCTTTGGGGGATAATGAACCCTATCAGATTGTTGGAAAGGGAAAAGTTAGGATTAAGTTGTAGAATGGGAATCATTGGCTACTACATGAGGTAAGACATGTTCCAAAGCTGAGTAGGAATTTAATTTTAGCAGGGCAACTCGGTGATGAGGGTTGTGTAGTTACTTTTAATGATAAAAATTGGAAGGTTTCAAAAGGTTCCCTTGTAGAAGCAAAAGGTATAAAAATAGGCATCTTGTATGTTTGTACAGGTTATATTGTTCCTTCTATTTTGATTGTTCTAGAGAAAAATAAATGTTCATGAACAGTTGTTGCAGATGAGTAGGGAGAACAAATAGCTGCTGTAGATTGTGATACAACACTGTGGTACAATAGACTTGGGCACATGAGTGACAAACGTATGAAAGTACTTCATTCAAACAATGTTTTACCATGTCTAAAATGTGTTAATATGGATTTCTATGAAAGTTGTGTGTATGGAAAACAAAAGAGAGTGATTTTTATGAAGACTATGAAGGAAAATAAAAGTGAGAGATTAGAGCTTGTGCATACAGATGTACGAGGATTACCTCAAGTATCTCATTATTATGTTACATTTATTGATGATGTAACTAGAAAAGTATGAGTTTATTTCCTTAGACAAAAATCTGATGTATTTCAAACTTTTAAGAAATGGAAATACTTGGTTGAAAATGAGACTAGAAAGAAATTAAAATGTCTCAAATCTAATAATGGTGGTGAGTATTGTAGTCATGAATTTGGAGATTATTGCTCTTTTAATGGTATTCATAGATAGCAAAACTGTTCCAAGGACTCCACAGGAAAATGGAGTGGTTGAATGCATGAACATGACTATAATGGAGCGTGCAAGAAGCATGGATTGCATGTAGGGTTTCCCTTAAACATGTGGGTGGAGGCTATTAATACTATTGTATATTTGATTAAGAGAGGTCCCTCTACTCCTTTGGGTTGTGGTATTCCAGAGAAAGCATGGACTAGTAAGAAGGTGAGTTATTCTTTTCTTAGAACCTTTGGTTGCGAAGCATTTGCTCATATAGATTTTGGAAATAGAACCAAGCTGGAAGCTAAGTCAAAGAAATGTGTATTTTTTGGATATGGCATTAATGAATTTGGTTATAGGATTTGGAATTTTGAAAATCATAAAATTATAAGATGCAGGGATGTCATATTCAAGGAGAAAGTATTGTACAAAGATCTATTGCAGTAACATGAGAGGAATGAAAATGATTATGTAGTGCTAGATGATACTCCAAAAGCTAATGTGCCCACAATTCCTCATGATGTACAACAATCGCAACAAAAAACAACATACACCCTAGTGCATGGTAGATGGTGAAGAACAATGAGTAGACCTCCAAAAAGATTTTCTCCTTGTAGTCTATTTTACTTACTGATGCTAGTGAAACTGAATGTTATGATGAAGTTATGCAGGTGGATACAAAGATTTAGTAGGAGTCTACAATGAAAGAAGAAATGGACTCTTTGTTGAAAAATAAGAAATGAGATTTATGCAATTTTCCTATAGGTAAAAAGACTTTACAAAATAAGTGGGTTTACAAGTTCAAAAAAGAGGATGGAGGTAAGAAAAGATTTAGAGCCAGATTAGTTGTAAAAGGATTAGCACAGAAAAAAGGTATCAATTTTGATGAGATATTCTCTCATGTTGTTAAAATGACTTCTTTTCAAGTTGTTTTAAGTATTGTGGCTACTGAAGATTTACATTTGGAGTAGCTTGACATTAAAACAACCTTCTTTCATGGTGAAAAGTGATGCAAGGAGGGTGTGAGTAACTCAGGCCAATTGGCACACTTAGCTACCCAAACCACCATGCAAGAGTTAACACAATGGAAGAAAACACAAAAGAGAACAACACCATTGAGAGAGAACACTATTCTTTATTGATTCATGAAAATATTATCATACATGCCTAGCTATAAAGCCTTCTAGGTTACGACCAGATACAAAGTACATTCAAATCAAAGATCTAGCTTCAAGTTTGGATTTCCAAACACATATGCTTTTAGTTTCCTATCCTCCTTCTATCATCTATATTCCTTCAAGATGGATCAATAATAATCCCTAAAGACTTCACCACAACCCCTAGTTATACCAATCTAAACCACAAGTTGGTCCAAAATACTAAGTAAACCTAACATGAAATACATGAAGAGCCATAAGTCAACCTCTAATAGAAATTAAATGTCCAACATTGATACTTGAGAAAAATCATGATATCTCATAGCTCTAATTAAATTAGAACATGTGATTTGATCTGAAGGTATTACTTTAGGTCCTCTATAACCTCTTAATTTTTTAAAGGTTGATTTATTAAGGATATCTTTGCATTCATCCTGAAAGTCATGCACAAAAACCTATCACGCAAATTGCCAAAAATTGATACTCTAGGAGAATTGTCATATCTCCCAACTTGTAATGAATTACAACTTGTGATCTTAACTAGAGATAGTAATCTAGTCTCTATTCAATCCTTGAAATTTTCATCCTCTAACTCATTGCACAAAATTAGTTACACAACCCGTAATAGGCACCCAAAAACACAAAAAACATAGTTCCAATAGCAAGGTAAAATCGGCTCAAACCTTAACATGATAACTTCAATCTTTATGTGCACATAGGACAAGGTTCCCCAGTATGCCTCCAATGCTCAAAAAATACTAAAAGCTTAACAATACAACTCAAAAAAACCAAGAAAAACTAAGGTCATGTAGGATAGCAATGCAACCTATGATGCTCCTACATCAGACAACCAGGGTTGGAAGAAATGATTCTCTTGAATCATTGAGATGTCACAACCTAAGATGAATCCAACTTAGATTGAGAAATCTATGAAGCATCCTCCATAAATCTATTTTTCCACTTCACCAGATATTCATAATAATCTTTTCCCCTTGTGCTCTTACCAACTCTCTAATCTAATATATGTTCAACTTCTTCAATTTGCTTCTTAGGATAATCCTTTGATACAATAACTTTGTTATTTCACTCATGATACTTGTATAAATTAGAAACATTAAATATAGGAGATATATCTATGTCATCAGATAACTCAATTTTATAAGCATTTACATTGTCAAACTTCTTCAAGATCTTACAAGGTCCAAACTTCTTCATCTTTTGCTTACTGTATGTTCCAACAGGAAATCTTCCTTTCTTTAGATGAACCATCACCTCATCACCAACTTGAAAACTATGATGTCTTCTAGACTAATCAAAATTCTCCTTATACTTCTGATTACTTTTTTCTATCCTCAACTTTACTTCCTTATGTAAAGATTCCATAAAATTAACAAATTCTTCTCCTACAACACTTCTCTTTTTTTCACCAGCAATATATCTCAAATCTAATATACCTCTAGGTTACATTCCAGTAATAATCTCAACAAGTGTCTTTCCTATACTTCTATTCACAGATTTATTATATGCAAATTCAACTTGTGTTAATACCATTTTCCAATTACTTGGCTTATTCCCAACTAAACATCTCAACAAATTACCCAAGCTTCTATTCATAACCTCTATCTGTCCATCTGTTTGTGGATGGAATGTAGAGATAAACTTTAACTTAGTACCCATCTTCTTCCACAAAGTCTTCCAAAAATAACCAACAAACTTACTATCTCTGTTAGATATAATACTTCTTCATAGTCCATGCAATCTCACAATCTCTTTAAAGAGAAGTTTACCAATATGCTCAACATATGATGTCTTCTTACATGAAATGAGCCATCTTAGAAAATCTATCCACTACAAAAAATATGGAATCATACCCCTTCACTGTCTTATTTAATCCAAGAAAAAAAATCCATATTGATGTCACTCCAAGGTTTCTCAGGAATAGTAATAGGTGTATACAAACTAGTATTTTGACTTACTCCTTTTGCAACTTGACAAACTCCACAACTCTTTACAAATTTTTGAACATCCTTATACATTTGTGGCCAATAATACTTCTCTTTCATCAAACTCAATGTCTTATCAATTCCAAAATGTCCAACCAATCCACCACTATGCTTTTCCTTAATCAAATTCAACCTCATAGAACCTCTAGGAATACAAAATTGAATACCTTTGAACAAAATACCTTCTTGAATGAAATACTCATCATACTTATTTATGTGATCTATTAAATTTGGTGCTCTGCACTCTCTCCATGCCTCAAAAAAAATAGGATCAACATCATACGACTCTTTCATTTCATCAAAACCAAGAACTTCAACCTTCATTTTAGTCAATAGAGAATGTCTTCTACTCAATGCATCAGTAACTCTATTAGTAACTCCACCTTATGCTTAATGAAAACTATGAAACTCTACAAGTACTCAACCCACTTCATATGTCTCTGATTTAATTTATGTTGACTTCCCAAGTATTTTAAAGCTTTATGATAAGTATAAAACACAAATTCTTTAGGAATCAAATAATGTCTCCACTTTTTTAGTGCTTCAACAATAGCATAAAACTCTTGATTATACACAAAATACTTCCTTTTAACATCATTCAACTTCTCACTAAAGAAAGCAATAGGTTTACCTTCTTGAGTCAATACAACTCCTATTGCACTACCACTTGCATCACATTCAACTTGAAATACCTTATTGAAATCAGATAAAGCCAATATGGGAAATTCAACAACCTTGTGTTTCAAAGTCTCAAAACTCTTATCAGCTCCATGTGTCCACTTGAATTCCTTTTTATCTTCTCTCATTGTCTCATTCATAGCATTACAAACAACATTGAAATTATTTATAAATTTTCTGTAAAAACTAGCCAAACCATGAAATGATCTTACCTCACCCACATTCTCAAGTGTAGGCCATTCCAAAATTGCTTTAACCTTCTCTAGATCCATTCTCAAACCAATAGCAGAAATAAAAAATCCCAAATACACAATCTACTCTTACATAAAGGAACACTATTTTAGATTAATCAACTTCTCCTCTTTCAACCTCTGCAATACTTGTCTTACATGCTCAAGATGTTCTTCCTTAGTCTTGCTAAATATTAAAATTTCATCCAAATAAAAAATCACAAACTTACCCAAGAATCTTTTTAGAACTTTATTCATCAGCCTCATGAAAGTACTAGGTGCATTAGTCAAACCAAAAAGCATAACCAACCATTCATTCAAACCATCTTTTGTCTTGAAAGTTGTCTTCTATTCATCGCCTTCTCTGATTCTGATATGATGATAGTCACTCTTCAAATCAATCTTAGTAAAATACTTTTCTCCATTCAAACAACCTATTGTGTCATCCATCCTTGGCATATAGGAAACCTATATTTCATAGTGCTCTTGTTAATAGCTCTGGAATCATTACACATTCTCCATTCTCCATTCTTCATAGGTGCTAATACAGAAGGTACAACACATGAACTCAAAATTTCTCTGATTAATCCCTTTTGTGGCAATTCATGCACTTTTCTATTAAGTTCCTCATTCTCTATAGGTGTCAATCTATATGATGTTTTGTTTGGTAAACTAGCTCCAAGAATCAGATCCATACAACGACTTATACTTCTTACTGGTGGTAAACCATCTAGAATATCCTTAGCAACACTATCTTTATACTCATTTAGAAAAATTTCAATTTCTTCTAATACTTGACTACTACTATCTATTGTCACTCCCACTATCAATGATCACTTTGCAACATTTTCTAGCCATCTTACATCTAGTCTTGAAAAGACTTCTTCTCAAATCAATTTCCTCATCAATTTTGTTATTACATAAGGTACTTCTCACCATTATATTTTCTCCAGCCTTAGGTCCACTTGGTGAACTCTCAATTTCTCCTTGA
This sequence comes from Cupressus sempervirens, assembly GCA_028749045.1. Classification (NCBI taxonomy): domain Eukaryota; kingdom Viridiplantae; phylum Streptophyta; class Pinopsida; order Cupressales; family Cupressaceae; genus Cupressus; species Cupressus sempervirens. The sequence goes on along the minus strand of CM053785.1, from coordinate 947,315,950 downwards.
ATCACAACATTCTATTATTATGCCCACTTTCAAAAGATCTACATTCAAAAGATAAATACCCTTCTTTACCACATTTGAAACAATCACCACAAAAACTACCTCTAGAATATGAATTACCTCTTCCTCGATAAGAACCAGTACCTACTCGATAAGAACTACCACCTTTCCATTTGTTCTTGTCTTTTTCATCATTCCTCCATTAAGATTTTCCTTTATTTTGCACAAAACTATCAGATCTACTACCTTTACCATAAAATCTACCTCTACCTCTCTAGATCTACCACCTCTACCTCTTTGTCTTTGTTTATGCTCCTTTGTCAAGATCTCCTTAGCTTTCAAGGCATATTGGTATGCTTCTTCCACACTTTCCAACTTTACAAAACTTATTTCATCTTGAATTCCAGATCTCAATCCATTTATGTACCTTGCAATTTTCTCAACATTATCATCCATATGTCTAGATCTGATGTCCAATCTATAGAATTCCTGGGTATACTCTTTCATAGTCATGTCCTTTTGTCTCAAAATTTACATCTTTCTCAACAAGATAACTTGGTAATCAACAAGAAGGAATTTATTCTTTACCTTGTTCGCCATCTTTGGCCAAGTTCTGATGTTCTCCTTTCTTCTCTTTTGTCTATCAATTTGTAAATGCTCCCACCACAGTGAAGCATGACCTTTCAACCTAGTAACTACAATCTTCACCTTCTTATTATCAGGAGTATTTTCATATTCAAAGAACTTCTCCATATCTAAGATCCAATCTAACACAACATTGATATCCAATTTTCCATCGTAAGGAACTACTTCTACAATAGGCTTTGAATTTTCCCTAGACAACACTCTCAACAACCTTGCTTCATGTTGATCTTCTTCAGGTTTTAGATTAAGGTAGGTGTTTTTGCTTCATCATCACTTACATCATCAAGATGTGCTCCTCTTCTCTGGGTTTCTCCACAACATCTAATCTAGTTGTAATCTGTCTCAATGCATCTAACACAAAATTATTGGTATTTCCTCTAGTATGAACCATCTTTAAAAATTAGGTTCATGCAAGATCATAACCCTCTACAAGTTACAAGTCAAATCCACAAATCTCCAACCCTACAACCAAATCTAAATTAGGGTTCTACATGATCCAAAGTCTTGGTACAAAATGCTTCACACTTTGGTGATCTAATTGTACACTCAAGAACATCCGATCTTTGATACCACTTGACGCAAGGAGGGTGTGAGTAACTAAGGCCAATTGGCACACCTAGCCACCTAAACTACCATGCAAGAGCTAACACAATAGAAGCAATTACAAAAGAGAGGAATACCATAGAGAGAGAATAATATTATTTATTGATTCATGAAAATATCATCATACATGCCCAACTATAAGGCCTTCTAGGTTACAACTAGATACAAAATACATTCAAATCCAAGATCTAGCTTCAAGTTCAAATTTCTAGACACATATGCTTTCAGTTTCCTATCCCCCTTCTATCATATATATTCCATCAAGACAGAGCAATAATAATCCATAAAGACTTCACCACAACTCCTACTTATACCATTATAATCCAAAAACTGGCCTAGAATTCTAAGAACTAAATAAACCTAACATTAAATACATGAAAAGCCACAATTCGGCCTCAAACAAAAATTAAATGTCCAAAATCGATACCCGAGAAAAATTGCAATATCTCATACTCCAATTGAATTAAAAATTGTGCTTCAAATTAAAGGTAGTACGTTAGGTCCTCTACAACCCCTTAAGTTTACAAAGGCTGATTTATTAAGGATATCTTTGCATTCATCCTAAAAGTCATGCATAGAAACCCATTGCACAAACTACTATAAATTGATACTCTAGAAGAATTGCCATATATGACTTGTGATATTAACCAAAGATAGTACTCTAGGCCCTCTTCAATCCCTCAACTTTTAATCCTCTAACTCATTGCAAAAAATTAGTTACATAGCCCACCATAGGCACCTAGAAACTAGAAAAACACAGTTCCAGTAGCAAGGTAAAAATGACTCAAACCTTAACATGATAACTCAAATCTTTATGTGTACATAGGAGAAGGTTCCCTAGTGTGCCTCCAATGCTCAAAAACTACTAAAATCTTTGCAATGCAAAACATTGTAACTTAGAAAAATTAGAAAAAACTAATAAAATGTAGGATTGCAATACAACCTAGGATGCTCCTACATCAAAGAGATATATATGGCTCATCCATAGGGTTTGAGCTCAATGTTAAGGAGAACTTAGTGTGCAGATTGAAGAAAAGTTTATATGGCTTGATGCAAGCACCTCAACAATGGTATCTAAAATTTGATAGTTTTATGCATGAACATGGATATAGCAGGTCTCATTCAAATCATTGTGTTTATTTTAAGAGGTTGGATGATGAAAGCTACATTATTTTATGTTTATATGTTGATGATATGCTTGTAGTTGGGTCTCACATGGATCATATTATGGGGATACAATGTCAATTATAAGATGAATTTCTACGAAGGATTTGGAGGCAGCAAAAAAAATCCTTGGTATGAAGATTAGTAGAGATAGGAAGAACAAGAAATTGACATTATCTCAGACTGATTATATTGAGAAGGTGTTGCAACATTTCTCTATGGAGAATGCTAAAGCTGTCAACACACCTTTACCTAGTCATTTGAAGTTGACTAAGAAGATGTGTCCCATGACATAAGAAGAGGAGGACAAGATGTCTAAGGTACCTTATGCTTTAGCTATAGGAAGCTTGATGTATGCTATGTTATGTACTAGGCCAGATATTGCATATGCAGTGGCAGTTATTAAAAGGTATATGAGTCATCCAGGGCTGGCATATTGGAATGCAGTTAAATGGATTCTTAGATATTTGAGAGAACATCCAATAAGTGTTTACACTTTGGGGGCTCTACTACTGATTTATAGGTCCATGTTGACTCAAATTTGGTAGGGGATATTAATACCATGTGAAGTACTATAGGTTATGTATTTACTATTGGTGGGGAAGCTGTGAGATGGGTTTCTAGATTACAAAAGGTTAATGTTGTATCCACTATAGAGGTAGAGCATTTTACTGCTACAGAGGTAGCCAAAGAGATGATATGGCTTTGGTTCTTCTTGGAAGAATTGGGAAACCCTTAGAAGGATAAGTATTTGTTTATAGATAGTTAGAGTACCATTCATCTTGCAAAGAATTCAGCTCTGCATTCAAAGACAAAACACATATAGTTGTTGTATTATTTCATTCAGTTAGTTTAGGATGATGGAAAGTTAAAGCTAGAGAAGATACACACAAATGATAATCCAACAGATATGTTTACAAAGGTTATGACAAGGGAGAAGCTGAATTCCTCTTCGACTTCAATTGGTCTTCTAGACTAAAAAAAATAAAAGAACAACAGAGTCCAAGGTGGTTTGATATTCCAATGCGAGCTATGGGTTTAGCAATGTTATGATTAGTCTTGAAGTGGGAGGTTATTATTGTGGAGTCTAATCAGTCTCCAAGTGGGAGATTGTTGTCATGTGGAGCCTAATCAAACTCAGAGGTTTATTTGGTGTGGTTTTCTCCCCATATTATTTCTATGGGGGTTGGGGGGCAACAACCCTACAAGGTCCTAGGGCTGATCTCGAGGTGCAGTTCTTGTCATAGTGTAGGGTGGGGTTAAGGGGCAATGCCCCCATAGGGGTTTTTAGGGGCAGCACCCCAAAAACTAAAAATGACCTTATATTGTAAAAGGTGTCAACTATTATTTTGCTATTATTCTAGCCCTAATTTTGTAAGTGAAAAAAAAGCTAAAAGGCTTAGGGTTAGGGATTTTCATAATGTGCGATGTGAAAATTGGTTGTTGCAACGGTATTGAGCTATAAGGGATTATAGATTGTAATCATGTTGTAATCACTTAATAATAATATTGGATTTTCTATTGGTGGATGTAGCCTAGGGATTGGGTGAACCACGTTAAATCTTGGTGTCTTGCGTTCTTTTTTATGTGATCTACTATTTTTTGGTATTGGTTATATTTGCATGTAACTATTATTTTTGTCTGAGGTTAATCCTAACACTTTCAAATTTGATTAACTAACACTCTGCTACTATTGGAAATGGTTAATTCAAATAGGATGAGTCACAAACAGCTATTGACTTTAATGTTCCATCATGTGCATCGAAATACTGCTCTTCTAAAACTATATAAGAACTTTATGGATTTATTATCTTTCACAAATGCTTCCTTGAATTCAATAACATGTTCTTTAAGTGCTTCCTTCTGACTTTTATCACTTCCATTGTCATTTCTTCTATCATTTCTATTATTTTTCCTTCTATAATAAGGATTCCTATTGAGATTTATTCTAGCCATTCTGCAAAACTTTGCTATGTGTTGAAAGTTATTGCATTACTAACATATAGGTGCATTCCTTCTCTAATTGGTTCCATTCTGACTATTAGGTGCTCTAAAATTCCTTACAATATGTCCAATATTGGTGCATTTGTAGCACACAACCTAGTTCCTTCCTCCATTAGGTCTTTCACCATCATTGAATCTTCTTTATGATCTCCCTCTTTCATTACCTACAGGGTTAGTGTTCCAAAACATTCTACTATTTCCATTTATACTATCAAACATAGGATTCTTACAATCTATTTCTTTATGACCATAACCATGACAATTATAAAAATAGAATAGTGATAGGTTTAAATGAACCACCTTTGAAATCTCTCTTCATATGACCAACTTCATTTCCTATAAAACATCTACCTCTGAATTCATGTCTAACTTCCTTAGGTTCATCTTATTTTTTAGATAGATTGATTTTCTCTAGTTTCTTAGGTACTTATATGCATATGCTTGATTCTATCCTACTCTAATCAGTTTCTTTAGGCTTAGGGGTCTCAACAACTAGATCAACTTTTGTCCTAACTTCAATTTTCTCAATTGACTTTTCTTTAATAAGATATCCAAGGCATGTCTTTGTTGAATACAATTAGTTAATTATGCATTGCCTTTGATGTTACAAAAAATGTCACATCTTTACCAGTTAGTGTATGTCAAGCTCACTTAGGCATTGAAGACATCTTCTTGTATTTTCCAAACATTCCAAAGTTTTCCAAGTTCAGAAGTTAGTGACTACCAAGTTCACTCAAGCATCAAAGGAAAGTTCGAAGAAGATGAGTATTAACTAAGCTCACTTGGTTAATGAAAGAAAAGTTGGATGGAACTAGTGTTGACCAAGTTCACTCATTTACCAAAGTAAAGTTGTAAAGATGCAGTGTTAACTGAGTTCACTTGGTTAACATAGGAAAATCATTTCTAAGTTAGTCTCTACTGAGCAGGGTGGGCTAATGAAGGATTTTCTTGTTTTGGTATATTGAGTTTAATAGATTTGTTTGTTGGTTCTAGCTAACAAAGGAGATGAATATTAATTATTCTAAGGTGTATTCAAGTTGAATTGACAAATCATAAGGTATAAGTATAAGGTCAAGTTGAGTATTGAATGTGTGGAAAAGTATTGAAGAATAGAAGATGCTTAGAGGAATCAAATTAGAAGGATAACCATAATATCCTTATGGAGCTAAAAAGATACATTCAATCAGAAAGGGTTAACTATACAATCCATTATTGAGATTTGTAATCAGTAATTTAGTTGCATCAGAAATTAGGTCATCTCATTGTTACTCTCTAACCATTGTAGTAGTGATCTAAATCTCTTAACAAAGATGGCTTAACAACTATTTGTAAATCTTTTAACAAGGTGGCATTTCTATTGAAGTGTCTAAAGACATCTAACAAGGCCACTCCTAATAGGGTCATTAAATCCTCTAACAAGATCACACCTAACAGTGTATTTTGTAGCCTTTAATAGGGTTGGCTCCTAATAGGTCTCACTTCAGAAGAGTGAAAATCAGCAACTAGTTGCAAATGGTGATTTTTCCCAAATTGAGTTTCCACATTAAATCTTGGTGTCACTTGTATTGATGCTATTTTTTTCTATGTATGCAACTAAGTTAAGTAAGATTAATTACAGATAATATCTTAATATTTTCATGTTAAGTAGTTGTTGAGTTATTTCAGTGTTTTCCAAGTTACAACTGTAGACACCCAAAAATTGACAAAGACCTAAATCATGCAATTCTGATCAATCAGTCCAAATTAAAGAGAAAATCAGAAGAAACATATCAAACTTTCAAATCAAAAATCATGTTAGTTCATTAATCACCTATCAAATCAACAAAACCTAAATCAATTTTTAAAAGATGAGAAAAACAATTCAAATTCATAAAATGAAATTCAAAAAAGGAGGGAAAAGAAAAAAGTGTTGAAAATAAATAAGACATTTATTAAATCAACAAAATCATTTATCCTCACAAAATGGAAAATCTCCCTTTTTCATTTTAAAAGAATTATACATATCCTTAATTATTCTCAAAACCAAGTTTGTTGGACTCTTCCTCCTGGTCTCTTATGAGATATTTTCAGTTTCAATTTCACCCATCATTCAAAGGTGAAAATCTTAATTCTTACCCCAACCCCTTTCGAAATCCTATAAATAGGAGGGAAATCTAAGAGGCAGGGGATGCAAGTTTTAGGCATCTACACTATAGGCACATTTTGATTCATCATTTTAGCATTAGCATTTTAGCAAGTTCATACCATTTTAGTATTTATTTTATGTCATTTAACATCATTCATTGCATGTTAGCTTTTTGTATATCCATTTTGATAGCATATAATCTGCATTATAGTCATAGATCTTGCATGCATTCTTATAGATCTACATTTTTAGCATACTCCCATTCTAGAACTATCACTAAGATGCTAGTATGAGAGCTATTTTAGTAGTTGTAGTTAGGGAAACATGAGATGCTCATGTAGATTACATTCTAATGATGATATATTGGGTCTAGTCTAGTTCATCGTCACTCTATTTGCATTCTACACTAAAGATTCATGAATATGCATTCACACTATGTACAAAATGGCGCCCACCATGGGGCTAAACTAAAAGCCTCTCTGTGTTTAAGTTGTTCAATTTAATCTTTCATTTCTAGTATATATCCATGTTTCTTGCTATTCTTTTGCACAGATCTAATCAAATACAAGTTCTACAGCATTCGAGAGGCCTTATATCAGCAAGAAAACATTATGAAGTCTTCCCTGAGCATATAAGGGCCAAATTTGGATCTTCTGGTGCTTTTGAGATCTATTTCAACACTTTTGAGAGATATTCTGACACTTATGAACTCTATCTTAACATATTTAATCTTTATGTAGTGCATATACACAGTTTTGTAACATATTTGCATAGTTCTATAATGCATTTCCATCTTCTTATAGCACTTTTCAAGAGTTCTGTAATGAATTTAATCATTTCTGTAGTGCATATGAAGCATCTTACAATGCATTTGATTTTTTTATAGCACATTTTCATGATTAAATATCGCATATAAGGTTTCCTATAATGCATATGAGCATTTCTATAGTGCATTTGGTAAAAATTATAGTTTCTTGAATCTAACTTTCAGATCCAAATATCATTTGCTTATAGGTCCCTTCTATGTTAACGAAAAATCCTTTAGATTGTAAACAACGCACAATAGGAATGAAGACCCTCATAAATGCACCTAGCCTTTGCTAGCTCCAAATTAAGTAGGTGGACCTCAGCTTTCATTGATTAAAAGTGTGCCATTTCTAAGTTTTCAAACATAGCTTAATAGAAGTGTTCAATCTCACAAATCCAAAATAGAAGTAGGCCTATTTTCTCAACTCCTTTGAGTTGATCAGAATGCCCAACCTTCTGTAAAGATCAGTTACAATTGAACAAGGAAAGAATCCACACATATCCTAACTAGGAGCCCCTCTGTCTTCAGTAGTATCAGGGTTGATAATCAAATTTCATGTCTATTGTGTTTGGGAAGTCAAAATAGTAGGCATATGCTCTCACTCTCCTCGAGTGATCAAACTCCTAGACCTATCATGATTTCAATTTCCTACTTTGCACTAGGTAGGGTTATCTTTCCATAGAAGAGCTACCTCCTAAGGTTCCTTAGCAGGGTCAATGAGAGGGATTGCCTCCCAATCTTGCATTCCTAATCAAATGCAAGCCACCTACGTTTGAAACATAGCCTTCCTCTAGTAGTCCTACAAGAGATTGTGTTAAACCTCCCTGGCATTGGTGGGAAGCTCTTTATCATAGGAGAGGTAAATCCAAACGTAGTTGGAATACTAAGATCCACTAGTCACCGGCTTTAGATAACCTTGATAGGAAGCCATTTTCTTCCATTTTCTAGGTGCGTGCAATTTTTCATTTTGTTTTGGTCTTACTACTATTGTGCTTGGATGTGTTTTAAAACTTAATAATGAACACTAGTGCAAATCAGAAACCTTCCAAAAAAACAATCTTCAAACTAGTATAGAGAAACCAAGTCCAAGACGAAGACATTTGTGAACAACCCTGAAAGTAGCACATATAATGTATAAAATAGCACTTCTAAATATTCCTATAATTCTTTTGATCTCTATTATAATGCATATTCATATTAAACAACATATATGACCCTTAAAATAACACATTTTCCTAGTAGAATGTTGCAGCTAAATCATTAAAGAACGCATATAACATTTATAATGGCACATATGAGCATTGAAATAGTGAATATGATCAATAAAATAGTGCATCTAACCAATCCTACGATGCATCTGAAAAAAAACATAAAACAAAGGCCATCTGTGTGCATAATAATTATGAACAAATGACCAATTTGGATACCCTTTTCCTTGCTGGTATTTTACAAAGTCTGAGAAATTCTGTATCTAATCGAAAACATCTTTTTTTTAAAACAAGTAGAGCTACAAACATCATGATCAACCCAATAGTTATCATCACTTCACTTCAAACATCAAGTCAGAAATGTTTGGAGACACATATCCATCCCTTACCTAACTTCATGAAAGTGAAACTCATCCTATCAATATTGGCAAATGTCTTGTCCAATCTAGCTTGTTACCACACATAAATCACGGTCAATAAAAGCTCTCACATTCCAAAATGCCTAAGAACTAAAGGAATCCAACTCATGTTTCATGCCACTGCATAAAACTAGTATAGCTACAAAATTGAAGCAATCACCTATACGAGTGAGTGCTAGAATAGCCAACAAAACCATTAAGCACAAAAAACCTCTAAATCTCCTCAAGCCTACTACTACAACAAATTGCCCACAAAACGTAGCTATTCACAAGTCACCCTTGTTCAATCAAAACTTAGAATCTATGGCCACAGTGGGTTCATCTAATGTCTAGGATGATAGATGTATTGAAACTAAGATCGAAGATTTCTAAAAAAATCATGAGCTTGTCAACATCATGGACAAGATACTCGAAAAACATAAGGAATGCTATATACTAGAATTATCACAACAAGGTGCAAAATTATGATCCAATTTTTATGTGACCAACTTTAAATGAGATGAAGAAGAGTCGCCCCTAGATGTTGTGATGCAAAAGTTACAAGACCTACAAATGGAAATGGAAAGAATGAAGAGAATAAAAACACAACCCATAGCCTCAAGAAGGTGTGTCCTCTCCCCTTTGACAAGAACATTTCCTTCATGCCCTTCCCACAAATTGTACAAATACCAAAATATGATAAATATTTTGGCACATTAGATCCACAAGATCACCTTAGACAATTCTATACCTTGAGTATGGAATTTGTCCATGACATGACATACCTAATGTGACTATTTCCTAGAAGCCTTGGAGGGCAAGCAATGGAGTGGTTCTCCAAGCTACCCTCCAATATCAAAACCTTTGACCAACTAGCTTCTGTGTTCATCTCCCAATATTCCTACAATATTGAAAGGGAAGTTACAATGATCGACCTATGCAACATGAAACAACTCCCTGGAGAGTAATTCAAAACTTTCTTACAATGATGGAGACACACTTTTGCTAAGTACCACAAAGGCATACCTAATAAAGAGAAGACTGACATCTTCATTAATAGTCTCTCCAAGCCAATAAATTACTGGCTCAAACTCCAAGGGCCCAAAGATTTCAAAACCACCTTAGAAAATGCTGCTAAGGTAGAAGAGACCTTACTAAATAATGACATCATTAAACTATCAAAAGATGGTAAGGGCCTTTCAACTAACTCTAGCAAACTCATAATTCTTCTGATCGGGCCACTGATAAACAAAAGTCATGGTGGAAAAACAACAATAAGAACATTGTTAATGATGGGATGGTTGATGCCAACCATGTGAAACCTCAAAACCAATCCCATCTAAACCAATCATATCCTACTGTCAACAAAACTAACCCAAATGCACCCGAACAAGACAATGCTCGCCTATTCTATCAAAGCAATGTGGAAACCCCCTCGATGACTAATCAACAAGTTGCTTACAATCAAGCTCCTCCTCCCTACAAATATCAATCCTCTGATATACCCAAGGTGTATACTCCTATTGGAGTGTCTTACGAGAGTGCCTTGCAAACCCTCTTGGTTGATGAGCTCATTGTACTTCCTGAGGCCAAACCCTATGAACCCCAAGTCAAACCAAAATGGTGGAATGACAAGCACATTTGTGCCTACCGTTGAAATAGGGGCATTTAACAAACAATTATTTTGCCCTTAAGAGGGCAATCCAAAAATTGATCAATGATGGGGTCATTGAAGTAAACAACCTTAGCAATAATGAAGATCATATGGCCTTCAAGAACCCCTTCATGAGTCATGAAAAGGGTGAATCCTCCAAAGCCAATCAGAATGCACCCCCTCACACTAAGGTTAATTATGTGCATCATTATGACAACACCATTAACATGATTTCTAGCTTTGATGACACTGTTAATGTCATCATAGTTAAGGATAAAAATAAAAAACAATCCTCAAACATCGTTACTTGAGGCCAAGCCTCTAAAGTTATCCTACCAAGACCTATGAAAAATCCTGATCTTGCAGTTGCAAGCTCCTCCTTTCCCAAGTACAACCTGGCCAACCAATTACCTAAAACTCTAGTCCATATCTCCATTTTTTAAGTATTATAGATTTCCCTAGAGCATAAAGAAATACTCACTAAAGCCTTAGTACCAAACGATCTGGATGTGAGTAGATTCTAGAGCATGGTCAAAAACCTCATTGTCCCTCACTGCATATCTTTTTTAGCCCAAGATGACAAGTCCCTCATCCAACCCCAAAAATATCCTTTGCATATTGAATTCTTTATCCATAGAAATAGGGTTAAGCAAGAATTGGTCGATGGTGGAGCAAGCCTCAATATTTGCACACTCAAATTAGTAAGAGCACTAGGGTATATAGAGGATTTTGTTGACCCAAGGAAGAAAATTACCATCAAAGCTTGCGACGATGAGGAATGATCCTCCAAAGGCATGGTTATTTTTCCAACCAAAGTAGGACTAGTTGTGAAAGAGATTTCTTGTCAGGTCTTAGATCTACAATTAACTTATAACATCCTATTAGGAAGACCATGAATTCATGACATGCAAGCCATTCCCTCAACTTATCACCAATGTCTTAAATTTCCTTATATGGGTCAAGAAGTGACCATACCCAGAGACCAACATTTTGTACAGTATTTTAATTCCCTAGTTCCTTATAATAGGGAAGAAACTAATACACCAATAGATGACATTAGCCAGTCCACAACTATAGACACTTCATGCTCTACCGATCGAAATGACAACCACTCATCAACATCAACTAAGGGTAAAGTGGGTTGTTCGGGTCCTTCTATTCCTTCATCATCATCATCCAAAGACCCTAAATGGTCACACTATGAAGAAATGGATAGATTGATGAAACAATTTGATAGAAATTTTTTAATTGCATCACAAAGGAGTGGGCAAGTAAACAGTTTCCTTATTTGATTTCCCACTTTCTCCAAGATCTCATGGAAAATCGTGATCCACCAAGCCTTACAATGCACATTTTATTAAAGCAAGTAGCACACCTCCAAACTCAGTGGTAGAAATCAATCAACAAAACATTGATATCTCTCCCCACCTACATGGAAAAGGTTTTGACCTAATGAAAAAGATGGGATACATGGGAGATGGTCCTTTAGGAAAAGGGTAGGCATCATTGAACCTCTAATGGCACAATTATGGTCCAACAAGTCTAAAATGGGGGTAGGATATGATGGACAAGATAGGACACAAGCCTCTTTTGAAGCTTTTCCTAAGCATAGTGATTCCTCCCCTTCTACCTTGGCATGGGTACCTAAACAAAAGGATGGTAATAGCTAGAAAACAACTGACATCATAAATGTGAACTTATCCCTCTTAGGTTCATATCCCATGAAAGAATTATCTATAAACACCTTTAATAATGAAGATGATGATGATTCCACTAAATGGGAATTTGAGTCATTATCCGAGGAGTATTTTCATGATAAAGAATGTGATGTAGTTCACATACCCACATCTGACAGTTTGGCTACAAAAGGAACAACTCATAGTCTGAGATGCACTTTGTTAAGAATCAAGATACAACAAAGTAGCTTAGAAGATGATGAACATGTTGAAGGATTTCAATTTCAAACCCTATTCCCTGACATCTTTCCAGTAGAGATTGAGGATAAATACTATGAGCCTCTCACAAGCTCTACTTTTCCTAACTCTCTAGAAGAAGCTCATGTCATAGATCTAATAGATACAACATATGAGCCATCCAACAAAATTATGTCTTTAAACCTTGCCAAACTTGTTCTATATTACGAATCACTACCCCTAGTCCATCCCAAACTCATTAACTGGGATACAATCGAGCCTCACCACATCCCTCATTTTAAAACTAACCATGAAGTCCTCATCTACCTTAATGCGGTTGAACCATCTCATCGACAAAGAATAGAAGAAAGGCATATAGTCGAGTCTAGTATCAATTACCTTAGTTACACTAGAATAGGTCAAGCATCCCAAAACCTCAATGATCAATACCAAGTTGTGGCTAACCTCGAGAAAAAAATGGAAAAAAACAAAAGTAGGGCATCCCAAGGTGAAAACCCAACAGTGGCAGCCACAGATGGGGTGATTAATACTTTACCCAAATACTCTAAGGAAATATCTTCCATCTTGATTAAGCCAATAGAACTAGTCAACATTGGTACAAAGCAAGAACCAAGGGTCATTTATTTAGCATAGTCCTTAAGCATAGAGGAGAAAGGCATTTGTCCACTTCTTTGAAGAAAGATAGATAAACTTTGTGTGGTCTTATATAGACATGTCTGGCTTAGACTTCAATTTAATCCTCCACATCTCAACATTTCTCTAGAGGCCAAGCTAGTAAAGCAAAAGCTTTAAAAGATGCATCCCCATATGACTCTGTTAGTCAAAGTAGAGTTAGAAAAGTTAATCAACACCAATTTCATCTGACCCTTGGCCTGTGCATCATGGATATCCAACATTGTTCCCATATCAAAGAAGAATGGCAGCATATACATATGCATCAATTTCTGAGATTTGAACAAACCATGTCCCAAAGATGATTTCCCCCTTCCCAACATTGACACCATTGTCAATCTAATAGTAGTTCATTCCATTTTTTCACTCATGGACAGGTTTTTAGGGTATAATTAGATTAGGATAGCACTAGACAATCAAGAGAAAACAACTTTTACTTATACATGGGGCATGTTTTGTTAGAATGTAATGCCCTTGGGCTAAAAAATGGTGGGGCTACCTATCAACAAGACATGACCACTATCTTTCATGATATGATGCATATCTTTATGGAAGATTATGTGCATGATATTATCACCTATTCACATAGTCAAGAAGAACATCTTCCCATAGTAGCCAAAATATTCACTTGCATAGAAGCATTCAAAGTCAGGCTCAATCCTAAGAAATGTGCTTTTGGTGTCAAATCAAGCAAGCTCCTAGGGTACATTGTCTCAGCCAAAGGGATAGAATTTAACCCCAAAAAGGTACAAGCCATAATTAGTATGCCACCTCCAAAGGACTTAAGTTTATTACGCTCTCTTCAAGGTAGGCTTCAATCAGTTCATCAGTTCATTTCTTAGTTGGTGGAGAAGTGTATACCTTTCACACACTTGCTACACAAAGACATAAATTTTAAGTGGGGTGACCAGTGCCAGAAGGCTTTTGACTTACTCAAAACTTACTTGATGAATCTTCTCATGTAAGTACCTCCCATACCACACAAATCTTTATTATTATACATTTTGGTAATGAATAAATCAATCGGAGCCCTCCTGGTGCAATAAAATGACCAAGGTAAAGAATAGGCTATCTATTACATCAGTCATACCTTGGTCAATTATGAGCTCAATTACTCTTTTATTGAAAAGGCTTGTCTAGCTATAGTTTTTGCTTCCTAAAAGCTTCCTCACTACCTTCTAACACACAAAGTCAAGCTCATATCCAAAATTGATCCCCTCAAATATCTTCTCAGCAAAACAACATTAATTGGTCGATTAGCTAAATGGGTGATGATCCTAAGCAAGTTCAACATTGAGTATGTTGATAGGAAGGCAATCAAAGGGCAAGCCATTGTCCATAAATTGGAAAATGTGCCTATAGAGATTTCAAATCCTATCCTAGCAGATTTCCTAGACATGCACATTCTTCAAATAGAGCTAGTAACATGGAAATTCTATTTTGATGGTTCCTACACACACCATGGATCAGGCATTGGTATCTTGTTCATCATGCCACTACATGTTACCATCCCTAAGTCTTATAAATTTCTTTTCCCCTACACCAACAACATGGCCAAATATGAAGCTTTTCTCTTGGGTCTCAAGCTAGCTTTAGAATGGAAACTGATAGCACTAGAGGTTTATGGAGACTCAGAATTGATCATCGATCAAGTCACCGACACTTATCAGACCAAAGATGAAAAATTATTGCCTCATAAACATATGGTTGATACACTCAAGGCATGGTTTGTTAACATTACTTTTGAGAAAATTCCCAGAGAGAAGAGCAGAGTAGTAGATGCTATGGCCACCCTAGCTTCCTTACTCTAGCTCCCAGAGCAGCACAAGCGGTATGAGTTCTTAGTAGAAGAGGTGGTTCAACCCATGTTTATTCAACCCAATTCCCTTATCATATTCCACTTAGAGACTCCTGATTCCCTTTGGTATAGCCCCATTATCACTTACCTTCATGATAATACCATTCCATCTGACCTCTCACATAATCAAAAGCAAAATTTCATTTGACAAACTTCACGTTACACCTTGGTGGCTGATACATTGTATAGGAAAGGTCTTGAGGGTACTTTATTTAGATGTCTCAAAAAGGACAAGTCTAGAGTTGCTTTGTAGGAAGTCCATGCAGGGATTTGTGGTATGCACTCTAGTGGGTTCACACTAGCAAAGAAGATTCTTAGGATGGGCTATTTTTGGCCAACCATGGAAAAGGATTCTAATGACTATGTCAAACACTACAAAAAATGTCAAATCCATAGAGACCTTGTTCATGCACTAGCCCAAGAGCTCAACCCCTTGGCCACACCATGGCCTTTTTATAACTAGGGCTTTGATTTAATTGGAGCCATCCATCCACCTTCCTCCAGTGGACATAAATGGATTGTCACTATTATAGAATACTTCACTAAGTGGGTTGAAGCAACACCACTTGCCGACTCTACAAGAAAGAAAATCTCTTCCTTCATTCTAAACGATATCATTTGTCAGTTTGGCATACCTCAAGCCATTCTCACAAATAATTCCCTATACTTTAAAAATCAAATAATTGATGAATTATGTGAAAAATTTCACATTATACACCAATTCTCATCAATTTATTATCTCCAAGGCAATGGCCAAGCAAAGGCCACCAACAAAACCATTATCAACATCCTCATGAGAACCATCAATGATATTGTTAGAGATTGGCATTTATAGTTGAACCCCACCCTTTGGGCCTATAGGATGAGTGTTAGGATGCCTACAAGTGTGACACCCTTCTCCTTGGTTTATGACTGTGAAGCTATTCTCCCTTTAGAGGTTGAGATCCCATCCTTGAGAGTTACTCTTTAGGACACCCTATCAGATGAGGATTATAGAGTGGCTAGTCTAGAATAGCTAGAATTGTTAGAAAAGCATCAATGTGCAACACATGAGTACCTCAAAGTGTATTAGAATAGGTTATCTAGACATCACAACAAAAAGGTCAAACCTTGTGTTTTTCAAATTGGTGACCTAGTACTCAGAGAAAACCCTAAGAACCATGTGGCTAGGGAAAAGAGTGTAAAATGGGAGGCCAATTGGATTGGCCCTTACATTATCATAGAGTCCTTTGGGACTAGTACTTACAAACTTTCAGATTGTGATGGCAAAAACCTAGTAAAACCCATCAACAACATCCATCTCAAATGATTTTATATCTAGAACTTTGAGCAATACATCACAACTACCAAAAAATAAAAGATACCAAAAATTAAAAAAATTGGTACAAAAGAAGTGATAATGCCACCTTTGGTTTGATAAGGGGAGAGAGATAGCACCTTTGGACTTCCCTAAACAACCCAAGTCCTTCAATGCTAAAAATTGTCAAGACAACCCTCAAGCAACTATCTCTAGACAAATTTTGCTTGTTTAAGGCTCATCTAGCACACTCAAGTTAATTTCACACATACCCAATTGAGAAACACTTATGGGTCACAATTTTGTTGTTCTTTGGCATCAAATATAGTTCACAGCAATAGAGATGACCAGTATGATAGTGACAAAAGGAAGCATGACAAATTCAACAAAATAGGAAGTCTAATTATGTATTGATATACCAAAGACATGAATTGTAGTAAAATCAATGCACATCTCAACTATCCACCTTGACCAACAATCACCAATGCTTATTTAGCCCTCGTTTGACCCATTTGATGCCCTAAACTCCTTTCATCACCCCCCACATCCCAAACATAGCCATCCATGCCCATGTTCCTGCCTTTTGGGCCATTTTGGTCTCTTGACCTCTTTAGGTACCTCACTTGGTCTTGGTTCCCCCTCGTATTCGAACAAATCTCACTCACACCCTCATTCCATGCCCAAATAAATCCCAAAATTATCTTAAAATATCAAAAAAATCCAAATATTGCCAAAACTATCAAAAAAAATAAAAATTTTATTTTAAAAATATCAAAAAATCCAAATATTGCCAAAAATTATCAATTTTTTTAAATCATCTAAAATTACCAAAAAAATTCAAAAATTGTTTAAAATTACCAAAAAGAGTTCAAAAATTATCCAAATTTTCCACAAACATTCAAAAAGGGGTCATAACTACCAAACATGGCTGTAAAAGCTCAAAAGATTAACAACACCCTGAAATTCCTATCAATTCCTGCCTCATTTTAGCTCAGTTAGGCTATACAATAGGACATAAAATCTTTGAATCCAATACACCTCACTGATATTAAGAAGGAGCGTGTAATATCCTAAAACACTTCATTGGACTTTGGAAAATCTGGCACAACACAAATAGCACAAGAGTTGCCCCCATTTCCTTCCTCTTATCATGAGCAAAAATTCCCCATGGATCATTAGTCTTATTTATGTTGCAGTGGCCATGATTAGTCTAGCCCCCTTTAACAAATATATCAATGTTATCTCAAAAACCCAAATATCTGTCAGATTCTTTCATCCTCAACTCAACCAGGGGTACAAAATAAGTAAGCATAAGCATGAGAGCTTGGCTCCCCCTCTAGCACCTTTTTAGGCCCAAAGCACCTTTTTCGAGGCCTCAATGTCCTTTTTAGGACCCCTCCCATGCCTTTTTCAGGCCCAAACACCTTTTTAGGCCCCTCTAATGCCTTTTTAGGCCCAAAGTGCCTTTTTCAAGCCCAAAGCACCTTTTTAGGCCCCTTAAGTGCCTTTTTATGCCCAAAGCACCTTTTTCAAGCCCAAAATGCCTTTTAGGCCCCCTCGAACTCTTTTTTAGCCCCCCAACATGCATTTTGGGTCCAAACACCTTTTTCAAGGCCCTATTTCCCAAATATCCTTTTTGGGCCCCAAAACACCTTTTTATAGGCCTAGAGAATGTCTGCCTCGACACCCACCTAGGTGACAATCCCAACATTAGCCTTATAATCATCTGTAAAGGAAATTAATACATAGTCATGCCTTACACATTGCAGCTCCCTATATATCGAACAAGAAAATACTAAAATAGTGCATTTATTAACTTTGTATTCCTCCATTACATGCCCACATAGATATTCTTGCCTACCAATAACAGTTGTCCTTACTCTATAGACTGCATTGTTCCCAATTTTATGGAGATTAAAACCATTCCAACATTTGTCACAAAACACCAAAACATTCAAATATCTATCATAAATCCAAAAACATTTACATATTTCACAAAATGCAAAAACATCCAAATATATTCCGAAAATACCAAAAAATACACATGACAATGCACTACAATCAACATCTATTGTCCCTTTGATTGCCACAACAAAAAGCACAAGCTTTTATTCTACTACAATGGCAACAACAACATTATCATTAAAGAATGTCTAGCAAATCATTTATTCTGGTCTCCTTGGGGGAGATGGCAAAATAGGGTGTCCAGTCAATGGTGTCCCTTCTGGTCTAGCTCCCAATGAAGAACCACTTGGTGTCAACACCCTATGTGTCCACACCACATCCACATGAATTGGAAACCTCTCAATGCATAATTATGTGTTCAATAGATGTGTAAATTCCCTATCTATAAACTACGTCTCTCGCGAGTCCTCGTTCAAGAATGCTTGATAATAATGTCCCATCCAATAAGTAACTTCTCGATGTACCTTTTTCATCCAATGCATTTCCACAAACACATTCTCCACAACTTTCTTACCCCCTATGTAGTGACCACTCATTGGGCGACATCCCGCTCTTGTTGCATCTGATTAGTCATAATTCACCAACGCTCCACATCTACTTTTGCCTCACCTAAATGCTGCTGCAATTGCCTCACCTTCCATTCACTTAATTCTAACCACTCTTGCAACTTCAATGCCAAGGAGTTCACCTTCACAATCACTTCCCTAAAAGACTTAGGCTATGACTGCAATAACACAAGCTCATTCTGAGTGCTCTTTAAACCCACCTGCACCATCTTCAGTGATTCTTGCAACGTCTGAGCCTGTGACAATTCAGCCCTCATACCCACATCATTTCCCTTTGCCCATGAGTACTCCACACATAGCTCTATCTCTAGTGATTGCACCCGTGCCCACTCTGCATCCACCACTTTCTACAGTCATCTTGCCTCTATTTGCACCCCATCCTCCTATGCCTTCTCCATCAATCCCAATAAAGATGTGACCTCCTATTATGCGTTCTCTTCTCTAACTCTCTCTATAGCTAAGAGTCTCTATAATCCTCCCACATCTTGTGATGATTAATCTCTATATCCCACCTCTAGCTGTGGCTCCTCCACATTTACACTACTCATTCCCCCTTCTGTTGACCCTCATCCCAACATCTCGAGGCTCATCAACTGACATCTCCCACTCATTACTTCACCTCCACTAACACCTCCCACATCCTTCAGAGTTTCTCCCATGGACTTTTTAGGAGATTTTATTTCCCCCACCTCCTCCTCCACTCCCAAAATACTCTTCATCTTTTCAAGTGGACTATTCTCCACCTGCATCATTGGCTCATCATCTAATACCACCTATAATTCTTATTGTGATGTCATCCCTAATAACATCATTAAAGCTGACAAGGGTATTTCTTCTGCCTCCATCCCCACCTCTTCAAGTTGTACTAGCCCTTGTCTTAGCTGACTTGCCTCACCCGAACCTAAAATTAACACTTGGAGTTCTAACTAATCCACCCACTTCTTAGAGGTTCACCGAATGTGCTTCGCTCTTCACCCTTGCCTTATCCACCTTCCTTGGCTAGCATCACCCTCCTACTGTGACTGATCTAGTGAGCCTAACATACTTGCACTTGCACGATTCCTATAACTTCTTAATACATCTAATAATCACATTCTACTCTTCACTTCATCTTGATTCATTCCCATATTATCTGCCTACTTATAGCCATCACTCACTTGAAACTTGTTCTGTACTAATCTTCCACGTATACACTCTCTGCATCCTGTCGCACTGATACTTGGTACACTTGACCCTTGGCTCTAACATTTAGTCACCCAAATCCTTGTAGATGCACACCGACCATTAGATTTCACTACTAAATCACTACTGATACATCCCATCCCTTCTTATCTGCCTAGTACAATAGTTGCTCCCTCGCATGACTAAAAAAACTCGACACTGTTATACACAATTGGAAGCACGCATGGTTTGCAAATAATGGTTTTCTATGCTATTATGTGCTTTTAGTACCTCGATGATGTGTTTGACTAGAGGTACTAGGATGAAGTCATGATATTTTTATTGGTTTTTCACTGTTTAACTCCAGTGATCCTTTGGTTTTGCACATTATTGGTGTCCACTTATATGTGCCTCCTCTTGTATGGAACACCATGTGTACCTCAACTAATTTTTTGTGCTATCTTAGGTGAGGTCTTTTATCTGACATGTGACTATATGTGTGCCTATTTTATTATCCTATGGCTATAGCTTCTATTTCTTAGTGGTTGTCATATTTTCCTATACATTGATCATCTTTGTTGGTACTTCTCAACATAATATAGTATTCATATCACTATAGCTGAGCTAGTGGTGGTTGTACTTAATCACTTTTTTATCACACACTCTATGAGGACAATTAGTTTGCATCTCTTTAAAAAAGTGACAGTTAGTTCCATTCATCTAGTTTTCATTTTCATCTTGGGTTCCTTGAAAACAAATTGTTGGCACATAAATCAAGATTCAATTCACCAACATTAATCAACAACTTCATGACGGGTTATCAAAAAGTGGACAACAACATCAACATCAACCTCATGACAAGCTTCTAAGCACTCAACTATCATAGACTTTGTCTCTTCATCCCATCCACATTAGCATCACACTTCACAAGTTTACCTCTTCATCCTACTCATTGCATCATGTGGCTTTCTAATCTCAGACAATTCTAGTCACTATCCCATTTCACCACTTCATCTGCTCCCTTTTGTGGCTTTTGAATCTCAAACAATCTCATTTGATCACTTTCCATCTCATCTGCTTCACTGCATCATCTCCTTTCATTTTTCCATATCATTCATTCATTTTGTGGCCTTTGAATCTCAAAAGATGACACTCCACCTCATAGCCTTCAAATCTCAAACAATTTCATTTCCTTCTATTTTTCACCTTCACTCACACTTCATATGTCTTATCCCATTTTATCATGTTTTCATTTATCTTTCCATCTCCTTTCATCCCATCCCCACACTTGGGCATTATTTTTTATTCTCACGTTACCATGTTTCATTCCATGACACTTTGCCACATGTTCGTGCATTTACATTTTTTGTGTTCTTTACCCATTTCATCTCATTCCATATTCATTATATCACATCCAACCCCATTACATTGGTTTCCATCTCATTCCTCCATTTCATTTTAACATATATCATTTTGTTCATTCAACATTTCATTCCATCTCATTACTTCATTTTATTTCATCATATCTCATTTTGTCCATTTAGATGTTCCATCCCATTTCATTATCTCTCATTTTATCACATATCATTTCATCTCATCCCATTGCATTACCTATCATATCATTTTACTTCATTTCATTTCATCCCATGTCATTCCGTTCCCTATTTAAATCCATTGCCTCTTACTTATCATTTCATTTCATTTTATTAACTATCATGTCCTTACATATCATTTCACTTTATTTCATTTCATTGCCCATTTCATTTAATTTCATTAACATCATATCATCACATATCATTCCATTTCATTACCTATTTCATTTCATTCCATCACATTGTATTTCACCATATATCACTTCCCTTCCACATTTCATCACATTTTTATCACATTTCATTACATTACCACAACATTCACCTCATTACAATTCATTTTTCACAATTCATTCCATTACATTTCAAATCATTTTCATTACATCATGTTACATGTCATTATATTCCATTTTCTTATATCCTATTACGACCAATTCATTACATCAAATTTTCTTTTACCACATTTTTGTTTCATATAATTGCATTCATTATACCACATGACATTTTCATTACATTATTCATACCATACCATCTATTCTAAATCATGATACATCTACATTAATCACTCACATTTATATACACATCCATATCCACTGCTACCATATTCATCAACTCAAACAATCACATGCACACATAAGTCCATGATATAACAAGTACAAATATCTAAAACATCAACCAGCTCAGATATCTCATAAAGAAAAAGATCAAATCATCCACATCAAAAGGTCATCATCATCAGCATAAAAGGATCCTCATCTTAACTAACATACATGATAAGCCAATAAACTAAACACAACAGCTCCACAAATCAACCCTGTGTCACCCCACCTACATCATATGTTTGTATCTGATCTAAAGATCCCTGCACTCATCCCATCTTGAACAATTGAACACTACACAATGACATCAATTTTTCATCACAACTAATCATCCTACATCAATCAAATCTCAACATCTAGCTATTCAACTAATGGTTCTATCTTGAACCACTTATTTGTCCTACTTTGTATCTTGAGATGGACATGTTAGTTCCCCTACTCTATATCCTAAGGGGGGCACTTTTCTAACTATCAACATTACCTGATTGATTCTACACATCACTTTGTGACTACACATTCCCTATCAACTATTCTCAGTAAAAAATTTCAGAAATAAAATTGGAACATCCCTACTTCACACATCCTTTTTTCCAATTTCATTTCTAAGGGGGCAGTATACTGGGGCATCAAAAAATTTTGAAATATCAAAAATGTCCTACCACAACCGAATTTCAAACATCAAATCAAACCTGGGCATTCAAACAAGGGCATCAAAATTTTTAGCAAAATCAAAAACATCCTACCCCAGCCAAAAATTTCAAATATCAAGTCTACCAAAACTAGGGTATCCAAGTAGAAATATCGTAACACAAATTCATCAAATCAATGACAATCAAAACATCAAATCATCAACAATCAAACATCAAACCATTAATAGATAGACACCATGACAATGACAAAATATCAAGATATCATCGAATAAACATCCAATCATCAGAAGTTGACCTAAAATTAGAAAATTAAGACAGTCTTTGAACTAATATGCTTTGCATATTAGCTCAAAGAGGAGCATTTGTAGACACCTAGAAATTGACAAAGAGCTAAATCACGCAATTCCTATCAATCATTCCAAATTAAAGAGAAAATTAGAAGAAAAATCACCTATCAAATTGAGAAGACCTAAATCAATTTTTAAAAGAGAAGAAAAACAATTCAAATTCATAAAATGAAATTCAAAAAAGGAGGAGGAAAAAGACAAAAGTGTTGAAAATAAATAAGACATCTATTAAATCAACAAAATCATTTATCCTCAAAAAATGGAAAATCTCCCTTTTTCATTTTAAAAGAATTAAAAATATCCTCAATTATCCTCAAAACCAAGTCTATTGGACTCTTCCTCTTGGTCTCTTATGAGATATTTTTTGTTTCACTTTCACCAATCAGTCAAAGGTGAAAATCATGATTCTTACCCTAACCCCTTCCGAAATCCTATAAATAGGAGGGAAATTAAGAGGCAGGGACCCAAGTTTTAGGCATTTGCACTATAGGCACATTTTGATTCATCATTTTAGCATTAGCATTTTAGCAAGTTCATAGCATTTTAGTATTGCTTTTATGTCATTTAACATCATTCACTGCATGTTATCTTGTTGTATATCCATTTATAGCATATAATCTGCTTTATAGTCATAGCTCTAGCATGCATTCTTATAGATTTGCATTTTTAGCATAATCCCATTCTAGAACTATCACTAAGATGCTAGTCGGAGAGCTATTTTAGTAGTTGTAGTTAGGGAAACATGAGACGCTCATAGAGATTACATTTTGATGATGATATCTTGGGTCTAGTCTAGTTCATCATCAATCTATTTGTATTCTACACTAAAGTTTCATGAATAGTCATTCACACCGTGTACAACAACATTTGCTAGTGTAAATTGAGTGACTATGTGTTTATCAAGCATCAATATTTTTAGTGAATTTTATTCTAACATCTAAGGGATCTGGGATTTATTTTTGTGGTAAGTGTTAGCCAAAATGCTTTCCCACCAAAAAATTAAATTCAAAGACCTAAGCATACCCTAATGTTCATATGTTTGAAATTTCAGATATTAGGGCACACAAGAATACTTTGGTTATACGTGCAATATCCTAAGTCCCAAGGTTAAATTCATGTGTTAGTATCTACATGGGCTCACATTTTCCCAACTATCAGATCTTCCTAGATCTACACTCATCACCTTGTTGCCTTGAGAAGTTATAAGGGTTTTATGGAAGGCAATAAAGAGACATCCTGAGATGTGTCCCTAGTGGACCCCATTTCTTTAGATCACAAGAGGTGAAAGGTCAAGGCTGTGATGATACGCTAATTTTTCTATGCTAAGATCTTACAATTTAGCTTAAGATCATGAAGTTAATTCTCAGAGCCACCAATGTTATGATATTCAGTTATTGTAGCATCATAGAAGTATATGGTTGCAAAAGATGATAAGGAGGGTTGTGATAATATGATATATGGTTCTCATTAGATCATAGATGTGCCTGAGGAAGTCTTTTGAAGACATGAAGACAAAGGGTTTTTCACAGCATTGAGGCAATTGTAAGATTGTGAGGGGACTTCAAGGAAGGCCTGATCTTAAGACAAGTTGATGATCATAGGATTGTAGAATCTTAAGTTGACCATGATAAGGGTGTTTCACTTGTCCAAGATGGAAAAGGAAAAGGGTCTTCAACCAATAGAGTTGTAGGAAGGGTATAGGATGAACATCGAGTATTATTGACCTATTGATACATCTAACTTGGCATGTTGATAGTAAGGAAGAAACAACTTTTTAATAGTGGATCAGATCATTCAACTGTCTATAGATTTCTTTCAGTATTCTGCATGCCTAGTAAATGCAAAAGGAGGATGCACTCATCACTCAATTATCCATCTACCCAACTGTATATTAATGACCATTTTTTTTGTCTTCTTAGGATCGTTCTATTGGAAAAATACTAGATTTTCTTGCATCTGGGTTTATTCCAAGATCAAATTTTCTCAGTCTTTATGATTATTCCTTGTAATCTTAACGGTGGTAGTTGTGCTTTGGCTTCCGAGAGAAGTTTCTCAATTATTCTTCAACTATAAAAGAAATTTGTGTACTCTTTCAAAGGGTTGATCTTTCTCTATTTCTTTGGTATTGCTTCCCATGCATACTACTATAATCTCTTGCACCTCCCAGCCATTGCAATTCTTTTTTCTATCTCTTTTAGCCATTAACAAACTATGCAAGACTTCTTTGTCTCTAGTTAATGTTCTTTTCTATATTCTGCAATTTCATGATTGTGTCTATTTTGGCATTTGAATGATATTAAGTGAAATTTCTTTCTATAGCATTTTTTTGTTGTCTGATCTACGTGTGTTTGTTGGTATAAGCAAAGTCTAAATCTATTTCTTTGAGTTTATAACTGATTAGCTATGTATTTATGGGAAGAGATAAGATCAAACACTCTATTTTGGTGCATCACCTCCTTAGAATAGATTAGGTAGTTTGCTTCTATGCATTCTATCTCCCTTTTCCTCTCTAAGAATAGTTAAGTGCATCCTGATAGAAAAGAAAGCTGACCTTCTCCAAAGACTCAACCTCATAGTTCAAATCCCATAGCTTGGAGGTTGTTTCCATGTTTCACAAGGTTGTCCTTAGGTAAAAAATTTGGAAAAGGGTGTAAACTTTGTGACAACAGTAACTGATTCATCCCTCCCCTCTTAGTTACTCCTCTTATATTTCCATGGTCTTATCATAAGAAGATCTTTGTTAAAATAATTGTTCATCAATTTTCTTAGTACTAGAATTAAGCTTCTCTAAAAAAAATTTTAGCTTGTGTCAATTATCCTTTCACAATAGTATTGTGCTTTTCTAATTCTGCATGCTCTATCTTAATAGAACCTAGTTCAAATGTTACTTGAGACAACTAGGATCTTAGGTCTGCATTCTTAGATTTTAGATCTGATTCAGACTTATTGTCATATTTCTTTAGACTCAACTTAAGTTCAACAATTCTCAACTCATGCTTCAAGATCTCATTTTCTTTTTTGAGAGTTCCTATTTCGTAATGGTCACTAATCCATTCTTTTGATTCCTTGCTAGATCTCATATCATCATTCTTATCTTTTAGTTTTCCAATGTAAACTTTTGCATCTTCATACCTATCTTTCAGGTTATCTCTTTCTTTAGTAAGAAGATCAATTTGCTCAAGAGCTTCTTCAAGATTTCTCTTCAACTATTCCATATCCATAGGGATCTTCCTCAAGCTATTAATCCTCTTTTGAGTAACTAGGCTCTGATACTAATTTTTAGAAATAGATAATATTGAGAGGTGGGTCAATTAGTATTCTAAAAACTTTTTCCCACAACTGGATATTGTTAATTACTTTATAAGTTGCATAAGAAAGTAAACCAACAATGCTAAACAATAAATAAAACCCTACACATAGAGAACACATAACAATATTATTTGTTAACTAGGGCAACCCCAACCAAGGGAAAATCCAAGTGGGGATGATACCCACAAGATGATCCACTAAAAAAAAGTATCTTATTAAGGATATTGACCCTATTAGGATTCTATCAAGTGCATATAGTGTCTTGAGTCCTTGTTAGAGGACTAGGCCATGTTAAAAGCCTCAACCCTATTAGGATTTGGTAGATCAATTACAATGTATGGAAGAAGAGATAACTGCCCAAACATGCAATATACAATTAAGTTTCTTCAAAAATATAGATATACATACAATACTATTTCATTATTGCAATGTGTGAATCTTCTAATCATACACCAAATCTTGCATCATACAAAGCTTGCATAATAGTTCACATCACATATCACATCCTTATTTTTTGTGCAAGATAAGATCTTTACTTATACCTTGAAATTTAATAAAACTCTTGATCAGTTGGCCATAAGATACCAAGGGAAAACCCCAGTAGGGATGATACCCACAAGATGATCCACTAAACAAAAGTATCTTATTAAGGATATTGACCCTATTAGGATTCTATCAAGTACATATAGTTTCTTGAGTCCTTGTTAGAGGACTAGGCCATGTTAAAAGCCTCAACCCTATTAGGATTTGGTAGATTAATTACAATGTATGCAAGAAGAGCTAACTGCCCTAACATGCAATATACAAATAAGTTTCTTCAGAAGTATAGATATACATACAATACTATTTCATTGTTACAGTGTGCAAGTCTTCTAATCATTAACCAAATCTTGCATCATACAAAGCTTGCATATCGTATATAATTCCTTCAAAATAGTTCACATCACATATCACATCCTTATTTGTTGTGCAAGATAAGATCTTTACTTATAACTTGAAATTTAACAAAAGTCTTGATCAGTTGGCCTTAAATCTTCCACACGCTTGGTTAAATATAAAATAACTTTGGGGTTAACATATGAGATGTCAACCCATCATGGCTAACTAATTATTTTGTTAACAAAATAATTCCTTAATCCATATAATCACTTTTACTGTCATGCTTTGTTCTATTCTGTTAATTACTTGTACTAGTAATTCCTCTATGTAGAAAGGATTAAGAAGCAAAAGAGACTACTTTCACTATTTAAAGGGTTAATTCAATTATAGACAAAAAGTGTTTTTATTTTCTTTTTTAAATTAGGAAATTCCTTTTATGTGTACACATATGAAGAGGAGATTTATTCAATTAAAAGGAAGCACATTCTTTCAATTAGATAAAACTTAGAATGAGGTGATCAAAATATAGGATAAAATTAAATAAATTATTAAATGGTAACTTACCCAAAGATAAACTGTTGATAAATATGAAAAATTGATTAAGCATAAGATATAGTATATCATAGAGATTTAAAAATATTAGAAGGGGGCTATTAGTTTACTAGACCATTTTTGGGTGATTATATTTAACCTTCTTTGAATAGTGTGTGACTGATCTAGAAATAAATTAAGTCAAAGAATGATGATGTTAAAAAATAAAGATTTTCAGACTAGAAATGAAAAAAGTGTTGTAAAATAGCTAATCCTAAACTAGTAGTGGACTAGGATCAACAAGGAAATTACAATGGATTTTTTGAAGTGAAAGCCAAAAAAAATAGATCAATAAGAGAATATTAGAATTGGTAACAATAAGATGAAAACTAATATATCCGATAGAAAATATATTTGGTCAAGTGTATGCCCCAAGAAAAGTAGAAAATAGATAGATATAACATAATCAATTTACAATATTGAAAGATAGGATATTTCTCCCACTTCAGTATCAAAATTAAAATGCTATAGAGGATAAACAAGATAAATTTGACCAAATCAAGTTCAGATAAGATCCATGATAAATGATGAGTGATTTTGAAAGTGATGCAAGAGCATCCTGGGTGTAAGAGCAATCTTGCATCACCCCAAAAATATTTGTATTTCAATGTTTTCTATTTTAATAAGGACTAGTAGACAGGGTGGTTACTATTCATGGGAACTTACTATTTTTAGTGAGTTTTTCATATGAGCTTAGAATATTGTTATGTTCTACATGAAGGTTAATTTTAACATTTTAAGCCTACCATAAAATCTCATTGCTCAAGCATAAGTATTAGAGAAGTTATTGTAGATTTTCGATGGAAAAATTTGCTAAAAAATCTTCAAGCTCACCATTGGAGGCCTTAGAGTGCCCAGATGACATTTGAAAACTTGACAAAATGGTGCTAACATAGTTTTGAGCTTGTAGATCAAGAGCTGACATTTTTGAAAAGTGGTTATAATAGCCAATTGGAGCAACAGTTCGTGAGTTATGGCCTTCAGAAGTTGGACTACCAAAATTTCTATAATAATTTTTCAAAGATGTATTTGGCTAACTCTATGTGTATTGTTAGGGTCTGTCGGCCCTAGGTATTAAGTTTGAGCATCTAGAACCTTCTCGAGCGATATACAATGACCTATTTAAGAAAGGCCCGAACATTGTCTAGGATAGCTTTGGGTGATAGTTCACAGCTTATCTTGCAAATTATTGTACTTATGAATTTTTTAATTCTACATTTGTGGTGCAAATAAGTCATCCATATTTTGTTCTTGCATTTTCTATTGTTTCTATGTTTCTGTTATGATTTTATGGTATTAAGGGAAGTTCCCTGCATAAAGTGGTATCAGAGCTAGAGTTCTTGAGTGTGTGGACAGATCATTGACTATGAGACAGTTTGCACCAGGACCATGGTTTGGGCTAAGCATGTAGACAGAATGCTAATTGTGAGGTAGTTTGGATTAGGGATTCAACAGAAGCGCAAAAATGCCTCTATGAAGAGAGCATGGTGGAAGAGTTTTAGGTGTTACACCATAAGGTTTCTAAGCCCTCCAAAGACAAATGCAAGCATTGGAAGAAAAAATGCATAAAGGAATTAATCTTCTCATAAGAGATGAAAGCAAGGATGAGTATGAAGTATAAGAAAATTTTGAAGCAGAGGTAGTTCTAATTCTAGAGGAAGAGAGGCTTTTTAGGGCCATCTCCAAGATTGGAAAAAGACCTAAGTTTGAGGTTCCCACATTTTTAGGAAATATTAACCTAGAGGAGCTGATCAATTGGATCAATAAACTAGAGGAGTACTTTGAGTATGAAGCTATTGATGATCCTGATAAGGTCAAGTTTGCAAAGGCAAAACTAAAGGGACAAAATAAGATCTAGTGGTAGGAGGTTCAGTTGGAATGAAATAGAAAGGGAAAGGAAAAAATCACCAGATGGGATTAGATGAAAGATAAACTGAAGTGAAAATTCATTCCCATTGATTATGAGCTTGACCTGTTGAAGAAGACGCAAGGGTTGAAACAAGCAGAAAAATTTGTTCAAGAGTATACTAAAGAGTTCTACCAAGTTCTCATTAGAACTAGCCATACAAAAGCTAATAAGGAGAAAGTTGCCCATTATCTTAATGGGTTAAGGCCCAACATTTAGGATGACCTAAGTCTAGTTTGAATGAGCACTATTGAGGAGGCATACCAATTTTCCCTAAGAGTTGAGGAGAAATTGAGGAAGAAGTTTGACAATAAGAATAGTGGAAGAGGTCATAGTGGAAGATCTAGTGGATAATCTTATAGTGGTCGTAATGATGATTAAAAGAAAAGGGATGAGGCTAGAAGTAGAAATTAGAACTAGAGGGGAAATAGTTTCAATCATTTTCATAATTAGAATAATAGAGATCAGAGAGGAAGAGGTAGAGGACAAGGATTTGGAAGAGGAGGCTTCTGTGGAAAAATTTTTCACTGCAGAGAAGAATGGCCTAGTGCCAAGGAAGAAAAGATCAAAGAAAAAAAGATCAAGTGAGAGTTGCATATGTTGATGAAGATGCTAGATCCTCACATTTTGAAGATGTTGAAAGACAAGTCCTAGTTAAAGATGTGCTACGACTACCAAAAATTTTGACTACTGAAATTTCTAAAATAATTTGTCAAAGATGTATTTGGCCGACTCTATGTGTATTGTTAGGTTCTGTCAGCCCTAAGTATTAAGTTTGAGCATCTAGAACCTTCTTAGGTAGCATACAACAACCTATTTAAGAAAGGCTTGAACATTGTCTAGGATAGCTTTGAGTGATAGTTCGCAGCTTGTCTTGAAAATTATTTTACTTATGAATTTTTTAATTCTACATTTGTGGTGCAAATAAGAAATCCATATTTTGTTCTTGCATTTTCTATTATTTCTATGTTTCTATTATGATTTTATGGTATTAAGGGAAGTTCCTTGCATTAAGTGGTATCAAAGCTAGAGTTTTTGAGTGTGTGGACAGATTGTCAACTGTGAAGCAGTTCACACCATGACCATGGTTTGGGCTGAGCATGTAGACAGATTGTCGATTGTTAGGCAGTTTGCATTAGGGATTTAGCAAAAGCACAAAAATGCCTCTACAAAGAAATCACAATGGAAGAGTTGTAGGTGTTACACCTAAGGGTTTTTGAGCCCTCTAAAGACAAATACAAGCATTAGAAGAACAAATGCA
Source organism: Cupressus sempervirens (assembly GCA_028749045.1). Classification (NCBI taxonomy): domain Eukaryota; kingdom Viridiplantae; phylum Streptophyta; class Pinopsida; order Cupressales; family Cupressaceae; genus Cupressus; species Cupressus sempervirens. The sequence goes on along the minus strand of CM053785.1, from coordinate 947,284,760 downwards.
TAGAGGAATGAATCTTCCCATAAGAGATGAAAGCAAGGATGAGGATGAAGTATAAGAAAATTTTGAAGCAAAGGCAATTCTACATCTAGAGGAAGAGAGGCTTTTTAGGGCCATCTCCAAGATTGGAAAAAGACCTAAGTCTCAGGTTCCCACATTTTCAGGAAATCTTAACCTAGAGGAGTTAATTGATTGGATTAATAAATTAGAGGAGTACTTTGAGTATGAAGATATTGATGATCTTGATAAGGTGAAGTTTGCGAAGGCAAAACTAAAGGGACAAAAGAAGATCTAGTGGTAGGAGGTTTAGTTGGAATGAAATAAAAAGGGAGAGGAAAAAATCACCAAATGGGATTACATGAAAGATAAACTGAAGTGAAAATTCATTCCCTAGATTATGAGCTTGATCTGTTGAAGAAGATGCAAGGGTTGAAGCAAGCAGGAAAATTTGTTCAAGAGTATACTGAAGAGTTCTACCAAGTTCTCATTAGAACTGGCCATACAGAAGCTAATAAGGAGAAAGTTTCCCATTATCTTAATGGGTTAAGGCCCAACATTTAGGATGAGCTAAGTCTGGTTCAAATGAGTAGTATTAAGGAGGCATACCAATTTTCCCTAAGAGTTGAGGAGAAACTAAGCAAGAAGTTTGACAATAAGAACAGTGGAAGAGGTTATGGTGGAAGGTCTGGTGGGCAATCTTATGGTGGTCGTAATGATGATTAAAAGAATAAGGATGAGGCTAGAAGTAGTAGTTAGAACTAGAGGGGAAACAATTTGAATCATTTCCATGTTTAGAACAATAGAGATCAGAGAGGAAGAGGTAGAGAACAAGGATTTGGAAGAGGAGGCTTTCGTGGAAAATGTTTTCACTATAGAGAAGAAGGGCATAGAGCATTTGAATGTACCCAATGCCAAGGAAGGACAGAACAAAGAACAAAAGGTTAGGTGAGAGTCACACATTTGATGAAGATGCCAGATCCTCACATTCTGAAGATGCTAAAAGAGAAGTCCTAGTTAATCAAAGAGTCCTGCTGAGTGATGAGAATGAACCTAAGCAAAGAAGGAGCTTGTTTCACATAAGGTGCAGATGTGAAGATAAGTTTTTTGATGTGATCATTGATGGTGGAAGTACTAACAATCTGGTGTCAGAAATGATGGTCATCAAGTTGAAGCTGAAAAGGCATAAACATCCACATCCATACTGTATTGCTTGGGTGCAAGATGACTACAAGGTCATGGTCAATGAGAAGTGCTCAGTGAAGTTCAAGATTGGAAGCTACTAAGATGAGGTACTATGTGATATCATACCTATGGATATTGTCATATTTTTTTGGGTAGTTTTGGCTTCCCAATTAGATCAATAACTTGGTTTACAAACACAACTCATGGATTGGACATCCAAAATGAGCAGTTATCTTTCTAATAGAGAAGGTTCATTTAAATTTTTGACCCGAGGACGTATACTTGAAACAAGTCTACAAAGTATATGCACTATAAAAATATTTAATTTATTCTATCATTGCAAAATATGAACTATAAAAATGTTGGAAATAAATCTAAGTATATAGTAATGGTTGCAAGAAACTACAAGAAAACTGCACAGTAATGGTTGTGGGAACTATATATTATATAATATGTCTATATCTCTATGTATGTATGCATATTAAATGCTTAATTAAAATTTCAAATATATAAGATAATTTACTCTCTAACAACCATCTAACAAGTGTCTCATCATTCCTTTAAACAAGGAAGAGATTTATTACAAAACTAATGACTAAGTGCGCTGATTTTCTGTTCCACATTTTCAACAATCCACTCAAACACATGGTTCTCCTTTATTGTTTTGAATTATATCAAACCCTTTTACCACATTGTGCTCCTCATTTTTCTCTTTCCATATCATTTTTTAAATTTGAATTTCATTAAGACATGTGGAAGTTATGATCATTTTATTGAAAGTGGTTTTCTGTTGCCTGAAAATGTGCCACCTTTTACTCAGTCAACTTCTGATCCATGGTGCTCATTAACTATTTTGAACCAACTCAAACACTAAAAAAAAAAAATTGTAACTTGTTATCATCTTTCCAAATCTATAAGACATTCTTAATTTCATTAAGAATTGAGTATGATATGCCTTTTTTTACTTTTCTTACAAACAATATGTTAATCACCTCAAGATAATTATACTTTAATAAAAACCACTTATCATAATAAATCATCACAATTTAGCATTAACTAGCTACACATACAAATGCTAATCAATAAATCATTTATCATAGTTAATGCTTCATAAATCAAGTTAATAAATGGAAATGTCTTGGGAATATACTAAAACCATGAGGTAAAGTGTTATATTATATCAATATAAATATGACATTTTATAGGCTCATCATTGGTTATAGGGTTGCAGATCTATGGATTTTACCTATAACTTACAGAGGGTTATGATCTTGTAGGAACCTGATTTGTAAAGATGGTTTGTGGTAGAGTAAATACTAACAATGTTATATTGGATCAATTGAGACAAATTGCAGCCAGATTAGATGCTGTGAAGATAGGCTAGAGGAGAGGAGCACATTTTGATGATGTAATTGATGATGAATCAGTAGCACCAAACGATAATCTAGAACCTAAAGAAGATCAAGATGAGGAAAGATTGTTGAGAGTGTTTTCTAGGGAAAATTCAAAGATTGTTGTAGAAGTTGCTCCTTATGATGTAAAATTGGATATCAATGCTATGTGAGATTGGATTTCATATATGGACAAGTTCTTTGAGTACAAAAATAGTCCTGATAATAGAAAGGTAAAAATTGCAGTTACTAGGTTGAAAGGTCATGCTTCACTATGGTGAGAACATTTGCAAAATGATTGATAGATAGAGGAGAGGAAAGGAGAAGATCAAAACATGGCAAAAGATGGTGAACAAGGCAAAGAAAAAATTCCTTCCTACTAATTACCAAGTTAACTTGTTGAGAAAAATACAAAAGTTGAAACAAAAGGACATGACTGTGAAAGAGTATACTGAGGAATTTTATAGATTGGACATTAGATCTAGACATGTGGATGATGATGGTGAGAAAATTGCAAGGTACATAAATGGATTGAGCTCTAGAATTCAAGATGAAATAATTTTTGTAAAGTTGGAAAGTGTTGAAGAAGCATATCAATATGCCTTGAAAGCTAAAGAGATCTTGACAAAGAAGCATGAACAAGGACAAAGAGGTTGAGGTGTAGATCCCAGAGAGGCAGAGGTAGATCCTATGGAGAAGGTGAAAAATCTGATAGTTTTGTGCATGACAAAGAAAAATCTAAATGGAAGAATGATGACAAAGAGAAGACTAAATAGAAATTTGGTAGTTCTTACTGAGGAGGTATTGGATCTTACTGAGGAATAGGTAATTCTTATCCTAGAGGTGGTTTCTGTTGTTATTGTTTCAGATGTGGTAAAGAAGGGCATAGATCTTTTGAATGTAGATCTTCTAAAAGTGGGAAAAATAATAGAAATGTTGTGATTCAAGGAGACATTGAGAGATCACCAAGTGGACCTAAGTCTAGAGAAAATCTAATGGTGAAAGAACCTTATGTAATAAGGGAAGTGATGAGGATCATGTCCTTAGAAGAAGTCCTTTCAAGACTAGATGTAAGATGGTTGGAAAATGCTACAAGCTCATCATTGATAGTGGAAGTTCAACAAATTTAGCATTAGAAGAGATGGTTATAAAGTTGCAATTGTAGAGGCTAAAACATCCCAAACCTTATCATGTTTCATAGATCAAAGATGAGCATAATATATAGGTAAGTGATCAATGTATTGTAAATTTAAAAATTGGACATTACTTTGATGAAGTTTTGTGTGATATTATGCCCATGGATTGTTGTACTACAATAAAAGTTTGCATGGATAATGGAAAGAAATTTGAAAAGAAAGTAAAGAAGAACCAATTTTGTTTTGCTATAGTTCCTGGAGGACCGAGTGTTGGTAGTAATGACCAAGTAGTAGAAGTTGGTAATGACAGAGTGATAGTAGAAATTGCAAAATTGTTGAATGAGGATAAAGATATTGTTACTGAGGGTATTCCTGATGGTTTACCTCCAGTAAGAAGTATAAGTCATTATATGGATCTAATTCTTGGAGCTAGTTTTCCAAACAAAGCATCATATAGATTAACACCTACAAAGAATGAAGAACTTAATAGACAAGTGCTTGAGTTGTTGCAAAAAGGTTTGATCTGTGAAATTTGTAGTCCATGTGTTGTACCTACTATATTAGCACCTAAGAAGAAAGGAGAATGGAGAATCTATACTAATTCCAGAGCTATTAATAAGATCACAGTGAAATATAGGTTTCTTATGCTGAGGATGGATGACATAATGGAGTGTTTGAGTGGAGCAAAGTATTTTACCAAGATTGATTTGAAGAGTGGCTATCATCGAATCAAAATTAGGGAAGGTGATGAATGGAGGACTGCTTTCAAGACAAAATATGGTTTGTATGAATGGTTGGTTATGCCTTTTGGTTTGACTAATGCACCTAGTACTTTCATGAGGTTGATGAATGAAGTTCTGAAAGGATTCTAGGGTAAGTTTGTGATTGTTTATTTGGATGATATTCTGATATTTAGTAAGACTAAGGAAGAACATCTTGATCATATTAGACAAGTATTGCAAAGGTTGAGAGAGGAAAAATTGCTGATTAATCCTAAAAAGTGTTCTTTTATGCAAGAGGAGATTGTGTATTTGGGATTTGTGATTTCGGCCGATGGATTGAAGATGGATCCTGAGAAGGTTAAAGTAATTTTGGAAGCACCTACACCTAAGAATGTTCATGGTTTGACTAGTTTTTATGGAAATTTTATAAGGAATTTTATTGTTGTTTGTAATGCTATGACTGACATAATGAGGGGAGATAAAAAGGAATTCAAGTGGACACATGGAGCTAATAAGAGTTTTGAGACTTTGAAACAAAAGGTTGTTGAATTACGTATATTATTTTTGCCTGATTTCAGAAAAGTATATCAAGTTGAATGTGATGCAAGTGGTAATGCAATAGGAGTTGTATTACGTCAAGAAGGTAAACCTGTTGCTTTCTTTAGTGTAAATTTGAATGATGCTAAAAGGAAGTATTTTGTGTATGATCAAGAATTTTATGCTATTTTCCAAGCATTGAAGAACTGGAGACATTATTTGATTCCTAAGGAGTTTGTGATGTATATTGATCATAAAGCTTTACAATATTTGGGAAGTCAACATAAATTAAATCAAAGACATATGAAGTGGGTTGAGTACTTGTAGAATTCTACATTTTTCATTAAGCACAAGAGTTGAGATACTAACAAAGTCACTGAAGTATTGAGTAGAAGACGTTCTTTGTTGACTGAAATGAAAGTTGAAGTTCTTGGTTTTGATGAAATGAAAGAGTTGTATGATGTTGATCTTGATTTTTCTAGGGCGTGGAAAGAGTGTAAAGCACCAAATTTAAAAAATCTCATAAGTATGATGAGTATTTCATTCAAGAAGGTATCTTGTTCACAAGTATTCAATTGTGTATTCCTAGAAGTTTTATGAGGTTGAATCTGATTAAGGAAAAACATAGTGGTGGATTGGTTGGACATTTTGGAATTGATAAGATATTAAGTTTGTTGAAAGAGAAGTATTATTGGCAACAAATGTATAAGGATGTTAAGAAATTTGTAAAGAGTTGTGGAGTTTTTCAAGTTGCAAAAAGAGTGATTCAAAATACTAGTTTGTATACACCTATTATTGTTCTTGAGAAACCTTGGAGTGACATCAATATGGATTTTATTCTTGGATTACCTAAGATAGTGAAGGGGTATGATTCCATATTTGTTGTAGCAGATAGATTTTTTAAGATGGCTCGTTTCATACCATGTAAGAAGACATCAGATGTTGAGCATGTTGCCAAACTTTTCTTTAAAGTGATTGTGAGATTGCATGGATTACCAAGAAGTATTATTTTTGATAGAGACAGTAACTTTGTTGGTTATTTTTGGAAGACTTTGTGGAAGAAGAGGTGTAATAATTTGAAGTTTAGTTCTACATTCCATCCATGGATAGTTGGACAAACAGAGGTTGTGAATAGAAGCTTGGTTAATTTATTGAGATGTTTAGTTGGGAATAAGCCAACTAATTGGTCGATGGTATTGGCACAAGCTGAATTTGTGTACAATAATTTTGTGAATAGGAGTATAGGGAAGACACTTTTGAGATTGTTACTAGAATGAAGCCTAGAGAAGTATTAGATTTAAGAGATATTGTTGGTGAAGAAAAAAGAAGTGCTATAGGAGAAGAATTTTTTGATTTTATGGAGTCTTTACATAAGTGAAGTTGAGGATAGAACAAAGTAATCAGAAGTATAAGGAGAATGTTGATCAGTCTAGGAGACGTCATGATTTTCAAGTTGATGATGAGGTATTGTTTCATCTGAAGAAAGGAATATTTCTAGTTCGAACATACAATAAGCTAAAGATGATTAAGTTTCAACCTTATAAGATCTTGAAGAAGTTTGACAGTGGAAATGTTTATGAAATTGAGTTACCCGATGACATGGATATATCTCCTATATTTAATATTATTGATTTATACAAGTATCATGAGTTAGATGATGAATTTATTATTTTAGAGGATTATCCTAAGAAGTAGATTGAAGAAGTTGAATAGATAGTGGATCAGAGAATTGGTAAGAGCACAAGGGGAAAATATTATTATGAATATCTAGTCAAGTGGAAGAACACGCCTATGGAAGATGCTTCATGGGTTTCTCAATCTAAATTAGATCTAGTTTAGGTTGTAGAATCTCAATGATTTAGGAGAATCATTTCTTCCAACCCTGGTTGTTTGATGTAGGAGCATCCTAGGTTGCACTGCTACACTACATGTTTTCATTTTTTACCTTACTGTTGAAACTATGTTTTACTGAAACTATGTTTTCTAGTTTCTAGGTGCCTGTTGTAGACTATGTAACTAATTCTTCATAATTAATTAGAGGATATTATTTTGAAGGATTTGAGAGGGCCTAGATTAATATCTATGGTTAAAGGTTCAAGTTCTAATTCCTCATAAGTTGGGAGATATGGAAATACTCCCAAAGTATCAATTTTTGGCAGTTCTATGCAATAGTTTGTTGTACTTGACTTTCAGGATGGATGCACACTTATCCTTGATGAATCAGCCTTTGCACACTTAAGGTATTGTAGAGTACCTATAATACTACCCACAATTCAAAGTGAAAGTTATAATTCAATTAGAGTTAGGAGATATCATGATTTTTCTCAAACATCAATTTCTAGACATTTAATTATCGATGTAGGCTGACTTATGGCTCTTCAAGTATTTAATGTTGGGTTTATTTTCATGATGAGTATTTAGTGTTTGCTAAGATCTGACCTATGGTTTCTCTATGTTCTAGAATGATCTATAAGTTGTTTTGGCTAGTCTAAATAGAGTGTTTAGGCTTAGAGCTAGAGTAGTTTTAAGAGATGATTGGAGAGCAAAATTGGAAAGTTCAAATTTGAAGCTAGATATTAGATCGTGAATGTATTTGTATCTAGACATAACCCAGAAGGCCTTATAGCTAGGAATGTAGGGCAATATTTTTATGAATCAATAAAGAATCTTGTTCTCTCTCTCTATGGTGATGTTTTGTTTTGTGTTTGCTTTCATTGTGTTAACTCTTGCATGGTGGTTTGGATAGATAAGTGTGATTATTGGCCTTAGTTACTCCTGGCCTTCCCTACATCACATCTAGGACTCTTTATAATGCCCCACCCAGAGATCCTTGGAATAAAGATTCAATTCAAGCCAATATTTTTTTTTACAAGCATGAATGCACATGTCAACATCATACAAGGATCACACAGATTGCAACAAAATCCTTCACCAACAATCCAAGTAACCAAAAAATTCCAAACACCACTACCAAACAACCAACAAAAAAGAAAGATGCATAACTGAATCCGAATCAAAATATTAAAAATTCAAAATATGACAGCAAAGGACTGAAGAACACCTAAGAGGTGACCCCAAACAACTCCCAAAACATTTGAATCAAACCAAAAAGTGTCTGCTGCCTACATGCACAAGTCTTTGCAAAAATCTAGGCAATACTTTAATACAGCACTGGAAAGTATCGTGTGACATTCCTAAAAAAAGAGGGTGACACTTTCAGGGATGAGGCAATACTACTCTTGAAGGTGTGTGATACTTTAAGGGTATTATACGATAGTTCTTACAAGGAGGTGCGATACTGGAAAGTGTCGCATGACATTTCTCCAAGAGGTGTGCAATAGAATCAAAAGACGCACGATATAATTTCAATGGGCGTATGATACAATATTGTATCGCACCATGCTGATAAATTTTGGAAAACTTTGAAATTAAAACCCATTTGACCTTTGGGTACAAAAACTCCAAAAAACCAAAAATAATCAAGTCCTAACACCATATGCAAAAATGGCTAGCATAATGGCACAAAACCCCAAACCCTCATCCCAAAAAATAAGGAAATTTTCATACCTACTCAACCGAGTAGAACTAGCATACAAAAATAGAGGGGAACACTAGTTCTTAGCCTCCAAACAAATGGCTACACAAAATAGAAGCAAAAATGGAGCTGAAATAATAAAACAGGAAAGCCCTACCTCACACCCAAAAGGGGAAAACGAGAATCTAAACCATCAAATAAATAGCTCGTAGAAGCAACTAAAAATCGTGGAAATTCAATATTTTCTCGAGTTGGATCCAACGAGCCCGATCTCACAATGATCTCACACCCATAGCTCCCACAACAAACAAAATAGTAAATCCTAATGAAGAGGATTTTGCATTTTACTCTTCAACTTTCTAATTTGAAAGTGAGAAATGAGGAATTAAATTCCTTTTTGGATACTTATTCACTTTTTGAGTGAATAATTGATTAAGGCAAATAACTAGCCAACCTAATTAAACCTCGAATCCACCCAAACAAAAATAGGCTATTCCTAGAAATAGGAATTCATTAATGGCAAAGTTGCCAGAAACAAAAATAAATCAATTAGAAGCTTGAAAATCCAAAAACACAGAAATTTCCTTAACAACTTTCATGACAATGCGAAACTCTAAATGCACAAACATGCTCACTAGTCTAATCACATAATGCAAAGAAATTCAAATTTAATAATCACCGAAAGGTTTAATTAAACAACTAAAATAAGGATATGTTGAGCATAAAGGGATGACATTGGTAAAATATGAATGGTTGAATCACTAACTCCATGTGCCACTACCAAGGATATAAATCCTACACACTAAACAACATGATCAAGTGCAATTGCATATAATAACATAGCTGAAGCAATAAATGTATTAAATCACCTAATTTAACTATTTATTTAATTGTATCAAAATAATCTATTTACATCACTCATGATCACATAAATCATAACAATGCATGAATGAAGTAAATAACCATAGCATTAAATCCATCACATAACATAATCAGTGATATGCCCAAATATTGAATAACCAGATATCATCATAAAGCACAATGTCATCTCAAAATGGCATCATCATGAAATATGATCAACTAAGCAACATAGTAGTCTAACATTTATGATACTAGAATCAAAGTATAACATCTGACTCTCAAGTCATCTCAAATGTAAAACATAACATGAGTAACAAATATCTCTCGGATCAAAATATAACAAGGTAAGTATCTGCAGCACATAACCAAAGAATCCAACATGGACAATCAATTTCTAATTATTAAGCATTTAAAAATGGTTGTTTAAAAAACAAAAAGGAGGAACTTAATACAAAAAAGCAAACACCGTCATAAACATGACTAACCATTGCTATAGGAACCTAGTCCAAGTTAGCAGGTAAAAAGTACACAGTGCAATCTTTGCACACATCTTAGGGTAATCACAAAACAACCTAACGATACATATTGATCTTGGTAACCACTAGCACAAACCTTAGTGAACCATAAATCACATCATAATATCATAAATAAGCCATAAGCATAATCAAGCAACTAATACAAAACATAAATTCAATCACCTCAATGGTGTAGACCACTCATGGTCCCAAACACGATCCATCATGACAAAAGACCAACCAGGTTCCATCCATTAGGATGACTTACAGAAGTCAAACGGGAGAGGCACTACACTCTTGTTGGATTTTTTTTTAATAGTGTCTTTTGACACTTGATCTATGCAAGAATTAGTTGTTGCAAAGTTTGATGTAGTAAGATGTCAATGGGGGAGAAGTTTGGCATGGAATAACAACATGTACAACATGAAAGTTAGAGAAGTTCAACATAAGTATAGTAAGTTTGGAAGAATCAAAACATGGAATGACAATATGATAAAAATAACATTGAGGAATCAATGGGGGAGAATGATTGATGAAGAGGATTTGAAAAGTAAGATGAATAGTCCTTTTGTTGGTATTATTGGAACTAGATGTTTTTCATCTATGTTTCCATCAATGCCAAAGGGGGAGATTGTTGCAAGATATTTGGAAGCATCAATAATGATGATATTCCCATTGGGGAGTATTGTAGATATGTTAACATGATGGTATGTTACATTCATGATTGAGTTTTTCATTAATGTCAACATAATAGTTTTCTGTGGTATCTAATAGAAGAACAGTGGAAAGATCAAGTTGGTATAGATAGCTAGATGAGTATTCTAATGATCTAAAGTTGTGGGAGATACTTCTAAGTATATAGTATATTTAGTTAACATTGAAATAAGAAATGATAAGTCTGGAAGAAGTTATCTAGGTTTTGGTCATCGCTATTATAAGATAGAGTTTACAGAGGCATGTTCTAGTAAACTTATTATATCTCTTAGCAGAGTTGTTATTTTAAGAATCGAGGTTGAAGATATGAAGAAGATATATTGATGATGATGGGGCTAAGATTTATCAACATAATATTGTGTGTACAAAAACTTATTCAAGTTTCAAGGTAGAAGATTAATGTTATCACTAAGTGTAATGTGTTCTTAATATGGTCCTATAATGATTAATTGAGAAGGTCTAATAGCTAACTTAGGGAATTGTTTTGAGGACTCAGTATAAAGGAAGGACATTTTCCTTTATCATGATGAGATGGATCATGATTGTGTATGCAGTACAAGTGTGAAATGTGAAGTTAAATAGAGCAGAGCAGAAGTGAAGGAAACTTCATTATTGAGGTTTTGCTGAGTGATCTGAGGTTTGATATTTGGATCTAAGGTTTGTGACCTAGTCTACAAGGTCCAATAGTGATTGTTTCAATTAATAGAACAAAGGAAAAAAGAACATAATAATAAATTAATTTTATGAGTAGTGAACTCTTCTTGTAGTTGAAATTGCATGTTTGGATAGTGGGCTCATCTTGCATACATTGTAGTACAACTCCTAATAGGGTTGGAATCTCCTAACAGGGATTTAAAGTCTCGTAGAAGGGACTTTATATAATAAATGTTGTAATAGATTCTTAATAAGGAATATTTATATTATTACAATCATCTTATGGGCATCATTCCCACCAGGGTTTTCCCTCTGATCAAAGGTTTCCCTAGTCAACATATCTTGTGTAATTTTCTATCTACATCTTATTATGGTTACTGTTTACTTTGGTTGAATGGTTAAGTTTTTTTAAAGAAGAGAAATGTATTAATTGCTGTATAATTGATTCACACCCACCCCCCCCCCCCCCCCCCAAGAGTTATCTTGGTGGACTATTGTTTTTAACTTCACCTTCATCAAATTTTTCTTCTTCTTCTCCTTGGTCCTTATCTTGACCCTATCTAAGACAAAGTGGTGCTTGGGCAAGTGTATCTTCTTCTTCATTTTCATTGTTCTCTTCTTCTTCATATCCTTCTACCTCTTCACCAAATTATTCCTTCAGCTTTTTCACAATTTTGTTCTTTTTCCTCATCACAGAAGTTTTCTTCAAGTTCATTGTGATTTTAGACTTGGCTACATCATAGTTTCCAAATGTAGTAGCCTTCTAATCTACTTCCTCTACCAATAATGTAATGATGGTTGCAGATGCTTCATCCACATTAATTTCATAAGGCAATGGCCTAAGCCATCTAACCCTTGAAACTTTGCAATAAATGCTTAGTGCTTACATAGTTGTAAACTTGACTCCAATAGTAATTTTGACTCATTTGTCTTCCATGTAATTTCTACCAGCCTTGGAAACCACAGTGAGCTTGGCCAACACTATCACCTTTGATAGCTTAGCATCAACTAAATTTTCACTCGACAGTAATAGTGAAACTTCTCATGCTTGGCAACAACATGAAAACTTATAGATTTGTTCTTGGTTCTAACCAATGCTTTGGATCTTACTTCATGTATATATGTTCTGTCCATATCTAAATCCTTAGAATTGATATATAATTGAACTTTGAAATATCATTCCCATACATACCACTTGGTTGCCTAGTTGAGGGTGGTGTGATCACCTGATCCATTGGATGAAATGATTCCATCTGAACTTGATGTGCTACAATATTCCTTTTTCTTCTATGTCTTTTTCATCTACACTTTGACTTCTTCAACATCACTTTTCCTTTGCCTTTATTGAATTCATTTCCAGGTTCTTTTGACCTTGTTGGACAATTTCTACTAATGTGACCAGTCTTCAAATAGCTAAAACATGTAGTTTGATTCAATCATCTACTATAGTTTCTTTTGAAATGTGTTCTAATGCAATTCTCATCAACATGTCCATACTCTTGACAATAGAGACAACTATAACTTGTATTATAATACCAATTGTAGGGTTTTTTCTTGTGTTGTACATTTGTCTGGTTGTTTGTTGACTAGTTAGGCTTGGTTCTACATTCATATGCTCTATGTCCATACTTCTTACAATTGTAGCAGTAACCTTCAAATCTTTGTGTTCTTGTATTATTGGTCTTGCATTCATGTACCTGATGTCCTTGATTATTGCACTTATTATAGTTACCCATGAAATTTTTCATAGGGTTCTAATTTACATTGTTGTTCCTACAAACATTATTTTATGACTTATCTTCCCACAATTATGACAAGTAGGTTTGAAGTTCTTATCTTTGTTGTTTGTTTTTTCACCACTTTTAGATGATTCTCCTTGTTTAGTTTTGGTCTATCCCAATCTAGTAGTACCATCATTAGATCTAGGAGATCTCATCAGTTTCTCAAAATACTTGATGGCTTCACTAGGTTTGTTAAAACGTTTAGTGAATTCTTTCTCTCTACTCAGATTATTCCTCTATTATTCATTTTGTAATTTCAGGGTTGTGATCTCAATATCCTTTCCATTCAATTCATGATTGGTAATCATCATTTGATTCATTATTTCCAACTGCATGAGAGAAATCTTATTTACCTCTGATGTCTTCTCTTCCAATCTTTTGGTCGGTATCCTTTTGTCACCTTCAATCATTACTTTGTCTTCCTTAGCTTTTTTTTTCTACTCAGTCACCCTCACATAGAAATATTTATTGTAATTCTTGTTCTATCTTATGAATTATAACCTCTTTAGCTAGGGCACCATTCTTTTCCATCAGATCTACAAAACTGCATCAAATTTTCTTGAGGTTCCTTCTACAAACAATTTAGTAGTGTCAATCTCTTGGTAATGTGTGTCATTCTCCTCAATAGCTATCTCTTTCCTTCTCTTTAATGAGTATTTCAAACCATCTCTTTATTTATTTAGCTGATGTAGGGTAAGTTGTATTTCAATCTTTAGGTTATCAATAACCTTTCCTAACTTGTAGACTTCCATCTTCAAAATCTTTCCTCAAATTTGCAAATCTTTCCTTTTCAAAGAACTAACTCTCTGATACCAATTGTTGGAAATAAAATAGGGAAAGTAAAATCTAAGAAGGGGGGTGTATCAATCCTTCAAAAATTTAACCATAAAATCATTCACCATATATCCATCTCTCAATTTGCATGTAAACTAAAATAGCTAGATAAACATATTCATCCATAGCATGAAAGAAAATAATATTCAACACATATATGACACAAGATATTTGGCTACCCAGAAACCTTCCAATGAGAAGGTAAATTTTGGGTGGGGATGACACCCACAAATCTTCACTACTATAGTAGTAAAGTGTATCTAATGAAGGTTATAATGTTTGATCATAAACTATGATCTACCTTGTGAATGGTTTTCCCTGTTAAAGTATTACAAGATTGTTAGATCTTACCCTGTTAAAGGATTTCAACACCCTGTTAGAAGTGTGCCTAATTAAAGGACTTAAATTTAAAATGAAGTAAGCACTCTGTTAAAGGATTTACAATAGCATATTAGGACTACTCTATTAAGAGATTTAACTGATTCACCTGTTAGAATATCACAGCAATGATCCTGTAGTTAGCACTCTGCTGCTAGATAACATATCACCTTTTTCCATGTATCTTTGATCCTATCTAATTAGATGTATCACTTCTATCCTCTAACTTCTTTCCTCTATTCTCCTCTAACTAATTCTACAATTCATAACTTGATGATTATCAAAACTCCTTAGTCACTATGAATGTTATGTTTGTGGATGTAAACTTTTCTCTTTGCACATACAATGTTTTAGGGTTTGCCTTCCCTAAGAAGACCTAGGTGACTTAGGGTTAGGTATGAATCAATGATTGTGATTCATGCATTTTTTTTCTTAATCCATCCCTTTAACCAATTGGTTGCATGTACTACATAGGTATCCTTAATATAGGTTTGTTCTTATCATCTAGAATCATAAAATAGTCCTTAATTTAGATCAAAAATAGTTTACATAGAAGTTTGTGTCATTACAAAAAAATGTGTCCAAAAATGTTTTACTCGACACTTGAAGTCTCTAATGTTTGGCATCCATTGTATCTTTAATGTTGTAACTCAACCTCTAAATGACTCATCATCCATTGATCACTCATCATTTGAATCACTTGGCATCAACTGTCTACTTGGCACTTACTATTTACTCGGTACATACTATATATCTCACTCGGCATACACTATATAGCAACTTATGCTCAGCATACATTACTTGTTCAACATGAACTAAATTATATCTAGTAAATGACTTAAGTGTATTTTCACTCATATGTCAAAACCAATTTGAGATTAAGAAAATGATGATAATCAAACCCCCATTTTGTGATTCATAAGTATATTAAATGTGAAAATAATATAATAAAAAACTTACCAAATGATGATAATCAAACCCCCCTTCAGTGTGACCATTTTCTCAACAATGTCTATTAGTTGGTTTGATTTTGATTCTTCTTTTCTTTAAATCATTACAACACTTGCAAGGATAATAGCATTTGTTATAGCCTAGTCTTTGAAAGTTAGACAACAATCTAGTGATTGCCTCCCTATTGTGATCAAACTCACTTGTATTATCTGAAATGATCCTTCTTCATAGGAATAACTTATTCATGTACCCTTATTGAGTTGGTTGTAGTTAATGCTTATATCTACACATATAGTTTTGAAAGAAATATTTGGTATAAATAATGTGTATATCTACAGAAATATTAGACTATTGACATTATAGTAAAGTTTGTTTATTAAACACACTTAATCAAATGATTAGCATCTACTGAGCTTATCTTGCAATTTACAGTCTTAACCAAGTAATTCAAGTTCTACAGTTACTACCAAGTTCAAGAAATAGTATTTAGTTTGCACTAAGCAGTATCTACCAAGTTGATTATTATTGTAAACCAAGCTTCATAGTGTTTACCAAGTTGCACAATGCAAATCAAGTTTTCTAGTCTTTACTGAATTCATAGCATCAAGGATGTAAATCTAGTGTTGACCGAGCCAAGATGTGACAACCAAGTGATTCAATTTACACCAAGCTAATAGTGATAGTATTGAATGAGCTATGCAATTTCAACTAAGTGATTCAGTTTATATGAAAAAATTTCATAGTGTTCACCAAGTCACTAGTGTTGACCAAGTTCAGACTACTTGGAAGTGATTAGTATGAACCAAGCTTCTACATCTACCAAAGCATGATGATGTTGAGTGATGACAATGGTTGCTAAGTATCAAAACTTCACCAAGTTTGTCTTCAAAACATGTATACCAGTAATTGGGCCAACTTTATGTATTTTTGTAAAACTTGTATTATAGCTTACTTTGATGAATTATAATTTGGATTGGTATATATAATGTATTGTATCACATCCAAATGTAATATATAAAGTAAGAACATGAGAAGATATATGTGAGAGCCAAAGTAATAAGTAAGAAGGCTACAAGTAGTATAAGGAGTAGCAAAGATTTGTATATCATAGCAAGGTATTCATTACACTCCAAAGGAATCTCAACCAACAAATCAAAGTTGCAAATCAAAGATCAGCCATTGGTTCATCCTAATAGGTGGAATAGTTAAATCCTTTCACAAGGTATACTTTATTGTAAATCTTTTGTAAATCTCTTTACCAAGTGCATACTTTATTGTATGTTTTGTAAATCCTTTTACAAGGTGGACCTAGTAGTCCTTATTGCTCCTAATAGGGAAGATCATCAAAAGTGATCAATTGTGAGCCTTAATTGGCCAACTTTATATTGTAGTACTAAAGCTTGTGGGTATCATCCCCACCCAAATTTTACTTTCTATTTGGAAGGTTTCTGGGTCATCACATCTTGTGTTAAAGTATTATGAATGTTTTAATGCTTTTAGTTTTTAATGCATGCAATTAGATCAGAAAAAATATGAAGGATTAATTGGTAAATTAAGAGCAAGTTTTATTGGTTCCTGATTCACCCCTCCCCTCTCAATAACCTAGCCTATCTTATATTTCCAACAATTGGTATCAGAGCATTGTGGTTCTCAAAGAAGAATTTTAATAGCTTAAGAAAAGATCAAAGGCAATGGAGGTATTCAGACTTGATAAGGCTATTGACAATGAAAAGCTAGATTTGGAATTGGCTATTCGGTAACTTAAGAAAGAAAAGGAGCAAATCTCTCAATCCTTGAGAAGAAGAAAAGATCTTCCAGTATAGATGAATGAAAAACTATATACTAAAGAAAAAATTGAAGATATCTATTTAGAAAGTAATTTAGATGTGTTAGAATTGGTAATCTTTCCTTGGTTGTATTTATTAAATGGGATAAACCAAGGTATCCCTTATGTTGTTTGTCCTCTAGTCCACATGTAAGGACAAGTCTATTTTGTAATTCCTTTATTAAGGAAAATAGTTATTCCTCCTTAAGAGGATTATGAAACTTGTTATGCACACACTTACGAATGTGGCAATCATTCACATGGCAGTTACAAATAACTTCTCCTCTCATCTCTTTATAAGAGATGCTTATATCTCATTCATAGCACACAATCATGATATAGTTCATGTAATGAGCATTATGGCTGCCCATTATCTCCTTCTCTCTCTTTCTTCATTCTTAGGCATTTTCCTCATTCATATAATTCACAAGGGGTTTTCTTTGTTTTCCCCTTTCAAAATCCTTGTCTTCTCTTTTGTGTTGATCTTGGAAAGTTCTTATATATGATGGTAATTAAGTTCATCACAAATTCCCTTGGATTAATTTACAATTCTTTAATTTTAGTTCATTTTGATTTTATTATTTCTAACATGGTATCAAAGCATTATAATCCTTGTTTTGAGTTTGTGTGAACGTTGTCATTCATTGGAGCTCACCTTGTTTATGAGAAACTCTTGAGAGAAGAGTTTATTGCATTTGGAAACTCATTCTAACACTTTGTGCATGAAGATTTTTACCCTTGTTGAAAGATATGTTTGAAGTTACAAACTTTTTCTTTTCTTAATATTTTTGTGTTGCAAAGTTATTTATATTTTTTTAACCCTTTTTTGAAGGCTTGCGACCAAAGAGTTTTCTTGTTCAAAATCATTTTTTCACTTGTTTTGGAGGATTTTCACCCAAAAAAAGATAAATAAAACATTATTCTATTGCTAGTTTCATTGTAGGGAACACTTAAATAATCTTATTTATGATTATATTCAATGGTTAAAACCAATTCATATCTCTATTGAAAATTTAAAATTGTAATTTATATATTTTTGGGTATTTATATATATTGTTTAAATATCTTTAGTATCTTTGTGTATCTCTATTCTTTACCAACATGATTCTACTATTGTTCTTTTTGAAGGCTCACAGACAACTTTAAAACTAATCTGTGAAGCCGTATAGAGGAGATTCATAGATTGAAGTTCTTGGGTGTCTTGAAACATTTGGGTTTTCCCATTAAGCATTCAATCCACCGATGTTTATCTATTTGATGTCAATATAGGTTTCATGATTGGGGAAAGAGTTTCTCTATTAAAATAGCAATGGTTTATAGTGTTTTTTCTCAAATATCCACAAAGATTTTCACTACAGAAGCTTCAAATGTGGACTGTTCAATTCATATTTGTGTATTAAGGAAGGAGCTTCAAACTTGGTCTTTTTCCACATCTAGCATTTATGTGTTTGGGGCTTTTATGTGAAGTGTTTTAGGTGTTTGAATCTGTAGAGAAATAAAGAATATGTCTTTCTTTGCGGCTCATGTAAGCTCCCTTGTATTGGGTTCATGTAGGTCCCCATCCTTGAAGAGTTGTGGTGATATTGATTCCACTGCAGAAATGATACATTCAAGATCACCAGTTCTGCAATCATCTCCTTCCATCTCTCTATTGTCTTTTTCTAATTGTTTTCTTTTCTCCCATTTAGAGGCTCTTCTTTGTGGTTTTTAGTGCTCACTATATTCGAGCAATATTTCCTTTTGAGCAACGTTTCCAAATCTACTCTTCTCATTTTTTGTGTCCGAGTATTTTATTTCTCTTCCTCAACTTCAACAAAGTCAAAATCCATGAAGGGACTTCACAACTAGAGGCCACCATGACATTAGCTATATTACACAAAAAGGCAACATCATCTTCTATATACATGGTTATCGCTTCCCTTGTTCACCCTGCTCTTCCACAATGACCAATACGATGGATGTATGCAGCACCTAATTCAGGAAAATCATAATTAATGACACAGTTGACACCCTTAAAGTCCATTCCTTGAGAAATGACATCAGTTGCAATTAAAACCCATGTTTTACCCTCACGAAATTTCTCCACCTTGCTTTCACGCTGTGCTTGAGTGAGATCAGCATGGATGTTGCCAACTTTTATTTGATCAAACACTAGCTCTTTGTAAAGTTATTTTGCTTATTCTTTACTTTGGACAAATATCAATATAGGAGGTTTCAAACTCTCCTTGAAAATTTGCCTAAGGGCAAGAAGTTTGCCTTCCTCACTTCCAACAAATAGCAGTCTTTGTTGTATCAACTGTGAAGCTAATTTTTTTCTACCAACAAGTATTTGAATTGGATCATGCATGATGGTCTAAGAAAGCTCCTCAACAGAATCAGGTAAAGTAGCACTAAATAATGAGTGGACAACTGAAGGACTCGAACAAGCGTTTACAACTAAATCAATTTTTTCAACAAAGCCAAGTTCAAACAACTTATCTAACTCGTCAAGAATAAGATATTCAACACTGCTAGGATTGAGAGAAGAAGTTTGTGTTGTGGTTGTTTTCTCTTCCTTGTTTAAGCTTTTTTCCCTCCCCATAGAAATCTGCAAGAAAAAAATTAAAATAAGAAGTAATCATTCATTTCATACTTTCTCTGTCATTATTTGTTCAGCTTCATTATTTATTCAGCTTCAGTACGGTGCAAACTCATTTTCTTCCATTTTTATTTACATTTGTAGCATTCAAAGTTATCATTCCTTTCTCTGCCAGTTTATTGGTTGTGTAACATTTAATTATTTTTTGTCAGATTTTTCAGAGCATCAAGTGTTATGCATCATATTTTATCCTCTCCTTTTTAAATCTTAACATTCTCATTTGTCATTTTTTTCATCCACATGTTGCACTGTTTGAAAGATTTTTTCAAATAATTTTTCATTTTTCTAAGTCTTTCCCTTTCCACTATAAGCCTTTGAAAGATTTTTTCAAATAAGTTTTCCTTTTTCTAAGTCTTTCCCTTTCCACTATAAGCCTTTTACGTAAGTTTCCTTTAAAAACAAAAAAACATATTTTGATTTCTTAAAAATTTCTTATAAAAGTACTTTTCATTTTGGCAACTTTTAATTTTTTATTTGTTAAAAAGTTTCAATAAATACTTATCTTTAATCTTAAAAAATAATAAGTTCAATTATTTTTTAAAAATTTTGTGTTTTTAAAAAATAAATAAAAAATAGTTTCTTCTTTTTTGAATTTTTTTTAAAGATTATATAAAAAGGAGTATTTTCTTTCTCTTGTAATTAAGATAATGACAATAAGCTTTTTTTTGTCTTTTTATTACAATATGATTTATCTAGCTTATTGGAAGATTAATAGAGACAATATTTCTTAATCTTTGTTGTGTTTCAATATTTAGACTAACCTCATACTTATTACATTGAGATTTCTCACATCATTGGTCCTTGTAACCAATGTATGTTTACAAGTCCTCTAGATTTCTTACGTGATTATTATTTTTAGAATATTTACACAATTTATATAAACACTTTTAAGAGCCTGTTATTCAAGCCTTGTCTCTTCTATATGGCTAAAATGTTTTTTGATATGTAACTAAAATATATTTATCTTAAATATTAATTATATTTATTTGAGTATATATGGGTGCACACATATATGCCCAGATAAATATATAATTTTATTTATGACTATAATGATTCAGAAATTGATATATACCTTCACAAAATGAATTGAGTACTCATGTTTATCCTCAATGGAGTTTTATACCTGATATCCATAATTTGTTTTTTTTTTATCTTCCTTTGATCTCTGCATTTACCTTAATTCTGATTGGATTATGAGTTATCTTACACATTTGCCTTCATTGAGATCTATTGATTTGCACATAGTTGCAATTTTATGCTTTTATAGCATCGTTCTATGCCCATGTTGGCACTTTATGGTTTTATACCATTGATATATATGAAGTTTTTTTCAGTTGCACAGGGAGCCAATTTTTCAAGGTTAACTGTGTAGGTCCCCTCTGTATAACTGATACATAGTTTCTTTATCTGGCCCCTGGAGTATCCCTCCATCCTATATTGGTATGCACTCATTTTATATGGAGTTTCCCTCCATTTGGTTCTATTGGTTCCACTTTGAAAGATTGATATTTATATGGAGTTTCCCTCCATTTGATTCTATATGCTCTACTTTGAAAGGTTGATATTTATGGAGTTTCCCTCCATGTTGTTCCATTTTATTCCTCAATGAAGAGGATGTTATTATTGGAGCTTTTCCTCCAAATTTAGATGATTTGATCCAATTTGAAGGCAATATGTTGTTAAATCCTCATAATCCATTCCTTATTAATATCTTACAAAAATCATGATGAGATAATACTTATTTGATGTCTCTCATTTTAATTTAATTCTTATACTAATGTGATAATGCTTTTCATACTTCATTGCTTAGATCATGAATCATGTAAGTTATGGTGTTGTGGCCCATTAACTTTCAGTGGGATGATTCATAAGTGGATTGTCTATGATTGATGCAATGTTGATGCACGTATCATTAGTTGGCCTTGTCTGTGGTCATTAGTACATTAGTATAATATACTCTTCATGAGAACATTGATCAAACTTTTTTTGTGCTTATTGATAATATTTGAGCATATACTTTATCTTGATATCAAGTTAACTCCATTGTTTTGTGGTAACATGTTTTATTTTCCTCATTGTTTCTCTATGAGAGTTTTATTATCCTCATTCAAAAGCATTTCTAATTTGCATATAAGATGAAATACTTCTTATGGATAGTTTTCTTGTTTCTTGTGTTTATGTTTTTCAGGTAATCCATCTAGGCACATACAAAATTTGGTGTACTTTAATGACCTATCCACTTGGCTCTATGAAGATCTACCTACACTCACATGAGACCTTTCACATAATTGAAGACATTCTCAAAGCTCAAGTTGTTGCTATTTAGAATATCATTGTAAAATTTGGGTTTAATACCCTTTGATGTAATTTCCCCAAGTAAAGATTAAAGGGGGGTGTTAGAATTGGTAATCCCTTGGTTGTATTTATTAAATGGGATAAACCAAGGTATCCCTTATGTTGTTTTTCCTCTAGTCCACATCTGAGGACAAGTCTATTTTGCAATTCCTTTATTAAGGAAAATAGTTATTCCTCCTTAAGAGGATTATGAAACTTTTTATGCACACACTTATGAATGTGGAAATCATTCACATGTGAGTTACAAATAACCCCTCCTCTCATCTTTTATAACAGATGCTTCTATCTCATTCACAACACACAATCATGATGTAGTTCATGTAATGAGCATTATGGCTCCCCATTATCTCCTTCTCTCTTTTTCTTCATTCTTAGGCATTTGTCTCATTCATATAATTCACAAGGGGTTTTCTTTGCTTTCCCCTTTCAAAATCCTTGTCTCCTCTTTTTTGTTGATCCGGGGAAGTTCTTATATATGATGGTAATTACGTTCATCACTAACTCCCTTGGATTAATTTACAATTCTTTAATTTTATTTCATTTCAATTTTATTATTTCTAACAAGATGAAGCTAATGAGGCAATTAGAAAACTATTAGAAAAGAATGTTAAACTTCAAGAAGAAGTTAGAAAGCTGAAAAGAGAACAAGAAATTTAGTCAGTAAGATTGTGTGAAGTCATGGAAGAAAAAGACAAGGCCAAAGAAGAGACAGAAGGAAAGAACAATAAAATTTAGCTTCTATCTCTTCAACAGGTAGACTTCATTGATCAGTTTACTAATGCAAATGAAGAAATCATGAATCTAAGATTAGAGAATGAAAGATTTCAAAATGATATAAACACTGAAAAGCAAACCAATGAGAGGATGATGAAATCTCAAGCATACATAAATAAGTTGAATGAGCAAAGTCAATACAGATAGAAAGGAAAAGCGGGAATAGGATACATAGAAGAAGGTGAATCATCCAAGCAAGGAGCTCAAAAGAATCAAAGGCCTACTTGAAATCACTATGGTAATTTAGGTCATAAACCAAACAAATTTTGGAGTAATGATAAAGCTAAATTCAATGGAAAATATTACAATTGCAATAAGCATGGTCACAGAGCTAATGAATGCAAAGAGAAACCTAGATTTGTAGGAAAATATCACAAATACAAGAAGCATGGGTACAAATCTTCTGAGACTATAAGTTTGAGTCATGAAGCACATGCCACTCAAAAATTGGGTGACTCAAGAATTTCTACTTGATCTTCCACAGGGATAACTAGAACTAAGACTCTAAAGCAGACATCTTATATCAATTCTAGTTAGCTAGAACGAAAGATCTATATCAACATTCAAGATGCAAAGGGATCACCGAGTGTCTAAGGAAAATCTAGACATTATCAAGCTAGGTCAGGTTGCAAGACTCTGTTAAGTAAGTTTGGGATACACTAAATCACTATGTGGACACTGGGTCATGAATGATTCTTCTAAGTACTAATATTGAACTGAATGGAAGACAGTCTATCACCAAACAACTGATCATACCAAGCATTTTTGGTGATTAGAAAGTAAAATTTTTTAAAAGTGAAGGGATCAAATTCATTTATAACCATAAATTTTTGAAGAGTTGTTTGTTGAGAGCGATTTCTATGCTTCCAAGTGATCTGTGCATTTTGTTGCTAAATTTTTTTATTTTTTCATAAACCCTACCAATCATGGCATCCTCCAGTAGAAAGAATAAGAAGGGATCTAAGATGTTGGTTTAATGAGTCAATTGGAAGGCACCAGACTTCAAGTTAAGTCCAAAAATTGTGGAAATGCTTGATCCAACTGGAGCTCAATCATAGATTCCTCCAAAGATACTACTTATTAATGATATTCACTTGCATTTTTGTTGTTCAATTCAAGACATTGGAACCCTAGAGATGGATGAGGCTCTAGAAAAGTTATTTGTGAATGGTGCATTAAAGCTCAAGCATCAACACTTGGGGACCTAGGGTTTAACCCACATTCCACATATGCCCTGAGACTTTAAGATAAAATGGATAAGGTTTATCCTTAGCTTATACATAATAGGAAACTATGGTTGGAGTAGCCTATTCTAATAATGAATAAAATAATTCATCAAATTAGAAGGCTTCCAATGTTGAAGAAGGGAAATTTTACCAAAACCTAAGTTGGGTAGAATGGGAAAGAAAAACTCTTGCCAAATGGGATGGAAGAGGTATGAGATCAGTTGTGTAACTAACATGGAGCTAAAATTTTGAATCCATGTGATAGCACATAATATATATAGCTTCATTCATCTCAACAACATGTCATGTGAGGTAGTTGGTGTGGCTCTCAAGGTGGTGAAGAACAACATGTCCTTCAATCTTGCAAAGCTAATGCTAAATCAATTCATCAAGAACATAGAGAGCATTAGATCTTCAAAGAATAACTCATTTAAGTTTGGTTCACTCTTAACTTTTTTATTCTTCTTTTTGCAAAAGTTTTCAATTCAAAAGGTTCAGTCATATGGAGAAAAGATGTACCAATACTATATTAGATTAATGAGTATATAGCAGAGATGGTTGAGAACTTTTTCAGTATCATGGATAATTATTTTAATATTTTATTCAAAGAAAAGATGGATAACATATTTAGAATTCCTATGAAGCTTATAAAAAATTACAAGGATGATTTTTTTTTCATGGTAGACTATGACAAGGTATACATTCAAGTAGTCAAACCTAGAGTGGTGTAGGTTAAGCCTCTGAGCTATGAGGTTGGCATTGATGATACCAAGGATATCATTGAGGCACTATTGAATGAACCTATGGATCCAAAAACTACATGTTTTGGTATTTATGATGGAGCCAAAGCAAGGATAGAACTTGAAATTAAGCTTCCTCAAGCAATCAAAAAAGGAAAGTAGAGGATAGAAAAATTGAGACAAGAAAGTTCTACTCTCCTATTGACAAAAGGAAAAGGAGATGATGTCAAAGAAGATGATGCAAAAGATGAGGCAGAAGAAATTAAATTAAAAGAAGAAGAGCCAATCAGGAAGAAAGGTAAGGTTATCATAACCAGACCTACCAAGTCATCTACTATAGTATTCACAAGGAGAGCATCCAAATCTAGAAAGAAATCAAAATTATGTGAAGAAGAAACTAAGGATATTATTTTCAAAAGACCTCCACATACATTTCAAGAAAAATCAAAAGAGATTGATGCAAGAGTTGGCATGGAAAACTTTAAATCTTTCAGATATGAGATCAAGAATGTAGATGAGAAGCAAGTTCAAGATATGATTATGACCAAGTTAGGTAAATGGAAAGATTCACCTAAGCAACTTGTATAGTGAATTCCCAATGAACTTATGGAAGAATCAAGCCTAGATGGAAACATACTAAGAAGACCATAAAAGATATATTTGAAAAAACTCTGAGGCAACTCATGTTGAGTCTTAATGATAAAGAAGTAAAAGAGTCCATGAAGAAAAATGAAGAAAAACTTACTCTAAAATTCAACACTTGCATGATATTGGTTAATGACATTGAACATGTGGTGAAGACAGCTACAAATACATGAAAGAATATCTATAATCTTCAACAAAAGAGTGATTTTGTTGTTCATGTTAGTGATAAAGATGATGATAAAGATGACAAGGATGAAAAGGAAAATAATGATGAGGAAGATATAGAAACAAATGATATTAATATGGATGATGAGAAGCAAGAATAGGAAGCTACCAAGGAGAATCTCCCTGAGATTCAGAATATTGAGGAAACTAACCCAAAGAAGATTGCAGTAGTGGTTATGACCTAATTTCCTCACTCTCTAAGAAAATATTTAAAGCCATCAAACTCAAAGAAAGCTTTTATCAATTTGGTTATGGCTACCACTATAGCTCCATGCACCCAACTGATCTTTGCACCTATTCAGCTAAGTACTACATTGACTGAAGTGATCAACACTTCATCTACTGAGCAACTAGTGCTTCCTCCTTCATCATATTTAGCTACATGAAAACTAGGTATTTCTACTATCAGTACAATTGCTAGTCCTTCTATTTCTACTATTGTTACAATCCCCAATGTACAAATAGTTAGTACAAAGACAATTGAGAGAAAGCTTCAACCGAGTACCAAAGTTTCAAGAAAGGGAAAAGTTAAAGAAGATGATATTGATCTTGATGAGGATATAGTTATCCTAAATTGGGATATCTCTACTCTAAATCTTGATCAAATATACATAGTAGATGAAATATTATGGAAGAAAGCTAAGCAGCAAAGGCTTAGAGAAGAGGAAAATAGAGATAACCAAGTGCTAGAAGATGTAAAGAACATACTTGAGATGCACTCAATACCATGGTTGATAGTACTCAACCTATTTTAGTTTAGTTAGTACAAGTAGTTCAAAAATTCAATGAAGATTTGAATGGGCAAGAAAAGTTGCTACAAAGAGTAGAGAAGAAATTTGAGAACAAAGTATTGGAGCTAGTTGCACAAAACATTGCAATATATCAAGTAGAAATGTCTACTATCCTCAGCTCATTAGAAACCTCTGCCAATAATGTTACTTCATTATTCAGCAAGTTATGTGATACATCTATCTGCACTCAAGAAATAAAAGATAAACTATCTAAGATAGATGAAGACTTGAAAGAAATTGTACACCAGTCATCACTTGACCTGAGCTATAGTTCTCATTACTCAAAGATCATACTTTTGACTGATATGCAAGTAGAATTATTAAGGGAAGAAGCCAAGATCAGGGCCACATTTTTAGACATTCAAGGCATGCTTATTTTGAACATGGATGCATTGTAGAAACACATTGCACATCTCAAAACTCTCATCCATGACAATAACTTCTCCATAGGTATCACATGATGGAGTTATAAGCAGAAGTACAAATTGCATTACATGCAAGCAAGGTGTTACAAGAAAACTGGGATAAGACAATGTCACTAATTTTGAAGGTACATTCTGACTTCTTGTCACATTTTGGCATTATAATGTAGCATAGACCTTTGGCATTTATGTCAAAAGGGGGGAGAAAATGTGAAGATGTAATAAAAGGGGAGAAGATGAGAAGTGAAGATGTAATATAAAAGACATGAGATGTATAGTAAGTAAAATTTATATATATGTATGGGGGAGCATCATAATATTATACATATACATGTATAGATAATCAAAAAACATCTCTTACAAAAGCAATTTTGAAAAATCTCAAAAATAGAGTATGTTACCAAGTTGAACACACAGGATGGAGACTAAAAATTATTTTGAACTTGAAATTTTCATAATTCAATTTTTTTTAATTGATAAGTATTTTTGTCACTAATGCCAAAGGGAGAGATTGTTGACATTATAGTCAAGATTGTTTATTAGTGACACACACTTAATCAAATGGTTAGTAGCTACCAAGCTTATCTTGTAGTTTACATTGTTAACCAAGTAATTCAAGTTCTAAGTTCTACAATTGCTACAAGTTCCAAAAGTAGTATTCAATTTGCACCAAGCAATATCTACCAAGTTGATGACTATCAGTGTAAATAGAGCTTTCATAGAGTTTACTGAGTTGCATAGTGCAAACCAAGTTCTCCAGTGTTTACCAAGCTCACAACATCAGTAATGTGAATCTAGTATTGACCAAGCCGAGATGTTCCAACCCAGTGATTTTGTTATACTGAGCTCACAATGATAGTGTTGACCAAGCTATGCAATGTCAACCAAGTTATTAAGTTTATATATCGAGTTTTATAGTATTCACCGAGTCCCCAATGTTGACCAAGTTTAAACTACTTGGAAGTGATTAATACCAACTGAGCTTCTATGTCTACCAAGAGCATGATGATGTCAAGTGTTAATAATGGTTTCCAAGTATCAGAAGCTCATCGAGTTTGACTTTAGAAACCATGTACCAGTAGTTGGGAAAAATTTGTGTACTTTGGTAAAACTTGTATTGTAGTTGATTTTGATGAATTGTAATTTGGATTGGTATATATGTAATGTATTGTATCACATCCAAATGTAATATATAAAGTAAGAATATGAGAAGATATATGTGAGAGCAGAAGTAAGAAGTAAGAAGGCTACAAGTAGTATAAGGATCGACAAAGATTTATCTATCATAGCAAGGTTATCATTATACTCCAAAGGAATCTCAACCAGAAAATTAAAGGTGTAGATCAAAGATCAACCAATGGCTCATCCTAGAAGTGGAATAGTTAAATCCTTTCACAAGGTAGACTTAATAGTCTTTTGTCAATATCTTTACCGAGGGCATACTTCATCATATTTTTTGTAAATCCTTTTATAAGGTGGACTTAGCAGTCCTTATTGCTCCTAATAGGGTAGATCATCAGAAGTAATAAATTATAAGCCTTAACTAGCCAACTTTATACTACAATACTAAAGCTTTTGGGTATCATCCCCACCCAAGTTTTACTTTTTATTTGGAAGGTTTTTGGGTCATCATATCTTGTGTTAAAGTGTTATGAATTTTTTAATGCTTTTAGTTTTTCATGCATGTAATTAGATCATAATACATATGAAGGATTAATTGGTGAATTAAGAATATTTTTTGTTGGTTCCTAATTCACCCCTCCCCTCTCAATAACCTAGCATATCTTATATTTCCAATATGGAAATGTTGTAATTAATGTTTATATATTTGCACATATGGTTTTGAAATAAAAATTTGGTGTAATTAATATGTATATCTACAAAATTACTGGACATATTGTACATAATGTTTATATCTACACATTAGGTTTTGAAAGAAACATTTGGTGTTGAAATAGTATAGAAAGTTTTACAAAAGTAGTTTTTAAAAGAAAATGCACCTAAAGAACTATTAGCTCAAAAGAAAGAACATGGTGTTGAAATAGTACAGAAAGTGCTTGACTTAAGAGGTCTGTAGGTGAGGGTGTTGACCAATCTTGAAAACTTGAATGTAGAAATGAAAGCTATCGAGGATCAAACACCTATGCCAGAGTTACAACACAATTTGAAGTTAAAAGTTATTAAGGATCAAATACCTATGCCCCTTGTCATGTATTTCATGTACATTTGCTTTGTTATTTCTTATAAGAGTGTTTTAAGGTTGGCAACCACTTCAACATCCTTTTCATGGTTTAGAGGTAATGTCATTGCAGTAGAGGCTTTTGCAAGGGAATAAGCCTCATGATTATGGCATTTACATAGAAGTATAAATTTCTTCTTCAACTTGATGTAGGGAAGGTTTGAGTAACTAAGGCTAATTGGCACACTCAGCTACCCAAACCACCATGCAAGAGTTAACACAATGGAAGAAAACACAAAAGAGAATAGCACCATAGAGAGAGAACAATATTCTTTATTGATTCATGAAAATATCATTATACATGCCCAATTGTAAGGCCTTCTAGGTTACGGCCAGATACAAATTCTTTCAAATCCAAGATCCAGCTTCAAGTTCAGATTTCAAAACACATATGCTTTCAATTTCTTATACTCTTTCTATTATCTATGTTCCTCCAAGATGAATAAATAATCATTACTAAAGACTTCACCACAACCCCTACTTATACCAATCTAAGCCACAAGTCGGCCAAGAATTCTAAGAAATAAATAAACCTAACATTAAATACTTGAAGAGCCACAAGTCAGCCTCCAATAGAAATTAAATGTCCAAAATTCATACTTGAGAAAAATTAGATATCTCATAGGTAAGATTGAATTAGAACTCGTGCTTTTAATTAAAGGTAGTACTTTAGGTCCTCTATAACCCCTTAAGCTTGCAAAGGCTGATTCATTAAGGATATCTTTGCATTCATCCAAAAATTCATGCATAGAAATCCATCGAGAAAACTGCTAGAAATTAATACTCTAAGAGAATTTTCATATCTCCCAACTTATAATGAATATAATACTCTAGGCCCTCTTCAATCATTGAACTTCACATCCTCTAACTCAATGCACAAAATTAGTTACATAGACCACAACAAGCACCCAAAAACTAGAAAAACACAGTTCTAGTAGCAAGGTAAAAATAGCTCAAATCTTAACATGATAACTCCAATATTTGTGTGCACATAGGACAAGGCTCCCCAGTGTGTCTCCAATGCTCAGCAATGAAATACATTGCAACTTGGAAAAACTAGGAAAAAACTAAAAACATGCAGGGTAGTAGTACAACCCAGGATGCTCCTGCATCAAACAACTAGGATTGGAAGAAATGATTCTCATGAATCATTAAGATGTCACAACCTGAGTTGAATCCAACTCAAATTGAGAAATCCATGAAGCATCTTCCATAGATATATTCTTTCACTTCACCAGATATTCATAATAATCTTTTCCCCTTGAACTCGTACCAACTCTCTGATCCAATATCTATTTAACTTCTTCAATCTGCTTCTTAGGATAATCCTCTGATATAATAACTTCATCATCTAACTCATGATACTTGTATAAATTAGCAACATTGAATATAGGGGATATATCCATGTCATCAAGTAACTCAATTTCATAAGCATTTCCACTGTCAAAATTCTTCAAGATCTTACAAGGTCCAAACTTCATCTTCAACTTACTATATGTTCCAATCAAAAATCTTCCTTTATACAAATGAACCATCACCAAATTCAAAATCATGATGTTTTCTAGACTTATCAGCATTATCCTTGTACTTCTGATTACATTGTTCCAATTTTAGCTTCACTTCCTTATGCAAAGATTCCATAAAATCAACAAATTCTTCTCCTACAACACTTCTCTTTTCTTCACTAGCAATATCACTCAAATCTGATATACCTCTAGGTTGCATTCCAGTAACAATCTCAAAAGGTGTCTTCATTATACTCCTATTCACAGAATTATTATATACAAATTCAGCTTGTACTAATACCATTTCCCAATTACTTTGCTTATTCCCAACTAAACATCTCAGCAAATTACCCAAGCTTCTATTCACAACCTATGTCTATCCATCTATCTACAGATGGAATATAGAACTAAACTTCAACTCAGTACCCATCTTCTTCCACATAGTCTTCCAAAAATAACCGAAAAACTTGTTGTCTCTATTAGAAATAATACTTCTTGGTAGTCCATGCAATCTCACAATCTCTTTAAAGAAAATTTTAGCAACATGCTCAGCATTTGATGTCTTCTTACATGATATGAAATGAGCCATCTTAGAAAATCTATCCACTACAACAAATATGGAATCATACCCCTTTAGTGTCTTAGGTAATCCAAGAATAAAATCCATACTAATGTCACTCCAAGATTTCTCAAGAATGGTAATAGGTGTATACAAACTAGTATTTTGACTTACTCCTTTTGCAACTTGACAAACTCCACAACTCTTTACAAATTTTTGAACATGCTTATACCTTTGTGGCCAATAATACTTCTTTCTTAGCAAACTCAATGTCTTGTCAATTCCAAAATGTCTAGCCAATCCACCACTATGCTTTTCCTTAATCAAATTCAACCTCATAGAACCTCTAGGAATACACAACTGAATACCTTTGAACAACATACCTTCTTGAATAAAATACTCATCATACTTACTTATGTGATCTATTAAATTTGGTGCTCTGCACTCTCTCCATGCCTCAAAAAAATCAGGACCAGCATCATACAACTCTTTCATTTCATCAAAACCAAGAACTTCAACCTTCATTTCAATCAATAGAGAATGTCTTCTACTCAATGCATCGACAACTCTATTAGTAACTCCACTCTTATGATTAATGAAAAATATAAAACTTTGCAAATACTCAACCCACTTCATATGTCTTTGATTCAATTTATGTTGACTTCTCGAGTACTATAAAGCATTATGATCAGTATACAACACAAACTCCTTAGGAATCAAATAATGTCTCCACTTCTTCAAAGCTTACACAATAGCTTAAAACTCTTGATCATACATAGAATACTTCCTTTTAGCATCATGAAACTTCTCACTAAATAAAGCAATAGGTTTACCTTCTTAACTTAATATGGCTCCTATTGCACTACCACTTCCATCACATTCAACTTGAAATACTTTGTTGAAATTGGGCAAAACCAATACAGGTAACTTAGCAACCTTTTGTTTTAAAGTCTCAAAACTCTTATCAGCTCCATGTGTCCACTTGAATTCATTTTTATCTTCTATCATTGTCTCAATCATAGCATTACAAACAGAACTGAAATTTCTTATGAACTTTTTGTAGAAACTAGCCAAACCATGAAATGATCTTACCTCACCCATATTCTTAGGTGTAGGCCACTCCAAAATTGTTTTAACCTTCTTAGGATCCATCTTCAAACCATGAGCTAAAATCAAAAATCCCAAATACACAATCTCCTCTTGCATAAAAGAGCACTTTTCAAATTAATCAGAAACTTTTTGTTGATCTCAGATTGGTTTTGACAATTGAGTGTCAACACACTTAAGATATTTACTAAGTTCATGCCGAGCTAGTAACAAATGCTGAGTATAATATGTATAGATGACAAGTTGCAATGAGTGTCGAGTCACTCATGTGTCAATAAATTCAAGTGTTGAGTGAATAATTGATGTCGAGCAAGTTCAAGTGTCGAGCACAACAAAATTATAGTAAGTGTCAAGCATCAGTATTATCAAGTGTCGAGTAACACAAAATGGACCTAATTTTTTGTGATGGCACAAACAACTATGTAAACTATTTTTAAGCCAACTTATGGATAGATCTCAAAGCTTTAAAGATAAGAATGAATCTATTTGGATTCCACATGCGATCTACTTGCAACTAATCAAAAAAATGGATGGAATTGAGAGGGAAAAATGAATGAATCCCTATTGTAGATTCATACCTAATCCTAAGCCACCAAAGTCTTTAAAGGGGAGATGAAGTCCACTAATTCAATGTGAGAATGAGTGAATGTGTATGCGAGGAGGTAATGCTAGTGAATTTTTGAAGGGAATGAAAGGGTGAATTGACTAGAAGGTATTCACGGTGACTTAGAAGAAGGATAGAATTGAAGAATCAACTTGCAGAATAGAGGATCAAGAATACATCAATTCTATATCAGATCAAAAAGGATCAAGAGGGACTAAATTGAGATCTAAAATTAGTAATACCAAATTGTAAGTAGTTAGATCAAACATTCTACTGTACTTTCTAACAACTGTATCAACAGAATGAAATCTTTTGTACTAAGGTTGACCTAATAGTCATTGTAAAATCCTTTAATAGGGTGACATTCCAAGCAAGTGTTGTAAATTCCTTTAGCCAGGCACACTTTTAACAGGGTGTTAAAATCCTTAACAAGGTGAGATCTAACAATCCTTTGTAAGCCTTTAGTAGGGTAGGCCTTTCATAGGATAGATCATGAGAATGGTCAAACTATGTAACCTTAACAGGTGAACTTTATTGCTGCAGTAGTGAAGAATTGTGGGTGTCACCCCCACCCCAGTTTTACCTTCTCATTGGAGGGTTTTTGGGTAATCATATCTGGTGTCAAGTTTTTATGTGAATGCATTTACTTTACTTGTTATTTCAATAGGTTAATTCATGCATTGTTTTAAAGTTAAAATTTTGATTGGTACTTTTGATTCACCCCCTCCCCCCCTCAGAAGTATACATTTCCCATTTGTATTTCCAACAATTGGTATTAGAGCTAAATTCTCATTAGGAGAAGCCTTAAAACTTGGAGAAAAGATCTTGAAATGGAAGTTTACAAGTTGGGAAAGACCATTGAAAATTAGGAGATTGAGATACATCTCTTACTACAACAACTGAATGAAGCCAAAGATGCCTTGAGAAGTTTGCTAAAGAGAAGGAAAGAGATTGCTATGGCTAAAATGACACACAATACAAAGAGATTGACACCACAAAGTTATTTGTAGGTGGTAACTCCTATGAATTTGATACAGCAACTATAGATCTCATGGACAAGAATAGAGTAGAAGCTGAGGAGATTAGAAATCTGAAGTTGGAACAAGAATAACAAGCTATATTGCTATGTGAGGTGACTAAAAAAAAGAAGAAAGCTATAGAAGACAAGGCCATGATTGAAGAAGACAAAAGAATTTTGGCAAACAGATTGGAAGAGAAGTCAGCAAAACTATCTAGCATCTCAAACATGCAATTGGACACCTTAAGCCAAATGATGAATGCTCATCATGAGTTGAATGTTAAGGACATTAAGATAACTACATTGAAGTTGCAAAATGAACAATTATAGAATGACCTAAAAAGAGAAAAGGAATTTGCTGAAAGTTTCAACAAGACAAATGAAGTCATCAAGTACTTTGAGCAACTACTAAATTCCCCTAGATCTAATAAAGACACATCAGGATTGGACTACACAAGCACTAAAGAAGGAGAATCATCCAAAGTTGTTGAGGAAAGAAACAATAAAGGTAAGAATTCTAAACCTACTTGTCATCATTGTGGAAAGAAAGGACATATAGCTAATGTTTGTAGGAGCAAGAATGCTAGTCAAAATGCTAAGCCTAAGAACATGACTCATTGTCAAAAGTGCAACAAACATGGTCATCAGGCACATGAATGCATAACCAAAACCATGCATGCACCAAAATTTGAAGGATACTGCTACAATTGTCAAAATTTTGGACACAAAGTGTTTGAATGTAGATCTAAGTCCACATGGTCATTAAACAAGTCAACAAAGGGAAGAAGCTATGAAAAATCCTATAACTAGGATTATAATATAAGACATAGCTATCATTATTGTCAAGAGTATGGACACATCCCTAAGAATTTCATAAGAACACACTTCAGTGGTATTTACAATAGATGACTAAGTCAAACTATATACTTTAGCTATTTGAAGATTGGTCATATCAGCAAGCACTGCCCAACAAGGACAACGACACCTAACTCAAAATTCAACAAAGGAAAAGGCAAGGTACATGTTGGGAACAATAGAGGAGAGAATAACAAACTATGGAGGAAGAAATATGGATACAACACATCAAATGAAAGGATCACTTCACCTAAAAGGTCAAGTGGTCACATCTCATCAAACTAAGCAAAAGGAGGTATATGGGACTAATATTTAAATGCTTCGTCATACATCAGTTCCAAGATAAGTTAGTACTGAAAAAGATAAATTAGCATGAATAAAGGTGCAAGTCAATAAGGAAAAACCAAGGTCAAATCTTTAAGTTTTCACAATACTACCGAGTGTGAAATGTCCTCTTCAATTGCTGAGTAAATTCTAGTATGTGCCAAGCTGTCAACCAAAGACAGTTGAAGCTGAGTTAGTAGTAGTTGTTGAGTGGAATAGAAATTTCATTGGAGTTGAGTTTATAGCTGTACATGTACCATGCAATAAATGTTATATTTTGAAAGGGTATAAGGCAAATTTTCAACCATCTTTCATCATTTTGAACATAGAGCAAGAGTGAGCAGAGTGAAGAAGTGATTAACAAGCTAGAATGAAGCATTTGCATAAATTAAAGTGAAGATTGAGCATCAATTCATCAATTTCAAGGTATTCTTCATCTGTCGACCTACGTAATTTACATATTTGATAAAACCCTAGTTTGCAAAATGGCCTCTAGTTCTAAGAATCCAAAGGATAAGGAACCATTTGAAGTTCAATTAGTTAGAAAAGAGGTCAAGCAACCAAATTTTAGAGCCATACTAGAAGTTGCATACAAGAATGATCTAGCAGGTGTGTTATCAGTTATTCTACCTAAGGTTGTTATGGTACAAGATGTGAGGAAGTATAATAATTGCAAAGCCAGAGGAATTGGAGACATGAAAATACGTCAAGAATATGATAAATTATGTGAAAAGTAAGTGCTTAAGGAAGAGTTCAAGATTGTTGAGAGAAAGGGATTAACTCATGCCCTAGATTTCCCCACTCTTCTCAAAATTGAATGGATCAAAATTGTCCTAAATAGAAAACAAAAGAAATTGTTTATGGTTGGAAGGTGGACCCATCAAACTTTCAAAGAGAATTGTACATAAGGTTACAAGATACCCAACCCTAGACCGGCCCAAGACCCTAAGGAGTCACTCAAAAGAAGTAATTGAGAAAAATACATGGGAAAAATAGGACAAATGTGGAATGACAATTGATACTATCAAAGATCCACTTCTTGAATTTACAGTGATGGTTATATCACACAAATTATATCAGTCAAGCCAACTGTATAGTGTTCCTTGTATAGCAATTGATGTAGGTTGAACTACAGTTGCAACAAATAATGGAGAACTTAGGAGCAATAAAGAAGTCTAAAAGTGCTCAATGTAAGTTTGGTTCCATACTGGTATGCATATTTTTCTATGTTCAAAATGAGTTCCCATCTTTTGGTAGAGTAGGATGGAAGACCAATAGGTCTATTGCTATGCAAATAAATGAATATATTGAGCAAATGGGAGACAATTTTGAGTCTATGATGACTTGTTACTTTGAAGATTTCAAGAAGTCCATGAAACAAAGATTGAGAATACCTATTTCCCTAGTGGATAAATACTACAATGATATTTGTTTCTTGGTAGATATTGACTACACCTTTATCCAGGCTGCAATACCTAGAGTGATATGGCTAAGGCCTTTGGGATATGAGATCAACATAGATGAAGCATCAACTACCATCACTTCACTTCTTGCAGAAGAAGTTGATAAGACAGTTAAAAATTTTGGTAATTATGATGTTGTCAAATCAAAGGTTGAAATGGAGTCAAAAATAGCCTCAACCTTGAAAAAGAAAGACAAAATGGTGAGGAAGCTAAAAGAAAAATTTGGAGAAGGTGTTGAAGATTAAGATGATGAAGAAAAAGAAGAGGAAGAAGAAGAGCAAGGCCAAGAACCTCTTGCCCTAATCCAAGGCATGGGTGAAGATGTAGAAGAAGAAGGTGCTAAGGAGGAACAAGCTGAGGAAACACTAGCCAAACAAGAACCAAAGAAAAGGAAGGCTAAAACATAGCCTGTAGAATAGCCAAAAGAAAAGAAAAATCCAAAACCAGGTCGTACAAAGCCTACTACTCCAACTTAAAGAGTTGGCACAAGGGTCACCACTCAAATGGCCAAGGAGCAAGTAAAGGAAAAGAAATAGGCTACTAAACAACAAGGTCCTATGTAGAAGAAACTAAGGAGAAAATAAGTGGCACAACCAAAAACTAATGATGAAAGGACCAAGTCAGAAGACACAAGCCAGTTCAAAGTGGTAAGTAATGCCACCAAGTCTAAGATTGAAAACATTTATTATAATGTTAGGGATAATGCAGACTTAATAGTATTGAAAAATATTAAATTTAATAAACTTCGTAGAGAAGACCAGAATATGTTAGAAGAATAAGTGTATGCCATGATGGAAAAATTCAAGAACATGCCTCTTGAATTTGATAACACAATGCCCAAATATTTGTATTCAATTGTTGAGAATAAATGGCACTATTGCCTAAATATGAAAAAGGAAATAAGAAAATCTACATTGGCACAAGTGATGCCAGAATTTTCAAAAGGAAAAATCACAAAGGTAAATAAGAAACATGGTAGCAAATTTACACCCAAATATAGAGCCTTCAATATTCTGTAAAACATAATTGAAGATGTTGTAAAGAAATCCACTCAAATGTGGAAGTTGATATATGGCTTGACTACTGTCAAGGAAGAAGAAGAGGATCCCTTTGAGGGAAGGAATAATGGAGAAGGTGAGGATAATGATAAGGAGAAACTGAGAAACAAAATGGAGATAATACAATAGAGGAGGTACAACAGAGAAAGGATGAAATGGCAACAACTGAGGAGCAGGAAATAGAACAAAGTGTGCAAGACACACAATTGTCAGCATTAAGCCCTCCATGTGACACAAACACACCTAAAAACACAATAAAAGTGAAAGATGTTCCTAACAGCTTAGCTCAGAACAATAATCCACTAACTGTAGAGGATCTAAAGAAGATCCTTAACTAATCCACACTACAAGCTAAATTGTGTGATAATCCAGTATTGGTCAGTGTGGATGAGCTATAGAAAGTTGTAGCTAACATAACTAGTGATAAGTTGAATACACAAGAACCACCTTCTATCATCCCTATGGATACTAGTGGTCAACCTATAGTGCAAACATTAGAGGTTAATTAGAAAAGGTTGACACTACAGTAAAAGTTTTTATGATTGAACAACAAACTCAGACTATAGAGGAGCCCACAAAAGAACAAGCAGGACAGACAAATGCTTATGTACCTACTACACAAGCACAAGGTGCACCACAATTGATCAAGGTAGATCTAATGAAGGGAAGGACATACCCAAGGAAAAAGAGTAGGAATTTGTACAAACATTGGTTAATTTACCAACAATTGGCACTCCTACCAAAGTCCTTTAGGAGTCGAGCACTGCTGCAATGCCACTTCAAATTTTTGTACTAGGCTCAAGCTCAACAAAGGTTGCAAGGGTACTTAACTATGGAGACCCAACACTAGATGAAGAAATAGTTATACCAAAATATGACTATGTAACCATGAACTTAGAATAGATTAATATTATGCAAGAAGCATTAGAGAGAAAGAAGAATCAAGAAATACTCAAGAAAGATTATAAGCAAAGGCAAGTATTTCATGAGATCAAAGACATCTTTTTAGATGCCTTCAGCTTGCAAACACCTGATGAAACCAAGCCTATATTAGAATAATTGTCAAATTTTTTTGAATAGGTGACAAATGAAGACCAGGAAACCAATTTAAAACTCATGGAATGGTCTGAAAAGAAATTTCAAGGAAAAGTAAATGAGAAGATATCTAGTGGAATAGTACTATCACAAGTATATTTCACTACAAAGATTGAAAAATTGAAGAAGGTACTTGAGAATATATTCTCATTGTACAAAAAATTGTGTGACCCCACACTCTTCACACAAGAGACAAGCCATAGGATTTTGAGTCTAGAAAGGAAATTGAAGATTTCAAGTACACAATTGCCTCAAAATCCAACTCAAGGTGAGAAGCACTTTCATTCAATGCTTCATACACAAAAGGAACTAGTTGTATTAACAACAGAAGAGGCTAACACAAGAGCCAAGCTATTCCACATTCAAGCTTCTTTGACCTCTCACATGGAAATACTATAGAAAGAACTAGCTTATGTTGAAACAGAACTAAAGAAAGATCCTAATCTTTCAACCTTGGATGGCTTAGTTCACCTTACAGTAGAGATAGCCATCCAAATCAAATCCTTAGATGTTGCAATAGACAATTGGGATGCTACTCTCAAAATTATAATGGAAGTTAATAAGAATTTTCTAGCTAAATACACACTCAGTGTATAGACCCTTTGACATAAGTGTCAAAAATGGGAGATCAACGTAAGGAGGATATAAAAGCTAGGGGGAGAAAAATATGCAAGGGGGAGACATGTGAAAGAGGAGATAAATTAAATAGAGAGAAGAGAAAAAACGGGGGGAGTAAATAGTAGAGAAGTAGAAATAGAGCACATCAGATAAATAGTATCAGAATGATTGAAGAAAAAAAGTATCAACAAGAGCCAAATCTACTCTGAGAGATTTTGGATACAAAAAAGACACATTAACTCAGGGGGAGTTACAAAATTTTGAGGTATATAGTCCAATACAAAATTTTGAACAATTTTTAAGTTTTGTACATATGTCAAACTATATGTATATTATACTCGAGGAAATTAGATTTTTTATTTGCAGTTAAGTGTTTTTTCCACTCATGTCAAAGGGGGAGATTGTTGATCTCAGATTGGTTTTGACAATTGAGTGTCAACACACTTAAGATATTTACAAAGTTCATGCCGAGCTAGTAACACGTGCTGAGTATAATATGTATAGATGCCAAGTTGCAATGAGTGTTGACTCACTCATG
Source organism: Cupressus sempervirens (assembly GCA_028749045.1). Classification (NCBI taxonomy): domain Eukaryota; kingdom Viridiplantae; phylum Streptophyta; class Pinopsida; order Cupressales; family Cupressaceae; genus Cupressus; species Cupressus sempervirens. The sequence goes on along the minus strand of CM053785.1, from coordinate 947,244,948 downwards.
TGCCGAGTAGTTCAAGTACCATGTGAATAGTTGATGCCAAGCAAGTTCAAGTGTCGAGCAAGACAGAATTATAGTAAGTGTCAAGCATCAATATTATCAAGTGCCAAGTAACATAGAATAGACCTAATTGTTTGTGATGGCACAAACAACTATGTAAACCATTTTTGAGCTGACTTATGGATAGATCTCGAAGCTTTGAAGATGAGATTGAATCAATTTGGATTCCCCATGCAATCAACATGCAACCAATTAGAAAAATGGAAGGAATTGAGTGGGAAAAATGAATGAATCTCTATTGTAGATTCATACCTAACCCTAAGCCACCAAACTCTTTAAAAGGGAGACAAAACCCCATAATTTAGTGTTAGAATGAGAATGAGTGAATGTGTATGCAAGGAGGTAATGCTAGAAAAGTTTTGAAGGAAATGAAAGGGGTTAATTGACTAGAAGGTATTCAAGGTGATTTAGAAGAAGGACAAAATTGTAGAATTAGTTTGTAGAATAGAGGATCGAGGATGCAAAAATTTCATATCAAATCAGAAAGGATCAAGATGGATTGAATTGAGATCTGAAATTAGCAATACCAAATTATAAGTAGTCAAATCAAACATTCTACTATATTATATAAAAACTGTATGAACAGGATGAAATCCTTTATACTAAGGTTGACTTAACAACCATTGTAAAAATCCTTTAACAGAGTGACATTCTAAGTGAATGTTCTAAAATCCTTTAGCTAGGCACACTTTTAATAGGGTGTTAAAATCCTTTAACATGGTGGGATCTAACAATCCTTTGTAAGCCTTTAATAGGGTAGGCCTTTCATAGGGAAAATCATGAGAATGGTCAAAATATGTAACCTTAATAGGTGAACTTTATTGTTGTAGTAGTGAAGAATTATGGGTGTCATCCCCACCCTAGTTTTACCTTCTCATTGGAGGGTTTTTTGGTAATCATATGTAGTTTGAAGTATTTATGTGAATGCATTTACTTTACTTGTTATTTCAATAGGTTAATGCATGCATTTTTTTAAATTTAAAAGTTCTATTGGTACTTTTGATTCACCCCCCCCGTCAGAAGTATATATTTCTCATTTGTATTTCCAACACTTTTCCTCTTTCAACCTCTACAATAATTTTATAATATGCTCAAGATGTTCTTCCTTGGTCTTACTAAATATCAAAATGTCATCCAAATAAATAATCACAAACTTACCTAAGAATCTTTTCAGAACTTCATTCATCAACCTCATGAAGGTACTAGGTGCATTAGTCAAACCAAAAGGCATAACCAACCATTCATACAAACCATCTTTTTTCTTGAAAGTAGTCTTCAATTCATCACCTTCTCTGATTCTAATCTAATGATAGCCACTCTTCAAATAAATCTTGGTAAAATACTTTGCTCCACTCAAACAATCCATTATGTCATCCATCCTTGGCATAGGAAACCTATATTTCACTGTGATCTTGTTAATAGCTCTAGAATTAGTACACATTCTCCATTCTCCATTCTTTTTAGGTGCTAATATAGTAGGTACAGCACATGGACTCAACCTTTCTCTGATTAAACTTTTCTACAACAACTCATGGACTTTTCTATTAAGTTCTTCATTCTTTGCAGGTGTCAATCTATATGGTGCTTTGTTTGGAAAACTAGCTCCAGAAATCATATCCATACAATGACTTATACTTCTTACTAGTAGTAAACCATCAAGAATATCCTTAGCAATAATATCTTTATACTGATTTAGCAATTTTGTAATTTCTTTTGGTAGTCGGCTATCACTATCTGATGTCACTCGATCATTACCAGCTTCTACTACTCGGTTCTTACTACCAACACTCGGTCCTCTAAGAACTATAACAAAAAAAAATTGATTCTTCTTTACTTCCTTTTCAAATTTCTTTCCATTAACCCTACAAACTTTCATTGTAGTACAATTGACCTCATCTGGACTTTCAATCAAAGGCATCATTATTTGCTTGTTCCCATTTACCCAAAGAGTATATTGATTCAATCTTCCATCATGTAAAACATATCTATCATATTGCCAAGGTCTACTCAATAGAATATGACAACAATCCATAGGCATAATATCACATAGAACTTCATCAAAATAATGTCCAATCCTAAACTTCATAATGCATTACTCACTTACTAGTATCGTATGCCCGTCTTTGATCCATGAAACATGATAGGGTTTAGGATGCTTCAACCTCTGCAACTTCAACTTTGTAACATGCTCTTATGATGCCAAATTGTTGAACTTCCACTATCAATGATCACCTTACAACATTTTCCAGCCATCTTACATCTGGTCTTGAAAAGACTTCTTCTTAAAATAGGTTCTTCACCACTTCCCTTATTACATAAGTTTCTTCTCACCATTAGATTTTCTCCAACCTCAAGTCCACTTAGTGAACTCCCACTATCCTCTTGAATCATAGCATTTCTATTATTTTTCCCATTTTTAGAAGATCTATGCCCTTCTTTGCCACATGTAAAACAATTAACATGAAAACTACCTCTAGAATATGAATTACCTCTTCCTCGGTAAGAACCAGCAACTCCTCGGTAAGAACTACCACCTTTCCACTCAGTCTTGTCTTTGTCATCATTCTTCCATTCAGATTTTCCACCTTCACCATAAGATCTTCCTCTACCTCTCTGCAATCTACCACCTCTACCTCTTTGTCTTTGTTTATGCTTCTTTGTCAAGATCTCCTCAGCTTTCAAGGCATATTTATATGCTTCTTCCACACTTTCCAACTTCACAAAACTTATTTCATCTTGAATTTTAGATATCAATCAATTTATGTACCTTGCAATTTTCTCAACATCATCATCCACATGTCCAAATCTAATTTCAAATCTATAGAATTCCTTGGTATACTCTTTCTTAGTCATGTCCTTTTGTCTCAAATTTTGCATCTTTCTCAACAACCTAACTTGGTAATCAGCAAGAAGGAATTTTTTCTTTACCTTGTTCACCATCTTTGGCCAAGTTCTAATTTTCTCCTTTCCTCTCCTTTTTCTATTAGTTTGCAAATGCTCCCACCACAGTGAAGCATGACCTTTCAGCCTAGCAACTAGAATCTTCACCTTCTTATTATTAGGAGTGTTTTCATACTTAAGGAACTTCTCCATATCCGAGATCCAATCTAACATAGTATTTGTATCCAATTTTCCATCATAAGGAACTACTTCTATAACAAGTTTTGAATTTTCCCTAGACAACACTCCCAACAACCTTGCTTCATCTTTGTCTTCTTTAGGTTCTGGATTAGGGTTTGGTGCTACTACTTCATCACCACTTACATCATCAAGATGTGCTCCCCTCCTCTGGGTTGTTTCTATAGCATCTAATTTGGTTTTAATTTTTCTCAATGTATCTAATATTGCATTATCAGTATTTCCTCTACTACGAACCATCTTTATAGGTCAGGTTCCTATGAGATCATAACCCTCTACAAGTTGTAGGTCAAATCTATAGATCTACAACCCTACAACCAAATCCAAATCAAGGTTCTATATGATCCAAAGTCTTGGTAAAAAATTCCTCACACTTTGGAAATCATCTTGCACACTTAGGAGCAACCAAGCTCTAATACCATCTGACGTAGGGAAGGTGTGAGTAACTAAGGCCAATTGGCACACTCAGCTACCCAAACCACCATGCAAGAGTGAACACAACAAAAGTAAACACAAAAGAGAACAACACCATAGAGAGAGAGAGAGAGGGAGAGAGAGAAAAATATTCTTTATTGATTCATAAAAATATCATCATACATGCCCATCTATAAGGCCTTTTGGGTTACGTCCAAACATAAATACTTTCAAATCCAAGATCTAGCTTCAAGTTCAAATTTCCAAACACATATGCTTTCAATTTCCTATCCTCTTTCTATTATCTATGTTCCTCCAAGATTGATAAATAATCATTACTAAAGACTTCACCAAAACCCCTCCTTATACTAATCTAAGCCACAAGTCATCCCAGAATGCTAAGAACTAAATAAACCTAATATTAAATACTTGAGCCACAAGTCAGCCTCAAATAGAAATTAAATGTCCAAAATTGATACTCGAGAAAAATCACAATATATCATAGCTCTAATTGAATTAGAACCAATACTTCAAATTAAATTTATTGCTTTAGGTCCTTTACAACACCTTAAGTTCACAAAGGTTGATTCATTAAGGATATGTTACACACAAAAACCAATTGTGCAAATTGCCAGAAATTGATACTTTAGAAGAATTGTGATATCTCCCAACTTATAATCAATTAGGACTTTTGATCTTAACCAAAGATATTAATCTAGGCCCTCTTAAATCCTTGAACTTTTCATCCTCTAACTCATTGTAAAAGATTGGTTTCATAGCCCACAATAGGCACCTAGAAATTAGAAAAACAAAGTTCCAACAGCAAGGTAAAAATGGCTCAAATCTTAACATGATAACTCCAATCTTTTTGCACACATAGGAAAAAGTTTCCCAATATGTCTCCAATGCTTGGAAACTACTAAAAGCTCAAAAATTCAAGACATTGAAACTCAAAAAAACTAGGGAAATTTTCAAAACATGCAGGATAATAGTACAACCCAGGATGCTCCTGCATCACAACTCCTTTCACTCAACTCTTCATTGAAGTTATTCTTCCAGTAGTGAGAATAGCTGCTACAAATTCCTAAGAGCCAAGGGAAACTAAACCTATGCTATTTTTTTGGAGAGATAGGAGAAGTTAATATAGGATCCAGTACTTCATAACATTTTAGATCATATAGTGATGCCCAAATTAACAGTAGCAATAGATACTTGGGATCCTCATAGGGAGACTATGCCAATACATGCATGGTTACATACTTGGCTTCAATTATTGGGCTAGCATATGGAGCCTTTATATCCAACCATTTGTTATAAGTTGTGGAATGCACTTCATTCCTATCATGCAAGTGATGCATCTACATATGCAATATTATCACCTTGAAAAATAGTATCTAATCTTGCTAGCTAGGAATAGCTGATTGTTTAAATTATTTTCTATTCAAAAATTATTTCTCCATCTTCAAGTAACATAAATCCTTGCTTCTCCTATTTGTATTGTTTCTCTATTGTTATATATTCTATAATAGTTTTTCAATTTCTTTCTCCATGTTTTTATGATGCATAGAAAAGCACCTATCATCTCAAGATAACACTAAGGAAAGTGGTTGCAAATATATGAATAAAGAACTTAAAAAGGATTTCAATTAAATAATAATTTGAGTGTCTAATGTTATTTAATGAAATACTAAACTAGCTAATCATCATATGCTTATAATGGTCAAAGTATGCACAATGTAAGATCTTGGTACATAAAATTTCACCAAAAAATAGAGGGAACTGTTATCACAAAGGTTTACACCCTTGTCCAAAGTTTTTACCTAAGGAAAACCTTGTGAAACATGGAAACAACCTCCAAGTTGTGGGACTTGAACTGTGAGGTTGAGTCTCTGCAGAAGGCCGGCTTCCTTTACTATCAGGGTGCACCTAACTACTCTTGGAGAGGAAAAGGGAGAAGGAATGCATGAAAGAAAATCTACCTATTCTTATCTAAGGGGGTGATGCACCAAAATAAATTGTTCAAACCAATCTCTACCCATACATGCACTATTGAACCATTATGACACTAAAAGATATACACATCCAGACTTGCTTTAATCTGACAATCACATGCAGATCAAAAAACCCAAATGAATGACACAAGGAAAAAGAGGATTCACTTATATACCATTCATAGGCCAAAAGAGATACAGTCATGTAAGATTGCAGATATCCACAATACACCAATGAGAGGCAAATAGTTCTTGCACTTTATATCAATGGCTGAAGGAGATAAGGCAGAATGCCATACAGTTCAGAGGCAAAGGGAATTTACATTGAAGTTGCAGAACAATATTAGAGAAGTCAAAGAAGAGTCCATCTTTTTTAAAATCTACAAAATTTGCCTTTATAGCTTAGGCATAACTGAGATATTTTCCAACTAAAATTACCCTACAACCACTACCATTAAGCCCTATGAAGAATAATCATGGAGATCTAAACAAAATCTGATCTAAGCACAGATCCAGATGCAATGATATCTGATCTCTGTTGAAACAGGGCCCTGAGAAGATAGAAATGGTGCCATTAAACTATCTTGGCCAGGTAGATGGATTAACTAGGGAAATGGGATGTTTTTTCGTGTTCACTGAGTTCAACATTCATCCAAGAGTGGTTGGCATTGATCACAAAGATCAGATCGCACAACAAAACTCAATTTCCCCTATTTCTAGCTAGTGAATCAGTGAAGTCAGTAGGTCAACCTAACTCTATCACTAGGATGAGCCATATAGGGCCAATGATTTTCCTTTGTTTTGCCACTCCATAGAGTCTCCATGCGGTTAACCATATCATTTCAAATAACTATGCCACCTCCTCAAACCCTGACTGTGATGTAACCACCAACCCCAACTGTCAATACTAATTGTTAATACCTTGGCTAGGCCCACTAGGAAACATGTCCTTCAGGCACTTTCTCACATTACTTAAAGTCCTCGCATCTTCATAATGTGAGGAAGCTCTGATCGTCGATCTCTATGAGATCAACGATTGGGAAAGGTCCTCATTATACTACGCATGCCCACTGAAATTTTTGGATCCATGAAACACTCAGCATCTAACTCAGCCTGACTTGGCCCCATGATGACACATGGCAGCAAGGTGCTTGCCCGCATTGCTTAATTTCCTTGTAGCTTTATAATGCGGGAAAGTGCCAACCCTTGATCTGTTTGCATTGAACAGTGGATCTTGCTGCTCAATAGAATACCACCTCTTCAAACCCACGTAAACTAACAAATGCCATGATAGAATTTATTTATTTCACCTGAGAAGAGCAGGCCCATGAGGTCACACCATGCCATGCATCGCGAGGGTGCATACCTGCACTATTTAATTTCCTCACAACTCCTTATTGTGAGCATGCGCTAGCCATTGATCTCGAGAGATCTAATGGTGGAAGGTACAATTGGGAACATGGGACATCGTGGGGCACATGTCACAAAGGGGCATGCCCACATTGTCAAAAAGCCTAACAAAAGACAAAATGTGAGAATGCAGGCACCAATTGAATTACCAACTCACCCTGCCACCTTGTCCACCCTATCTGGGGTGGCTCAAAGAAGATGGACCCACTTGCCACACGGCCAAAAAGTGCTTCCCCGCATTGTCAAGAAATTTGACAGAACTTAGAATGCGAGAATGCGGGCGCCAATAGAATTGCCAGTTGGACTGACCCTCCTCCTTTCTAAACCTCCACAAAAAAAAAAAGGGCCCACCAATCCATGTGTCACAAAGGGGCTTCCCTGCATTTTGTAAAGGTTGTGCATTTGGAGAATGCAGGAAAGTGCCCACTGTGGATCTAGGCAATATCTGACGGTGCGAAAAGTTACAGATTGGTGGAAACAAACTTAAGGAATATAGGAAATACTATAAAGTTTTGATTGTTTTAATTTTTTTTGATTTCCATGACATTTAAATAATATAAAAGATGGGAAGTAGTCGTTGGGTGGGCTTAAGCATTCAAAGTTCAAATTTTGGCAGAAGGCAAAACGGGTAACAGGAACAAAATTCAGATAGGGAGTCATATAGTATCTAACTATAATTATGAATTAAACATAATATCAAATACAACCATGTTTACAATATAATATCATTCTGTGTATTTTTTTAGTCCACACCAAAATCAATAATCTTATTTTTACTATGCAAACTTTTGTTAGTTAATAACCTTTTTATTTTTTTCTTTTGGGAAGTAATCCCCTTGAATTGGGCATACCATGTTTTATATCCAATTAGTATCAAGACAAGCACAAACAACTCCTAAATTTTTTGTTCATAGACCCAATGGACATTCATTCACACCCAATTCAAAAGTTGCTACCATTAGATCTCTTTATTTCAAATAATCATATAAGAATTTGGGTTATGGTGCTCAATCCATGAGCACTCTAAGCCTTATCTTATCCCAGATGTCGGCCAAGTAAATTCTATTTCTCCTTTGATTAAATTGGAAAAAATATTCAATCCCCACATACCTTTCAAGAATCAATTACATTTAGCATTGAGATAATTGCAATTTTTTTTATTAATGGTGGAATTTAGTTTTTATTATTACAAAGAAAACTATTGGAGTGAATGTGTTTCTTGATCAACATCAATAAGATAGCGAGTAAAAACTCATCCATAACCCAAAATGACTGAGGAAATCAAAAGCTAAAGAAAACAAAAAATGGATTATATATTAGAAGTAGAAGATCATCTAGCATTTGGTGGAGCTAAGAAAAGAGTCTAGGGTTGATAAAATTGAACTAATATTTCATAGCTCATTCTTTCAACTCTATTTATTTTTATATTCAACAAAATAGGAAGAGTTTGTATGGTAAAAAAATCATTCTATGTATTTTGTAATATCTCCTATGATATGATTTTGTAAAATTTCTTGTGAACTCTGCCCATTTTTTGTAGTCTGCATTTTTTTTTACAGGATCTTAAGATAAGTCACTTAGCACGGGTTGAGTGAGTTTTATTGTTTTATTATTTGGTTTTTGGAATATGTATATAGTTGGATCATTTTTTCTATTGTGTAGATAATATGTGATAAGAACCTTAAAAAAGATCTCTTTGAATATATAAAGATATCTGCTATGATGTGTTTTTGTAAAATTTCTTGCGAACTCTGCCCATTTTTCGTAGTCTGCATTATTTTTGTGCAAGATCTTGAGGTAAGTCACTTAGTATAGGTTAAGTGAGTTTTATTATTTTATTATTTGGATTTTGGAATATGTATGTAGATGGATCATATTTTCTATTGTGCAGATAATATGTAATACACGCCTTTAAAAAATATCTCTGAATATATAAATAGATACATGCTTGGAAGGAAATATAAAGACATACATGTTTAGAAGGAAAGGAAAAGAACATTTACATATGTACCTCTTCTCTCCCTACAATAAAATCACAAAGCAAGGACACGTAGATCACAAGGGCACAACATAGCAATGAGATCGCAGAGCAAGGGCATGGCACAATAATGAAATCGCAAAGGAAGGGCACTACATGGCAATGAAATCGTAGAGCAAGGGTATGGAAATAAAATACAGAGATCAGAAGGGCACAATAACCAAATTCATTGATCACAAGGGCTAAAACAACGTTCATGGCACTAGACCTCTTTCACACCTAGGTCACTCCAACTCTTTCGTGTGCAGCTCTCCACATTCAAAATCAAATGGAAAATGATTGTCTTATTCTTTTCTTTTTTAATGCTCGCCAAGGTGTCACAATTATGATGCCAACCGTGGTATTGTGATTGTGTTAAGGATAACTGCAAAAAAAAAAATGACCACAAATTACACCATCATTGCAAATTTTCATCGTAATTTGACCCCAAATGTTGTAGTGCCCCTTGCTAGCCCCTTCCCCATGATGAGCTAGGGATCTAGGGGAATTGTACCTAAATGGGATTTTTCAAGTGTAGTGCCCCAAAAATAAATTTTCATATGTGATTTATCATTATGATTCCTAATTATTTATCATTAGGTTATAGGTCTAGTGGTGAATATTTTGGGCACCATTTTCAGATGGATTTATCCCATAGTTTTGTAACACCATTTGACAGTTTCATGCTTTATATCTCCTATGTATTAGGTACATGAAAGTAATTATCATGCATTTTAAGAGTCTAATATTTGTTGACTTTGGATCTCCATTGGGGATACTTTTGTGAGAAGTTTGTAATACGTTAATGATTTCTAAATAGTATATTGGGAAGCTTTTAGAGAGTGGTCCTTTCTCTAGAAAAGGTTTCCCTATGTGAATCAATGTGTTTTGCTATGGATGTTATTTATGTTATTTGAACAAATTTTTCATAAATATTATACATATGTGAGAAAAAAATTGCATAATCCTTCTTCCAAGATTAGTGTAGGAAGTTGTTTTGTTGTCTTTCTTTCTTTACAGATTCCTTTAGTAAAGTCAAGATTAACAAAAATAAAAATACAATATAGAGCTCAACATACCTTACTTTCTCTAGGGCCTAAATAAAACACTCATTTTTAGCCAGGCATGAACTTAACTCTTACACAAATTTTAATTTTTTTATTGAAAAATGCATAAACATATTACAACAACAAAAAGCATCCAAGATTGCCAAGGTGAAACATCACATAGACATAATATCAAATAGACATACTATTTGAAGTGTTACAAATATTGCATAAGCTTAATGCCATTAATATCACATGGAACATATCACAACTACTATCAAAGGTAATTTAAGACAAGCAATAATAATGATAGAATTATAATATTCAAAGAATAGCCTAGCTAAATGAGTAAATTTTGCAAATGAGGCCTTAGACTTTGAGTAATATTTGTTAAAAGGAGATTTTTGAAGTGAAGAAGATTGATGAAATCTATCATGGAACAATCATTATTTCGTCACTGATGTCAAATCTGATACTTTTTGGTGAGATAATTTCTTACTTTGGTATGAATGTTATCATTTGTTTGATTGATGAAAAGGATTTGAAAAGAAAGGATAACAAGAGAACCTAGAGAGAGGTTGAGTTATATGGTGTATAAAAGGCACTAAGACCAAGTAAGACATTGATGATATAGTGTATTATTTATCTACTTAAGGCTATAATGAAAGGATACTTGAGCAAAGACTATAGGAAGGCTAAGTAAAGAAACATGTTACCCAAGCCTAACTAAGCAAACAGTGGAAGCTGAGCAAGTCATTGCAAGATGAGCAGATTGTTAGTTGAAGCCAAGTCGTATGTTTAGTATGTTCTAAGAAAAGAGAAATATAGTTGGTGTTGAGTGAAGAAAGTGTCAAGCACTAGTAAAGACTTACTGCATGCCGAGCAACCCAGTGTTGGCCAAGCATCAAAAGACAATGTTTGTCAAGGAAACATCTTGTTATTGTTGAGTAATAGTAAATGAGTTAGATCAAAGATTTGACAAATTTAAGATGAAAATGTTGATTTCTTAAATTGTGTGAAGCATGTGAAAGATAAATATGATAATTTGGTGGCACACAATTGAAGATGAACCATTTTGAGATGAATTCAAAGAGGATTGTAAAGGAAGTTTGTAGAGGAACACAATGAAAAGATGGGTAGATTTAATGAATCTGACCTAACCCTAAAATGGACAATTATGGTTAAGAGGAAAAATATCTAAATTATCTATATAAGGAGATAGAAGGTCAGAAGAAACTATGTCATGTGCAAGAATCTAAGAAGGACAAGAAGTCTAGGATGTTGCTTCATATGGTGGCCAAATGAAAGAATCTTCAATTGGCATATCAGGCAAGAAGGCTTAAGGAGATGAATGCTTGAAGGGTGAACAAGTTGTCAGAGAAGAAGAGGGTAAATTCCAAGAATAATGGAGGACTAAATGTGAGATATATAATTTACAAGTGAGTTGTTTTATTATAAGATCAAGTCGTGTTGTTACTCTCTAACAATTGTATCAATTTGGATAAATCCTTTTGACTAAGGTTGACCTAACTATCATTAGTAAACCTTTTAATAGGGTGGCATTCTAATGGAATGTTCTAAAGTCCTCTAACAAGGCTCACTCCTAATAGGGTGATTGAAATCCTTTAACCAAGTCATATTTAATAGTGTACATTGTAACCTTTAATAGGGTTGGCTCCTCATAGGGCTCACTTCAAAAGAGTGAAAATTGGTAGCATGTTACTGGTGGTTTTTCCCAAATTAGGTTTCCATGTAAAATCCTTGTGTCAAAATGTGTGATCAACTATGTGGAATTGCATGTTTACATTTTTGCAAAGTTATTTTGACCTCGGACAACAATATACAAATGTTTAAGATATTGAATGATCAATTCATACATAAGTATAAGTTGAAGTATTGAAAAGTTTATTTGTAAATTTGGACCTTGGATAACTGATTCAACCCCTCCCCCCCCCTCCAACCCTCAAAGTTATTCTAAACATTCCAACAATTGGAGGTACTTCAAGCTAAAGATCAAGAAGTACAGAAAGGAGGTGCCCAAGTTAAACAAGGAAAATTTCTTGCATGAAAAAGTTTGATGAAGCTTTATCTAGGAGGTTTTGGAGATTATGAGCAGTCAACTATCACCACTGAGTATGTTGATCCAATTAGAGCCCCAACTATTGGACAATTGAAAAAAAAGAAGGAACACAGATAGGCAATGTTGGAGATTGCATCTACCCTAAGATATTTAAAATTTTATGACATCAAAGAATGTGATTCTACTAAGAAGATGTGGCATGCCCTACAAAAGATCTATGGTTGAGACAATAATGTGTTGAGAGCCAAAGCTGAAAGTCTTAGAGGAAAATTTGATGAAATGAGAATGCAAGAAGGTGAGGCTATAGTCCACTATTGTGGAAGGATCAAAGATGTTGTTAATGCAATTTGAAGATCGAATGGATAGATTGAAGATGAGACTAAGATCATAAAATTATTGAGAACCCTATTGCCTACCTATGTTATTAGAGTCTTTGTTATACAAGAACTAAGGTGTACTCCTAGTAGTAATATAACCCTTGAAGGACTAGTTAGTAGACTCACTACATTTGAACTCTCTAGTTTTGATAATTCCAAATCTGAGAATGTTGAATCTACCTTCAAAGCTAAGATGACACTAAAAGAATCTAAAGATAAGAAAAAGAAAAAGGTCAAACATGCTACCAGTGATAGTGATATAGATAATGAAGAGCTAGAAGAACTAGAAGCATTGTTGCCTAGGAAATTTGACATAGGCAAAGGAAAATATAAAGGTGAGTTACCCATCATATGTTTTAACTATAATGAGGTTGGTCATATTGCAGCAAGATATCCTAAGAAGTCAAATAGTAAGAATGAAGATAAATACAGAGGTAGAAAAGATGACAATAACAAAAGCTATAAGGACAAGGGAAAGAAGGCTTGTTACATTGTTGAAGAAGAATCTAATGGTGAATATGAGGATCATGATGATGAAGTTGTTTATATTTCTATGAAAGATGATTTTAATGAAGATGAGGCAATTGCATCAATAACTTATGTGGACAAAATGGACAAATGGATCATTGATAGTGGATGTTCACATCACATGACTGCAGACAAAAGTAAGTTCATTACCCTTGAGTATTAATGGAAATAGTGTTAGATTCAGTAATCATGCACCCTATCTAATAATAGGAAAAGGATCAATAAGATTGACAGAAAAGATCATGTGTGACAATGTTTACTATGTGGAAGGACTTAACTATAATATATTGAGTGTCACAATTAAATAGTTCAAGATGCAAAGTTGAATTTGATAATAGGAAGGCTAAGATCTATGAAACTGAAGAAAAACTAATTAGAAGTGGAGATCAGTCTAGAGGTAATCTATTTTATCTTGACATGTATGATGCAACTTGTCTCGTTGTACAATTTGATGATGTGTGGCTATGGCACAAGAGGTAGAAAAGATGACTAGTGAATTTGAAATTGAACTTCATGAAAAACCCATTAGAGAAAGGAGAAGGGAGCCAAGGTTTTCAAAATATGTTAGAAGACATCACCCTACTGGACAAATTATTGGAGATAAAGTAGATAGACCTATTGTGATGTGGAGCCTAATCAGACTCAAAGGTTTATTTGGCATGGTTTTCTCCCCATATTATTTCTACGGGGGTTTGGAGGCAGTGTCCCCAAGACAGGGTCAAGGGGCAGCACCCCTACGGGGTCCTGGGGTAGCACCCTAGGTGTGCTCCTTGTCACAATAAAGGGTGCGATTGAGGGGAAATGCCCCTGCAATCATTTTCAAGTGTAGCACCCCCAAACCCAAAAATTCCCTTATATTGTAAAAGGCATTGGCTACTATTTTGTACTATTCTAGCCCTAATTTTGTAAGTGGCAAAATCTTGTATAAAAAGGCTTAGAGTTAGGGATTTCATTATGAATTGTGATATTATAGCTTCTTGCAACGGTATTGAGCTATAAGGGATTACAAATTGTAATCAGGTTGTAATCACTATATAATAATAATATTGGACTTATTGTTGGTGTACATAGCCCAAGGATTGGGTGAACCACATTAAATCTTGGTGTCTTATGTTCTCTTTTTAGTGATTTATTATTTTCTGGTATTGGTTAGATTTGCATGTAACTATTATTTTTGTCTAAGGTTCATCCTAACAAGACAAATGACATATTTTTATAAGCATGCATGAACCTAAGTCAGTGAAGGATGCAATAGAAAATGACGACTGCAATCAAGCCATTAAAGAAGAAATTGATCAAATTGAGAAGAACAAAACTTGGACACTAGTACCCAAACCTGAGAACAAAAATTTTATTAGAACCAAGTGAGTGTATAGAAATAAACTTGATGGGAATGGTTAAGTTATAAGGAATAAGGAAAGATTAGTTTGCAAAGGATTTGCATAAGGAGAGGGAATTGACTATGGAGAAACATTTGCCCCTGTTGCAAGATTGGAAGGAGCAACAGCTCTGCTTGCTTACTCTTCTTACAAAGGATTGAAAGTTTATCAAATGAATGTTAAGTCATAATTTCTGAATGGTATACTAGAAGAGGATTTTTACATAAAACAACCTGAAGGATTTGTTGATCCAAACAATAAGAACATGGTGTGTAGATTGCACAAAGCTTTATGTGGTTTGAAGCAAGCTCCCAGAGCATCGTATGAAATACTACATAACTATCTTGTGATGATTGGTTTTGAGAAGACTGATGACAAAAAAAAAAATTGTACTTGAAAAAAGGAGGTAATGGAATCTTACTAGCTGAAATATTTGTTGATGATATCATATTTAGAGGAAAAAATGCATTGTGTAAGACATTTGCAAATGAAATGATGAAAGAATTTGAGATGTCTATGTTTGGATAAATAAAGTTCTTTTTTGGATTGCAAGTATATCAGATGAAATGTGGTATTTACATCACTCAATCCAAGTATGTGAAGTAAATCTTGAAAACTTTTGGTATGGAAGATTCAAAAACTGTTAGTACTCCCATGGTGATAGGACACAAACTATCCAAAACTAATGATTCTGCTAAAATAAATCAAACATTGTATAGGTCTGTGATAGGCACATTGCAATATGTAGTTCATAGAAAATTTGACATTGCACTAGTTGTTGGGGTTGTTATAGGATTTACTGCAAATTCTAAGGAGATTCATTTAATGGTTGTAAAAAGGATTATGAGATACTTGAAAGGAATAGAAGACTATGATCTATACTACAAGAAAAATGTCAAGTTTGAATTGAGAAACTATATAGATCATGTTGATTGGGCTAGAAATATTGATGATAGAAATAGTACAAGTGGAGGAACATTTTTCTTAGGAAAAAGATTGGTTACTTGGACCATCAAGAAACAATATTCTATTTCACAATCTACTACTAAAGTTGAATATGTGGTTGGAACAGTGAATTGCACAAATGTGGTATGGGTTAAACAGTTACTCAAAGGAATGAAAGAGGAAATTACTAAAGTTACTATGTCCAAAAGTTACTATGTCGATATTGATGATGGCTTCCTCCAATACTACTGAAGAGAAGTGTAGATCAAACAAGGAGTGTGGTAGAACCTTCTTCAGGAAACCAACAGTCTTCTCAAATGTGAAACAGAAGACTGTTGATTGGGATGATGGACATTTTGATTGACCACAAAGCATAGTTATGAGGAGTTAATTTAGGAAACTTAAAGTTTCCCATAATGCAAAAAATGAATTAAAAGTATAGAAAAAAGAGAACACAACACCAAGAACACCCCCCCTTTTTACTAAATCAACAAACCCCCCCAAAATAGATGCTTTGGGCACTTTATCAGTAGTGCAATTATAATGGGCCACTTGCCAATTTTGGCCTTTGTGGACTTCTAATTTTGCTTGTTACAACTTCTTAATGGAGTACAAATCTAAAACTTTACAATGTCATACAATTCTAAAGCATTACAAAGCAAAGAAAGGCCCTATTGTTGAAAGTGACAATTTTGTCCACACAACCCTACAATCTAATGCCAGATCTCGAAAGTAGACAAAAAAATACACACTTTCAAAAAAAATAGAACCTGATTTTGACTCCAGATGTGCCCATACAGAGCTTTTGAAGTTGCAAAATGTAGGATTATCTAGGTACAATTGCCAAAAAATGCAATTTTTGAACAATCCATGCACCAAAACTAGAAAATAGCTACACCACTAAAAAATTAAAAAAATTCTACCCAATTTTTAAAAAATTGCACCTGATTTGGAGTCTGGATGTCTAAGTTATTGCCTCCTGAAGTCAGACTGCAAAAATCAAAATGAATCTAGAGATGGGTTGCATCAGCGAATGACGAGGTTAAATTTGACAGTCATACGGTCGTCACAGCAGTGATAATTTTCCCAGAAATAACGTCCAGATGGGTGTCAAATTTAAGCTCATAAACAGGATGACAGCAAAAATTTTGGGCCCTGGTGATGTGGCAGTACGGATGGTACGGACAACCGTTGTGGCAGGGGTACGAAAACTGACTGGGATGATGGCCTATCACAGGTGACTGTGCAGATGATGCAACACTTATAAGGCAGATTGCCATGTGTCAAGTGCGAATTGAACTATTTACTATCTGCGTGGAGGCTTGTTTCATAGGCCACATAGAAGCAGTGTGGAGGCTCTGATACCATGTAAGAATTTTCCTAAGGGAAAAATTCACCCAAGAACTAAGAACTCAAACACAAGCACACAGTAGACCAAAGAGAGAGAGTATGATCAGAATAACAATGTATTCAATATGCCATAATTATGAGTACACTAGGAGTGCCTGTATATAAAAGCCTCTCAGGAAGCACCTAGAATGTCTCTAGAAACAACTAGAAAATAAGACAACTAAGCACCTTATCCAACATTCTAGATGAATGGATAAGAATGACAAAGTGTCATATGTGTGTAGAATATTCTTATGTTGTAGACAACATGTGCCTAAAAGAGGTGCAGACCCTTGTGATGTCATCATGACAACACACAAGAGTGCACAAACTCCTAAGTGTCTCACAAATAAAATAATGCAAAATAATAAACTAATGCATTAATCTAAGTAAACTTAAGTAAGTGTAATAAGTAAATGCTTATTTACACCAACAATTCTATTTAGAAGTATGTATCTTATCCTATCAAATTTCAAATATTTTCTATTACTTATTTCCTATCAAGTCTAAAACTAAAACAAATAAATAAAGAGTGGTGAATATCTTATGCATTGTTATAGATCCATTTTTACCTTATTCTAATTTAATCCAAATTTGTATGAGGGTATGGTGTAGAAGGGGAAAATAGGAAAGGAAGGAAAAAAATGACTGCTAAACCTCCAAGAAGGATTGATGAAAAAAAATCTAGTTAATGGGGTCACGAAGATTGATCTTCCTAAGGATCTCTAGAAGGGAGTAGTTTCATATGCTCTGCACCATATACGGGCTAAAATCAACTTCAACAAGGTACAAAGGGACATTTGAGAACAAGTGGTGTTGGATGTAAGGTGAGATCATAATGGAATCATTTTGAGACAAAAATTAGTAAAGCTTTGATATATGACAAACAATGAGGTAAAATTTAGGATGGATTGTTAGGTCTTGAATGTGGAAGAGAGCTTGAGTGCTCACGAGTATGTTTGCAAAAGGAATCCTCAATAACAACCAGCATCATCAAACAAAAAAACTCAAACTAGAATTGAAAAAATAATTCAAGTTGTTGGTGGATTGATTCAAAGGTTATTTCAGAAGTTTTGATGGATTGATTCAAAAATTTCACGATGTCACATATATAGAAAGATGGAAATTTACTGGCAAATGGATTGGCAAAATTGGCCTCAAATCAAAATTAGAGTTGATTGGCTAAGGTGGAGATGATGTAGAAGTTGTAGCTATTCTAATGCAAAAAGTGACATGGGTAACATCATGTTTATATACATTCAATTATGTACACATGATGCATGCAAATGGAGGATTCAATGGAAGGAGTTGATACACAGCAAACAACATCCATTGTACATTTAGACAGACCAAAAATCCTTCTCCTGCCCAATTGAAATTCAAAAATATTATTTCAATCTCCTGCTCAGTAGACATTCAAAAATATTTATTTCAAAAGAAATTTGATCCTTTCATTCATTTTTGTTTTGGGCATGAGCAAGTTTGAGCAAGAAGCATCATTACAAGGAAACTGAACATCCATCTGTGTAAGTTTTTTTCATTATTCTCAACAAAGGTATTTCATTTTGTTTGTAATAAGGACAACTCAACATAAGTAGGAAGATATTAATTTTTAGAATTATGTGCAACAAGAAGAGGGGCGATTGTAACCATTCATCTGCATTTGCAAAAATAAAATATAGAACAGTTACAAATTGAATTCCATGGAAATGCATACTTACCACTTCAATTATGTGTGTTAAGTTTCTTAAGGTATGCGCCATTTTTGGGATTTTAGATTTTAGATTTCTTAATTTAATTTTAAATTATTTGGAATGATTGTAAATTATTTTTGCAAAAAAATTTGTAAAAACATAGACCACAAAACAACAAAACATGTTTTATAAAATCTATAAGGGCTCGTTTGGCAATGGGAATATCCCTAGGGCAGGCATTTGTGTATCATTATTCTCTGTTTGGGTGCAACTTTGAAATGTGAATAGAAATACAATAGGAATAAGTATTCCATTTTTTCCCAAAAAATAGACTTATACAATTTCACCAAGATAGGTAGAATTGGAATGCTTATTCCTATTCCATTTATTATAATGAATAAAAATTTCAGATCCATGCCCTAAAGTTTAGATTTTCCCAATGTTTATCTCAGATTATCATTAACCCAACCCGATAGGTGCAAAGCAACTTGTTTTATTTATAACGTTCCAAAACGTCAGTATGCAAAACTAATTCAAATCTTAGTCATCACCATTAACCTATTGCATATGTATTCAGCCCTATAGATATAAAAGACATATATCAACATCCTAGAAGAAATTATTTGCCTTTGTAACCATGAAAACCATCATCTTTTTAAGCCTTAGTTGATCTATCTGTTCAACTAATTCCAGTTCATCTGTATTTCCAAAATTGATGAAGACAATCATATCTAGTTGAAACAAAAGAAATATAAAAACAAGAACTTCACACCAAATTGAAGAGTGTGGGTTTTGAAGATATAGAAGACCTGTAAGTTCAATCTTCTCTTCACACCAAACTGAAGAGCACGGGTTCTGAAGACATAAAAGACCTGCTAAGTTCAACTGTAAGTTTCGGCATACACAAAGGATGAAATGAACACTTACCATTTTCTGAGCTTCGAGTATCTTCATTTGTGACAATATATTTTGACATCAATGACACTTCCAACAATAACTAAGAAGAAACTGTATGCCCTTATGGCATCCTGCATCTATGCTGGGTATTTTGGGGTATGTGTTCAACTTCTTTTTTTGCACCCACAAACCCTAATTTGCCCTTAGAAGCATCATTTATCCCAATTCAAAGGTCATTTTGCTCTCTTCACTCTCTTTTTTCTCATTCTCTCATGTATATATTTCTTGAAAATGTGTACATTTTATGAATAACATCTCAAAATTTATTATAGCATATGAAATACAAAGCCATAGGAATTGAAACCTCAAAAACTCAATTCCAACTTTGGTCTAGAAAAGCTTTATATAGATCACAAACTGAATTCTCCCAATGGAATGTTTTTGACATTAAAGTAAAATAAGTAACATCAATCAAATTTATAATGTTTGTCAACAGCAATAGATACATCCCATGTGCACCTGAATTCTTTTGGAAAGACAACCAAATCACCTGCACTATACTCAATGTAGTCAAAACACTCTTTTTGATAAGCCTTCACTTTCCCCTTCACTAGATATCAAGTCTCCTATGCATCAAATGTTAGTGGAAACCTACCTAGGGGGCACCCCCACTTGTGTCAAAAAACAAACACTAGTGAAACCATAGCCCAAAAACACATTAAATACACTGCCCACATTGTCAATGTTTTTGTAAACCTACTTTTTCTCTACTTAATTAGTGTACATTATTATATGCTATCAGAGGCATTGAATAGGATAGAAGTATTGAAAAACCCATATACATTTTAATATCTCCAACTACTTCACCATGTGCCACCAAACTTAACAGATGTTTGGATAGAAACAGCTAGTTGAACATGGCTAATCCCAGCTATATCCAACTTTTCACACCATGACATAATCAAATGATGAGTATGTATCTTCCTCAATAATATTTTCAATCTTTAACAATCCCATTTACTTCAATCACATCACAAAGTGATGAATATATTATCTTGAATTGTATTCTCATGTCTTTAGGAATCCTAATTACTTTAGTCACATCATATGCTAATGAATATATTTTCCTCAATAATATTTTGAATCTTGAGCAATCATACTTGCTTTAGTCACATCTTAACCTTTGACTCATGAAATGGCCACAAAATTTTATTAACTTTTCAAAAGGCCGTGGACAGTTATATAAGAAGAAGTTATAGAAAACTTCTTGGAACATTTTACAGTAGGTAAACATGGGAACATGTAGTAGGCCATAGCCTATTCATCAGTTAAGAATTTAGAATGGCCTAAAAGGTGAGCCTTAATAGTCTAAAAAGAAACATTAATTGATATTAAAGTGTGACATTGCTATTAAGATTTAACTGTGTAGTTTTTGAGTAAACTCATTCATCCATGTTTCATGAGTAGTGATTACACGAATCCAACTCTCGTGAATATAAATGAAACACTTAACACTAATTGAATATAGTTGATGCTCATAGAGGTGATGCTCCAGGGAGGTCACCCATCCTAGTACTACTCCAACTTGAGTGCACTTTAACTACAGAGTTTCCCCCCTAGTTAAATCCACTCCGCTTGCAATCCCATTAGCAAAACCTTCACCAAGTGTTGTACCTTATGAACCTAAATTAGGCTCCATTTTTAAGATCAATCTATCTAATTAAGAATAAACATGTTAATTTAAAAATATTTCTACCAAAAAAAAAACTTATCATAATTAGAAAATAGTTGTACTACTAATGATCCTCATAGATAGACTAGACCCAAGAAAATGGGATTTTGAAAAAGTATAAAAAAATTGGTGAAGGCTAAGTTGTACCTAAAACAATGAATCTACCAAAAATTGATTGATGACCAACAAAGTCAGAGGATCCTTGGGAACCATCTTTTCTTGTCTTGTCTAGTCAATTTTTTTATCAGTTTCAATGTACTTCCATGGGATTTGCAGCCAAATAGAAGGAAAGAGCATCAAATCTTTGTGAGCTCCATAGTTTTCTTTCCCTCGATTCTATTCATGACATACCCATTGAGAATGATGAACAACAACATTATTTTAATTTTTTTCATCACCTTAATGTTTACATGAATGAAGAAGAAATGAACTAAATGAAAATAAAAATAGGCCTGACTTCTAAGGATGTTTACAACTTGCTCATAAATCGCAGAAGCCAATGCCCACCAAGCAATAGGTTGGATTTCCCTAATACCCAATAATGTTTAAGGATCTTTTGGCTCATATTTTAGGATAATATTGTGTAGCATGAAATTTTGTTTATTCAATTTTTTACAGTAGATAACCAGCTTCCTGGGCCTTCCAAAAACATAAAAAGATCATCGACAAAATTCCCAAAAACTCTTTAGTACTTAACCATAATAATGTTCTTTCAGAACTATGGTATATAATAGATCATGTATGAACAAAGACATCAAAATGTATAGGATTAAGCTAGTGAGAAGTATAAATAAAGCCATCCTACCAAATATATTTGAAGCTTTACAAGGGCCAAAGATTTTCTTCAAGATTGAAGCTAAGAAATCCATCTCGATGTCCTTTTTCAACCATATTTTCATGGTTGAAACTTTTCTTTTCTAGATTGGGTAGCTTGAAAAAATGTAAAATATATTTGCTAGAATTTGTAAACAATAAAAAGTGCCACCTCTTCTTGTTGGAAATATAAGAGGAGTAACTGAGAGAGTGGGGGTGAATCAGTTACCACAAAAATAAATCTTGGATCCCTTAGATGTCAATACAAAACATAAACTCTGTTGAAACTGTTATCACTCAATTAATACTATCAATATGTTGTAACTCGACAAACACTATGATATCAACTATTACTCAAAAAATATTGAACATGAAAATCTTAAGATATTAACTATGACTAACCTTAATTAACTTACTTGCATACCCATAAAAGAAATAGCATGAACACAAGTGACACCAAGATTTAATGTAGAAACCCAACTTGAGAAAAATCACCAATCGCAACTAGTTACTATTTTTCACTCTTCTAAAGTGAGCCCTGTTAGGAGCCAACCTTGTTGAAGGTTAAAAAATACACTATTAGGTGTAACCATGTTAGAGGATTTAATCACCCTGTTAGGAATGGTCTTGTTAGAGGCCTTTAGACACTTCAATCTAGAAATGCCACCTTGTTAGAGGATTTACAAATATTTGTTAGGCTAACTCTATTAAGAGATTTGATTCACTACTAAAATGTTTAGATAGTAATAATGAAATGACCTAATTTTTGATGCAATTGTATTGTTGATTTCAGATCTCAATTCTGGCTCAAATACTTGATCATTCCTTATCAGATTAATCTTTGCATCCCAACAAGGATAACCTACTTATCC
Organism: Cupressus sempervirens; assembly: GCA_028749045.1. Classification (NCBI taxonomy): domain Eukaryota; kingdom Viridiplantae; phylum Streptophyta; class Pinopsida; order Cupressales; family Cupressaceae; genus Cupressus; species Cupressus sempervirens. The sequence continues at coordinate 947,222,169 of CM053785.1, read as the reverse complement.
TTCCAATTTGCTTCCTCTAAGAATCTTCTTATCTTCCACACATTCTCTTTTTCAATCCTTAACTCGGCCTTATACTTATATCATATACATTGTAAAGTCAGATTGAATACAACTTATAATAATAATTCTTCATCTCTTCAATTGGCTAGAACCAACAAACAAATCCATTCAACTCCATATGCCAAAACAAGAAAATCTTTTGTTAGCCGACCCAATTCAGTAGACACTAACACTAAAAATAATTTTCTCGTATTAACTAAGTGAACTCAATTAACACTACAACTTCATAAACTTCCTTTGGTAACTGAGTGAGCTTGGTTAACACTGGTTTCGTCCAACTTTTCTTTGTTAACTTCTCTTAAATGCCTAAGTAAACTCGGTAGACACTATCTTCTGAACTTGGTAAACATTGAAATGCTCAGTAGACATAGGAAACTATCTTCTTCATCGCCCGAGTGAGCTCGTCAGACACTGACTAGTAAAGATATGACATTTTGTGTAACATCAAAGACAATATACAATTAATCAATTATTCTCAACAATCTCCCTCTTTATCATTGATGGAAATACAACATGTCATAATACAATAAAACTTTAGAAAAAAATAAAAGTAAGGATAATATCCTTAGTTTCATTATAATTCTCATCCACGAGAACTTCCTCTATTAATGTGAACTCCCTCTGATTTTAGTTTCTCCCTCTATTAGCAAACTCTCCAAGTTTATTCTTCATCAAACCCTTCCTCTTTGACATACTCAAAATATTTTCTCTGGTATAGAAAACTCCTTTTTTACAAAATTTACATGATATGGCACTGAGAACTTTCCCTCTTTGACATCTTACGCCAAAGAAAATATTCAATGAATTTCAATGTACCGATTCATATGCAATCTGCCCTTTCATTACTACATCAACTTGATTGATCTTAAACATGCTCTAGTTGATGCATCACTAAATGTTCTTACCTCTTAGATACAAGAATGCATCCTTAGATAATGGCTTGGTGAATATGTCTACAATTTGTTCTTTAGTATTCACATATTTCAATCTCACCCTTTTGTCTTGCACTAATTCTCTTAGAAAATGATATTTTATTACAATATTTGTGGTCTTGATATGCATCATAGGATTCTTTGATGTATTAATTGCATTGGTGTTATCATAGAAGATAATCATTGGATCCTTGATTTCTACCTTCATACTTACCAATAGTTGTTTGAACCAAACAATATTGGAACAATTGAGTGTTGTTGCAACATACTCTACCTCTGTTGTAGACTAAGAGATATAGTTTTGCTTCTTGCTTGTCCAAGATACTAGTCTCTTACCAAGAAAGAATGCTCTACCACTAGTGCTCTTTTTGTCATCAACACTTCCTATCCAATCTGCATTAGTTAAGGCTTTCAAATCTAAGTTGCCTCCTTTCTTGTACCATAATCCATAATCTTCAGTACCATTTAGATACCTCATAATTATCTTTATTTCCATCATATTATTTTCTTTAGGATTAGCTTAAAATATTGCCACCATACCAACTGCAAGAGCAAAATCAGGCCTAGTATGTACTACATATTGTTGTTTTCCAATCATAGATCTATATGTGGTCTAATCTACCTCCTTGGAATCATCATTTTTGGAAATCTTATCTCTAGTAGACATAGGTGTTACAAATGGTCTTGAATCCTCCATTTCAAATTTCTTCAGTATCTTGATATACTTAGATTGAGTAATGCAGATACCATCTTTCTTCTATTGAAACTATAAGCCAACAAAGAATTTGATTTCTCCAAACATTGACATCTCAAATTCCTTACTCATTTCCTCTTAAAAATATTTGCACAAATCGTCATTTCTAGTAGACAATGTATCATCCACAAAGATTTCTATCAATACAATCTTCTTATCTGGTCCTTCTTTGATATATAGGTCGTTGTTATCATTTGTCCTTTAAAAACCAATCTTCATCAAATAATTATGAAGTCTTTTGTACCAAGCTCTGGGAGCTTGTTTGAGACCATATAATGCTTTATGTAATTTACAAACCATATCCTTTTTTCTAGGATCTACAAAAATTTCAGGTTTCTCCATGTAGACTTCTTCTAGAATTCCATTCAAGAATGCAGATTTCACATCCATCTGATACACTTTAAATCCTTTATGTGTAGCATAAGAAAGTAGAGTCCTAATAGCTTCTAATCTTGCAATAGGAGAAAAAGTTTCACCATAATCAATACCTTCCTCTTGAGAATATCCTTTGCATACTAACCTTTCTTTGTTTCTTGAAACTTCTCCATCTTGATTCAGCTTATTTCTAAACACCCATTTTGTGTCAATTACATCATTATCCTTGGGTCTAGGAACAAGAGTCCAATTCTTATTCGTTTCTATCTATTCTATCTCATAATTCATTGCTTCAATCCAATTTTCATTGTCCAAAGAATCTTTAATTGTTCTAGGTTCAAATTCAGTAAGCAAACGTGTACCTTTTAATTTGTTCCTTGTCATTGTACCATATAATTTGTCTCCAATGATTTTCTCAGGTGTGTGGTTCCTTCTGGTATATCTTGCAAGTAGAGGTACTTTGGATTTAGATCTTGTTCCACTTGCCTCACCATGATCTTCTACATCATTCTCGGGTCTCACTGTCTGTGACTCGGGTCCTTTAGACTCAGACTCGAGTTCCACTGGTTGCAACTTGGTAGCTTTTGACTATGATTCGGGTCCTTTAGACTGTGACTCAAGTTATACTGGCTACAAATTTGGTTCTTCTAGAGATTTTGAGGACTCGAGAGGTGAAGTTTATGACTTCCAATTGGATTAGGGAATGTATTAGGTTCAAAGTAAATAAACTTTCTGCAATCTTCAAGTTCTTTCTTGCTCTCTTCTTCACTCTTTTTTCCAGAAAACTCATCAATTCTCACATGTGTACTTTCCATGATCTTATGAATAGTTAGATTCAAATATTTGTATGCTTTACTTCTGCTAGAGTATCCTAGGAATATGCCTTCATCACTTTTGACATCAAAATTACCTTTCCTAGTCTCCTTCAAGATATAACATCTGCTACCAAATACTTTGAAGTAACTTATGTTAGGTTTGTAGTCATACCATAGTTCATAAGGAGTCTAATTTAAGTCTTTCTTTAGCTATATTCTATTTAATGTATGAATTGTTGTACTGATTTCTTCCTTCCAGTATTTGATTGCAACATTATTTTCTATCATTAGGGTTCTTGCACAATCCATGATTGATCTGTTCATTCTTTCTGCTATACCATTTTGTTGAGGTGTACTAAGGGTTGATACTTGTATTTGATTCCTTTCTTAGTGTAGAATTTATTGAATTCATTAGAAATGAATTCACCTCCTCTATCTGACCTTAAACACTTTAGCTTCTTTCATGTTTCGTTCTCAACTCTAGCCAAATACCACTTGAACTTTTGAAAATCTTCAAACTTATCTTTCAAATACATTATTTTCATCATCCTAGAATAATCATCAACAAATAAAATGAAATACTTATTTCCACTATAGCTCTCTATGCCAATAGGTCCACAAAGGTCTCTATGAACCAGCTCCAAGACTTCTTCAGAATGATAGTTCTTGTTTTTGAAAGTTATCTTTTCGATCTTTACCAATTTGAAAATTCTTGCACATGCCCATGTCAGGTTTCCTTGGACTAGGAATACCTCTCAATCTTTTGTTTTTTCTTATCTTGATCAGGTTATCAAAGTTCACATGACACAATCTTTTATGCCATAACCAACTTTCTTCTAATTGAGCAATGAAACATGAACTTTCACTTAGATCTAGGTAGAATAAGTTACATTTTGTTTGATTAGAAGTTACATTTACTTTCAATCAGAAGGTCGAGTTTACTTTAGCAATTAGGAGTTAGACTCAATTTTCTAAGTTAAGTTTAGAATTGTTGCTCATGCAGCCACTGGAAACAGAACCAGTTATTGTTCTTGCAGCAGTAGGTGCATAGATGTATGGTTAAGTAGTTATCTGAGTTTCCTTCTAGTCATAAGATAGTTGTCTTTCCTTTTGATAAAATAGATTTCCTTAATGGTTATTTTATTCAAGGTAGTAGTGACTTTTAATAGAGGCTAGATCATATACTTTGCAGACATCATCTCAAGTACATGCTCCTAAATTGATATTTAATGAAGACTAGCATAGTACTTTGGTAGTAAAGGATGTCCAATCCTTTAACTAAAAAGGTGTTATATAGGCTCAAGATTTTTGGCATCATTACTAGGGATGGTGTTAGTCTAGTGTTCACTATAGAGTTACCTAGTTAGTTTCATTCTTTAGTATTTTTCATGCATAGGCGAAGAGACCACCTTGGAAAATTTCTTCCCAACTTCAATCAAGAAGATCCCTTTCATCCTGATCTTGAAGCAAAAGAAAGAGAAGAAGAAGAAAAATTGTTTGAGAACATGTTTTCCGAAGCACCTAATCAAGTACAATCACTGATCACATCTAAAGAATCCTTTCATCTAAATGATCTTTTTGCTGAGCTCGAATATCAAGATAATCCATTAGCTTTAGTCATTTACCAACCACCCCCACTAGGAAATCCACAAATGGTAGTTGCTTAGCCTACCTTTCCCTTTCCAATTCCCACTCAAAAAGGTAATCAAAATATGGAAAATATACCCTCAGTTGCCCTTCCAAAGTTCTATGGCCTCATTACTAAAGACCCAGAAACTTTTCTCTTTGAGTTTGACCTTCTTTGTCAAAGTTATGATTACACCAGAGATGCTCATAAATTGAAGTTGTTTCCATCAACTCTAAAAGAAGCTACCTTGAGATGGTTTGTGAGTCTAGGTGCCAATGTTGTGGCAGATTGGCCAACTATGAGTAACTTGTTCCTTACTAAATATAAGGAATATTGCAAGGAGCCATGACTTAAAAGGGGATGACATTTTCAAGATGTCACAAAAGGAGGATGAAACCTTGGAGGACTATGTTGTATGATTCATGTTCAACTTGCAGCATAATACACAGCATCAATTGAATGAGGAGTCTCAAAAGCATCTATTTTTAAAAGGAGTGCATGAAAGGAGTATGGAAGCTTTAAACCTAATGGCTGGAGGTGACATTACATAGAAGGCGTGGTCTAAAATCTAGAACATTTTCTTGAACTATTCTAGAGCAACAATAAAAAAAAAGATGAGGCTTGAGAGACTTACTCCAAAACTCTCCTGGTTCAGGAGTATCCAAGATAGAGCTATCAAACCTCTTATCAGATTTCAAGCAAGACATCATTAATGATGTCACTACACAACTAGACATTATGCAACCACAGAGGAAGAAGGAGGATGCTGACATTATGTTAGCAGAATATTGTCATCACTACAAAGAAAAGAAACGTAACTGTTGATGCAAGCCTATTACTAGTCTGGAGTCACAGCACATGCCTACTGAATTCAAGGTAACTGATGAAGATGGAGAAGTCCTCTATGTTTCTCAATGAAAGCCTTAGGCTCCAAGATCAAGTATTCCCCAAGATCCACTTCATAATTATAGTGGTAATAGTCAATGATAATAGCAGCACCATAGTGGTTATAATAATTGGCAACAACCTAACCAAGGTTGGCAGTAGCCTAGCTAGGGTTGGCAACAACCTCAAAAAGGTTGGTAGTAGCCTAGCTAGGGTTTGCAGTAGCCTAACTAGCTAACCAGGATTGGCAGCAACCCCAAAATTGGCAACAGTAGTAGCACTAACAAGCCTTGAAGTAGCCTCCTCAATAGCAAGCCTTAATGCCTCATGCCTGACAACCCCTCCAAAACAGCCACAGATGCCTGCACAGCCTACACCTAATCCCAATAATGCAAATCCTTCAACCCAGTAGCAAATATATTCCATCACCTTAAATGACATGCATTTACGATCTAAGATGACACTCGCATCACCTCAGTAGCCCATTATAATAGAAGTTGATGATACCTCTACTGAGTTAGTTCAAGAGCTTGCAACCATTGTCTCTCCTGTAGAAAAGAAACCACCATTTCCTGGCAAGTTAATGGAGCAAGCTCCACCAGTTGAAAATCAAGCCACACTAGATTTGCTTGAATAGCTCAAAAAAATGACAGTAAAAATTATGTTGCTAGATGCAATAAAGGAAGTACTCATGTATACAAAAGTTATCAAAGAATCTTGTATTGAAACTCCAGGTAGGAAAAAGAAGGACCCAAAGACTATCCATGTCCTTGACTAGCTTTCTGATCTTATGCTTGATAACCTTAAGATACCCAAGTATGCAGACCTTGGAAGTCTAGTAGTAATACTTGCCATTCAAGGAATACAAGTATAATATTTCCTAATAGACTTAGGAGCATCCATTAATGTAATGACCAAAGAAGTCATGTCCAAATTAAATATCATTGATCTCAAAGAAACGCCAACAATTTTGCAATTAGCAGATAGTTTGACCATCATTCCTAATGGTATGTTAGAAGATGTCACTATTACACTACATTCATGGGATTACCTAGTTGATTTTGTGGTACTCTCTCCAAAAAAAAGTATTGGAGAGTATACTATCATTCTAGGGTGACCATGGTTAGCCATAGAAGATGCTTATAGGCATGTCGACCAAGGAAAATGACCATTTCAGATGGTATGAACACTAAAAACTTAACCTTTTATTCTCTTGCTCAACCTTTTCTAGAGGATGATCAAGTTGTCTGGCCAAATTTAGGTGATTCTGATATGGACATAGATTCTATTAAACAATTGATGATGATCTCAAGGGACTCGTTTGTAAGCATTAAAGAGGAGGATGTCATTTCTTCTATCATATTGAATGAGTACGGAATGCAACCTGAGATATCTTCCAAAGAGGATTTTGTTTTAGAAAATATTCTACCATTACCATGTGACCTTCACTATTCTGAGTCTACACAGCTTCTAAACTCACTCCTGCTACATGAAATAGACTCACCACCAATTGCTCAGATTTCAATGGCTGAAAAAGTAGTTAAAATAGAAATTGCCCTAGGGAGAGAACTAAACTTAAGAAAATCCTTATCTCAAGCACAACATCATGATATCTTGCAATTGTTACAAAAAAACCAAGATGTTTTTGCTTGGGATTATATAGATATGAAAGTTTTGGACCTAGCACTCTATACTCATAGGATCTATATAAGTCTTGATTGCAAACCAGTAAGACAACCTCAGCATAGGATAAACCCAGCATTACGAGATATTGTCAAAAATGAACTCCAAAAGTTACTCAATGTTTTCTTTATCTATCCTATTTTGAATAGTCAATGGGTTTCACCATTAGTTATCATTCCAAAATAAGGAGGAAAATGGTGAGTCTATATAGATTATAGAGAACTCAACTCAGCTACCAAGAAGGACCATTTTCTGCCATTTGTAGATCAGGTTCTCAATAATCTAATGCGAAAGAAGTACTTTTCCTTCTTGGATGGGTTCAACAACTACAATCAAATATAGATAGCACTGGAGGATTAGGACAAGACCACATTCACATGTCCATGGGGAACGTTTGCTTATTTAGTCCTACTATTCAGTCTATAAAATGAACCTGCAACTTTCCAAAGAGTTGTTCTTAGTATTTTTTCTAACATATCTGCAGACTGTTTGAAGATATATATGGATGACTTCACCACATATGGGCAGACCTTTGAAGAAGCTTAGGAAAACCTAGAAAAGGTTTTGCAAAGATGTAAAGACTACAACCTGTCCTTAAATAGTGAAAAGTGTTTCACGATGATGTAGGAAGGTGTGGTGTTGGGACACTTTATTTCCCCCAAAGAAATTGAAGTGGATCCAGCAAAGATAGAGGTTATACGCACATTGTCTGTACTAGCTAAATTGAAAGATGTTAGGAGTTTTCTATGACATTCAAGGTACTATCAGCATTTTATCAAGGATTTTAGTCAAATTGTAGCTCCTCTGTGTAATTTGCTTCAAAAAGATGTAGAGTTTGTATGGAATTTTGATTTTACAAAAGCCTTCCTGCAGCTTAAGGAAGTCCTCTCAATAGTGCCAATTCTCCAAGGACCAAATTGGGAGCTACCTCTTTACATACATACTGATGCCTCAGATCATGCCATTGGAGCAGTGCTTGGCCAAAAGATGGATTCAGTGGAACATATAATCTACTATATCAGTAAAAATCTTCAAGGAGCCAAGTATAATTACACTGTAACTAAGAAAGAATTGCTCGCTATAATTTATGCTCTCAATAAATTCAAACATAATGTTATAGGCTACCAAATATTTGTATATATAGATCACTTTGCTATCAAATATCTGATGAATAAATTGGCAAACTCTAGACGTTTGGCTTAGTGGTTACTGTTAATGCAAGAATTCAATATTACCATTATCGATAAGCTAGGTAAGGTGAATGTTGTAGCTAATTTCTTATCTTGTCTTCAAATACCTGATGATCTTGTAGCCTTAGAAGATAGATTTCTTGATGAGCATCTCTTTCTTTTTTCAACACAAAACTCATAGTATGCTGACATTGCCAACTACCTAACAATTGGTAAGACACCTTCACATTTCTCTGCAAAGGAAAGGTGGTTGTTGGTGAAGAAGAGTTTCAACTTTTCATGGATCTCTAGGTTCATGTTTTATACTGGACCAAATCAGGTGACATGAAGATTTCTTAGAGAGGATGAGACTTATGATGCTCTTTATGCTTGTCATGATGAGCCCTGTGGTGGCCACTTTGCTTCCAAGAGAACCGCATTGAAAATTTTAAATACAGGCTACTACTAGCCCACACTTCACAAGGATGCAGCTCAATATACCAAAAGATGTGACAAATGCCAGAGAATGAGTCAACCAATGAAAATAGATGAAATTCCCCTGCAGCCATAGATAGTGGTACCACCATTTGATAAATGGGGGATAGATTTTGTTGGCCCTATTAAACCACCTTCAAAAGGAAAGAGTTACATTTTGGTATGCACTAATTATGTCACCAAATGGGCAGAAGCGAAACCAATGAAGCACCCTCGTGATAATAATGTTGCAAAGTTCTTGTATGAATGTATCTTTACAAGGTTTAGCATTCTACGAGAATTACAATCAGATCAAGGCCCTTAGTTTACATCTAATTTGATAGCTTCTCTCATGGAAGAATACAAAATTTGGCATGGCAAGGTTGAAGTGACAAATAGAGAGCTAGAAAACATACTCACTAAAACAGTGTCCTTGCATAGGAAAGATTGGGCGGCTCGACTTCCTGAAGCCTTATGGGCATATAGAACAGTATGGAAATCTACTATAGGGTTTACACCTTTTGAACTCCTATAAGGGAAGACAGCTGTCATGCCCATTGAATTTGAGCATAAGACTCTATGGTCAGATTTAAAACTTGATATTACTCTTCCTGCAGCACAACAGAATTGAATTTTGCATCTCAATGAGTTGGACGAATGGTGGAAGTCAACCCTTCATAATACAAAACTAATTCAGAGTTAGCAGAAGCAATGGCATGACAAATTTATCAAAGATAAAGAATTCTCTATTGGTGATTGGGCACTCTTGTATGACTCCAGATATCAACATCATCAAGGAAAATTTTAGATCATATGTCTTGGTCCATATGAAATTGTAGCAATTTTTAACAATGCAGTAATTCAACTATCAACAATTGATCTGATCAAGTTCAAACTCCTGGTTAATGGGCATCACCTAAAGTTATATCACAAACTAGCAAACCAAGAAAAATTTCTTCAACAGTTCAACACAATAGACACATTACTTCCTGCAAACACTCTGTCTGAGTCTTCCACTCAGACACCTGCAAAACCTTGAATTTATTTCAAGGCTTTTATAATAAAAATTTTGCATTTTATGTAAAATCCATTTCCTTTTTCGCTCCACCCCATCTCATCTTCTTGGCTTTCCATTACCACTCCGCTTCATTAATTTCTCTACTATGCTACTACTTGGAGCACCCTTTCTATTACATATAAAGTTGATTACACTTGACCCCTCTGCACTTATTTAATTTATTATTTATTTAGAAAATTGTGTTATTTTGATTTTCAGCATTTCCAATCTCTAAGGTTTGGTGGGACCCAATCTCTAATAAATTGGGGGGAAGGAAAATCAAAATCATAAGTTGATCTTAATTTGGCATGTATGATGTACGAGGGAAAGGTCGCCTCAGTGATGATTTGGCGGCCATTTGTACTTTTGTAGTGTGTGAGAAATAATTAAAAAAAAACCATTAAATTATCATTTAACACAAAGTACATAACCCCTCATTAATATGGTGTATGTTTTGATCACGGTCTGTTTACCTTCATTATGTTTTGGTGCTTAAAATTTCATCATGTAGTACTGAAGGACATGATGTTTTGAAGTGCTTTAAATTGTTTTTTCCCACTATGCCATTGTTTAAACTGAAACCCCTATAGCTATTTCCACTCAAAATTTTCAATCACCCTCAATCGCCTATAGTGAACTTATCAGCTATAGCATTCTTCAAAAGGATAACATGGGCAGAGAACCTTAGTGGCATGAACCAGCGGATCACAGAGTCTTGCTGGCAAACCTAGCAACATGCAATTTGTTTCAATGGCGGGGTTGGTTAGCTTATTGCCCCAGCCTCAAGCAATTTGATAAAGAAATTGTGTTGCAATTTCATAATACGATACAGGATGGGTATGCAAATGTCAAAGGTATCAGGATAAAATTTATAGAACAAGTGGTGGCAGAGGTTACTGGTTTACCTATAGACGGGGAATAATGGATAGAAGACATGGATGCACAAGCTGCAAAGGCACAATTCATAGTGCATGGAGACCCTCTATTGGAGGAAAACAAGAAGCAAGGTACATTATAGTTATCTCTTCCCCTTCAATTCATTAAACTTGTTGAGTTTATCATAAGGTATTTTACCTATGAAGGGCAGTATACCTATTTGCATGTTGTTCATTTCAAGATTTTGAGTAGTCTGCGGCATGATAATTGTCTTGTAAATCTCCCTAGTTTCCTTTACAATATTATTAAAAGGCAAGCTGCCTATGTGCAACAAGGTAAGACCTAGTCGATGTCCCACCATTGCTTAATAAGAAACATAATTGAAAGGGAACTAACTAGGTAGCATCTAGGGACATGGGATGATTTTGTAAAACTCAAACCAGTGGGACCCCAAAGGGGTGGACTTGGAGGGCAAGGAATGGGGACGAGAGAGAAAACTATTATAGGAGTCAGAAAGGTAGTATATAAAATAGTTCAAGAAGCTTTAGCTTCTATGTCTACACCCAAGACTATGAAAAAGAGAACTCCACCTCCAAGGACTTCAACCTCTAAGAGGAGAATCGCAAATAGATACCACAGGGAAAGATTCAGAGGAAGCACCTACAGTGCCACAATAAATTATAATTGACCTTAATAAAGGAAAATATATTGATAACAAGGGTAAAAAAATAATCTCTACCCCTGCAATTGTTGATTTAGAATCTCCAATGTGTACGCCTACACAATCTCTAAAACATGCAATTCATACTCTCGAACATGAAGATGTTCCTAAGAAGGCTTCTTCAAAGCCAAATAGCCCTAATATTAGCTTTGTTAATATTGATAGTGACATGGACTCTTTAGAGGAAATGATGTATGGTTTTGAACAGCAAGCACAAGAGGCCAAAGATTTTCCACCAGAAGAGTACCCATCATTTGCATAGGAAACAATTCAAGAAATTTTTGAGATATTTCAAACCAATACGACTATGATGCCATATACTGCAGCCATTGTGCTTTCAGAAAAAGATGACAGCCCTATTGCTCATCACCACTCTGGAGATGATAGCCTTGTTTCTCATCACCACTTTGAATATGATAGCCCTATTGCTCATCACCACACACCACCAGACATTTCTACTCCATTAGCAACCAGTCTTAGTTTGTACCAGTAGTTCCAATGGAAAAAATCAAACTGGGACCTGGAGAGGAAACAATTTCTCAGAACAAGCATAGCAAATTGAAGAAAAAGATAGTGAAATTATAGTCCTCTAGCAATATATCACAAAGGTGACAAAGCTCATTCTAGAGCTTATGAACTACAAATCACCATCCCCAGTTTACACGTTTTCCTTAAAGGAACAAATGATTAATTTTTAGTTGTTCTAAATTGTCCAAGGATTAAATCCTTCTTTGCACACTCCCCATGATTTTTATGCAACATTCAAATCAGTCCCAATGGCTCTATAGAATCTCTTCTATGAGCTATATGTCCATAACCTTTTTGTTCCAAATAATAGGGATTAGAATTTGTTGTTGTATGTGGGGGATGTATAGTTCAAAGCGATCATGTCATGGATGTAGAATGAGATCAGTCGAGAGGATCAAGCTGCCCCTTATAGGGAAAAATAAATGTTGGAACCACTCTACATTTGGCCTAAGGCACAAAATACTTGTAGCATGTTCTTTGATTGGATTTCTATTACTAATAACACAAGTGGTGCTGCTAAGATTTACCCTATCCGAGAACAAGCATTTCTAAATTGGGAACAGCATTGTTCCAAAATTGCTCTTGACACCATAAGGACTTCTACTCAAAGATGGGTCTGATTGTCACAAGATCTGAAAACAAGGGAATTACACTCTTCACAAAATTTGGAGATGGCTATTAGTAGGATGCCCAAGTATATGATGCTAGGAAAAAGTTGAAAGAATTATTGGGTTCCTCTTTGTTTCCAACTACCAATACTTCTACATATTATGCTTGGAAAGCATGATTCTTTTGTTGATTATAATAAAGCCATTGAAGATCAGAAATGGGAAAGGTTAAAGAAAAATTATGGATACTTTAATAAAAGGGCTAATGAATCAGGTGAAAAGATTGCCAATGATCTTAGACTGGGGATAAGAATCAGAAATTTATAAATGTTGAAGGGACTAGCATTAGGTTGGTTGTGGGGGAAAATGATGACATGAAGAAATGGATGTCTTTTTTATCCTTTTTATGAACATTTGTTTATAACATGTTGAACTTTGTCATCCTTTAAGTATAATATTTTGTACTTTTTGATGTATAAGTTATGAACATATGGCATAAAAATAGTAATCAAAATTATGCTTTAAAAGGAACTGTTGATAAAAAAATTTCTTCATGAACATTTGGCATGGGTAGATCTTCCTACAACCGAAGAGATTACAAAGACTATTAATTGAATACTAATGATTTTTCTTTAGAAATTAATAATTATAAGTAAATGTTTGTAGGAAGTCTTGTGTGCATTGAATGATGACCACAAGTATCCAAGACAAGTTAGAATCAATTAAAATAGCTCAAGAGAAGGTCTAGCATTGTGGATCATAAGTGTTAAAGGAGGTGCATTGTGGCACCATTACAGTTGGGACATGTTCCAACAGAATAATAAGGGACCTGATGAGGCGGTTGTACAAGAGAGTGAGTCAACATGCATTCTTAATGAGAAACTATTGCATGGTACCCGAATTCTTGGAATCATTTAATTCATGTAGCAAAGAAAATCTAGCGTCCACTATACTCTATATTTATAGGAACTTATGGAGATACCCGATGTTTCTTATCATGTTTCATGTTTGCATGAATCTTGAGTTGCAACAAACTATCCTTTATGAGGAAGTCATGATTCTAGGAATCTTTTATTTACCTATCTTTTAAATAAGACCTTGTCTATAGCGAAAAGGTCAAGTAGGGAATAAACAAACAGATTTATTAGAGAGTTATCAGTTATATTTTGTTATTTTAAGCAAGTGTAATGTTGTCTATTGAATGAATACATGAGTTCACTGAGTTTCTACACTTTAGTCTAAGTTAATATTTTCTTCACTCTTCCATGGGGGAACACATGGAAGGTGGAGTTTACTTTAGCAATTAGGCGTTAGACTCAGTTTTCTAAGTTAAGTTTAGAATTGTTGCTCCTATAGCCACTAGAAACAGAACCAGTTACTATTCTTGTAGCAGTAGGTGCATAGATTTATGGTTAAGTAGTTATCTAAGTTTCCTTCCAGTCATAAGATAGTCGTCTTTCCTTTTGATAAAATAGATTTCCTTAATGACTATTTTATTCAATGTAGTAGTGACTTTTAGTAGAGGCTAGAGCATATACTTTCCAGACATCATCTCAAGTTCACACTCCCAGATTGATATTTAATGAAGACTAGCATAGTACTTTGGTAGTAAAGGATGTCCAATCCTTCAACTAAAAAGGTGTTATATTGGCTTGACGTTTATGTTATGATTCTTCTTTTCAACAATCTCCTCCATAGTCAAAGTTCCAGTAGGAGCTTTATACTAGGTATTCAAATATTTCAAACCTGAATCACTAATGGTTGCCAAATTTAGCTTCATAAGTTCCTATTGTAGAACAAGATTTAGTATGCAAAGAACATTAACAATAAATTAAAAACATTCACAAACTAAAACTAAATTCACATATAAGCTTAGACAAAGAAAACAAATAAGAAGTGCAAACCTCAAAGGAGAAAACACTTCATGCTTTCTTGATTTTGTAGATGTGTCCTTTGATGTGGATGCATGCTCAATTGCTTGCCCAATTGCTTCAATGGTGGAGATGGGTAATGGAAAATTGGTAGCTTTGTGAGCTCTCAATTTGGCATTATAAAGGGCATGATAACTTTAGCTCAAGGATTGTTATTAAAATGGCTTGGGATGAGATTCAATTTATAGGCTAAAGGCTTGAGGGATGGAGGGCTAAGATGCAAGGAGAGATGAAGGCTTAAGGAGGGCTAGGATGCACTCAAAGGAGAGCACATGGATTGTGCTTGTTTAGCACCAATGGGAAGGTGACACTTGTCACAAGGAGGATTAGTGTGAGAGGGTAGGGTAAAGGGTTGGTTAAAGGCATGATGAGTGGGGTTGAATATGTAAGAGAGATGTAAGAGGAATGAGTGTGGAAGAGGGACGAGTGTGGAAGATGGATGTAAGAGTCATGAGTGGGCTTGTAAGAGTCTTTTATGTTTTGTAAGAGCACTAATGACTTGGTGGTTGGGATTTTTGAGGGAAAACTTTGGTTTGGTTTAGGAAAGTCTTAAACTTGCTTAGGGAATGTGACAACAATAGGGGGTGGATTAGGCTTGGGTTTAGGATTAGATTAGGGATGTTAGAGATGTGCAAGTGGATGGCATTAATGAGGGTGGGTGAGTTAGTGGCTAAGCTTGATTAGTATGGGTGGATGGAGTGGATTAGGCTAAATGGAGGATTAGGGATAAGTTAGGGGTTTTTGGATTTGAGGATTTTATTTATCAAATAGATTTATTTAATAAATGGGGATTTTTGGAATTAGATAGAAGAATAGGATTTAATTGATAAATAATAGGTTATTTTATTTATCAATTAGGACTATAGATGATTAATTGAATTAATCAGCTAGGGATGGAAAAGGATTAATTAAATAAGAATTTAATTAATGATGCCTTTAAAGATGGCTAAATTAGATTACCAAAGCAGTGTAATCAAATTTAGGTGTCTATACCTATCATGCTTTGAAGTTATCTATGTTCAACTTGGGAAGCTCTCTTTTGTAGGACATCTTCATCTTTAGCTTAGGTCCTTGAAACCTTCTCTACAAGCACCAAAAGCTCTAATACCAATTGTTGGAAATATAAGAAGAGTAACTGAGAGGGGAGCAGTGAATTAGTTATCGCAAAAATAAATCCTAGATCATTTAGATGTTAATACAAAACATAAACTCTACTGAAACTATTGTCACTCGGTTAACACACATGCACTCGGTTAACACTATCAATATGTTGTAACTCGGCAAGAACTATAATATCAAGTGTTACTCAAAAAATATTGAACATGCAAATCTTAAGATATTAATTATGATTAACCTTAATTAACTTAGTTGCATACACATAAAAAAATAGAATGAACACAAGTGACATCAAGATTCAACATGGAAACCCAATTTGGGAAAAATTGCCAATTGCAACTAGTTACTATTTTTCACTCTTCTGAAGTAAGCCTTGTTAGGAGCCAACCCTATTAAAGGTTACAAAACACACTGTTAGGTGTGACCCTATTAGAACATTTAATCACCCTGTTAGGAGTCACCTTATTAGAGGACTTTAGACACTTCAATCTAAAAATTCCACCTTTTTAGAGGATGTACAAATAGTTTTTAAGAGAACTCTATTAGGAGATTTGATTCATTGCTACAATGGTTAGAGAGGAACAATGAAATTACATGATTGCTAATGCAACTGTATTGCTGATTTCAGATCTCAATTTTGGCTCAAATACTTGATCCTTCTTAGTCATATTTATCTTTACATCCCAACAAGGATATTCTGCATATCCTTCCAATTTACTTCCTCTAAGCATCTTCTTATCTTCCACATATCCTCTCTTTTTCAATCCTCAACTCAACCTTATATTATATCAAATACATTGTCAAATCATCTTGAATACAACTTATAATAATAATTCTTCATCTCTTCAATCGGCTAGAACCAACAAAAAAATCCACTCAACTCAATATGCCAAAATAAGAAAATCCTTTGTTAGCCAACCCAGCTCAGTAGACACTAACATTGAAAATGATTTTCCTATGTTAACCAAGTGAACTCATTTAACACTACAACTTCTTAAACTTCCTTTACTTACCGAGTGAGCTTGGTTAACAATGGTTCCATCCAACTTTCCTTTGTTAACCGAGTGAGCTCGGTTAACACTGAACTTCTGCAAACTTCTCTAAGGTGCCCAAGTGAACTCAGTAGGCACTATCTTCTAAAATTGGTAAACACTAGAATGCTCAATAGACATAGGTGTATGCAGCCTAAAATGGTCACCTAGACTATTGGCCCCCATTATTCAATTTATCAATTTCTTGAATCAATGCTTTGCAATTTTTAATTAAATCAATTCAAATCAATTTCTTTGATCAAATTCAATTATTTATTTTTCTAAGGTTGATCATTTTATCCTAAGTCTTATTTAATTAAAAGAAAATATCCATTTTAATTAAATAAAATAAGTCCTCATTTAATTAAAAGAAAACCTCTCTTTTAATTAAATAATTCATCCACATTTAATTAATTAAGAAAAAAACCCCTCCTTTGATTTAATTAAATATTTTCTATTTAATTAAAAGAACTTGCTCCCTTTTAATTAAATAAAATCCACACAAAAAGAGAAATGAAATAAATGAAAACTAAATAAATTCCTTTTTTCTTCCCTCATTTAATTTTCCTCCTCTTTTGTCATTGGTGGAATTTTGTCTCACATGGATCAAACTCTATTATCTCATATTGGTTGTGAGAAGCATCCCACTTCCACATTTTCTTTTATAAGGGAGAGCCCTCTCCTCATTTTACACACACACTTGAGGCTACTGTTATGTTGCAGGTTTGGAGAGCAATTTTTGAAGGAGTTTGAATACTAAAGCTTTTTTGTGGAGAACTTCTAACTTTTTGTCTTCTTCTCTCATGCATCCATGGCTTCCATCATCATGATCAATCCTTGCATTTTCATATTAGCTTAGATCCATATTTGTTTTCATAGATTAATATTATATTGTTATTTTCTTTCATAGATTAGGTTTCCTTTCTTGTATTGCTTTACATTGTCATCATTTAGATTAGTTTGCATTTTCATTTGCATGCATATTTTGATCCTTGAATCTCTTGTTTCATGGTGTATTTTCTTGGGCACAAACTAGGTCAAATTGAGGGCCTCCATTACAAACCCTTGTACTCCATGAATAGAGAGATATGAGCTGTCATTTGAGAGCTCATTCTTGAGCAATCTTGGATATAATGACTCATAAAAGTGTGCTCACATTTTAGACATACATTGTTGGCGCCCACCGTGGGGCAACCCACCTTTACCTGCTGGTTTTGGACATTTTTAAATCAAACCCCCTTGTATGGATTTTTTTGGAGACGAAAAACCATAGATCTTAAAGATTTGATCATATCTCCTAAACAGCTTGGTGTTTTGGTCTAAATTTGTTTTTGTAGGTTGGTGACACATTAGAGAAGTTGCAGTCCAATTTTTAGATTTTTTTGAGGTATTTTTTTCTTGATTTTACATGAAAATTTATTTTAGGGATCAAATTAGCACATTTATCAAAAAAAATTGCAATTTTGGAAAGTTCTCTAAATTCTAAATAGGGTTGGTTCTTTGTATTTTGATTTTAGAGATCATATTAGGGCTCAATAATTCAAGTTGCAAAAACTAGTCTATTTTGACAAAATGGCTCTCTAGGGCACAAATGGAAAGATATTTTTAAAATTATGATATTTTTAGAAATTTATCTGATTTTTGATAGGGGTCACTTTTCTACATTTAGGGTTTTGGATTCGAATTCATATCATATAGGTTCAATCTTGTTGACTAGGTTAAAAATCATGATTAAATTGCACTTTATTTGTACAAATTCCTATGCATGATATGAGTTGTCATTTTTCATGGAATCAAGTATTTCAATATATTTTCATGTGAATTTTCCTATTTCTTCATGATCTCATGCATTTGATTGAAGTTTTTGAAGGTAACTTGGAGGTTTGAAGAGCAAAAAATGGAAGAATTGGAAAGCATGAAATCAAGGTGCACACATTCCAAACCTTCTCATTTGAATTATAAAAAAGTGATCATTGTGTTCTTTTTCATTTTAAAATAATTTTCTTTCTTTTGTCAAATTGTTTGGTGTGTCTTCCCAACATTGAAAAAAGGGTTTGAAATGAGTCATTCACATTTGGTTTTGAGCTTAAAATAAGAAACCCCTTTTGTCTTTTATCCCCAAGATTTTCTTATTGATGTTTTCTTCTTACATCCTTGCTAAGGAGTTTGAGGGGAACTAAATAAGGGATCTTGATTTTTATTTTTAGGGGGCCTGCCTAGAGAAGTGATCACTATAGAGGATGACCTCAACTCCCATGTTTCGGTGGAGTATAAATAGCATGACTTGAATCTAAAGACAAGTCTCTTGGAAGTAGCAATATTGTCAATCTTGGCTAAGCACCAAAGAAATTTATACCTTTGGGAAGTTAAGGTGGATATTGGGTTACCGTTTCCTCCCAGTTGTTTGGTAGTATTCTCTTTCATCTATGGATTTGGGCCTTACATACCTTGTGTATATTGAGGACATCCCCTAGTTGAGCTTGTGCATCCTTATAGAAACCTAAATAGGTTGTTGGTGTGTTTGATGTGCTTGAATTTTTAGAACCTTCCCCACTTTGAAAAAAAGGGGACACATCCATCAAAGTGAGCGTTAAGGATTCTTTCCTTCTGTATGCTTTCAAAACAACTATGGGCTTCAAACCTTATGTTACCAAACCTCAGTGAAGTCTAGATGATTATGAGTTCTCCTGTGCCATTAAAAATTATCTCAACTTACCTACCAAACCTCAATCAATTCTAGGTGATTATGAGTTCTCCTCTCCCATTAAAAAATATCTAGACTTACTTGCTAGTTTCTCTTTTTGAAGGTCCACATCTTCTACTCCAAGACATCAATTGTCTTCATCTTATAGATCCAAATACCTCTTGAGAGAGAAAGTGAGTAATAAATCCTTTGAGAATATGTCAATATTTCATGATGGGCCTATCTTTCATAGAGATGAGAATAAAAAAATGGTCCTAGACATACTTTTGAGAGAACTTTTACTCCTTTGGGATTTTCGTATGACATGGTGCTTGAGACCTTAGTTGCAAAAAAGATCATTACTTTACCATACAAATTTTCTACACCTTATGAACCTAACTTGGTAAAACCTTATTGGTGGAGAGATTATCATTATTGTGGCTACCATACATGCAAAGGTCATAAAATTGAAGATTGCACTTCATTTAAACATATAATTCAAGATCTTATTGATGATGAAATCATTGATGTTGAAATTCCCAAAGACCTATGTAATAAAGATGCTTCTCTTGAACAAGATCATGTTGATGAACCTATGTCTAGTGATGGTTTCCTTGATACCTCCATTTCTTCCAATACTTATGCATCTCCCAAAACTTCAAAGCTATCCAACATTCTTTCATCAAACAAAGGTCCTAATGCTTTTCATGCAATTCCCTATAGTTATCCTCAAGGGCTACCTCTTAAAGAAACTCAAGCTAATCTACACTTGGCTGAAAACCCTTTTCATGCTTCTAAGGCTAAACATCCTTAACCTTTATGTGATGCTATGTCTACTATGCCCACTTCAGGTAGTCCTTCATTAACCCTTCAAGATCCTATCATGCAAACCTCATATACTCCCTTGTCCTTAGAAGTGGATCCATGTCAAGAGGACTCTCAAAAAGATAAAAATAAAAATTTCAAGAAAGATCAAGATGTCACCCCTCCATATCCTATGTCTTATCCACCTCCTAAGTATGATGAAGACACTACTTCCACTATTTCCCTTGAGCTTACTAAAAATTGTGAACAAAGTTTTATGCCTATTTTATCCAAAGAAACTTGTCAAGATCAAATAATACCTTCTTGTTCTACTTCTCCATATTCACTTCAAAACTATGCTCAAGCTTCAAGTACTCCTATAAAAGAAGTTTCTCCTATTCAAGATGTTCATGATCCTATTGAAAATCCTAATGCTCACTCTAAAGATGTTGATGTCCTTGATTTTCATACAGATGTTGATGAACCTATTGATTACCATTTTACATCTATCATTGGACCTCCCCCACCAATACTAAATATTTCACACCTTCCTTCCATCTTGGTTCATTATGTCCCTTCACTTTTCCCTCCCAACTCTCCTAATTCATCATCCATCTTGGGTCCTTACGTCTCTCCCTATCCTATCTTTCCTCAAGATCAACGTAGATGCATATCCTTGAATCCTTTTCATCCACCCACTCACCTAAACCATTCATATCATCCTTCTTGTTCCACAAGTCCCAAGTCTTTTGGAAGTAACTTGAATGTTCAATACAAGAAAAAGAAGCAATTCAAGAATCCATATAAAAAAGAAGACCACCATGTCTCCTCTAATTGACATGGGGGCATAAAGTCAAAAGAGATATCTAAGAAAAAAATTATAAGACAAGTATGGGTTCTAAAATCCATCATTGAAGATATTATCTCTAAATCATCAAAAAGAAATGAAAAGAGGCCTACGGCTATATGGATTCCAAAGTATCTCTTGAGAGACTCTAATGTTGAGCAATAATTGAAATTGAGATTCAAGCTTCCAAAGAATTCCACTTCATCTTCTTCCAAAAGCATTCTTCCATTCCATGCACCTAAACCACAACCTCTTCTATCCAATCACCATATTCCTTCGCGTATTCCTTCATTCATGTTTTCTCCATCCTCTTGCCATCCTTCAAGGTGTGTGTTGACGTTGATCTTGCCTTCATTACCATCTTCCAATCTCATTCACTTTGCATAAAGCCATATCCTCCATTTTTTTCTTCCATCTTCCTTTCCCTATCAGCATCTTTGAGCATATCATTTCAACTCCTTTACATGTCATGGTTTAAACTTTGAAGGAGAATTATCTAAAAAGGTTGACTTCTTCCAAAAAAAATTAAAATTTTGAAAAAAAAAAGAAAGGAAAAAAATGAAAAATTTGAAATGTGCCTTAGTGAAAACTTGGTAATCAAGCACCTTGGTAGCAAAAGTAAACAGAAATAAATTCATCCTATTGTGAAAGCCACTCCCTTGTGGTGCCTTGGATAAGTACCATGATGAAAACTTGACAAGCGGGCATCATGCATAGTTCTTCTACATCTTTCATCCATTTTGTCTTGACAAAATGATGAAAACCTGACAAGCGGGCATCATGCATAGTTCTTCTACATCTTTCTTCTCTCTTTGATCTTGGCAATGTTGACCTATATGCAAACATTTGGCTATCTTGTGAGCTATCTTATGATGATCTTGTTTTCATTCCTTTCATGTTTAGCCTTCATATCTATTTTCTTCCATTTATTCTAGTCTTTCACTATCCTTTTCCCATTTACCCTTTTGGTCTTTGATCTAATAAAAAAGAGTAAAATACGATGCTATGAAGCCTCTTGACATGTCTACTCCTTTGGATTGCATATTTCCCACTTTTAAATTATGCTTTCATGAATTATCCTATGCTAGCCTTTCATTTCTTGTCCAAATGTGCTTTACATGACAATTTTTCCCTAGCTTGGGTATTGTTGAGGAGTTTTCCCTTGAGAATTTCTTCCCTTTGTTCTCCTTCATTCTCATGTCTTTCACTTCTTCCACCAGCTTGCTAATCACTCTTGTCCTCGATCTTGCTAGACATTGAGACTGCATGATGTGATCTTGCCTGAGAGTTTGGTCTTTGTTTTTGTCTAGGGGAATTGTATATTCTTTGTACATATTTATTGATCCTAAAAAAACACAAAAAAATGATATATTTCAAAAATTCAAAAAAATTGATATATTGTGAAAATTCTAAAAATTAGAAAATGTCCTAAAAAAATGATCATCTTAGTAATAGGTGCTTTGATGTATCTCCAAAAATATTATATATTCCAAAAATTAAAAAAAAATCAAAAAAATAGAAAAAAGCACCTTGGTAGTAGAAATACAAAAAAAATTATAAAAAGTCCTAAAAAAAAAAAAATTAAAAAAATCCAAGTGGTGAAAACTTGGAAACAAATGCTACTTGAGGCCTTTGCACCCTTGTTTCTTAGCATGTGTCCTTGACACTTGGCCTTCCTCCATCATGCTTTGTCCTTGTTGCCTTGGTTTGGAATTGGTCTTTGTCTAGGGGGCATAACTATGTTAACTTCGGTCTCTTGGTTGCGTTAGTCTTTAGGACACCTCGTAAATGGTGTTTTTCAACACTACTCCAACTATACTTTTCAATACAACCCCTGGCATCAAGCTTTTTTCAAGACTTATTGGTTTGGTATTACCCAGTTTTGTCATGTAATCTTACCTATTTGCAAGCATTCAATCCTTATCCTCAAAACTTGGTATTAGTTAACACATGTAAATTTTTAAACATAAACACTTAATGCTTGACCTATGTCATGATCTTTTTGTGTTGACTATTATTGATTTTCGTTGAGTGTCCTTGTCGAATAAGTCTCTCTTAGATGCATAGCTAGAGGACTTGGGGCATGGGGCATGTTTTTATTTTATTTTTTCTTGTGGGTGTGTTCTTGAAACTCTAGAGTGTCTCTTGTTGTCCCCTTGAAACACTTACGAGATTTGAGGCATCATCCTTGACTATTTTTGTACAACCATTCTTGCGGTCATCCTGGCATTTATGCCTTGATGCAAGCATGGTTTTGCTACATTAAATTGTGTAAGCTAACATCAAAGTCATCTTGACCTTTATGTCTTTGATGCTTATGTTAGAATCTTTCCACATTCCAATCCAATATAAATCACATTCATATCTTCATAGTTGCGCTTGTGACTAGTGATGATTGTGTGGTTTTCTGATGTTTGTTAATGATGGCCTAATGATGAAAATAAGTTCTTTAACATTATTTAATGAATGATGAACACAAAATCCTACGTTATAGTTACTCTTTTCAAGTACACCTTTTCATTTTCATGTAGCTTGCATTATTAGACTTCATGTTAGTTTGCATTTTTAGGCTGCATTATGAGTTTGAGAGGGTTCTCCCTTCATCTTTCTTGTGGACTTCTAATCAACCGTGGTCGTGTTTTGATCTTCATTTTCTTATCCTCTTTCATGATCTCAATTGAAATTTTCTATCTTAAACAGTTGATTGATTTTGGAGCATTCTCTTTCTTAGGTAAATTCTATTTCTTCTTTCCATTTATTTTCATCTCTTCCAAATTTCTACCTTCCATTAGCTTTCAGCCCAATTCTTTTCTTCTAATTCACCTTTGGGCATAATATTTCATGCTTGATGATCTACCTTGGTTTTCTAATTCTTATATCTTTCATCTTACATCAAGAACCTTATCTTTAGTTCGATTTGATCAATTTTATCAATTTGTTATTTCTCCTCTATCTCATTTCAATTTCGATCACAAGGGGTAGTACTTATCAAACGTCAATCCTTGATTCAATTTTTATCAATTTTATCCTCAACTTTTTTAAGTCAAAATTTATTTGTATTGTTTGTCCTAATGTGTTCCCGAATTGACCACACATTTGGGTTGTTTTGTGATCCCAAATCGATCTCACACTTCAATTTCTTTCTTTGACTACATGTGTTCCCAAATCAATCACACATTAGTCAAAGAGGGGCAAATGTATGAACCCTAAAATAGTTTCCTAGACTATGGGCCCCCATTATTCAATTTATCAATTTCTTGAATCAATGGTTTGCAATATTTTATTAAATCAATTCAAATTAATTTCGTTGATCAAATTCGATTATTTATTTTTCTAAAGTTGATCATTTTATCCTAATACTTTTTTAATTAAAAGAAACTCTCCCTTTTAATTAAATAAAATAAGTCCCCATTTAATTAAAAAGAGAACCTCTCTTTTAATTAAATAATTCATCCACATTTAATTAATTAAGAGAAAACCCCCTCTTTTAATTTAATTAAATATTTCTTATTTAATTAAAAGAACTTGCTCCCTTTTAATTAAATAAAATCTCACATGAGAAAGGAAATGAAATAAATGAAAATCAAATAAATTCCTTCTTCCTTCCCTCATTTAATTTTCCTCCTTTTTTCTCATTAGTGAAATTTTGTCTCACATAGATCAAACTCTATTATCCCATATTGATTGTGAGAAGCCTCCCACTCCCACATTTTTCTTTATAAGGGAGAGCCCTCTCCTCATTTTACACACACACTCGAGGCTATTGTTATGTTGCAAGTTTGGAGAGCAATTTTTGAAGAAGTAGTTTGAATACTAAAGATTTTTGTGGAGAACTTCTATCTTTTTGTCTTCTTCTCTCATGCATCCATGGCTTCCATCATCATGATCCATCCTTGCATTTTCATATTACCTTAGATCCATATTTTTTTTCATAGATTAATATTGCATTATTATTTTCTTTCATAGATTAGGTTTCCTTTCTTGCATTGCTTTGTATTGTCATCATTTAGATTAGTTTTCATTTTCATTTGCATGCATATTTTGATCCATGAATCTCTTGTTTCATGGTGTACTTGCATAGGCACAAACTAGGTCAAACTAAGGGCTTCCATTACAAACCCTTGCACTCCATGAATAAAGAGCTATGAGCCACCATTCAAGACCTCATTCTTGAGCAATCTTGAATATAATGACTCATAGAAGTGTACTCACATTTTAGGCATACAATAAGGAACTATCTTCATTTCCTAAGTGAGCTCAACAGATATTGACTAGTAAAGATATGACATTTTTTGTAACATTGAAGACAATATCAAATTAATCAATTGTTTTCAACACTTCTATCATTGGGTTTCCATTTTTCTCACATATAACACCTTGTGCATCTTATCATTGTTGCTCCCTCACAAACCTGTTAGGGTCGCCACTCCCAAATCCCCACTAATTCGTGGGATCTCTTGTCCTACAAAGCACAAATCTTAAGCCATCTTCTTAAAGCAGTTGATATCAACCATTGGATAATAAGGTTTTTGCAATCTAACAAGTGTATTGTTGAAAAAGATAGCTTTTCTTTGATCGTTTGATTGAAGATGTTATGTAAATATCAATCATTAATAAAAATTTAGGAAATGTAAATGGTACCTAATTTTTTCCTTACATTTATAAAATTAAGATTGTAAAACAATTGTAACAAACAAGAAAGTAAATTAAACTAAAATATTGACCATGGTGTCCTTGATTCTTGATAGAAGTGACAACATCCTTTTTCATCCTTCATCATTCAATGGATCTTGCTAACAATATAGAAGTTCAAGGTAGCATTGTTAGGAAGATCATGCTCTTGTGTGTACTATCTATTTTTCTTTCCACCCAAGCAATATTCATAGTAGCATCAGCTGAAGATGCTCGAATACATAGACACAAGTGAAGAAGATTTGCATGTTCTTTCTATAAATGTATTATATATTCCAATGACACAGATTTCCATGACCAAATACGTATGAGTAGAGGAGCTTTCTTCAAACTCACCAATATTCTAAGGGAGAAAGGGAGCATTAAAGATACAATAAACATGAAATTGGAAGGACAACTAGTCATGTTCCTCCATACTCTTGGCCACAATCTAAGGAATCATAAGATTGGCCATAACTTTGGTCACTCAGGAGATATAGTTAGTCGCTACTTCTACAAGGTCGTAAACACTATCATATTGCTCCATACCATATACTTTTTATCTTCATCTACTCCTCTAGAAATTGTTTGGAAGGACCGTTTTGATCCATACTTCAAGGTAAATCTCCTAATGACATGTATTTTGTTGCTTCAGTTTATTTCTTCGTATTTGACAATAATATCTCTTATGGTAGGATTGTATTGGAGCAATCAATGGAACCCATATACTAGTTACCATTGATGTGGACAACTAAGAAAAATATCGTGATAGAAAAAGAAACCTTTCACAGAATGTAATGGGTGTTTGTTCATTTGACTACAAGTTTCAATATGTACTTGTTGGTTGGGAAGGGTCGGCTATAGGTAGTCATGTTCTTGCTTCAGCTCTGTTGAGAATAGATCTACTAGTAGCTTCCCTTGGTATATTAAATCATATTTTTAATGATTATATAGTCATTATTATAAATGATACTTTTATGCAAATTCCAATCTTTAAGTTTCTTTTCCTTTGTATAGTAAAATTCTATTTAGTTGATGCTAGCTATCCAAATGTTTCTGGATTTCTTTCCCCTTATCGGTCTACATGGTACCACCTAAAAGATTTTTCTAGAGAAAACCTAATAAAAAATGCACATGAGTTATTTAACCACTAACACTCCTCTCTTAGGAATGTGATTGAGCATACACTTGGTATTTTGAAGAAACATTTTCCTATCTTGAGACATGTAACATCCTATACTATCAACACTCAAACAAAGATCATGTTAGCATGTTTCATACTAGACAATTTTATTACGATAGAGGACGGTGTTCCACCCGATGTGGAAATTGAAGAGGAAGATGGTCACAATGAGATTAATGTTCCAATTCTTGACGCTTATGGGATGATCGAATGAGATAGAGATGATTGGGGAAACGTTGGAGATGAAATAGCACAAAGGATGTTAGAGGACTATAAATTTTGATAGTAGCTATTCTTTTTACTGTCACATAATTTCTAGGTTAGTGGGATCATTTTTCACTTCTAGCAAAAAACTTATGTGGGGGTAACATTTTCATGCTCAAAGATGTATTAATTTAGAGCATATCAATTTAGGACCAGGACCATGTTTTGGATTTTGACTAAATACTACAATGCAATATTTTAGCCTTTACCTTTACTATTAATCATATTGTTGTGCCTAAAAAGATATGATACATTTTAGTGTTTCAGTTGCAATACAAACTCATTATTAATTTGTTTCATATTTAGAGAGCAGACTATTTTGGTTACTTGATAGTAGTTTTCATATATTAGTAACGAATTCAGTT
This sequence comes from Cupressus sempervirens, assembly GCA_028749045.1. NCBI lineage: Eukaryota > Viridiplantae > Streptophyta > Pinopsida > Cupressales > Cupressaceae > Cupressus > Cupressus sempervirens. The sequence goes on along the minus strand of CM053785.1, from coordinate 947,194,710 downwards.
AAATGTCTCAAATCTTGGCCAAACTCATCAGACTTATATCAATTTTTTCATGTTGACATTAACTTGGTAGATATTTAAGTTTCATGTGGCCAAATATGATCTTTTACTATTTTGAATCTAATCGAGCATGTGTTTATGTTTAGTTATTTTCATTACATATAGTGAGGTCTACATACAATTGTAATTTCAAATTAGTATCCTTAAATTCAATTTTAATTTCGAAGATAAAGGTTCCCCCTATTTGAAGTGATAAATCCACTTTTGTGCAATCTTTTGTTTCGGTATATAAATTGTGTCTGCATATTCAAAACCTTTTTTGGCATCTTGTTCCAATGTTCTCACAAGAGCTCAATCCTTCGTTTTCTCAATGTGGGATAAAACATAACTCCCTTTATGTACCTTATGTCTCCAATGTGTTATAAAAATAAAGGGACCTCTTTTAATTTAAATATTTACCACAAACTATAGTCTATGCATTAATAAAGTTAAATATTTAAATTTAACTTTATAAAATGGCTTTATCAATGCATAACAAATCTTATCAATGATAAATAAGTCTTCCTGTCAATTTTAAACAATTACCATCGACATACCACTATGACTTAATGTTCGGCCATGTCCAAGATGACTTACTACAAATAGTAAGTATGCCCAAAGTTGCCTCAGAACCCCTCAGAAAGACCTGCAACTGAAACTGTCTAGGCCAAATGGCCTCTAAGCCCCTTTAATGTCCTAGTTAGCCTATGGGACTATGGGGAAATAGGCTAACGACAACATCATGCTATGAATGCTAGAAAGGGGACATTACAGTCCGCCCTTCCCAAAATTGCTTGTCCTCAAGCAATTTCAGCTCTGGATGCTGCAATATCTGCTCATTTTTCCAAGTAGCATCCTCAACAGGTAGGTTCCTCCACTTCACTAGATACTCCCTGATAGTCCTCCTGCGAAGCACCCTCTCCCTGGAGTCAAGTATGGCCTCGGGAACCAAGATAAGCTTTCCCTCATCATCAAGAGGTGGCAATACTACTGAAGGCACCACATTGTGACCCAATGCCTTCTTAAGGCGTGACACATGGAACACATTATGCACTTTACTGTCTGCAGGCAACTCCAACTCATAAGCTACTTCGCCCACTCTCCTGATTACTTTGAACGGTCCATAGTAGCATGGTTTCAATTTCTCTGCTCCACTCTTCTTGAGAGAGGATTGTCTATATGGTTGTAACATGAGGTACACCATATCTCCCACCTCAAAAGACCTCTCAACCCTGTGTTGATCAGCATATTGCTTCTGCTGATTTTGTGCCTTTTCCAAATTTTCCTTCAAGGATCGCATAATGTCCTGACACTCCTGCAAAGTATCCTTGGCCTTAGGCACCCTGCTATCCCCAAATAACAAATCCAAAAAATTAGGAGCATCATACCCGTACGGTGCCATAAAAGGGGACATTTGAATAGACATATGGAAAGAGGTATTATAGCAGTACTCCCCTAGATGTAGCCACTTCACCCAAGCCTTCTGCTCTCCTACAATGTAGTTTTGAAGGTACCCCTCAACCCATTTGTTCACTATCTCTGTCTGCCCATCAGTTTGGGGGTGGTAGCTGGTACTCAGAGTGAGCTCTATTCCACATAACCTGAACAACTCCTGCCAAAAGTGGCTCATAAATCTGCTGTCTCTGTCACTGACTATGCTCTGTGGTATCCCATGTAGTCTGAATACCTCTCGAAAAAATAGTTCTGCTATTTGTGCTGCTGAATATGTAGATGAAATTGCAAAGAAATGTGCAAATTTCGTCAATCTGTCTACCACAACAAAGATACAATCCCGACCCTGTGCCTTGGGGAGGCCTGTGATAAAATCCATGGAAATGTTATCCCACTTCTTCTCTGGTATGGGTAGGGGTTGTAGTAAACCACCCGAAAAAGAATGTTCCTGTTTGTTTTGCTGACACACAGGGCATTCCCTAACAAACTGAAGCACCTCTGATTTGAGTCCTTTCCAAGTGAAGCGCTCTCTCACTTGTCGATATGTCTTAAAGAATCTGGGATGTCCTTCCATTGGTGAATCATGAAATGCCCTCAAAATCTTCTGCTTCATAGCAGACTCGGGTACTAAATAAATCCTTTCCTTGTAGATGATCAGATCATTTATGACAGTGTATCGACTATCTTGAATAGCTCCCTCAATAATGCTAGATGCCCAACTATCCTTAGCATATTCTGCCAAGATCATCTCTCTCCAATCATCCATGACTATCCCAACAGCAAGCAAATGAGGCCTTCTAGATAAAGCATCTGCAACAATATTTTTCTTCCCTTTGACATAGGCTATGTCAAAATCATAGGCCTTTAATTTACTCACCCATTTCTGTTGCCTGTCATTAAGGTCCTTCTATCCAAGGAAATGTTTCAAGCAATTATGATCTATTTTTACTGTGAATCGGCTTCCCACTAAGTACTGCTTGAACGTAGCTAGCGCGTACATGATTGCTAGTATCTCTTTGTCGTAGATGCTGTAGGTTCTCTCCACACCTCGTAATTTTCTACTCTCATATGCGATGGGATGTTTTTCTTGCATGAGAACAGCTCCTATGCCCTCTCCCGAGGCATCACACTACAGCTCAAAAGGCCTGGTGAAATTTGGAATGGCTAAAACAGGACATGTACTCATCAGCTCCTTAAACCTGTCAAAACAATCCTGAGCCCTCTCTGACCACTTGAAACTATCTTTTCGTGTCAAATTTGTAAGTGGTGTTGCTATCTGTGAAAATCCCTTCACAAATCTACGGTAGAACCCATAAAGCCCGAGAAATCCCTTGAGTTGTGAAGTGTTCCTCGGTGGTGGCCAATCTAGAATGGCCCTGATCTTGTCTGGGTCAACCTAAACACTTCCTGCACTAATAATATGCCCTAGATGGAGCAACTCTGTCATCCCAAACTCACATTTACTCATCTTGGCATATAATGACTCCCTCTCTAGAATACTGAGCACTATATCAATATGCTTCAAATGTTCCTCCCAAGTACGGATATATATCAGTATATCATCAAAAAATATCAACACAAACTTCCTCAATTGATCTCTGAACACTTTATTCATACAGGACTGAAAAGTGGCAGGGGCATTTGTCAACCCAAAGGGCATGACTAAGAACTCAAAATGTCCATAGTGGCATCTAAAAGTTGTCTTCTCCACATCCACCTCTCTAACATGTTCTGATGGTAGCTGGATCTCAAATCAATCTTGGAGAAGTAGCATGCACCATGCAATTCATCAATAAGCTCATCGATGCACGGGATAGGGTATCGATTCTTGATTGTCTTCTTGTTTAGCTCCCTATAATCAATGCACATCCTCATGGTACCATCCTTCTTCTTCACCAATACTACTGAAGAAGCGAAAGGACTTTTTCTTGGCCATATGTGCCCCATGTCAATCAACTCCTTAATTTCCTTTTCTATTTCATCCTTATATCTCTTCGGATGGCAATAAGGTGTGATGATAACTGGCTTAGCCCCTTCCTCTAATTCAATAACATGCTCGATTCCCCTATCCGGGGGTCTCCCTAGAGGTATCTCACCAAAAACCTTAGTATGTTTGGTTATTATTTTTTGTACATCAGGTGGATACTCTAGTTTATGTTGCTCTATCATCTCAGGCATTACTCTAAACTCTGCTGCCCACTACACCTGATCATGTCTAAAGAAACTCTGACAAACCTCTGAGCACTATCTTCTTACCATTTTCCTCAAACCTCATTTCCATTTTCTCAAGGTTAAATGTAAACTCTACCAGAGACTTCATCCAGTTCATCCCAAGCACCATATCCTGATCACCAATGTTGACCACAAAGAAATCTCCTGTCATGTCATAATCTCCCAAACGAAGTTGCAAGTTGGAGATTTTCTTGGTACATTCAATTTTGAAGCCATCGGCAACCATCACCTTAAATCCCCTATGCTCCTCTGTATGTAGCCCTCTGCGTGTCACAAACTTCTCATCAATGAAGTTATGTGTCGCCCCTGTATCAATGAGTGCCACAACTCTCTGTCCATCCAAGGTTCCCCTAACTCTGAAAGTGACGGCCTCCTGTATACTTGACAACTGAGCTATCGTGCTATCACCGCGTGCTTCCTCCTGTGAAGAACTATCATCATCTCCATCTGATTCGGATGACTGCACTGAATCTCCATCTACTGACTCTTCGGCTGAAAAGTACTCCATCTGCTTAGCTTTTGCTTTCAATGGACACTTATGTGACAAATCCCAAGGCTCCCTGCAATGAAAACAAAGCTTCTTCTTCCTGAGATCATTAAGTGTCTCATTGTCCAACCTCTTACTTTCCTCCTTAGTTGGTTGAACCTCTTTATGAAAAGGTTTCCTGTCCTTATCTTTCCTTGAAGGGAAACTCTTTGCCTGGAATTTATTTTTTGAAAATGAAGAGGAATCCATGTCACGAGCTTTCTTAATGGCTTGTTGCAAAGTGGGAGGGTTGAGAGCTTTAATCCACCCTCTCAACGGATCAACTAACCCATCCATAAATAGAACTAGTATCCTCCATTTAGATACATCTGTTACTAACACTGCAAGTTTCTGAAACTCTAAAATGTATGTTTCCAATGATCTCCACTGTTTAAGCTGAGCTAACTCCTTGAAATGGAGTTCTAGATCCTTCCTATCAAAATGTTCAATCAGCCTCTCTGTAAACTCCACATATGAGGTAATGTGTGCATGTCCCATAGTGACCATACCATGATGCCACCACTCGTATGCTAACCCATCCAGATGAATTGCTGCATACTTAATAGCTTCTTCCTCGGGCATAGGGTTCAATTGAAAGTATGTGTCAAGCTTTTGAACCCAAGCTCTTGCTGTAGACTTTCCTGAGCCATCATAATATGGTAACTCAAGTCTCCCTACTTTCTTCCGTAGCTCATAGCTCTGGTTCCTATCATGTCCACGTGGCATATGTTTCATCCGCACATCCATATACTCCCTAAAGGTAATTGCCACAGTAAAATTTGGCCCTCCGGCTTCCCAATCTCTCCTCAACTGGTCCTGTATATCAGTAATCTAGGGCTCTGGTATGAGCTGCTCTGGAGCTCTAGGAGGAAATGTAGGAATCATGGGCCTTGAACTCACTGTCCTAGCTCGTTGGGGTGAATGATCAAAATTGTTCCCAACTTGTTCATCTCCATTATGTGTCCCATCCTGATCATTTCCATTCTGATTGTTACCATTCTGATTATTTCCTCCACCCATGTTAGCATTCAACCCCATTTGACGAGCCATCATCTGCATCATAAGATCCAATCTCTGATTCTGTTCCTGTGCCCTTTGTTCTGCTACTCGCTGACCCTGTACCAAGGTCTCTAATAACTGTAAGAATCTTTCCTCTCCAGGCTCTGGACCGGCATTCCTGCCTCCACCTAATCTTGTATTCCTGTCATCTCGGTCACCCATATTGTTGTCTTGATCAAAGAATACCTCCGCTGTGTCTGTATGACTGGATTCTATACCCCCCTGTACGAATGAACTAGACTGTTTGCTTTGCAGGTCTGAACTCCTACTTTGTCTTGCTCTGGTAATGCAGAAATTATAAGGCCCCTGTCGCATGCTCAAACATAAATGCTCTAATTTTTAGTGTTTTGACATTTCATCAACCACTTTCCCCTCTATCCACCAGTTCCAAATTTCCTATAAGACCTCCACAGGATGGCAGGACTTATAGCTCTGATACCACTGTAATATCCTCTCGTGATTTGAACTTTGACTTGCAGAAATTTAACTTAAGGAATATTGTCAAACACTTTGTATGCAAACTCATAAAGCTGATTTCCTCAAAAAATTTCTTTCCAATGAGTAGATTTACGAACAACTATGAAGTGACATTAAAATGCATAATACACATCATAACATTTTCACAAACACTTGGCACACATTCAATAGTATATGAAAACTCTGGAAACTCTTTCAATCTGCTAATAAAGGGTGATTTTTAAATGTATATGTGCACTTACAGCTGCCTTAAAGGCTGCAACAACTATTCAGACTTGTATTCAACAATTATTATGCAAAATATCAAAATTTGACAGAAGAAACTTGGAATTAGTTGTCGTAGTATTTTGCAGATGTAGTCGGCCAGCCCTCCAAACTTCTAATCAGCCAAAAAAATAAGTGAACTTGATACCAACACTATTCACGCCATACTGTAGCAAAATATTGTTCATGCCGACTGTAGAAAAATAATGTTCATGCGGCACTATAGCAATAACTAACTTCAGATCTGCACCTCAAACCCTTATAAATTTCTTTATGCAAATGCCCCAAATGAAACCCAGTGTGTTTCCTGAAGCGAAAACACCCTTGATCCTCCTGACTGTGTTTTCCAACAACGAAGAGAATGCTAGCAAAGAGGGATTCCGTCCTCCAAGCCCGATAATCAGATATCCAGCAACATAACATTAATCTTCATCCAAGCATACAAAAAAAAAGCTCTTCCATTTCTTTTATAGTGTTCTTACAAGAGCTCAATCCTTCATTTTCTCAATGTGGGATAAAACATAACTCCCTTTATGTACCTTATGTCTCCAATGTGTTATAAAAATAAAGGGAACTCTTTTAATTTAAATATTTCCCACAAACTATAGTCTATGCATTAATAAAGTTAAATATTTAAATTTAACTTTATAAAATGGCTTTATCAATGCATAACAAATCTTATCAATGATAAATAAGTCTTCCTGTCAATTTTAAACAATTACCATCGACATACCACTGTGACTGAATGTCCGTCCATGTCCAAGATGGATGCCCAAAGTTGCCTCAGAACCCCTCAGAAAGACCTGCAACTGAAACTGTCTAGGCCAAATGGCCTCTAAGCCCCTTTAATGTCCTAGTTAGCCTACAGGACTGTGGGGAAATAGGCTAATGACAACATCATGCTATGAATGCTAGAAAGGGGACATTACAGTCCGCCCTTCCCAAAATTGCTTGTCCTCAAGCAATTTCAACTATGGATGCTGCAATATCTGCTCATTTTCCCAAGTAGCATCCTCGACAGGTAGGTTCCTCCACTTCACTAGATACTCCCTGATAGTCCTCCTGCGAAGCACCCTCTCCCTGGAGTCAAGTATGGCCTCGGGAACCAAGATAAGCTTTCCCTCATCATCAAGAGGTGGCAATACTACTGAATTTTTACATAACACACTCTAACAACTCATTATTACTAACAACTCACTATGTATTGCAAGTTTGCAACAATATTATAGCAGTTGCTTATCTCAAAGCTGAGAATGTCTTTCACGAATATATTGATGAGCATACATGAGGATTTTTGTATGTCCCCCATTGCTAACCCTATTTCTACCCCCGTTGATGCCCCCATTGGTAGTTCTTCTAGAAGTCCAAAAGTAGTATGGACTAGAGAGATAGAGTGAAAACTTTTAGATTTTCTCCTTGAGCAAGCAACTCTAGGGAGGAAAGGTGAAGGAGGTTTTTGGAAAGAAGCATGGACAATAATAGAGAGGAGATTTAATGAAGAGTTGAAGTTGAATCTTGGAAGAGATAACTTCAAAAATGAGCTAACATGGAAGTCTATGTATAGAATAATGAAAGAGTTATCAAATACAAGTGGATTTTCTTGGAATGAAACAATTCAATGCATGGATGTTGAGGACAGTGTATGGGACAAAATTTTGAAGGTATTGTCCTCTTCAAAGTCATGTCCAATTATAATTTCTAACAAATATCTAATTATTCAATTTTTCCAACATGTAGAGATGCGAATTCGGGATTGCAAAAGTGCATAGGAGGAAGCCATTCACCTATTTTAATGATCTAGCAGTAATTGTCAGGAATGGCATGGTAGAAGGAAACATAGCTGCAACAGCACAAGACACTGAAGATGGTAACCTTTTTTATGAGGCTATTAGTCTAGATGATGATGAAGATTTTAATACACTTTCGAATATTGTTGTTGATTTAGATGAAGATTTCCTTCAGTTAAATCAATCCACTACATCCACTAGAAACAATCCTTCCACACCAACAACAAGGAGGACAAAGAGGAGGAAGACAAGCATGGTCACTTCTTTGGATATAATATCTGAAAGTATCCATATGATACAGGAGGGAATCAAAATTCCTCACACTATTAGAGTTGATAAAGATGATACTAAGAAAGATGTTGCAAATGTGCTTGTTGCCTTGAAAGCAATCCCTAGACTTAATCGAGAGACAATGACTGTGGCATCTAACAGTTTTATGCATGAACCAACAAGAGCTATTTGGTTCTTAGAGATAGATGTAGAGGCGAGAGAGGATATGTTAGATATAAGTTTGGAGGATTATAATGCTTTTAGTGAAACAATAATTTATGCTAAATGTCACTCTTTAACTATTGTGTCAAACTAATGTATCAAACTCTATTTATGTTACATGCCTTTTCAAAATTACTCAAACTTTTCATTATGAAACATTATTTATGTTTACCCTTGTTCCATATTTTTTCTAATCGACAATGATATTAGTTATTTCCTTCATAGCTTGTTGGATATTGGCAGAGCTTCATAGCTTGTTAGATCATTTCTAGTGCATTGGATATTGACAAAGCTTCATAGCTTGTTGGGTATACTTTGTGGTAAATGGGTCATGCCTCATGTGATTTAACTCCATGATAAGTTGATGTAGGAGCACCTAGAGGTATAAGGGCAATCCTGTGTCATCCAAAAAAAAAAAAGTACCTAGACATAGTTTCTGTTTCATGTGTTTTCATTTTTGGATACCCATTTGGGTCAAATAAAGGTTCCAACTCTCACAGTTCCACTATCAGTGTTCTAGGTTAGAGTATTTAAGCACCTTGGTATACATGTAAATGCCAAAAAAATAGGACTATGTAATTGAGCCATAATTATGGTGAATTAGAAGGTATAAATTGGAGGGAGGATTAAAATTGTAATTTAGAACATTCCAGAAAAAGAATCAGGTCAAAAGGCTGCATGGTTTGAAAGTTATCGCAATTTTTTGGGTTCTAGAGACCTCCTAAGAATGCTTCAAAGTCAGGTTTGAGGCATTAAATGACCTTGTATAGGGCCAAAAAATGGGGGATGAGCAAAGCCTATCCATAGGGCTATAGAGAACTCTAAGATCTTTTTGAAAATGTAAATGGTTCATCAATCAGAGCTACGGTTCAAAAGTTATGCCTCCCAGAAGTTCGGCTACCATTTTTGGATTCTTCTAATTTTGTACCAACTTCTAAAGTGACTTTTGGAGCCTTCCATTTTGGCGGTGGATGCCAACTAGCACTTTCTAGAATGTATTCCTAATCCTTAACACATTGGGGTCTATTTAAGGACATTTCTAGCATTGTAAAAGGCAGTGGAGTTTGAGAGAAGGTATTGGGAGAAGAAATTATCTCCAGATTTATGCTATTGTAAGCCCATAGGGCATGTTTTGGAGTCTATTTTCTCTGCACTAAGTGTACTAGCATATTTTCATAGTTAATAAAGTTTCCCCTTTCCTGTTGTGTCCATTCTGTGCTTGGGTTGTGTCCCCATCAAGTGGTATCAGAGCCAAGTTTTCCTGAGTGTGTAGACAGAGCGCTGACTGTGAAGCAATTTGCACTAGGACTGTGTGGTTGTGAGTTTGAGTTAAGAAGATGCCTCCACAAAGAGAGCATGATGGAAGGGCTAGAGCTATTAATCCTAAGGAGGTTAGAGCCCTCCAAAGGCAGGTTCAAGCATTTCAGGAGGAGCTCTGTAGAGGAACAAATGTTGCTGTAGGTGACGAAAGTGAGGACGACAATGAAGAAGAAGAAATTGGACCAGAAGGAGAAGTTGAAGGGGAAGTTTTGAATCAAGCAGAGAAGAGGCTTTTTAGGGCCATTACTAAGTTTGGGAAAAGACCTACAATTAATGTGGGTGTATTTTCAAGAAATCTGAAACCAGATGAGTTGATCGACTAGATCAATGAACTAGAAGAGTACTTTGAGTATGAGGATATCAGGGATCTAGATAGGGTTAAGTTTGCAAAAGCCAAACTGAAAGGCCATGCCAAAATTTGGTAGCAAGAGGTTCAATTGGAAAGAAATAGAAGAGGAAAGGAGAAGATCACAAGGTGGGATCGCATGGTGGATAAACTAAAGAAGCAATCCATTCCTATTGACTATGAGCTTGATTTGTTTAAGAAGATGCATGGGTTAAAGAAATCAGAAAAATCAATCCACGAATATATGGAGGAGTTTTACCAACTTCTGATTAGAGCAGGGCATGTAGAAGCAAATAAGGAGAAGGTTTCTCGTTATATCAGTGGGTTACGACCTAGCATCTAGGAGGAATTAAGTCTGGTAAGAATGACCAGCATTGAAGAGGCATACCAGTTTGCCCTACAAGTTGAAGAGAACCTAAATAAAAGGGTTGAAGGGAGACAAAGAGGGTGTGGTCAAGGAGGAAGGGGTAGTGGTAGGTCATCTGGAGGTCGAAATGAGACCCAAAAGAAAAATAAAGATGTGGGTACTAGCAAGAACCAAAGGAATGAGGATTTCAACCACTCTCGTGATCAAAACTTTGGAGATTAGAGAGGAAGAGGTAGAGGAAGTGGAGAAGGTTTAGGAAGAGGAGGTTTCCATGGTACCTGTTTCCATTGCAATGAACAAGGTCATCATGCCTTTGAATGCCCTCAAAGACAAGGAAGGACAGATAGGAGAGCTGAGGGCCAAGCTAGGGTTGCTCATGTGGATGAGGATGCACAATCATCACATTCAGAGGATGTAGAAAGAGGAGAGACTTTAGTAAATGAAAGGGTCCTACTAAGTGGTGAGATTGAACCAAGACAAAGGAGGAGTCTATTTCATACCAGGTGCAAGTGTGAGAATAAATTTTGTGATGTGATCATAGATGGTGGTAGCACTGACAACTTGTTGTCAGAAGAGATGGTCTCTAAGCTAAAGCTCAAGAGGGAGAAACACCCCCAGCCCTATCGGATCGCTTGGGTGAAGGATGATCATAAGGTCTTGGTAAGTGAACAATGTTTAGTGAAGTTCAAAATTGGGAGTTACCATGATGAAGTTCTCTGTGATATTATTCCAATGGATGTGTGCCATCTATTGTTGGAAAGACTGTGGCAATTTGACAGGCATGTAATACATGATGGTCATGCAAACACATACTCTCTAACAAAGGATGGAGTTCACCACAAACTAAAGCCGATGGTAAAGGAAGGTGAAAAGGTATGCAACACTGCTAGGATCTATCTTGTTGATGGAAAAAGTTTTTAGATGGCATGAAACATCAGCGTATGTGCTATGCTTTGATTCCTAGAAAAGATAAGGAAGGTAGTAGTGAAATACCACTTGAAGTTTCAGATTTATTAAGTGAGTTTCGAGATATCATTTCTGAAATCATTCATCAAATAGATTTAATCCCTGGAGCTAGTTTTCCTAACAAAGTTGCTCATAGGATGACTTCTACTAAAACCGAGGAGCTAAACAGACAGGTTCAGGAGCTATTCAGGAAGGGTTTGATTAGAGAGAGCTTGAGTCCATGTCCAGTACCTGCAGCACTGGCACCAAAGGATGGAGAGTGGAGAATGTGTATGGACTCTTGAGCTATAAATAGGATAACCATCAAGTATCGATTTCCTTTGCCAAGAATGGATGGTCTTATGGACTGCTTGAGTGGAGCTCAGTACTTCACAAAGATAGATCTCAAGAGTGGCTATCACCAAATATGGATACAAGAAGGAGATGAGTGGAAAACTACCTTCAAGACCAAGGAGGGTCTTTATGAGTGGCTAGTCATGCCCTTTGGATTGACGAATGCCCCAAGCACCTTCATGCAGCTTATGAATGGGGTACTTAAGAAGTTCTTGGGAAAATTTGTTATTGTCTATTTGGATGATATTTTAATTTTCAGCAAGACTTTGGAAGAACGTTTATTGCATATTCATAGTGTCCTTGAAAGGTTAAGGGAAGAGAAACTATTAATTAATCTGAAGAAGTATAGCTTTGCTAAAAAGGAGTTAGTCTACCTGGGGTTTGTTGTATCACTTGAAGGTCTCAAAATGGATCCAGAGAAGGTAAAAGCCATCTTGGAATGGCCTACTCCAAGGTCTACTACTGAGGTGAGATCATTTCATGGTTTGGATAGTTTCTACAGGAAGTTCATTAAGAATTTCAATGGCATATGTGCACCCCTAACTAACACAATAAGAGGGGATAGAAAAGAGTTCAAATCAACTGCTGTAGCTGTGAGAAGTTTTGAATTGTTGAAAAAGAGGGTGACAGAACAACCTGTGTTGGCACTTCCTAATTTTAGCAAGGTGTTCTAGGTGGATTGTGATGCTAGTGGCAGCGCTATTGGGGTTGTATTAAGCCAAGAAGGTAATCCTATTGCATATTTTAGTGAAAAATTGAATGATGTGAAAAAGAAGTATTCTGTTTATGATCAAGAGTTCTATGCAATAGTTCAGGCCTTAAAGAAATGGAGGCATTATTTATTGCAAAAGGAATTTGTTTTATATATTGATCACCAGGCTTTACAGTATCTAAATAGTCAAGGTAAATTGAACTAAAGGCATATGAAGTGGGTAGAGTTCTTGCAGAGCTATACATTTGTGTTGAAGCATAGAAGTGGAAAATCTAACAGGGTTGCAGATGCATTAAGTAGGAGGCAGTTGTTGCTTACAGTAATGCAAGTTGAAGTAGTTGGGTTTGATGAACTCAAGAATCTGTACCCTGAGGATCCTAATTTTTCTGAAGCATGGAAAGCTTGTAAAGAACTTGTTGCTGTAGACAGAACTAAGTGGTTAGACTATCTGATTCAGGATGGTATGTTGTTTAAGGGCAGTCAATTGTGCATTCCAAGCAGTTCCATGAGGGAAAATTTGATTAAGGAGAAACACAGTGGAGGGATGGCAGGACATTTTGGTCGAGATAAGACCATTGCCATTCTTAGAGAACATTATTTGTGGCCTCAGATTTCATAGGATGTGAAGAAGTTTGTACAGATTTGTCAAGTTTGTCAAGCAGCCAAGGGATTTAGTCACAATACTGGACTTTATCAGCCATTGCCTGTTCCATCAAAGCCATGGGAGGACATAAGTATGGATTTTGTTCTTGGATTGCCGAGGACACAAAGGGGTAATGACTCAGTATTTGTGGTGGTTGATAGGTTCTCCAAAATGGTACATTTCATTCCATGCCATAAAACTCATGATGTTGTCCATATTGCAGACTTGTTTTTCAGAGAGGTGGTAAGACTACATGGCCTCCCAAAGAGTATAGTTTCTGACAGAGACACTAAATTTGTGGGGTATTTCTGGAGAACATTGTGGAAGAAGTTGAGAACGGACTTGAAATTCAGTTCCACACATCATCTGCAGACTGACAGCCAGACAGAAGTGGTAAATAGAAGTCTAGGCAATTTGCTGAGATGTTTAGTTGGGGATAAGCCCAAGGGATGGGATTTGATCCTACCACAAGCAGAATTTTCTTACAATAACTCTATAAATAGGAGTACTGGTAAATCACCATTCCAAATTGTATATGGAAGTAGCCCAAGGATTGCACCAGAATTGAGGAAGATGGAGCAAGGGAGAGGACAAGTGCTGAAGCAGAAGAGTTTGTTGAACATATCAAGCGCCTACATGAGGAGGTCCAGGCACAAATTATCAAGATGAATCAATAGTATAAAGCTAGGGCTGATCAAAGGAGAAGACATAAGGAGTTCCAAGTAGGGGATCTAGTCATGGTACACTTAAGAAAGGAAATATTTCCAGTAGGTACTTACAACAAACTGAAGATGAAGAAATTTGGCCCTTGTAAAATTTTGATGAAACATGACTCGGGAAATGCATATGAGGTGGAGTTTCCAGATGGAATTCACATTTATCCTATCTTCAACATTGCAAACTTAATAGACTATCATGATGATGGTATAGATGAGGAGCTGATGTTAGAGCCATGTCCAATTCCTGCTTCTAAGAAGGAGGAGATAGAAGAGATTCTAGATAGTCATGTGGGCAGGAGTACCAAAAATAGGCAGTATGAAGAGTATCTGGTTAAGTGGAAAGGACGACCGATAGAGGACTCAACTTGGATATCAGCAGTTGAGGTTTCCCATTTGGGATTTCCTCTACCATCCATAAAGTGACAGGGTCACTTTTCAATCTACCCTGGGTGTTTGATGTAGGAGCATCCAGAGGTATAAGGGCAATCTTGTGTCACCCAAAAACAAATGTACCTAGACATAGTTTCTGTTTCATGTGTTTTCATTTTTGGATACCCATTTGGGTCAAATATTCCAACTCTCACAGTTCCACTATCAGTGTTCTAGGTTAGAGTATTTAAGCACCTTGGGATACGTGTAAATGTCAAAAAAATAGGACTATGTAATTGAGCCATAATTATGGTGAATTAGAAGGTATAAATTGGAGGGAGGATTAAAATTGTAATTTAAAACATTCCAAAAAAAGAATCGGGTCAAAAGGTCGCACGGTTTGAAAGTTATCGCAATTTTTCAGGTTCTAGAGACCTCCTAAGAATGCTTCAAAGTTAGGTTCGCCGCATTAAATGACCTTGTATAGGGGAAAAAAATGGGGGACGAGAAAATCCTATCGATAGGGCTATAGAGCACTCTGAGAGCTTTTCAAAAATGTAAACGATTCGTCGATCGGAGCTACGGTTCAAAAGTGATGCCTCCCAGAAGTTCGGCTACCCTTTCTGGATTCTTCTAATTTTGTACCAACTTCTAAAGTGACTTCTGGAGCCTTCCATTTTGGCGGTGGATGCCAACTAGCACTCTCTAGAATGTATTTCTAATCCTTAACCCATTGGGATCTATTTAAGAACATTTATGGCATTGTAAAAGGCAGTTCGGAGTGGAGTTTGAGAGAAGGTATTGGGAGAAGAAATTATCTCCAGATTTATGCTATTGTAAGCCCATAGGGCATGTTTTGGAGTCTGTTTTCTCTGCACGAAGTGTACTAGCATATTTTCATAGTTAACAATTTTTTTCCTTTCATGTTGTGTCCATGTTGTGCTTGTGTTGTGTCCCCATCATAAGTGCAATTCGTAGGTAAAAATGTTTACAGTGTTTGTAACCTCTTTGTTTGTTGTAGAGCTAACTTTTTGGTCTTTTGCTTGTCATTAGGAGATCTAGTTTAATTTTTACTATCTTACTAATATTTGTGGTATTAATATTGTTTCTTTCTATTTAGGCATCAAGGAGTTTAATGTAGATTGCTTGGATAAGGAAGAGATTATAGCAATCATGTCTACTTCTGGCTAAATTAATAAATTATTAGATTTCTGCCAGCTTGAGCATTGAATATGCACAAGTGTCTAAATATAAAATGCCCACTAAGCAACTAAGGCATAGCAAGTGGACCACACGCAATGTCACATGAGTTCACACTCTAAACCCCAACAGGCTAAACTAACAGCGAGTCACATCTGAAATAGTTTCACATGCATTCATCATGTTTCTCGAGACTTATAACATATAATTTTGCATTACTTCTAATTGGATTCGCGCTCTACATATTGTAAAGCTTTCTTGAATTATTGTTAATTGATTTTCTGCTATATATATTGTAGTTAAATCTAAAATGAAATTGTTTAATTGAGTTTCTATTAAATGTGTTGGTGTTCTATATAGATCTTCTACATTGTTTAATTAGATTTTTGCTAAATTGGTTATTGGTAGAATATATTCCGAAGCTTTTTGCATTATATAAGATCCATTCTTTATTGATACAAGATTCATTCTTGCATGTCATTTTGATAAGTTCTAACTGTGCATTGTTTATTGGTACAGGATTCTTGGCTTTGAGAGATGTGCCAATTCATAATTGTCCATGTGGTGTTGGGTAGTGCCCTTTAAAAATGTTGCACACAAAGAAAAATCTTGGGTGCCAGTTTTGGTCTTGCCTCGATAGAAAGAAGGTTATTAATGACATGTTATATATAGTATGTTTCAAATTAATGACACGTAATCTATTCAATATGATCTAATATAGATTTTATATTATGGGGGAACCATGGTTGTGGACATTTTAGGTGGTTTGATGTTGTCCACTCTACAATTGCACATGATGAAGGAAATGAGTGCACAATGTGGAAAGCATGAGAGGTAACTAGGGTTGGCATTGCTTTAGCCAAAGCTGAAATACATGATGAAGGAAATGAGCGTAAAATGTGTAAGGCACAAGAAGCCAAAATAATCTTTTTATGTTGCCTTCTATGTGTAATTACTGGCCTTCTATGTTGGAACCTTATGTGACGATTAATTAATAAAGATAGAACCTTGCTACAAGTTTTATGAGTTTTGTATACAATTATTTGGCTATTTGGCTAAATTATTGTAATGTCATAACAATTTATAAATTAGTGTAGTTTTTGTTTTTGTAGTTACTAAACATACATTCAAATCAAATATATTAAAAAAATCATTTCATTCATGTTGAATAATAAAATAAATAGATAATGCTTCTTCTAGTTGATATTCTAATTCTAGGTGAGGTAATAAGCTTTTTTTTTTTTTTTTTTTTTAATTAGACTGCAGGAATCGGGTGCAGCGAGGTAATAAGCTTTAATTTTAATTGTGGTGACTAATTATGTATAAAATGATGAATAAAATATACAAGTTTGATAACTATCTTGTTGTGTATAATTAATTGTTCATGATTGTGTGTAATTTTTTTATTTAAAAAAAAATCAATAATTTAAGCAAAAAATAAAATGAAAAATAAAATAAATTACTTTTTTCAAAAATGAAAAAAAAAATACCTTTTTCAAAATTAAGAAATAAACCAACTCAATAAAATGTCAAGGGAAAAAACATTGAATAAAAATATAAGAAATAATCGTATTCCTATTTCAGTTTTACACAACCAAACATATTCTCTATCAAAATCCTAGTGAACCAAATAGAGAATAGGAATACACATTCTCATTTTCTATTCTCAAATTAACAAATCCAAAATATGTATTCCTATTCCTGCATTCCTATTCCTACAACCAAACAGACCCTAAAAGAGAAGATTTCTTCATAGAGGGAAAAAGGTAATGGTTTCTTTCCTCCACCTACCAAGCATCCTAACATTTTCTGCTATAGCATTTTATCTCTCAAAGAACTTGCTTGTCAGAGATCTATGGTGGGAAATCTTGGAAATAAATCAAGTTGTATTAATTTTTTGCACCTTGAAATCTTTCATTATTTGTCATAAAATTATCATATCTTTGAATATTTATTTCAAAAGAAAATAGCAACAAATTTGAACAAAAGAAATATGTTTTATTGTTTAATAGGAATTTGTTCTATTATTTTTATTTTGAGATATTAACAACTTCTTCTAAAACTATTCATACATTCAATTTTAGTTAGTTTTGACACTATATTTATTTTTATTTTTATTTTATTATTATTTTTAGATATTAGTTTGTTATTTTATTGATTGTTTTTTTAGATTAGTTATCAATTTAAGTCACATTCTAATTTATTTTAATTTTTAGTTTATAATTTAGATTAGTTTTTAAATAGAGAATTGGTTTTTTTGGTTTGCAGAAGATATGAAGAAGCAAAAGGCTTCAAAAGAATTGGATTGCATCATGACCTTGATTGTTTTACTATCGTGGTCCTTTTAAAATTTGAACTATTGTTCACCACTGTAACCCTTACCTTTTTTTGAAATAAACTTGTTGTTTACTATATTAAAATTTGATATTTCCTTTCATATGAGTTGTTATTCATGTCTTTAAATTTGTTTCTCATTCCACTAATTTAATTTGATGTTCCAATACTAAGTGTTATTATTATTAATAAAAATTCCCTCTTTTCTATGCAAACTTTATGTTATTGATAAATAAATAAAGTTGCCTTTTAAACATGTATGACTGGATTTTATTTTTGAGTTTAGAAAATATTAGTTTTTTAAAAATATAAAATAGTAACAGTAGGAATGATACACAACAAAGCAATAAAAAATAATGAATTGAATATCTAATGTCACACTTTTAATAAATTTAGGCAGTGAAGAGTGTAAAAATAAGATATATGAGAATATAAAATATGTTAAATGATGATTCAAATTTTGATAGCTTAGAAGTAATAACAAAACATTGTTTATACAAAATATAGCATTTAAATCCAAAATAAATAAATAAAGTGAGAGTGTATAGGAAGTGAAAAACATATTTAATTTTTTGAAATGTCATTTTCAATTACTATCTTATAATTTCACTAGTTAATAAGGTAAATACAAATAATTACATCATTAATTAGTTTTTATTTTTATTTTTCTACTTAAAATATGAAAGTACATAAGCTTTAGATTAGATTGTAATCTTATTAGAGATAATAAGAATAAAGTAAAGGATAAAGTTGATATTAATTGATTTCATACAATTTAGTGGAAACGAAACATATGAGCATAGTAAAGTGTTTAAAATATGGATGGGATGGATGTAGAAGAACATATGTACCAATGTAATTATAATTTGTAACCAAATGAAATCCATGTCAATTCTACTAAAGCAAGATGAATGAAAGAAAAAAGAATACAAAACATATATGTCTTAACATATTTTAAAATGAAAATATGTTTCTACCAAGGAAATCCTTCTTGAATCATGCTTAAATGGAGAGGATGAAAGACATTATGTACTTTTTCTATTTTTGCCCCCATTCAACCCATCATAGATAATTGATTTGAGAAATTTTTAATGTGTTGAAATATGTTACAGTGGGATAATAGGTCATGTTAGCACTATTTCACTATATTGTTGGGTTCCTTTTTGCCTCTTGCAATATGGAGAAACTAGTCGATGTCTACCACATGGATCGACTATGTTTTGCCATTTTATCACAAGTGAAAGAAAAAAACCAGTGAAATAGTGGAATGAAAATAACATGAAGGTTAGCCTCAAATAATTGACATGTTAACCTAGTGTAAATAATTACTAGCATATTATCCTCATTTTTCTATTTCATGGGAGGTAAATTTGGCAAGTCGTGAAATGAAAAACATTTTTCTATTTTGTTGGGTTCCCTTTTCTATCCTAGCAAAATGCAAAAACTCATTAGGCTTTTCCACCTAGAACATTAATATTGTATGTTATCACATTCCATAGTTACTCCTACTAATTGGAGGTAGTTACCCAAAAATTATAACTTTGAAAGAGAAATTTAAAAAGATCATTAATCTTAAAGATTGAGTGACACTGGAAAAACCACATGTTGACTATTTTTTTCCCCATTCAGCACATCATAGATAATCAATTTGAGAATTTTTTAATGGACTCAAATCTATCACATTGGGTTAATGTGTCAGGCTTTCAGTGGTTAACCTTCATGTTATCTTCATTTCTCTATTTCACGGAAGGTCAATTTGGTAGTTCATGAAATTGTGAGGCATTTTTCTATTTTTTTGGGTCCCCTTTTTATCCCTGGAGTAATGAAAAAAACTAGTTAGGCTTTTCCACGTAGTAGGGTTAATATAGTATTTCATCTCATCCTACAGTTACCCATTAGTACCCATTAGCCCTACATAGGGCATTATGTATCATAAGGGGTCCTAAGGGGTTATAATCTTGAACCATTAATGAGTCCTAAGACCATTTAGGATTTCTTAGGACCATTAATGTGTAATACAATGGATAAAAAGGAACCCTACAAAATAATAAAAAGGGGTTAACATGAAGATTTTCCTCAACAAACATGATGCGTTAACCCACAGTGACAAATTTTATCCCATTGAAAATATCTTAGAATTGTGATCTACGATGAGTTGAATGGGGGAAAAATAAGTCAATAATCATTGTGTATCTAACTTAATAATTTGATCTCACAAAATGAGATGCAATATTATATGAATATTACATCCCAAAGTTTATCATACATTGGAATACGAAACCTCCTACAAAGTCTAGAACAATTCTTGGGTATATGTTAACATGTTCAATTTTCTGTGGTAAATCATCATGTTATCCTCATTATCAATCCAAGAAATTGTTAATGGGCTAAAATCTCTCATAGTGGGCTAATGCATCAGGTTATCTTCCATAACCTTCATGTTATCCTATTTCGCTATTTTGTTGAGGGTCAAAATAGTAGCTTGCAAAATGGCAAAACCCTTCATTATTTTGATGGGTTCCCTTTCTTCCCTTGGTGATATAGAAAAACTCATTAGGCTACTCCACATGGCAAAGTAAACATTGTGTGTTATCCTATCCAACAATTTCTTCTATTGATTAGAGGTAGTTACACAATCAACAAAAGAAATTGTGAGATGGGCTAACATGCAATGTTAACCCTGCCACATGGAAGAACCTAACTAATTTCACCATTTCACTAGGAGCAAAAATGGAACCTAGTGAAATAGAGAAAGGTTTCACCATTTTGCAGGCTACTATTTTGACCCTCTACGAAATAGCAAAATGGGATAATGTGAAGGTTAATAAAGATAACCTAATGTGTTAACCCAAATGTTACAAAATCTCCCAATGAATGATTAAAACAAAATCGTTGATGAAGGAATCTTTGAAATCTGACGGTTGGCACACTTCCCAATGAATGATGGAAGAAACAACAAAGGATTTTGCTTGTAGGCTGCCAAAAATGACCCCTATGATATAGCGAAATGGGTTAACATGAAGGTTAACCTTCCACCACGTGGCACAAACCAGTTGGTCCAATAGAAAGGGAACATGTGAGAAATTCCAAATGAACTAATGTCGTTATTTTGCAAAGGTAAGAAAGGAAGCTTTGCAAAATTGTGAAACTTCGCTATTTCGCAAAGGCAAGGAAGGAAGCTTTGTGAAATAGGGAAATTTTCCTTTTTCTCAAAAGGCATGAAAGTAGCACTACAAAATAGTGAAAACGGACAACACAACATGTTAACTGCCAAGTATGCGTGTTAACCCCCTCGTGACATATAACAACCCATTGAAAATATCTCAAATTGGTTACTATGATGGTCTGAATAGGGTTGAAAATAGCCAACATGTACCTGATGGTAACGAGAAATTTGTGCAGTGAAAGAGTTCATGAAGATCCTATCCTGAGGAGGAGTCTTTTCAAGACCAGATATAAGATGGTAGGAAAGTATCACATTCATGCATTGTTATACAATTTTTTTTGCCACAACTTAATTAAGCTCTCAAAATATCTAAAAATGTCCTTAAAAATATGTCACCCCTCTCTTTTCCTACCTAGGTATCTCATTCTCTCTATCCTTCTAAGCCATATATATATATATATATATATATATATATATATATATATATATATATATATCCCTCTCTAGTTCTAAGTTGTTATTTTGCTACTCATTTCATGTCTTGTTATATACATTTTCTATATCATCAAATTAGTAAGTTCTTATACCCTCATAGTAGTAAATTCTTATTTTATTTTCAAATAGAATTGATGATAAGATCCTATTCCTTGTAATAATTGCAAGAATGTGCTATGAAATGTTAAAATATGTGATTCACCTATACGAAAGTTTAAAAGATGTGACCCTAGAACTATAAGCTAGGAGCTACCTAAGCCTAAGATCCTAAACTATACAACCATTAGGTAAAATTATATATTAACTTAGATAAACCCTAAATTGTATAGCCATAATCCCTAAACCTTAAATCATCTCTTCCTAAATCCCAATACTAGTCCCTAGACCCTAAACTCTAACCCTATATATAACCAAGAGCCCTAAACTCTCTCTCTCTCTCTCTCTCTCTCTCTCTCTCTCTCTCTCTCTCTCTCTATGTACCAATTGTACCAACATTGTGAATGTTATATAAAGTTTTTTGTGATGCATCAAATTGTATTAGCCCCAGGGTTTGTTTTTATTACTTTAGAAATTTTTGGTTTAGTATTCTCCACTCAATATTCCCTATTAAGGCACTAGTGTTTGATATTATGAGTATTGGGGTCATAACATCACTTTTAAATTCATAAAATCATAACTAAAATTTACTTTCAATATGATCTTTGTCCATTCTTCATTGTAATTCTAATTCAAATGATAAACTCAAATTCATAATTTCAACCTTTAAGATCCATAACATACCTCATCTTCATGGAAATAGTGTTTACTTATGAATTCCTCATCTCTCCCCCACCCCCCCCCCCCCCCCCCACCCCCCCCTCTCTCTCTCTCTCAAACTCTAAACCCCACCTATTCTTAGAACGGGCTAAACAGTATATTCATAATCTCTAAACTATATACTTGGCCTTAAGCCCTAAATCCTATGACCCATTTCGACCAATCACATGACATTGTGTGTTCCTAGGAGTCCTATGACCCCTAGGGGCATGCATATTGTGTTCCAATGGGTTGTAAGGGGTTGTAGGTTAGCTTATGATCCCTTTCGACCATTCATATTACAACAAATATTCCTAGGGGTCCTAGGACCCCTAGGGACATACATGTTTTCCAATGGGTTGAAAGGGGTCGTAGGTTACCCTATGACCCCATTTGGCCATTCACATGACTACATGTATTCAGGAACATATAAGTTGTGTTTCAATGGGTCATAAGAGGTCGTTGGTTACAAAACCCAAAATTTTGACCAATCAATTTTATTTATTTATTTAGATAAGGCCTAGTAGCTTACAAACTACATTCAATTTCTACAAATTATTTTCTTACAACTTTTTGATATAAATTCCCTAGCTACTTTAAAATAACACATCAAGCTGACATAACCCTGATTTAGTGATTTTTCAATACCACTTAAGGCCATAGTTTGGTTGACCATGATCTTGCACATACCCTAAGGTTGATGGTATTTCCAATGTCGATACTTGCATCTATCTCTCTATTTCCCCTCTCTCACTCCCTCTAATTTCACCTCTCATCCATGGGATATGAGAGGTAGGGTTTTATGTTTTGTGATTAGGTACTTTAAGAGTTTAGAGAGAGGGAGAGAGAGGTGCACCTTTATGGGTAAATATATTAGTATA
Source organism: Cupressus sempervirens (assembly GCA_028749045.1). Lineage (NCBI taxonomy): Eukaryota > Viridiplantae > Streptophyta > Pinopsida > Cupressales > Cupressaceae > Cupressus > Cupressus sempervirens. Next base: position 947,171,739 of record CM053785.1, on the reverse strand, counting down.
TTTTAAGTTGGATATCACAATATCTACATTATATGATACTATTTGTGCTCTTGTTCATGTATAAAAAATGTCTTCTCTTGATAAATTTGCAGCTCAACTCACAATTGAGAAAGACAAGTTGGCAAACTTTGATTAATTGAAGGCTTTACAGAATAATTTGCACTTCTTGAAATTGATTCCATTACAAAGGCTTCCAAAGAAAAAGGAAGAAGAAACATAAGTATCATAAGGCTCATGATAAAGGTATCTAACATTACATCACATACATTATGAGAGATTGTATTTCATTTCATATTGTATGTGGATACCTAGCATGGCTTAGTAGCTAGGATCCATCTTGCGTTGTGAGTTTAAGTGCATTCTACTCACTTGCACTCAAGTGGAGGAGTTGGTATAGGTGATACACCTATCAGGAGGATTTATAATAATGTTTGATGTGAAGAGTTTTATCAAATAATGAGTTGAGCGAACCAAGGACCAATATTATGTCCCTAAGTCCTTTGGAGCCAAGTGGTGTTAGATTGATCTACTTGGTGGTCTGAGAGTTTTAATGTGTGTGTGTGTGTGTGTGTGTGTGTGTGTGTGTGTGTGTGTGTGTGTGAGAGAGAGAGAGAGAGAGAGAGAGAGATCTTTTTATTGATATAGTTCAAAATAAATAGATCTCATTGTAATGGGATAAGGGGAAAACGTAAACAGATTAAAGGTTTATGGATTACCAGATCTCATTGTAATGGGATAAGGGGAAAATGAGAACAAATTAAAGGTTTATGGATTATCATATCTCATTGTAATGGGATAAGGGGAAAATGAGAACAAATTAAAGGTTTGTGTGTGTGTGTGTGTGTGTGTGTGAGAGAGAGAGAGAGAGAGAGAGAGAGAGAGAGAGATTTTATTTTAAGTGAGAATTTTTATTTAACTAGTGTCAAACTTTACTTTTTTTAAATGCAATTGAAAACAAAACAAAAATATTTTATATTGGTTATAAGATATTATAACATAACTTAATATAATATATTTGTTGGCATATTTCATATCGATATTTATAGAACACTCTATATTATATATCTATATATGATATATAAAAGATTATGTATCTTGATAATTATTTATTATACATTGAAAATTGAAAAAACACTTTGAAACAACTAATACTAGTAGTTGCATGCTTTTGTGCTTGCAACGATAAGCCGATAGGTGCTTGATAATAAAATTATTTTTTAAAATATAATCTTATGTGAGCAAATTAGGTTATTAATGATGTTCAATTTAAATAACATAATATTTATTAAAATCTTTTAAATAGATTAATAAATATTATTTATTTGAATTCAATTTATCAAATATGAAAAAAAATCATTTAAAAAAATCTCATCAAAAAATCTATTATGAAAAATTAATAAGAGAAATACAAATAATAATGACGACATCTCTAGCAAATATTCTATTGACTAAATAAATTATAAAAACTAAAAAATAAATTTTATTTTTTTAAAAAAAATTTAAAAACTAAAACCTAAATCAAAATAGAGATCACAACATGAGTTAATGGGAAGATCACTAGTAAATTTTTTTAATAAATAGGAAAAGAAAAACAACCGCTAAAAGTGGATCTTATGTGAATAAATTTGATTATTAATAATTTTCAATTTAAATAACATAATATCTATTACTTATAAATAGATTAATAAATATTATTTAATTTAATTTATCAAATATGAAAAAAATAATCATTAAAAAAACCCCCATAAAAAAATCTTTAATGATAAATTAACAAAAAAAATACAAAAAAAATTAATATGAAAAAATAACATCTCTAACAAATATTCTATTGACTAAATAAGTTATAGAAACTAAAACTATATATTTAAAGAAAAAACTAAACTAATATAAAAAAAAAAAAATTAAAATAATTTTAAAAACTAAAATCTAAATCAATTTTATAAATCAAAAGCTAAATAAATAGGGATCAAACATGAGCTAATGTGGGATAACAAGCAATTATTTTTAAAATAAATAGAAAAAGAAAAATAATAGTTAAGTGGAGATAACAATTAATAAATATCAAAATAAGAGTTAAAAGTAGAGTGAGATAAAAGTACATCGCTAAATAATTAAGTGAAAGATTTACAATTTTCCAACTAAGTTGACAAATTTTCCAACTCACAACTTTTCCATCAAAATTTTAGATTATAGGAACAACAAATACAAAATAAGTGTTAAAGATTCAAAAGTTACAAATATTGTGAACTTACCAAAAAAATAAAATTTAAACATTTGAAAATAAAATAAAATAAGAAATTATTCTTTCATTTTAAAATATGTTTAAGTGATTATATTAGCATATTTCATATTGACATTTATAATACATTCTATGTATATATATTATATTTATATATTTCTATGTATAATATATAAAAGATTATAGATCTTGACAATTAATTATTATATATTAAAAATTGAAAAACACTTAAATAATTAATGACTAGATATCATAAAAATTTTAAAACAAATACAAAACAAGTTTTAAAAATTTGATATTAAAAAATATTTATAAAAATCTTTTTTTTTTTGAAGTCTTCAACATTCCCAAGTTATAAATATTGCAAGCTTTAAAAAAACATAATAAAAATTAATATTTGAATATTTAAAAATTAGAATATTGTCCCATGAGGTCTTACGGCAAAGTAATAGAGAGACTCTGTCTTGTTGGTGGACGAGTATTTCATTCTTTTAAACATTCTCAATTCGGTGTTGAATGTGGTCGACAGAGAACTGGCTTGTCGAAAGAAGACATGGAAGAAACAAAACGATAAATGGTTCAACAAGTGGAACATTGACTACCAAGGGTGCCCCGAAAGCAATTTTGAAATAAAAAAATGGGTGGCAAAAAAAAATTAGATTTTCCATATGGGCAATTCAGTTAGGTAGAAAAAAAGCCTATTATGTCAAAGAATTTAATCCCACATGCGAACATGACAACAAAGAGTATTTAAGAGCCGAGATCAAAGGAAAGGCAAAAATCTTAATTGCCCAATTGAGATCTAGTTCACACTGTTTGAGATGTGAAACTGGTAGATGGAAAGTCCGTAAGGAAGAGTAGGGCAGAATTTGTAAATTTTGCAGCGTGTGGTGGAAACAGAGTGGCACTATCCGAAGGATTGCACCACATACGAGGACATTTGCAACCAGCACAAAGAAACTTTAATGGTGAACAGCATAAAGACCTTTTTCGAAGGACCAAGACTCCTCAAGGGGGCCATTTTACTTATGCAGATTCACAACAGAAGGGACAACCTAGAGAAATCGCATCAGACTGACTAGGAGTCTTATGTGGGTCCCTTAGTGTTATGGCCTTGTGGACGTCATTAAAAATCTTTCATTCATTCATTCAATGACTTATGTGCGCTAGTTGCAAAAATATCTAAGCAAAGGAGAGGTGATCTTTATGGTCAAAATCAGAGAGGAAACATTGAAAGAAGAGCAAGTTGTGACTTCAAAAGCCAATATGTATTAGTCTACTCCTTAACTTTCGATACTAATAATCATTTGTGGTTAGCTATATTAAGTTAAACTCTGCAGTTCTTTGATAACAGTTAAAACCTTAGAGTTGGTTTGAGATATAAATTAATCCATGTGATAGTTGTGATATATATAGATTAAGAAACTGATCAATCGGTATAAAGAACATGAAGATGGTCTAGGATTTGATGCTAGGCTCCTCAAATAGTCTCGTGAACATCATTAGAATTCCTTCATTCATTCAATGTAAAAACTTCCATTTTTTATGATTAGGATACAGGTTGAGTTTTGACACTCATTATTAAACATCTTGCAGTGATCAGATCCCATCTTTCTGCCTCGCTCCATTTGAAAGGTGAAAATATCATGTTTTAGATTTCGGTAAAAATATAAAATCCTTTCAAATATTGGGAGGGTATCCACCCAAGTCAAATTTTCACAGTGAGGTTTTCAACCTGGGTTACTTCTGTAACCCTGGTTGAATGAACTCACTTACCACTAGACAGCATACCTTAGATCATTTCAAAGCAATGCCTACTACAGACTGATAATTTTAAAACTCGGTCAAAAACCTGCATTCAAGTTGCACAAGGATTGCTTGGTTCATAAAATTAAAAAATTATTTTTTGCTCTGATCTAACTTAAAGATCTCTACAAAAATGTTTGTCAGCATCTTCTCCAAATACAATCCATTTTCCAGCCATGCATCCCTTGGAGGAGAAACTCCCACAGAATGCAAAATGGGCAAGCAAAGCCACAGTTGCTTTCAAATTTGAAGCTGTACTACCGATTGTAGACTTACAGATCTGTTGCAGGTAATGCAATGGATCTCTTTGTCAAGCTCACTCACTGTTTGTTATCCTTTCAAAATGTGCGTCTCTCTTATCTCTGTAGCTGCTGTTAAAATGAGGATGGACACAACTATCATAAAATATCCAGGCAAGTGGGTATATGCCTATATACCACTGATGTAGGTCACTGCATTGAGGTACATATAATTTCTAAGATAAATTGGTTGATCGTGATGAGTATTCTAAAACAAGTTTCAGAAATGATGAGGAATTATTATCTAGGAGTTTCCTGGGAGTGTTATATTCAGAAATTTCACCTGAACCAAGAGAACAAATCAGTATGTTGTTAGCATTCCCAAAAGAACCTTATAAAAAAGATGCAGATTCAGAATTAAAAAGCCTACAAATGGCCTTACCGTTATCTAAGACTAGAACTAGATCGCTGTCAATAACAGTTGGGATTCGGTGAGCTACAGTAATTACAGTGCAGTCAGAAAATTGATTGTGTAATGTGTGCTGAATAAGTCCATCAGTTGCAGTGTCCACTGATGCAGTAGCTTCATCAAGCATCAGTATGCGACTGTGTTTTAATAATGCCCGCCCTAAACACAAAAGTTGGCGTTGACCTACACTCCAATTTTCTCCATTTTCAGTAACTGCAAAAAGGATTATCATGTTAGGCTAAATCCAAGTAGCAAGAGAACATAATAAAAAGCTGCTTTATTTCTGGGGGTTTCAGGGGAACAAACCCAAAGAATCAAGTTTGTTTTCTTTTGCACGAACAAGTTCTTCAAGCTGGCATTTCTTTAAGGCCTGCAAATTTGATTGTTTTTGTTAGTAGCTCATAGGGCTTGCTAAAAGCACAGCTACTTCACAATTGTGTTTGACTAATGCATGAAAGAATCCCACCTCCCATATCTCTGCATCTGAATGGTCTTCAAGTGGATCTAAATTAGTGCGTATACTGCCCTCAAACATTGTTGGATCTTGTGGAATAATACTTAATTTGGATCTTAGATCATACAGACCTATCTCTGAGACATCAATATTGTCAATGAGGATTTTGCCACTATCTGGCTCTACAATGCGAAACAGTGCTTGAATGAGAGTAGATTTGCCACTTCCTGTTCGCCCCACCACTCCCACCTTCATTCCTCCAGGAAAAGTACATGTAAGGCCTTTCAAAACAAGTGGAAGATGTGGACCATATCGTACCTAACAAGTTATCCCTACTTATCAGTTCAGCACATTTTCAATTATCTTAAATGCTCATGAATAATGTATAACTGCCAAACGCTGACCTGGAGATCATAAAGCTCGATTGTCCCTTTAACTGGCCAGTCAAGATTTGGCCTTGACTTGTCTATGATCAGAGGTGCCTCACTGGGAAGACATGAATATTGTAGAATTCTCTCAACTGAAATAATCTTGTTCTCCACATTACAGAAGTTCCAAATCATCCAAGCTTGCAAAGAGTTCAGATTCAGCCCATAGGTTATTCCCAAGCCTGCAATGCCTGAAAAAATATATTCTTTTATAAATTTGCTTTGATCCTCAACATAAGTTTTCCATACATCTCCACATGGTTCTCATGTACTTACTTGCATTGATTACACCTTGTGGAAGACTAATCAAGAATACCAATGAAAATCCAAATACGAAAGTTGACAGAAGATCCAACCTAAAGCACAGCCACTCCATGGCTGCAGCACCATGAAAACTGGGCTGGGAAAATACATCCAACAAATAAAAAAGATTTCTCACAAATCGGTCTTCCTGGTCAAAGCTTCTAATGGTCATTGCTCCAGATATGGACTCAGCAAAATGTTGTAGGATTGGAGCTTTAAATACTCCGACTAACCGTGCCAATTCCCTGGCTGTGATTATATAATATTGCTGCAGGAAGGGAAAAAGTAGGAATTCTTAGTTTATTACAATATTTGAAACATTACTATCCAAAGAAAAAATGTTCAAGTCCAACTAAAATGTTAGTTGCCAGAAGAAAGTCTTCATTGTCATTACACAATCCAGTTAATTGTTACACCATCTCTCCACACTAACAACTTGTTTCTATATCTTCAATAAAGTCAAGCAGACACTTTGAACAGAAACCAAAAATCTAGTAGCATGATATATGATGTTAGTTTAACGACAATACCTGGTACCATATGGAAATTGCAGCCACTGGTATAAACACAATAAAGACCTGCCAAGCAACCTGAGACATAACTCCAATAATTCCCATGAGCCGTATAACAGCAAAAGCAAATGCTCCAAGTTGGAAAGGGATTGTTAAGTCTACAGCACTCTGATCTGTTGATACCTATAGACGAATAACACATATTTTATTCCCTTCCAGAATCATACAAGTTGCAAAACTACTAAAGTAAACAAAAGAGCTTGAACTGACCCGATTCAAAATACGCCCACTTGGAGTTGAATCAAAGAATGACATTGGTGCGCGGAAGATGCACCTGTGCATTTTGCTGAAAAGTTGATTAGCTGCCTTAAATGCAAGAAGTGAAAGAAGTGTTGCCCTTATAAGCACAAACAAGGAACTGCCTAATGATAGAGCAATATAAACCCGAATTAGAAGGGAGTTACTAATTGGTGATCTATCGCCAAAGGTTGTTGGGTTCGCCCACGCCATCCAATAATCACTACCTATTTGCAGTAGTTGAAACATTATTTGAGACAATAGAATAAAAGGTGTTAACCATCCTTTATATGCAGCAGTGATGTAAGACCAGTAGACATGAATGCTAACCCTGCCAGTCTCTCTTTCTTCTTCTTGCACCAGCTGAGCCTTCTTATTCGCAGGATCAGCATCACTTGCTCTCTTATTTCTTTCTTCCTGGTCATTATCTCCTCTAGAAATCTCAATATTGCTTTCTGGCCATAGCACCTGTGGCTTAGCTTCATTTGGTAGATTATTAGTTAGATTTTGATTTTCTGATTCCACCGTATCAATTTCTGAAGATGCAACTATATGATGGGAATTTTCATTAGCATCCATGGCATCCAAAGCCTTTTGATGGGCACCAACCAATTCTAAAAAATCTGTACCTGACTGCAAAATATCGCTATATTTCCCAACTTGGGTAATTTTGCCATCGCGCATTACCTATCAAAGAAAACAATGAATTTGAACTTTTTATCTTTTGATTTCTATTGCATTTCATGTTTGACATTTAGAGGTTGGCAATGATAGAATAAATAATTTCTATGAGACTGAAAATTTTCATCATACCAAAATGAGATCTGCAGTTGGCAGGAATTCCACTTGATGGGTTACATAAAATACAGTCTTTTTACTCAAAATGCCGAGAATACATTCCTGTAACAAAAAGTTTGTTATCTCAAGGATCTAGAAAGATTCGCAAGACCAAGTTCATTACAATGTTACACTCAGATGGCTTAATATAAAGATATTCTGTTACATAACAATACATGTACCTTGAAAATGTGAGTGCCTGTATGTGCATCAACAGCACTAAAAGGATCATCAAGGAGATAGATATCCGCATCTTGGTATAATGCCCGTGCAAGCTGTACTCTTTGTTTTTGGCCACCACTCAAATTAATGCCTCTTTCTCCAATTACTGTTTGGTCACCATAGGCAAACGATTCAATATCTTTCTTCAAAGCACAGGCCTTGAGTATGCACTCATACCTAACCCTCTCCATTTGTTTCCCAAAGACAACATTGTCCTCTATTTTACAGCTTTGTATCCACGGGGACTGAGGTACATAAGCTTTTGTGCCACTCAACCTAACTGTGCCAGAAACCCTCGGTATTTCTCCTAGTATTGTGGCTAAAAGGCTTGATTTGCCTGACCCCACTGTTCCACAAATTGCAACTGTCATACCTCTCTTTACACATATCTGTATACCTCTTAATGTTAAACTAGAAGAAGCAGGGTCCCAAGAGAATTCTCCACCTTGGATATCAACTGCAATATCAGTTGTGTCCTTGGAAATTTGTTCTACAGCATCACATTGCAACTCTTCCTCTTTCAAAAATACAGCCACACGATCTATGGACACTTTAGTTTGGGCAACCATGGATATGAATTCAGGAAGGTTATATATAGGATCCTGAAGTAATCTGAATGTTGCCAAAGCAGAGAGAATCTTGCCAGCAGTTAGGGGCACTCCCATCAGCATGCATGCACCAAACGTAACAATTGATACTACCGTAGGGGCTCCCCAAAACGCAAATGATAACATACACTCTGCGAAAAGGTACTTCTTCAGCCAGCCACATTCCACTTTCCTCAAAGTTTCAAGTTTCAATAGAAATCTGGTCTCCCAGGCCTGTAATTTTAGTATCCTCATGTTTCTCAATGATTCTGCTGTCGCTCTCATCCTCACATCTTTTGCTTCCATGATTTCATCTTGTAACTTCTCTTGCAGATTTCCAATAGGTACATTTCCTATCATAACTATTATTGTGGCTGCCAGTCCTGCAAGTGAGGCCAAGCCCAAGCTCTTGTACAGGATAAAAAGGCCCAGAAAAACTTGTAAAGGGACATTCCAAAATTCATGCAAATACCAGCTGAAATCCCCAATACGTTCTGCATCTACACTCATATAATTGATGATTTCACCACTTGTATGTTTCTGCTTTGATTGAGTAGAAAGACGCAAACCTTTCCTGTATATAGCAGCCATGAAAGATACTTTGAAATGTAAGCCTATCTGCTGCAATTTGAAAAACATATGCCGCTGTGCCAAGGACTCTACCAACATTGCTACTATAAATGTACAAGCTAGAGCATAGCCTTGATATGGAGACTGCTGGTTTCCATTCAAATATTGTACGAATGCATCAATCAAATATGGACCTACATATGCTGCACAAGAATATGCTGCTGCAAAGAAAGCAGTCAAGGTAACTTCTTTCCAAACAGACATTAGTGTAGCTTTCGCCATTGACTGGGTGTCAAGAATACCTTCTGCCTCTAGCCGATCTCTAAATACATTGTACACTTCTTCGGCACTGTCCATATCTGCAACTTGGGGTACATCATCAATTTGTAAAGGCTTCTGGAAGCCAACAGATAATAAAGTACCGATCCAAGAAAATGACATCCTGCCGAAAATGCCTGCAGTTGCATATGGTGTGACTGGCTTGGGGTTTTCACTTTTCTCAGAAAAGCCATCCAAAAGAGGCTCCTGCAGTCCCTCTCTAAATGATTCCCCGCCAATTCTACCATGGCATCCAACATAACACAAGAAGCTACATATGGCTAAACACAATAGATCAAACCATATGAAAGTGGGGAAAACATCTTTTTCCCTAATTAGTAAAATGTCAAAGAAGAAGAGAACGGCATAGACAATAAATGATATGATCCACCATAGTCTTAATAAAATTGGGAGCTTGTCTTTTCTCCATTTCGTGGGAGACTGATAGGCAGAAAATGCCATTGTATACCAAGCTATTGCTTGAACAATATAATCTCCCTCTGCCAAGTAATCTTTAGGCCTTTCATTCAACCACCAATACAGAGGCTTCCATATAGCAAATAGGGTGTAGAAAACAGCTAGAGAAATACAAGAAGGAAGAATGCCCTTGTACCTAAAGCCCAACCGAATCTTTCCCTGATCTTTCTTCTCAAGGGGTAAATGGCATTTCCTGTTACTAAAACAAACTGTCCATTTCCTTACCAAATAGGTAATAACGAAAGTCAAATGAAACGAAATGACAACTCCATGACGGAAGGACGCCCTCACAATCAAATCTTGAACCCCTTCCACCTGTACCCTTCCACCCATTCTAATACTTGTCGAGTTGGCCGTCTGCGAAAAAATTACCTAAATAACTGTGCCTAGAAAAATCCAAAAGAATCTGAGCTCTACGACTCGTCAAGTCGGTTCACTGCAAAATGTTCCCAGGCTAACCTTTGCAAGCAGAAACGCAAAAAAAAGAAATCCTAAGTTATACATAGAAGTAAGATCAAGTCAACATGATTTACCTGTACTCATAAACAAACGATTAAGAGTCCTACATGAAAACACAACAACCAGGAAAGTTCTACATATTGCCTATGAAGTGGCATGTCCCAATACAAATTATTGAGTACCTATAAATATAAAACCCTGTTTTTGTAGAACCGATAAGTAAACTGTGGTAGTGCCGTAGCTGAAACGTGAACGTGCACAACTTAATCAATGAAAGGCTTAAAATTTCCAGAATAAACAAAGCAAAGCAAAGAATGGTAGTAGGAGTGGTGCACTCACAGTATCTGGAGTGTTGCATATGAGAAGGAAAATAAGTGGCCATGAAAAAAGCTGGTCTGGACTCGGACAGCTATTCTCTGCGAATAAGGAAAAGCAGAGAAAGCCAACTTTTCAGTAAGGTACGCCAAGAGTTGCAAAACACAAATCTTCTTGTCCACGCCATTTCTAGTCGCTACCAAAGGAGGATAATTTAATTTCATCCAAATTAGGTTTATTGATGAGTTTTTTTAAACTATTTTCACAACATAAAATAAATGCATTTTTTTAAATTTAGTTGGCATAGTTTTAATGCGGGGTTGTTTTTGTACTTTGTTATCGATAAATTTGTCTAATAAAAAATCTATAAGATAATTTCTATGAAATTGTTAAACCATTTTTCTTGTGGAAAAATGTATTCACTTCCAAAAATTGGTTTTTTTTAAGTAAAATTATCAAGAGAAATTATCTCATTTACTAGCACTTAACCTTTGTTGGAATACAATAGAAATAGGAATGGAAAATTAGAATTCATTTTGTATTCTTCGTTTGGTTTGCGAAATGGGAATGGAGAATAGGAATACGTATTCCCATTTTACCCTCAAAATGAGGATATATCCATTCTCAAAAATACCTGTTATTGGAATGGAGAATAGGAATATATCAATGTTATTCTTTTTTATACTCCTAAAACTCTTCTCTCTGCTCGCCCATAAAATAAATTTCTTGGCATTCTGCTCTTGAATCTACTGCTCAGAGAAATGAAGAACAAATCTGGAGGGAAAAGGACGATAAGCACATGATTCAGCTTGAGGAGAAAGAGTCGATAGGAGAAAGAGGCTCAGGTTTACCCTCTCATCCCCCAGCAACTCTCATTTGCATGTTAGATGGCCAGGCCCTACAGGCCTTCTCTTGTGCTCAATCTGGCAACCATTAAGGAGGAAGATACCTCAAGAATGCCTTCTTTGCAGTACCAACACCATGGAGATCTTGATCCAACCAGGACGCCCCTGTATTTTCCCAAGGGAAAGAACAGATCTCGCACATTTCATTTTCAACACTATGCAAAAATGATGTGGAAGGTGCATGCTAGGAAATTCCAGGTCAAGCTCAACCGAGCGTTGCAATTCTTTAGAAAAAAATGAGCATCTTTCATGATTTGGCTTTGCTGATGTGTATACGAGGTCCTTGGTTCGAACTTCGTTGGTAACATGTTGTAAATTCAAAGGCGAGTTGGTTGATGTAGCATCTTTGAAAATTAAAACAAATTATTAATTAAATTTTAGGGAACCAAACAGGACTAAAATTGCCAGTTTCCATTCCAATTTTCCATTCTAATTTCCTATTCATATGCTTGTAACCAAACGAGCTAAGAGTCAAGAGGAGTATATTATAATAATGATAGAATATCACAATGTTGATTGTCATATGTAAATGTATTGTAGATTAGAAGTTGAACAATGACTATCTTATTAAATTTATGAGAAGTATCTGACATAGCTTTAATTATAAATATGATTTAGCTTAAATCAGTTGTTAACAATTTAAAGCAATCCATAACTACTAAAGATTTTATTTTATTTTATGTTAGAGATTAAAAAATATTAAGAAATACTAAATTTAATTTAAAAAGATTGTTATATTGTTTTCACACAATGTGTAGTTTTTGACTTCTTCCATAAGTTTTAAGCAATTTATAATATCTACTAAACTAGAAAAATAGATAATCAAAATTTGGAAAATCATAGTTAAAAGGGACTAACATAAAAAAAAAATCGAAAAATAAATAAAATCTCTCAAGGCTAACATTGTTTTGGATTAAATATTAATTTTACGTGAACAAAGTTCCAACACATAGCCTATCAGCTAAACTAGCAGTTATGTGTATGTACGTATAACGAAGAGCCAAGCAGTATATTCTTTTGTGCAATGAGAAAAATTGTTGAAACAATAATCATAAAAATGAGTAATAATGAAAAACTATCAAAACATCATTAATTTTTATGAAGATACATATGTGCAAATTATGTAAACACATGGACTATTTTATTATTAAAATTAATTTATGAGAAATATCTAATTTAACTCTGAATATAAATAGCCAAGAGCCTACAAGACAACGATAACTTGTGAGCATTTCTGCTTATGAGCCTCTCGTGTGGGAGGTCAAGTCTGTGGTTCAAGTTCCTATAACACATAAAAATAATTAATTACAATAAATAACAATAATTAATCTAGGCTTTTGGTTGTTTACCAATTAAAAAATTAAAATTATTTTTTATATTAAAATTAAAATAAAATAAAATATTTTTCTCAATCTTTTTATTTGATAATAAAATAAAAATCATCTATTTTACTAATTAAAAATAACCATATAGGCAAGAGCCTACAACACAACAGTAAATTGTGATCCTCTTATCGAAGAGGTCTTGGGTTCAAATCCACTTGTGCTTAATAAAATAATACATAATAATTAATCTTGGCTTCAGCATTCCTAAATCTATATAATAATAAATAAAAGTGTATTTCCATTAACCATATTTATTTATTTATTTATTTATTTATTTTTATTTTGACAATAAAAGTTAAAAAATAAAAAATATTGTTGTTTATTTTCTATTAATTAAATTAATCAATAATCAAACAAAATCAAAAATAAATAGGACCTTTTTTTATGAATTCAAAATGTCAAAATTTACACAAAGAGTATTCTAACATTTGTATAGTAATAAATTTATATTAAAAAAATGACCTTTTTTATGAATTCAAAATGTCAAAATTTAAATAAAGAGTAATAATATTCTAAAATTTGTATAGTAATAAATAAAAATTTTGGAAAAAATAAGCGAAAATCTCTGCTTTACTTACAATGCAAAAATGTTGAACCCTCAAAACCCTGCGAAAAATCTAGGGCAGAAACATCTGCAAAGAAATAAGAAGAGGATCCCGAGGAACTTAAGCGCCTACGGAAATGGACACCAAAGTACTCCTCTAGCTACAAAACGAAGGCAGTTCTATAAGGATCCTCTAGATATATGTGATGATAGATTTGTAGGAAAGACTGCCAATAGATTTGTGGTATTTGAACAATTCGCAGGAAACACCCCCAGTAAGCAATGGAATGGAGGGCATCAAATCCATCATAATGAAAACATATGCAGGGAAGCCAGTTTGGAATTCACTCCTATAGGTTCTTCTGGAATCTCTTCTCAACTCCCTATCTTCACTATTGAACATTTAGATAATCAATTATGAATCTTTAACCTAACGAAATATGTGCATCCCGAGCTTCATAAGCCATCCTCCATCGCATTAAGTCAATCGCTACCGGTAATGCCCCCACCAGGCAGATCTTTATCTTATTCAAATTCACCCTCTTCTTATATCCGTCCACATCGCAAAAAGCATATAATTCTTATCCATCGAACCCTAAGATATCCACTAGTTTGACTCCACATAAGATTTCAGACAAGCCTGTCAGGATTTCAAACAAAGCAGTTGAAGATAGCTGGAATGAATGTCTTAAGGGAGGAGTTTTCGCAATCTGGAATGGCCCCTTGAGAGATTTTCCTCTTTTATTCGACTGGTTGGAGGAAAATTGTGAGGACTAGGTAAGTATTTTCTACTATTCTGATAGAATTTTTTTTTTTTTAATGTGAAGAAGAATCTGTCAAAAAAATGTTTATTTCAGTCTCTGAATTTTTTTTAAGGGTCACTGTGTCAAGTTCATAGAATGGTCGAATGACTTTCATGTAGAAAAGGTAGAATGCATGATTCCCTCATGGTTCACTATGCCTTCGCTCCCTCCAGAATTGTGTCAAGTAGATATTATTAACTCCATAGGATCTGTTGTTGGTGAAGTCAAAGGCATTGATGCATCCTTTTATTGTTGTAGTAGTGTTAAAGTGCTTATTAACACCAATTTTAATCATCCGTTTGAATTTCAAAAGAAAATTATCACTAATAAAGCATCATATGATATTAACTTCCATATCTATAAAGGGAAAATTGTTGATATCTTAAAATTTGATGACCTTCACAAAATTAGACCCAAGATCCTTCCTCTCACTTTTGATTTCAAAAGTAAATTTCCTTGGATGAGAATAATGAAGAACAAGAGGATCAAGGATCACAAAGGGCAAAGAACCCCAACTAAGAATCGGGAAAATCATGTTCAGGAAGAGCCACTCTGTATTGAAGACACAATTAGTAAAGGGTCAGAAGAATGTTTATTCGATGAAGGAAGGATTAAATTAGTAATAGAAACTAACACCAAAGGTAAAACAAAGTTAGATGTGAGTGGCATGTCCCACAAAAAACATAGGGGAAAAAAGGAAAAGGAAGCAGACAAGGTCAGTAAGGATACAAGCATAAATGGATGTGGTGGTACTATACAACATCAACAAATAAATAGAGATAGTGTAATCAAAGGTTTAGAGATGCTTTCCACAGTGATACTAAATTATACAAATAAAGGTGCAGAGCAGGAGAATATATCAGGAAATGTTCAAACTGAACTTAACATGGAAAGTAAAGAGAAGGTCAATGAGGAAATGGAGAACCATTTACTAATTGATTCTGAAATAGACACCACTAAGGATCCTCCAGCACAGGTGAATCAAAATGGGACAACAAGTTATGCTAAGGGAGCTCTAATAGCTGCCCCCTCTAGCACAACTCAAAAAGGAAATATGGGCCAAAACAAGGAGATATTAAGTAAGAGATCAGTAGAGACATCTAATGAGAAGGAATCAAAAAGCTCAGTAGATCCAACAAGTGAAGATATTCATTTGGAAGAGATTTTTGCCCCTCAGCAAGTAGGACATTCAGAGGATAATCAAGTAAGACAATTAGAGGAGCTCGAAAACCTCATGTTGTTCACTTCATGTAGAGCAAGTAGCGAAAAAGAACAACAAAAGGACCCTAGCTCTCCACAACCAAATTTGCCTCCGGTGAAAGACAATATGGTGGAGTCCCCTTTCAAACTTAATAAGTTTTGGCAGACTCTAGCTGCTACCAATAGTTCATCTTTTACTCCTAGCAGTAGGATCCATCACGTAGACAAAGACAGTGCATAGACAGCTAATTTACTAATTAAAGAGCTTCAAGAATTTTTGAACAAGGAAAGCTTCACAAATCCTTCAGATGTTGAAATAGATATGGCAGAGATAGAAAGGGTAAAGTTTAAATAGCTTACTGATGATTTAGTCCAAGTATTTTGTCCTGACAATGTTGACAAGGCTTCGATAGCCCGAAAGGAGGAACTTGTTTAGAAGGTCCTCCAATTAGGAGGGGAAAATTATTCATGTGAAGATCTTCGAAGAGACATATTAAACATTCAAATGGAAGACATGGAATCAGCCTTCATCAAACAATCTAATCTTGCTAAACAAATTATTTCAGAAGTTGACTCAGAGAATCAGGAATAGTTTCTATCAAGAAAGATTGACATAGTTCAGACAGTAGAAGTCAATATAGAGCAACTAGGTATCTACATGTCTCAAGAAGGGCCTAAGTCCCCATTCTGCAGCAAGACAAAAGGCAAAAGAGGTAGGAAGTCTCTAAAGGAACTTAGAGAATCAAAGGATCTCAACAAGGATCAGCAGAAGATAGATCAAATTTTCTACAATGAGAAGGGGAAGTGCCTTCCCGATCAAGTATGAAGCTCACCACTTGGAATTCTAGGGGCCTCAATGCCCATAGCAAAAAGAGGTTATTAAAACATAACCTCAAATCTTTTAATTTTGATGTTATTCTAATCCAAGAATCTAAATTAAATTCATTAGAGATAGATAAATTTAGTAGGATGCTTGGAGTATGGTGTTCTACGTTTCAAGAATCTTTAGGGGCATCTGGGGGTTTGGGCATTGTTGTCACAAAAGTTTGCACCCACGTCCAAAGTTTTTACCTAAGGACAACCTTGTGAAACATAGAAACAACCTCCAAGCTGTGGGACTTGAACTGCGAGGTTTAGTCTCTAGAGAAGGCCAGCTTCCTTTACTATCAGGGTGCACCTAACTACTCTTGGAGAGGAAAAGGGAGAAAGAATGCATGAAAGCAAATCTACCTACTCTAACCTAAGGAGGTGATGCACCAAAATAGAGTGTTCAAATCAATCTCTGCCCATACATGCACTATTGAACCATCATGACACCAAAAGATATACACATCTAGACTTGCTTTAATCTAACAATCACATACAGATCAGAAAACCCAAATGAATGACACAAGGAAAGAGAGGATTCACTTATATACCATTCATAGGCCAAAAGAGATACAGTCATGCGAGATTGTAGATCTCTACAATACACCAATGAAAGGCAAATAGTCCTTGCACTTTACATCAATGGATGGAGGAGATAAGGCAAAATGTCATACAGTTTAGAGGCAAAGGGGATTTACACTGAAGTTGTAGAGCAATACCAGAGAAATTAGAGAAGAGTCGACCTTTTTTTAAAATCTACAAAATTTGCCTTTATAGCTCAAGCATAATTGAGATATTTTCCAACTGAAATTACTCTACAACCACTTCCATTAAGCCCTATAGAGAATAATCATGGAGATCTGAAGAAAATATGATTTGAGCACAGATCCATATGCAATGATATCTGATCTCTATTGAAACAGGGCCCTGAGAAGGCAAAAATGACATCATTAAACTATTCTAACTAGGTAGATGGATAGGATTAGAGGTGGTGGAGTGTTCTCCTTCTTTCACTGAGTTCAACATTCACCCAAGAGTGGTTAGCATTGATCACAGGGATCAAATCACGCAGGAAAATTTGACTCCCTTCATTCTTTGGCTCATGAATCAGCAGGGTCAGCAAGTCAACTAAACCCTACAACCAGAATAGACCACATGGGTTAATGATTTTATTTTGTTTTGCCACCCCGCAAAGTCTCCACATAGTTGACCAACTAACTAAGCCACCTTGCAACTCCCTGACCGTGATATCACATAACTACTAGTCTTCACCGCCAACGCTAACTATAGCGTTATCTCCCTAGGCCCACAAGGACACGTGTCCTTCAATTGCTTCCCCGCAATGTTTAATTTCCTCGCATCTTCATATTGCGAGAAAGTGCCAATCGTTGATCTCCATGAGATCAACGATCGTGAAAGATCTTATCATGCTATGCTTGCCCCTCAGGAGATCAACGATCGTGAAAGATCTTATCATGCTACGCTTGCCCCTCAAAATTTTGGGCCCACGAAACACTTCGACATCTGACTCAACCTAACCTGGCCCCAACTAGCATCACCCTGCAGCATATGAAATAAGCTTGGCCCCATAAGGACACGCGGCAACAAGGCACTTGCCTGCATTCCTTAATCTCCTTGCAACTTTATAATGCGGGGAAGCACTAGCCCTCGATCCTGGGAGATTGAATGGTGGATCCTGCTACTCAATAGAATATCACCTTTTCAAACCCACGTGTTCTGACAAGTGTCATGACAGAATTTATTTATTTCTCCTGAGAAGAGCGGGCCCATGACGTCACACCATGCCACGCATCGCAAAGGCGCATACCCACATTGTTTAATTTCCTCGCAACTCCTTATTGCGGGCATGCACCAGCCATTGATCCTTGAAGATCTGACGGTGGAAGGTACAATTGGGAACATGTGACATTGTGGGACAGGTGTCACCAGGGCACTTGCCCAGGAAAGCGAGCACCAATCAAACTGCCAACTCACCCTGCCACCTTGTCTACCCTATTTGTGACATCTCAAAGAAGACAGAACCACCTAGCATGTGGCCAAAAAGCGCTTCCCTGCAATGTTAGGAAATCTAACAGAACTCAAAATGCAAAAAATTGGGCACCAATAGAATTGCTAGCTCAGCCAGTAGCTCTCCCCCCTGCGGCCCACAAGAACAACAAGGACCCATTGATCCACATGTCGCAAAGGGGCTTCCCCGCATTACGTAAAGGTAGTGCATTTGAAGAATGCGAGAAAGCAACCACTATGGATCTATGCAAGATTTGACAGTGCAAAAAGTTACAGGCCAGTAGAAACATATTTAGGAAATAAAGAAATACCATAAGGTTTTAATCATTTTATTTTTTGATATTTCCATGCCATTAAATCATACTAAAATATGGAAGATGACCATTTGGATGGCTCAAGTGTTTGAATACAAATTTTGGCAAGAAGAAAAATAGGTAGTAGGCATCCTTTGGGATCCAAGGAAGGTTAATATTAGAATTCTCAATAGTTCAAACAATTGGATAAGTGGTAAAGTTCAAAGTCTAAATTCAGATCTTAACTTCATAGTCATAAATGTGTATGGTCCAATTAACAATACTAATAAAAAATTAGTCTGGAATGAAATTGGTCAATTCTTGGATAGTCAAAAAAATGAATTCTTTATATTAGGAGGTGACTTTAATACTATTTTAGATATTAATGAAAAGGTAGGAGGCACTCAGGTGCTATCACAAACATCTAGAGACTTTAAAGAATGGTGTGCTTTGCATAATTTAATTGATACTCCTATCAATAATGGCATTTATATGTGGAACAATAAGAGAAAGGACTTTTCTTACATCACAAAAAAACTTGACAGATTTACGATAAAAGGTGAGCTGGACATCAACAATTTAAATATTCAGTCTTCAATTTTACCTTTAGTTGGATCTGATCACTTCCCTGTCATATTCGAATTCATTGAGCCCCTCAAACCAGCTAGAACCCATTCAAGTGTGAGAAAATGTGGTTCCTAGACCCAAACTTTCTTAATAACATCAAACTTTAGTGGACACAAGATAGCTGTGAAGGGTCTAAAATGTTTGTCTTCATTAATAAATTAAAGATGCTCAAGGAACATACCCTTAGGTGGAATAGAGAACACTTTAACAACATCTTCAAAGAAAAGTTGGACATAGAAAACAAACTTAAGAAACTAAACTCAGTAGTTATTAGCAAGGGTATGGATAACAGGAGCTATAATCTTGAAAAGGAACTACGAGCTAAGCAAGAAACTATACTCTCCAAAGAAGAAATTTTTTGGAGACAGAAATCCAAAGAAAGATGGCTGGTAGAAGGTGGTCATAACACAAAAAATTTTCACAACTCCACCTTATACAACAGAGCTAAGAGCAAAATCACGCGCATAAAAAATCAGCAAGAAATTTTAACTGAAAAACTAAGAGAAATAGCAGACACCTTTATTAAATACTTCCAGGATATATTGAATAACTGCAAAGGCTCAAATTATACTACACAATCTAGTCTTCTGAAAGTTATCCCTAAAGTTGTTACTCAAGAAGATAATAAAAACCTAATCAAACCCATCACTTTAGAAGAAGTTAAGAAAGTGGTCTTCGATATGAATCTGGATAAATCTTTGGGACCAGACGGATTCCTGGCTTTCTTCTTCCAAAAGTGTTGGGACATTATAGGCACTGACCTTTGGAAAGCGATCGAAGCCTCCAGAAATGGAGGCTCTCTTCTTACTGAAATTAACCACTCTTTTATCACTTTGATTCCAAAGAATTATGATCCTGAATCGCCAAGAGATTATAGACCGATAGCCTTGTGCAATACAATTTATAAAATATTTTCCAAAGTTCTAGCTAACAGGCTGAAAGAGATCCTCCCCAAGATTATCTCTGAGGAACAAACTAGTTTCATGCCGGGTAGATCCATTCTTGATGGCATTATCACCATTCAAGAGACTATCCACTCTACATGTCTTAATAAGGAAGCTTGTATGCTCATGAAATTGGATATCCAAAAAGCATATGATATGGTTGATTGAAGGTTTTTATGCAAGACACTAGAAGCATTTAGATTCTCTCATCAATGGATTAATCTAATTTTCAAATTTATCTCAACACCTAAAATCTCAGTTCTCATCAATAGTACGCTAGAAGGTTTTTTTGATATATTGAGAGGCATCTGGAAGGGGGACCCTTTATCCCCTTCTCTTTTCATCATCATGGTAGAAGCCTTTGGGAGAGTCGTGATGGAAGCATATAATAATCAAAGAATTTCAAGTATTATTGTCTCTAAAAATCTGCCTAACATAACCCACCAGCAATTTGCTGATGACACTATTCTTCCTGGGAAGAGTACGATTTTAGAAGCTTGCTCTCTCAAAAGCATTATCAGTACATAAATGGAAGCCTCAGGAAAAAAGGTTAATGATCTTAAGTCTGAATTTTTCTTCATAAACACTAAGCCAGAAATGGAATAGCAAATTTGTAGGATTATGGGTTTTAAGAAAGGATCCTTTCCTTGCAAATATCTTGGTATAGCTCTAGAGAAAGGTTTAAAATCAGGAAAGGTTTGGGACAACACTCTAGAAAAATTGGATTCTAAGCTATGTTCTTGGAAGGATAGATGGCTCACTAAGGCTGGGAAATGCACTAAGATCCGTGCAGTCCTATCAGTCATTCCGACTTACCCACTCTCGTGTCTTCCTCTTTCTAAGTAGAATCTTAAAAAATTTGAATCCAAGATGAGGAATTTTCTATGGAACGACTGGGATGATGACAATAAATTGGCTCTCATCAAGTGGGAAAGCATTTGTAAACCTAAAGTATTAAGAGGTTTAGGGATTATAAACTTACAGTGGCAAAATGAAGCCCTATTGGCAAAGCTTATTTGGTGCCTCTACAATGAGAGTAATTGTAAATGGGCTAAGATTCTCTATAATAAATATCTAACTGCGGACGATCCGCTTTCGATCTTCAGAATTATCTCTCCTCCTAAAGGTTTAGAATGTTGGAACTTTATGATTAAATGTTGCAATTTGATTTGTAAATACCTAACATGGGATGTTGGGTCTGGTGATGAGGCCCTATTTTGGGAAGATTCATGGGGTGGTAAACCTCCACTTGCTTCCTACAATGTTCCTCTGACTCTCAAAAATAGATTAACTGATATGTGGGGTAACAAAGTCACGGATTATAAAACTCTGATGG
The DNA here is from genome assembly GCA_028749045.1 of Cupressus sempervirens. NCBI lineage: Eukaryota > Viridiplantae > Streptophyta > Pinopsida > Cupressales > Cupressaceae > Cupressus > Cupressus sempervirens. Next base: position 947,150,275 of record CM053785.1, on the reverse strand, counting down.
ATTCAGAAGGTTCTCCAGTATGGACTTGGAAATCTCTCAAAGGCTTGGGTTTTGATGATGAGTTAATTAATTATTTTGAGAAGATTTTGGAAGATAGGGAACTTAAGCAATCTAACAAAAGAGACAGTTTAATTTGGGCTGCATCTAATGATGGGAAATATAATGTCAAAAGTGGTTATAGGGCCATCCTAGAAGCTCATAGACCGAAAGCAGTGGATATCCCATTAAAGCTCTATTGGGATTCCTCTTGCCTTTCAAAAGTTGGTTTCTTTCTATGGCTAGCTATACAAAATAGGATTCTATCTATGGACAGATTAAACATTATTGGCATTCAGGGCCCCTCTAGGTGTGTCCTTTGTCAACAAAGCACTGAAAATGAAAATCATCTTTTATATCATTGCCCCTACTCCTAAAGTTGTTGGGAGTGGCTTAGGCAAATGTTGGGATGGTCTTCCCCCTTCCCAAAATCTTTGACTAATTTGCTTATGGGATGGCCCTTGAATATTATCAAAGGTGTTTATAGTAAATTTTGGAATATCTCCCCTTCTATCCTGATCTGGGAAATTTGGAAGGAAAGGAATCGTCGTATCTTTTGCAATTTGGAACTCAAACTTGAAGATCTTATATCCAAGATAGAAGCTAGTATTGTAGAAACAATCAAATCATATTTAAGGAATTCGCGACAAGAGGAAGGTCAATAGAGAAGCTAGGTGAAATTGTAAATGGGAGCCACCACCTATTGGTTGGGTCAAACTAAATTTCAATGAATCAGCTCGGGGTAATCCAGGTATAGCCGGTATTGGATGCATAATTCACAATGAGGATGGGCTTTGGATTTATAAGAAAGCAATGTCAATTCACCCTACCTCTAATAATCTAGCAGAACTTGAGGTTCTATGTCAAGGGATCAAGTTATGTCATAAGCTTAACCTACCTAAAGTCATCATTGAAGGCGATTCTCAAATTATTGTAAACGCTATTAGAAAAAGGTCAACTCCTAATTGGGTCCTTAAATCTCAATTAGAAGTGGTCCTATCCCTAATATATAAGCTAGATGATTATATGATCTGTCATATTTATAGGGCAGTTAATCAACTCGCAGATCAATTAGCGAATGCGAGGGCAGATGGAGTTAATTCTTTATTATTAAATGATGGTTACTCTCTTTCTCTTTGAATTTCCAATTATCCTATACTCTACTCCTTTTCTTAGTTTATTTAGTAGTTTCTTAGTTTGATTTTTTTTCTTTTATGTCATTTCATGTGCATTTGCTTGGTCTTTCATATATCATTCCTAAGTCTTATGGTATCCATATAGGCTCACCTTCGGCTTATCATATGTGCATCTTTATTCAAGTTGAATGGTATAGGTACCATTTGCATCATTCCTATGTCAGCCACATTTTTTAGATTGCCCAGAGTTTTATGTAACCATGCCCTCTATTATGGTGTATCACGAGCTTTGGTACTTCGCATCTAATTGTAATCTGTTGTCCTACTTTTCGATTGGAGTCTGTAGTTTACATGATCAAGTCCAAAAGTTTCCTTGTGTTATTTCTGGGCATTATCTTCTAGGTCTTTCATTATCTTTGCCACCACTGAGTATGGATTCCCATGTTGCACTTTTCCACGCCTCTGAGAATCACACTGTGACCTTCTGTGGGTCGGTGAAACCAGAGAGGTGGAACTAGATTTTACACCCAGTGGATGATATGTCTCGATTTACGATTAACAAAGCCCTAGGTGAGGGAGTATTTGACTACCAATATACATGGAGAACAAATAGTGACATTATCGGGTCGTTTATTGGTTGCTTGGTAAGAGCCAAAGTGGAAGCAGATGACATTGTAAGGCTTTGTCGTGATCAATTTGTCCCTAGTTGGAGAAAGGGATTAGAATAGGTGGTATATAGTATAGATAGTAAATTTAGGATTCCCTTTCTTGAAAAGTACATGAATATTCTGTACGGCCCATTTTCCGTTGCACCAAAAGCCATGACTGTTAGTGAACATGGAACACCACATAATTAACCACCTATGGGCAGGGGAGCGCGTCGCATCACCCAACAATCTCCCCCTCGATGCACATACCAGGTGCTTACGCAGGTCGGGAAGGCACTAGGGAGATTTGAACCCATGACCAAGCCAAAACCAGGCTCTGATACCAATTGTAAGGCCCATTTGCCATTGCACCAAAAGCCATGAATGTTAGTGAACATGGAACACCACATAATTAACCACCTGTGGGCAGGGGAGTGCATCGCATCACCCAACATCTTCCTTTGTGCCACTCAGACTTAGTCTTCACTCCTCCTCGTCAATCCTTGGTCATTCGAGAGAACCTAGCATTCTATCGTGAATGGCCTGAAATGGAGGCCAGTTTGCACTTTCTTCTTCACTAGTAGGGGATCATAGCTGAAGAAAATATGGAGTGGCTCTTCAATTATCTTTACCTCTTTAATGCCTACATTCATTCGAGGGTGACATTTGACAATTTGGATGATCTGGATTTCTGCACCCCAAATGCAAAAAAGACCAGTAGAGGGAAATTTGACTTTGAGGTCCCTCCCAGTTACCAGGTGGAGCAGTTCAGTGATATCACAGATGTAATCATGGTCTACTAGAAGGAAGGTAGAGTTTCAGCTTGAAATTGATAGCCCCTTCGGGTCAAAATTAGTATCTTAGGGTTCCATGGTTTATACATATATAGTAGTTTTGTTAGTATGCTTAATTATCCTCTATTTTAGACTCCCGGCTTGATACATATGTATAATTTCTGTAAAGCGTTGTTTCAATCTCCAAGACTTAACTTTTTTGATTATGTGGACAATTCAGATTTTATATATAATATATGGTAATCAACTATAATCTCTTTAATTCATGGTCTCTGATGGATAATGCTTTACTTTGAGTGTTTGATTCTTACCCTCATATTCCTAATTAGGGTTTCTTGCTGGGATAGTTCCTTTTTGGCTGAGATTAAGTTTTGGGTTTTAAGCATTAGTTTAGGTTTTGATTGGTTTCTTAATTTGGGATGCTATTTTGATTTGGTATGTTGAATTCGTGCTATTATGGCTTCTGTATATGATAATCGTATGCATTTTTCATCAATCTATTGAAACCCTTAGATTTTAAAAACATGTAAATTAAAACTTTATAAATACTCTGTTTATTTATAGCTAAGTTTAATTAATTTATGTTTGAGGAGTTGGATTTTAGCCTAGTTCTGGTTAAGGATCGATAACACCATTGAGGAGGATTTTACAGTTTCTTGGAGGGCAGTTTAGTTTTTGCTCTTAGTGGTATCTCAATCTTATCTAAATTCACTTTTGGCTTTCCCTCTTAAGGAAATTTTTCTGGTTTTTTCAATATGGACATGTATTCTAAAAGAAGTGACCTGTAGGGAGCATGAATCAACAAGAAAACATTAGTTTTAAATCAAACATGTATCAAATACTCATCAAAATGAAAGAAACTTAACTAATGCTTGCTTGAGTTTTGGCAGCCAACAAACCAAATCCTCAAGCAACCTCAAACAGCTCAACAAAGGCACCCATGAGAGGCCTTGTTGGTGTGTTAAGATTGGAGGTATGTTTGGTGTGCTCTCTCAAACACAACTAAAGTTTGAATCTCTTGAATGTGGAAGTGAAAATGTGAGTGATAATGAAACTATGAAACCTAAGCTATATGAAATGGAGAATACCTCAAACAATGGCTATGGAGAAAGCCATGTTCAAAGGCATTCAAGGTGAAGATGTGAAATGCGACACAAGAAACTACACTAATATGCAAGCTACACCAACATGCAAATAAAATGGGGATGCAAATGCATAAGCAAACTAGACTAATAATGCAACTACAATCTAAAAACCAGCTACCAAGAGTTAGTATGTAATCTAGAAATCACTATGAAAGCTCTAGCATGAAAACTCAAAGCTCAAAATGATATGATAACAATGCAATTATGGGAGATGAAAATGCTTGAGACAAGGGCTCTATTTATAGGCTTGAGGGAGACCCTAGGTGAGTTGGCATCTATGTGGCATCACATAGTGCCACAAGGAGACACATAAGCAAGCCATGCAAGTTGTCAACATTTCAAAGTTTCCTCACACATGTGTGAGAAAATTTGGAGAGAAGAGTGGGGGACAAAGCTTGCAAGAGGGAGTGGTCTCACACATGTGTGAGCACACACTTAGGCTTAAGAAGGTATTAGCAAGATGATTAAGGTAATTAAGTGGGATTAAAAGGTGCATAGGTTTAGGAGGATGAAAGTGATGGGTGTAGACTAGGTTTTAGGCTAGTTTTAAGATTAAATTAAATAAGATTTAATTTAATCATAGGTTTAGAGGAATTAATGAGATGGAGGAATTTAAATAAATATAATTTAAAGGGGATTTATGGGGAATCATGTATTAAATAAATTTAACACACTAAGGATGGAAGTATTTAAATCAAATTTAAATACCTTAGAAAAGTGAACCCACTTAATTGAATTAATTTAATTAAATAGGTAGAAGAATATGACAAATATAATTAATTAATAAATAAATAATTATAATGTCAAGGGCAATATTAAATAAATTAATATAGTCCTTTGGGATGATTTTAAGCGTCTACATTTTGTCACTCTTTGATGTGATGTCGGGACGACATCATATCAAAAAAAAGAAAATATAGGTTGCCCCAGAGAAGGTAGGAGTCTAGGAGTGATGACAGAGGAGGAGGGTGCCCCCTCAAGGAAATGGGGTGAAAAAAGAATTTTTTTTTGCCCCATTTTCTCGAAAATAGACATGAGAAGGAAAAGGGAAGGAAAAAGGCTTAAAAAGAAGGCCTTACATGACTTTTTGGTAAGCTTAGAATGAAGCAAGGTGAATTGGATAATGATTAATCTAAATGCATCTTAACTACATGAATGCATGAGATTCAGTTGTGTTCATATGGGAGTTTGATATTGCAAGAGGAGTTATGCATCAAATGCTATAGTAGTGTAGATGACAAGATTATTTTGCATGGACTGGACTCTCAACACAATAAAGGTAGGTTTCAGAGTCATGATGGAACAAATGACATATACACACTGGAGAGGTCTAGGCACACCCAAAGTCTTGTTAGGGATCTTGGTGGAAAGTGTGCTAACCCGTTGCCCTAGTGAGCAATGCATAACCATAACTTGAAAACTGACAAAGATGTGTTAAAGAATCATGAAAATAGATCATATCGCAAAATGACATGTGTAATCAGGTTAAGCCATTCAAATGATACCAAGATATTGAAGATCGAGGCACATATGGGGAGGCTATCACTGACACACAAAGATAAAATCACCAAAAGACCTTATGACCAAGTAGTCATTTAGTCCACAGTTCTTGCCATGAACTTGATTTTGATGATGAAATTTGTTAAGCCTATGTAGGAAGGATTCATCCTGTAAGGCAAAAATTGATTGTTTGATTGAATTGTATTGAAATGTTTGTGATTGTTCACTGACAATAGTGTGAAAGGAACAATGTTCTTAAATCATTTAGTCTTAGTGTGAATTTGTGTAAGTTTGTTTGCAATCACTATTTGATAAGCTCAGTTTGATGGATTAAAGCTCAGAGTCATGAGATAAATAGAAGAATTTGGATAAGATATGATAAGATAATGGATGAATTGAATTAGAATGAAAGGGGAATGTGAGAGAGAAAGTGATAAATGTTCTATAGAGGAAAGTTTGTTTAATGGAAGACTAGAAAGTTGATCAAGGTACATGCAAATAAATGGAAAAATGAAGCAATTGATTATGGAAATCATTTGAATGAAATGATTAGAAGAAGGGAATATGATTAGATTAGAGGAGAAATGAATTGATTGAATGGATTGGAAGAAGTAAAAAATGATGGAAGGTGGAATGGATTAGAACCAATGACAAGGGATAACAAAGGGATGGTGAATGGAGGAAAAGCAACGTGAGTTGGTGGATGAAAGGAATGGTGAAAGGATATGAGGGAAAATGCGGAGCCAAGGACCATGTTTTGAAGGAGTTCAAATGCCCCATACCAAGGATAGGAAAATGGAAGAAAACATGGTGGAAAAGGATGCATGAAAATGGAAAGATTGTATGAAGTCTAACATATGGAGGAAGAGAAGGCATGTGTTCTTCCAAAGCATGCATGAACATTTTGTTATTGTGCATCTAGTAGTGATCACAAGCATGGGTATGAAAGAGGAATGAATAAGGGATATGGGAGGGAGGGTATAAAAAAGAGATGCAGATATGAAGGGTATGGATGAAATGTGGGATATGAAGTAGATGAAATGGCAGGGATAACCAAGATCAAGGACATATGAAAGGGGGATGAAAATGTGTAGGTGTATGGATTGAAAATGGATGAACATGATAAGGATTATGGGATGCAAGCTATGGACTTCATGCCAAGAACAAATATGTGGAAGAATTATGGAAGTATATAGGATAATGTATGGATAACAAGGAAGGGACATGGAAAGTGCATATGGATGGATGAAAGGAAAGTGAAAGTCAAGATCAAAGATGGAAAAGGATAATGAACAGTAGATGGAAGTATGGAAGATATGGATGGAAGTGTGGTATGGATAGAACTTGCCCCCAGTGTAGAGTGCAAGTGGAAGAGGAAAAGTGAATGGATGGAGAAGTGGAATTGGAAGGTAATAGATACATGATAGGAAAATGAAGTGGAGTTAGTGAATGGATGGATAAGTGAAGTTGGAAGTGTAGACACCTAAATCTGATTACATCAATAAGTAATCATATTTAGTCATCTCCTAGGACATTATTGATTAACCATTAACTATTTAATTAATTAATCATCATCCCCTAGTTAATTAATTAATTTAATTAACTATAGTCCAATTGATAAAATCAAATGATCACCCAAAATCAATTTATCAATTAAATCCCAATTCCTCTTTTAAATTGAATAAATCATCAAATCTATTCAATTTATTTCCATACTCTCATTTTATTGAATAAAACATTTAATAAAATATCTAAAATCCTAAAAACCTTTCCTAAACCCTATCCTAACCCCTAATCTAACCCATCCCATCAAAGCTAAATCACTTACCCCCTAACCTCCCTTCTAAGCTAATCCTAAATCCCTCTTCTAATCATGTGCATAATCATAAGCATGGGTTAAGACTTGCTAACCCAAACCAAAGTCAACAAATATCTTCTCCCCTCACCCTCCAACATTTATGACTCTTACACCTCTCCCATCCTCTCTTACATCTCTTACATGACTCTTACATACTCAACCACCCTCATCAAAGCCTTTCACCAACCCATTTCCCATCCTCTCACATGAATCCTCCTTGTGACACGTGTCACCTCCCCATTGGTGCTAAACAAGCACAATCTTTGTGCTCCTTTTTGAGTGCATCCTGACCCTCCTTCACCATCTCATCATCTTTACATCTTGACCATCCATCTCTCTACCCCTTGGCCTATAAATGGAACCCTCTCCCTTCACACAATGATCCACCTTTCATGTAAAGTTATAATGCTATTTTGAGAGCTCATAAACTACTAAAATACCATTATAATGTTGGAATCACTCCATGAATCCATTGTTGAAACCTTGCTTCATTCACTCCATCCATCCATATAAAGCTTGAGCATATCTTGTGAGCATACACATCATAAATCAGGGTCAAATCCATTGCATCGTGATGTTATACCATTAGGAGCCTGCCATTCTTGGTTTTCTTCCTTTTGTGGTGATAACAATTGGTCCTATCTTAGGTGTTTGCTTGTTTGGTTTTGTTAATGCTTCCATTTAATAGTTAGTATTCATATTACAACACTAAACTAGGTGATACATTTTGGCACGCCCAATGGGACCCCACATTTGGGTCAATCTAATCAATTTTTGGATTTATTTGTGTTAACTAACCAAAATAACCTTGTTTGCTTGTGTGTTTTTGTGATAAGTTTATTGATTTTGTTGCAGGTACATAGGTCATCCTTTGGAAATTGCACTCCCAAAAATCTAATCGTTTTGGATTTTTGAACACTTAAAAACCAACTTATTTTTTCATCCCGCGACCATGGCAACGCAATCTCGCTACCATGGGAACGCGGCTATTCGTCGATGAGAACACAAACCCACGACTGCGAGTTCGCAGTTCATCCCCAACTAGTTGCTGCCACGTGTTACATAACAGTCTTGCATCCCTATCAGTTCTTCTTTTGCGGGAACGCTATAATCACCTGCGGGATCACTTATATTTGCTTGCGGGAATGCGACCTTCAACCAGTCAAATTTTCAATATCATTCTTATCGTTGACCCCTCAAACCCACCGAAGAATTCCCCTACGGGAATGCTAATGAGTTTGCCTGCAAAATCACTTGCTCGCAAGATCGCATTGTGCTATTTGAACCCGCAGCCTAAATTTTCATAATTTTTCACCAGTTTTTGTCCCTCGTTCCGATGAGCTTTTCTTGCATTCTCGCACATGCAAAATCGCTACCCAAACCTGCAAGTTCGCACTGTTAGCTGATTTGCTCATAATTCTGACAGTTTTCTATGCAGGTTTTTAAGCTAGCTAGTTTTCTGCAGGTTTTATTATCATAATTTTAAGCTCATAATCAAATCATTATCATATTTTTTATTTTATTTTTTAAAGAGTATAAATCAAAATTTGACTTTTAGTGGTTCCGTAGGATATGGACTATTTTGAGTTGATTTACGCATATCAAAAATAACAAAAAAAGTTAAAAATATTTTTCCCATAGTTAAGCTTTGATTTTGGAGATTTTTGGGTGACTAATCAAATTGATTTTTTGTAGCATTGCAGGTTGGAGCATCTTACAAACCTAATCATGTTTTTTGTAGGTTTTTCTTAGAATGAACTTGCATGTTTAAACACATCTCTCATTGAATAAATTTCGCTTAAATCAATCTTGAATGTCATGGACTAAAATCAACTTTTTATTGGAATGCATGCTTAAAACAAAAAACACAATCTTGAATGCCAAAGATCAAATCATCATTGCAATGCCTCACACTTCAAATTTGGGCATAAAACACTTTAACTCAATCTTGAATGCCTAAACATCAATGAACATTGCAAATTAACACACTTGAATGCTCTAAAAAGTAGAACGTTCTTATCCTTTTCAAAGCTTTCACGCTCGAATTTATTTATGTTGGTGAACTTCAATTTCCATTATGCTGATGATGCTATCAAGTTGGAATGAACATTGTATGTCATAAACATGAGTGTCTTCAATCATAGCTTACAAAACCTAAATCATCAAATAGAAAAGAACGAGTGTTTTTTAAACCCAAGATCACTTATGTGATATTGTTTTACACTTTTTAGGAGGTTTGCTTGGGGATTTCATCACCCCTTGGGATGACCTCAACTCTAGTGTTCTGGCAGAGTATAAATATCGGGAGGTGAATCGAAAGACACCTCTCTTGGAAGCATAATCTTGTCACTCTTGGCTAAGCCCCAAAGAACTTTATACCTTTGGAAAGTGAAGGTGGAGATTTGGGTTACTGTCTCCTCCTGACTGTGTGGCATTATTTTCTTTCATCTACAGATTTGGGCCTCACGTACCTTGCATATATTGAGGACACCTCTAGCTAATCTCGTATATCCTAGCAAACATCTTATAGGGCTGTTGGTGTGTTTGATGTGCTTGCATGTTCAAAACTCTCCCCATATTCCAGAATAAATCAAACCTTTTTGCTAAAGAGATCACTTATCTATCCTTTGAAATGGTTGTTAGCAAGTCCATTCGCAACAACCCAACAATTGGTCAATGCTTCAACCCAAATGAAAGGTAGACTTAGCGTAGTCACTACCTCATCCAAGATTCCAAGCTTTCCTCTAGTACCATCATTCCTAAGGTCTTCCATAAAGTCTTCCTTTTCTCTCCATGTCTTAAATAGTAACATTTCATCCCCACCCAACTCATCATCACAACATGATGTCACAATCCTATTCCAATGAGTTTGGTCATCCCACCTTTTCTCCTACTCCATCCTATTCCAATGATGATGAAGATCTTGTCGACTATGATGGGTATATAGAAAGCCTTAGAGATATTACTCCCAACATCCAACAAAATCCAATCATTCCTCCAAACTGCTCCATCATTCCTCCGTGCATACCCACTAGTACTCCTTACCATGCCTTTGATAAGGGAAATCCATTATTATCCTCATCCTCACCACCTTCCTATATTGTGCCTACTTATTCCTCTTATACATCAGTTATACCTCCATCTTCCTCCACCTACCTTTCTCAGTCTCTACCATTCCAAAACAATTCTAGTAGCTACATCCCTATTCCAAATCCCTTTCCAAATCCTCCAACTAATCCTAGTCATACAACACATCACCCCAATCCCCTTACTCCTCCTAGTCCAACTCACTCGTCTCTCCAAGGCATTTCACAAGTAAACCTAAAGTAAATCCATCTCCCACACCCATCACTCCTCTTACATCGTCCTATCGCTACCATCCCTATCTCATCCACCCTACTTATCAAAACCCTTCCATCCCTTACTTCCCATCCATCAAATCCCTCCAAATCCCATCTACATCTTGTCCTCCTAGCATTACCCAAATCCCATGTACTAAACCTCATGAGCCCATCCCCCATCAACCCATCCCCATTGAAGAATCTCCCACCCCTCCATATACCTCACTTAAAGAAACCCTCCATACTTCTCCTATCACACCATCCACTCCCGTCCATTCTTGTCATGATCTTGTCCAAACACATGTTGAAATATCCCCTGAGACAAAAGAAGATCCCACCATCCCACTTATTCGCCTACATGATCCACTTTTCCCATCCCCTCCATCTCTGAATCCTACCATCTTACCTACTCCATCTCAAGATCCCTTTCCATCAACCCATCCCTATCAAGATCCTATCCTTCCATCTCCTCTGCTTCATGCTCATATGTACCCTATCATCCATGATGATAGATCCATCAAAGAAGAACTAGCTATCATATCTGAAGATTTGACCCCTTCAGCTAGTAATGGACTCACATCTTGTGTTCCAAATAATGAACATCATATTGAAAAAATAAATAAAAGTATATCTCTCGATGTTGGTATCCCTCCCACCCCTTCAAGGTCCCAAGTCCTTCCATCTTCAACCCAAAGTTCCCTACCATCCCTATCTCATCCACCCTACTTATCAAACCCCTTCCATCCCTTACTTCCCATCCATCAAATCCCTCCAAATCCCATCTACATCTTGTTCTCCTAGCATTACCCAAATCTCATGTACTAAACCTCACAAGCCCATCCCCCATCAACCCATCCCCATTGAAGAATCTCCCACCCCTCCATATATCTCACTTAAAGAAACCCTCCATACTTCTCCTATCACACCATCCACTCCCATCCATTCCTATCACGATCTTGTCCAAACACATGTTAAAATATCCCCTGAGACAAAAGAAGATCCCACCATCCCACTTATTCGCCTACATGATCCACTTTTACCATCCCCTCCATCTCTGAATCCTACCATCTTACCTACTCCATCTCAAGATCCCTTTCCATCAACGCATCCCTATAAAGATCCTATCCTTCCATCTCCTTTGCTTCATGCTCATATGTACCCTATCATCCATGATGATAGATCCATCGAAGAAGAACTAGCTATCATATCCGAAGATTTGACCCCTTCAGCTAGTAATGGACTCACATCTTGTGTTCCAAATAATGAACATCATATTGAAAAAATAAATAAAAGTATGTCTCTTGATGTTGGTATCCCTCCCACCCCTTCAAGGTCCCAAGTCCTTCCATCTTTAGCCCAAAGTTCCCATCCATCTTATTCTCCATCTATTTTGGGCCTTTATCCTATTACTTCTTTTCAACCATCCATTTTGGGTCCATGTATCCCTTATCTAAATCCCACACCCTTTCCATCCATTTTGGGTTTGTATATACCTAATATGAATCCTTTATCTCCTCCATCTATCTTGGGACCTACTCCTTTCTTGTTTCCATCTGTTTTAGGCCCATACCCTTCATTATCTCCATCCATTTTGGGCAATTATATGCCTCCATATCCTGTATTCCAATCCATCCTTCCATCCCCTCCAATCCACAAGCTAGATCATCAAAGGCACTCATCCTTGAATCCCTTCCAACCTTCAGACCCTATCACTCCATCCATAATCCCTCCATATCCCCCATGCTCTTGTTCCCATACCATGACTAATAAAAGCATATTGGATGTCAAAATAAAAAAGTACAAATCCAAAAATCCACAACATTCCAAGTCTTGACATGTCCCTTATAAAATACATGTTCCAAAAGAAAATCATTTGATCCAAATCAAAGAAAAAGTCACAAGGCCAGAAAGGCCCAAGCCGCCAAAGTCAAAAATCATGTGGATACCCAAGATACTCATAAAAGAAATGCATCTCAAAGAAAAATCTCACTTGGCATCCATTCATGCTACCTAAAAAGCCTCATCCATTCATCCTTTATCCAAATCTCCATACATACATCCTTCATCCCCCCAATCCCCTCTTTGTCCATATGCTTCTTATCCTAATTTTTTTCATCCTCCATCTTCCAACTTTACTTGTAGTCCTTATTTTTGTCTTCCTCCATTTTCTCCTTAACCTCATTCAATACCACCTTTCCTGCTACTTTATCACCTCTCAAGGTCTGTGCCAATGATGATCTTTCCAAATTCCTCATCCATTTACCCGCAAGCCTTATGTCTTCCCATCCCTTATCTCCCAACTCCCACCCACCATACCACCTATTTAATCTAATCTTTTTCTCCCCATTCTACCAACATCTGAGAATAAAATTGCATTGAAAAAATCAAATAAAAATAGAAATAAAAAAATCATCCACTGGTGAAAACTTGGCAATTCAAGCGCCATGGATAAGTACCATGATGAAAACTTAGCAAACAAGCATCATGCATAATCCCTCCATCCAAATGCTCTGCACACTTGGGGGAACTTTCCATCACCCACCATACCAATCTCATCCCACCCTTCCCACTACATCTTATCCCTTTCACCCACCCTCCTTCGAATCTTGATCCTAATAAAGCCCACCACTTAATCCATGCTTTTGGTCATCCTTTTGACATCCCTTTCCCATCCTAGTTTTTATCCACCTATCCTTTATCCACCCATTCTTTCATCCATATAAGCCCTCCATCATCCTCATCTGCTAAACATAATTATCCCCTATCTTCCCTGCTCGTCCACCCTTCTTATATTAGCTTCCCTCTACCTCATTTTCCTATTATCCTTCCAACCTCTATCATATCCCACATCCTCTTGAATAGCATATTATAACTGGGGGCACTATATTCCTTGGAGATCATGTCGTGTCCAACCTTCCATCCCCCCCATTCTAGCTCTATTTTCATCCCAAAATTGGTCATACCTTTTTCTCCTATCCTTTCACTTCTAACTATCTCTCCATCTTTCCATCACCTGGTACATCCCTTGTCATTAGTCTCTAACACTCGGCTATCCCCATATACCCCAATGACATCGATTCATATCCCAACGCTCCTAAAAATCTACCATCCACTACACCCTTCCATTGCACATCCAATCACCATCTTCTGCCCACCCTTGTCGCAAGCTTTGGTCGCACCCCCATCATCATCATTGGGATCCATCCTTCCCACGCATTATCTTTAGGTATATCGTTCCCTTATCCATATCAGCCTACCCACCATAAATCCATTTTCTCTCACTATCTCCTTATCCTGAACTTTTTTTACTCCCACTATCTTAAGCTTTTCACAAACTATATTCCCATCCCACGCTTTTCATCCCCTTTATCTCCTTATCCCATGCTTTTCCTCTCTCTCCTCATCCCAAATCTTTCATCAGCTATCTTCTCATCTTTATCTTTCCCATTGCTATCCTATCATATTGAGCTATGTGTACAGTAATCCCTTGTGAATACTTTGGTCTATCAGCTATATATTCTTTGCACATCATTTCTTCACCTAGGTACCATTGTATATCTCTCATCTCTTCGCATCAATTCATGCTTGATCAAAAAAATTTACAATTCTCTTGGTTAGGTGCTTTAGCAAATCTTTGTATGAGATCCCTTGTATCAAAATGTCATCCTAAACAGTCCTGATTGCCCAGCTCATCCTATTCCTCGATATTACTGATAGATCCTTGCAAGATGCATCCTTCCTCTCATCTGATCTTGGTCCGTCAATATCTAGTCCTACCGATTTCTTTGGCAAAAGGTTAACTTTTTTATGGATTTACATTTTCTTTTGATTTATTTTCTTTTCAGGATTTTAGACTTGGTTCTTAAAATATCTCTTCCACACAATTTGGGTTGTTCCCTCCTCAAGGTCACCACGATCTTTTATATCATGGTGTGCTACGAATGGGGCAAATCAAGAGTAAAGTCTTGATTAGGTCTTTCATCTTTTCTTTTTTTCTTGTGAGTCAATTAGATATGACCCTTGCATAGTCCAAACATGTGATCACTTGTGATTACATGGTGCACTTGGGAAATATCATTTTCTTGTGGGTTACCCAGTGTCATTTCCACTCTATTTCTTCTTAGATTCATGTGTGATGTTGGGGCAATCCTTGCATATTTTTTTCATGTCAGTCCTATGTAATATTGGTACAAAGGCCTCCTTGGCATACCCCAAACATTCCTATATCAAACTAAGTGCTCAACTACATGGTGGTGCTCCCCTTTGGAACACCCCCACACTTAAGCTTCAATGGATTACTTCACACATCCTATCCTATCAACACAACCCACCCTATCAAAGCATCCCATCCTCTCAAAACATCCCATCCTATCCAAACATCCCATCCCATAAATCTTGCCATCATGATCCAACCAATCTATCAAACCCATAGTATCCATATCAGAATCATACCTTTTGAATCAATCATAATCATAGCTCTTGAATCAATCATCCTCATATCTCTTAAATCAATCATAATCATTGCTCTTGATTCAATCATAAACATAGCTCTTGAATCAATCATAATAATAGCTCTTGAATCAATCATAATCATAGCTTCTATATCAATCATAATCATAGCTCTTGAATCAATCATAATCATAGCTTTTGTATCCATCCTAATCATAGCTCCTACATCAATCATACTCATAGCTTCTACATCAATCATTCATAATCTCCCCAACCTTACCATCTTCTAAATCACTTCCCTGGGCTTAATTTCAAACAAACAATCACCCCCCCCCCTCCCCCTTAACCCATGTTCTTTAACCATCACTTATCCTTGAGCACAAGGTTTTCCTTTGTATCATTCTCCCCTAGTGAGAGTACGATCTCCCCCCCCCCCCCCCCTCTCTTAGCCCCTCTTAGTCTTCCTGCTCTCCCTCATTTCTTGTACTTTTCAAGAAGTTGTCGAGCCTCGCCTTCTCTCCCTGCCACCTTCTTGAGGGGGCATCATGCAGTCTATTCTCCCCTCTTCTACTCAAGATTGGAGCAAACATGTTGCTTCAAAAAGTCTTCTTCGCTTCATTTATATTCGAACTTCTTCGAAATAGTGTTGTTTCAACACTATGTCAAAGAGGGTCAAAATGTAGACACCTAAATCTGATTACACCAATAAGTAATCATATTTAGTCATCTCCTAGGACATTATTGATTAAATATTTACTATTTAATTAAATAATCATCATCCCCTAGTTAATTAATTAATTAAATTAACTATAGTCTAATTGATAAAATCAAATGATCACCCAAAATCAATTTATCAATTAAATCCCAATTCCTCTATTAAATTGAATAAATCATCAAATCTATTCAATTTAATTCCATACTCTTATTTTATTGAATAAAACATTTAATAAAATATCTAAAATCCTAAAAACCTTTCCTAAACCCTATCCTAACCCCTAATATAACCCATCACATCAAAGCTAAAATCACTTACCCCCTAACCCATCCCATCAAAGCTAAATCAATTACCCTCTAACCTCCCTTCTAAACTAATCCTAAATCCCTCTTCTAATCATGTGCACAATCATAAGCATGGGTTAAGACTTGCTAACCCAAACCAAAGTCAATAAATATCTTCTCCCCTCACCCTCCAACATTTATGACTCTTACACCTCTCCCATCCTCTCTTACATCTCTTACATGACTCTTACATACTCAACCACCCTTATCAAAGCCTTTCACCAACCCATTTCCTATCCTCTCACATGCATCCTCCTTGTGACACGTGTCACCTCCCCATTGGTGCTAAATAAGCACAATCCTTGTGCTCCCTTTTGAGTGCATCCTGACTCTCCCTCACCATCTCATCATCTTTGCATCTTAACCATCCATCTCTCTACCTCTTGGCCTAAAAATGATCCACCTTCCATGCAAAGTTATAATGCTATTTTGAGAGCTCATAAACTACCAAAATACCATTATAATATTGGAATCACTCCATGAATCCATCATTGAAACCTTGCTTCATTCACTCCATCCATCCATCTAAAGCTTGAGAATATCTTTTGAGCATACACATCTTAAATCAGGGACAAATCCATTGCATCATGATGTTATACCATTAGGACCCTACCATTCTTGGTTTGCTTCCCCTTGTGGTGATAACAATCGGTCCTATCTTAGGTGTTTGCTTGTTTGGTTTTGTTAATGCTTCCATTTAATAGTTAGTATTCATATTACAACACTAAACTAGGTGATACAGGAAGACATGGGGTACATGATAGGAAAATGAAGGGAGGACTCAAGCATCTATTTTCATGGAGGGTATCCCTTGATATTTATTTTCTTTTTCATTGTTATTTTCAAGGAATTTTGACTATTTTCTCATATATGTTGGTAGGATAGTGAAAAGAAGGATGAAGCGGATTGGGGAATGGAGAACAATGACCTATGAAAATTTTTGGATTAGGGGGGTGGAGTGGTTGGGAGGAAGACATGGTTGATGGATGCTAGGTTGGAAGACTTGTAAATGAGTGGATGAAGGAGGCAGAAAGATTGTCATTGGCACACATTTTGAATGGTGATGGAAAGGAGGAAATTTTGGAGGATATGTAGGAGAAAGTGCGGATTTTGGGATATAGGGGCCCAAAATGGATGAAGGAGACAATGGATTTAGGATGGTGGATTTGGGAATATAAAGACCCAAAATGGATTTGGAAAATTGAAGCTGGGATGATTTATGAATGAGGAGAGCCTTTGGATTAGTAGAATTGGATGTCATGTTGAATCTTTCTTTGAGATTCATTGCTATATTAAGTAGCATTGGGATCCACAAAACTTTTGCATTTTTTATTTTGAGCCTTTGTGGCCTTTTAATTCTATTTTGGATCGTATTTTTCTTTTCTTGAACATGTCTTTTAGAGGGGACATGTTGATCCTTAGATTTTTGTGGATTTTTGGCTTTATTCAGTTTTTCTTTGGCATCCAATTTACTTTTGTTGGCCATGGTATGGGTGCATGAAGATAAATGGGGTGGAGGGCATATTGATGGTGAGCATTGTAAGGAATTCAAGTATGTGTGCCTTTGTTGATCTTGATTAGGAGCATGATAGGATGACATGGAAGAATTGGATATGGTGGATCGATATACATAAGGACACAAAATGGAAGAAAGGGATGAAGGATTTGGCTGTGGAACATAGGGCCCTAAAATGGATGGAAGGGGTGAAGGGTTTGGATGTGGAACATAAGAACCCAAAATGGATGGAAAGGAGGTTCAAGGAATGGGAATATGGATATAAGGGCCCAAAATGGACTTGGAATATGGATGATGGGAACATTTAGGTTTGGATGGAGGAATTTTAGGTCTGGAAGGAGTGGAAGGTGTACCAACATCTTGAGACATTATTTCTTCAATGGGATACTTATTATTTTCAGCACAAGATGTGATTCCATGTGTATGGGGTTCATGAGTGGATTGGATAGGTGTGATAGGATCATGTGGAGGATTAGGATTGTAAGGGGGATCATGAGGGATAATAGGATCTTAAGATGGAGTGGGATCATGAAAGGAAAATGAAGGGGTACTTTGATCTTGACTTAAAAGAGGATCATGTAGCGGAATGAGTGGATCATGAGAGGGAATAGAATCACATAATGGAGTGGAGGGAATCGGGTCATGAGATGGAGTGATTTGATCTTGACATGGAGGAATATTAGTGGATGGAGTGGAAGGAACTTTCTTCATGAAGGGGAGGATCTATGGATGCTAAATCTTGAGATGGAGTGGAATTAGTAATGTGTGTGGTACATGGAATGTCTTGATCTTGATTAGGAAGGGGATTGTGAGATGGACCAAGAGGGATGAACAAATGTTGAGGGATAAGGGAACATTGAGATGGAGAAATTCTCAGATCTAGAGTAGAAGAGGAATCTATAACATCATGCTTTGGAGGAAGGTCTTGAGATGGCATTGGGGGTATGACTTTCGGTGATGGGATCACTTTATTTTGAATTTTGTACTTAGATAAGAATTCGGGTGAGAAAAACCTATTATGAGGTGGGGATGATGTTTTTGGAGGATTAGGATTATGTGAAGGTGTAACTATGGGTAGGGGATTGGGATGATGGTTTTTGACATGAAGGTCAAAGTATGGGGAATTGCGTGAAGGGTGGGGTTTGGATGTGACATGATGACTATGGTCTTCGAAACATGGGGAAGGAGGACACATGGCATGGAGGGTGGAATTTTTCTACTAATTTGCTAGGCTCAAGATAGAATTCTTTAGTTCCTCAATTTCTTTGGCCATGGCATTTCTGTTTGAGGAATTGTTTGTGCAATAAATGGAATTGTATGTGGTTGAAGGATAATGAGGTGGATTTACCTTGTCAAAGGTAGAGGAAGAATACAAAATGTGAGATGGATTAGGATTGGACACACAATGTTGAGGATTGATTTGATATGTAGGTTGAATGGGACGTATAACTCTAGATTTCCTTTGAAGATTGTCAACCATTTGATTAAGCCACTTCTTATCCATAGATGTTAGATGAAGAGTGATGAAAGATTCGATGATGGATGGAATATGAACTTGGGACTAGGAGCAATTCTTGACTTTGTGTCGATTTGATTTGAATTGGATTTGACTTGATATTGATTGGATGAAGGTTTGATTTGATTTGATAAAAAACCTTATGATATTGCAAACAAGTGGATGTGGGATTTGAATCAAAGTCTGATGTTTATGATAGTGCTCCTATGTCCAAAGTAGAAGATTTGATGAAAAGTTGAATTAGAAGAAGACATGAATGAAATCAGAAAGATTGATTATGGATGAAGATGTAAATGGATTGAATTAGGGATTGATTAGAAAGAAATGTGTTCGACAAGGGATTGGATTAAGAATCATGAGGATGAATCATTGAATGAGGCAATTGGGTCTTGATGTAGATTATGAAGCATGACTAGGATGATGATTAGGGATTTGATTGAATGATTAAGAAAATGATGTAATGATTAGGATGGTTGAGATTTGGAAGAGTATGATGAAATGGATGAATAGAATAAGTGACATGGAAAGTAAGAGCTTCTTTTTTTTGTTATTTTGGTTTTTGAAATGTTTTTGAGTTTTTGGATTTTTATGATTTTTTTGGATTTTTTTGAAACATAACATGCAAAGCATATAATGAAATATATACAAGAAAAGTTTAGATGGTGTGTGTCCCCTTTAAATGGGGAGTTTTTTGAACATTCAAGCATGTAGAACGCACCAACAATCCTATAAGGCTTTGACTAGGATATACAAGCTCAGCTAGAGGTGTCCTCAATATATGCAAGGTATGTGAGGCTCAAATCTATAGATGAAAGAAAATAATGCCACATAGTTGGGGGTAGACGGTAACCCAAATCTCCTCCTTCACTTCCCAAAGGTATAAATTTCTTTGGGGCTTAGCCAAGAGTGGAAATATTTTACTTCTAAGAGAGGTCTCTTTCGATTCACCTCCCAATTTTTATACTCTGCCAGAACACTGGAGTTGAGGTCATCCCAAGGGGTGATGAAATTCCCAAGCAGGCCTCCTAAAAAAAAGAAAAACAAGACCACTTATTTCTTGTGCACCCAAGATCACCCGAACGTGTGAGGGGAGAGAATACGTAAGTGGCCTCAGGGTTTAAAAGACACTTGTTCTTTCCCAATGAAGCTTTAGGTTTTTTAATCTACTTTGTAGACACACATGTTTATAGCATACAATGTTCTTTCCAATTTGAAATCTTCGTCAACATAAATAAAAGTGTGGATTCATCAACAAGAAAGTAAATCGGTCGTGAACATAAGGAAATTGATGAAAATGAAACCAATTTCATTTAAGGCATTCAAGAGTGTGTGAATTCATTTTAAGCACCAAATCCAAATGTTTGCTAGCCTAGACATGCATGTCAGTTTCTTTAAGGCATTCAAGATTGTGTGAATTCATTTTAAGCAACAAATCCAAATGTTTGCTAGCCTAGACATGCATGTCAATTTCCTTAAGGCATTCAAGATTGTGTGAATTTATTTTAAGCACCAAATCCAAATTTTTGCTAGCCTAGACATGCATGTCAATTTCTTTAAGGCATTCAAGATTGTGTGAATTCATTTTAAGCACCAAATCCAAATGTTTGCTAGCCTAGACATGAATGTCAATTTCCTTAAGGCATTCAAGATTGTGTTTGACTAATCTAAACATGCATTCCAATGAAAAACTTATTCATTCCTTAATGGCATTCAAGAGTGTGTTTTAACAAAATTCATCCAAATGAAAGGTTTTGTTCAATTGGTTATGCATTGAAGATTGGATTTGCTTGTTTTATGTTTAACCATTCCTGAGTGTGTTTGATTTATCCCATTAAGTGCAAAATTCATTCAAAGATAAATGGTTAAGAATTCAAGTTCATTCCCAAGAGCAATAAAACATTAAGCAAAACCTACAAGAAAACATGGTTAAGTGTTTCTAAAATGCTCCAATCTGCAAGAAAAAACAAACTTGATTAGCCTCACAAAAAAAATCTTCAAAATGAAGGCATTACAATGGAAAAAATTATTTTAACTTTTTTTGTTATTTTTTCTATATGTAAATATGCATAGAATGGCCTCAATCCTACGAAACCACCAAAAGTCAAAAGTTTTACAGTCAGCAAATTATAGTTTAATCCTTCAACATAGTATGCCTTGTCACATGAGATTTTCTCTATAAGTTTAATAGAAAATTTTCTTTTGATTTGACATGGAGCATCATTTCCAAATCTAACACCATTTCCATCATACTGAGTAAAGGTAACAAACTTACTTTTATCTCCTGTCATGTGATGTGAGCATCCATTATCTATGATCCATTTGTCATTTCTATTCACACAAGTTACCAGTGTTGTTGCCTCATCTTCATCTCATTCATCCTTTGTCGCTACATATACCACTTCATCATCATTATCATTACAATCTTCTTCTTTAGAAATGTAGCACGTTTTGCCTTTATCCTTGTAATCTCTGCCATCATCTTCTCTTTTGTTTTTGTACTTGTTTCCTTCTTTGTAGTTCTTTTTCTGTGTCAACCTTGCAGCAATATGTCCTACTTCATTGTAATTAAAATATATAGTAGGTAGCTTACCTTTGAATTTACCTTTGCCTTTGTGAAATCTTTTGGCTAGTAGTGCTCCCAATTGCTCCACATCTTCCTCATCAGTGCTACTATCACTAGATGCATACTTTCCCTTTTTCTTCTTCTTTGATTTCACCTCCTCAGTGTCTTTCATTTTCAACTTGGTCTTGAAAGTAGATTTGAGATTCTTAGGTCTATAGTTATGAAAATTGGACAATTCAAATGCAGTGAGACTTCCTACTATCCCTTCAAAAGTCAGTGCATTTCCTAATACACATCTTAACTCTTGGATGGCTGAAACTCAAATAGAATAGATAGGGAGTAGGGTTATTAAGTATTTTCTATTAACAGTGTCATCTTTCAAATGACCACCCAAACTTCTTATTGCACTTACCACTTCTTTCATTCTAGATTCATATTGAGCAGCATTCTCACCTTCTTCCATTTTCATGTCATCAAACTTTTCTCTGAGGCTCTCTTTTTGCTCTTTGAACATTCTGATCTCCTCCATAGATATCGGACAATGCTTTCCACATCTTAAATGCAGAGTCACATCCCTTGATGTCATCAAATTCAACATAGTTGAGGGCAGAGGCAATCTCTAGCATTGCCTGATTGTGCTCTTTTCTTTTGTTCAAATCATCTGCAGTAAGAGGTCCAACTGGATCTATATGTTCTAATATAGTTGAGGTTTTTGCATAATCACCTATTCATCCAAGGGGCAAATTCATTAGACTTTGCCATGTAGTGAAGTTATCTCTGTTGAGCTTAGGAACTTCTCTTTTGGACATCTTGATCTTCCTACTTCTAGTATCTTTAAACTAAATCAGCAGATGACTTTGATACCAAATTTTTAAAAATTCTTTAGAATAACTAAGAGGGGGGATGAATTAGTTATTCAAGGTCCAAATGTCCTACTAAAACTTTTTCATCAAGTAAAGTGAGCACATAAAACTATTCATTCATCCAAGCTTAAACTTTCCTACTTAGCAAGTTATTATAAATCAACATGCAAGCATAACACATGAAGAATCAACACATAACACAATGATTTACATGGAAACCAAATTTGGGAAAAACCACTAGTAACATGCTACTCAACTCTCACTCTTCTGAAGTGATGCCCTGTGAAAGGCTTGCCCTGTTAAGGGCTACAACACACTATTAAATGTGACTTGGTTAAAGGATTTAACTACCTTGTTAGAAGTGGGCCTAGTTAGAGGACTTTAGAACATTCACTTGGAATGTCACCCTGTTAAAGGATTTACAAATGGTTATTAAACCAATACAAGTCAATAGGATTTTACCCTAGCTGACACAATTGTTAGAGAGTAACAACAAGGGCTTTTGACCTGATACAGCTTACAACTTAACTTGCAGATTTCATATCACTCTTTAGCTCATAACATTACCTGGCTTTCAATCTTTGCAACTCTAATAACTTGTCCTCCTTTCAAGCTATGTCTCCTTGAGTCTTCATGCTTGATGTGCCAGTGCAATTCTCTCTTTCTAACCACTTATCAAAGTAGAGTCTCTGTGCTCTGTTCGCCCTTCTCCTTGATGCCTTCTCCTTAACACCCTTCAACCTCTTCGCAATTTGGCATACCAACAACTCTTGCTTCTTGACCTCTGACTCTTTAAATAGAAGTTTGGAATCCTCTTTCCTGCTCAATTCTTCCCTCCTTTAATTTTGGTTTGAATGGATTAGGTAGATTCAATGAATCTAACCCACATCTTGTTCCTTCTAGAAACATTTGAAGGATCCTCTTGATTTCAATCAAAAATAGTTTATCTAAAATTTTGTGCCACCAGCTCATCATCCTTATCCTCCAATTGGTTCAAAACATTCAAGGTTACAAACTTGTCGGCTAAGGTCTAGCGAATCTTTGACTTCTCATATAATGCAACAACTCGACACTATTGAAATTCTGGTGCTTGGCACATATTGTGTTACTCGACATCAACTATGTTTTACTCATGCTCGGCACCTACTGTGGATTCACTCAGCATCAACTAAGTTTTACTGATGCTTGGTCCCTATTACTTTTCTTGGCACCTAAACATGCTCGGCTCCTTCTGTATCACTTGGCACACACTAGATTTTGCATTTTCTCGGCACCAACTGAAAATCTGCTCAGCTCTAACTAGCTTGCTTGGCACTCACTAATGAACTTAGTTGAGCTTTGCAGTCAACCTTATTACAACTTATGCTTCTAAAGTTTCTAAGTGTGGCCAACGTCTTTATCTTCAAATACTTCATTACAAAACCATAACTCAACCTTTCCCTTAGGTACTTTTGTTACATCTTGTTGATTAAATCCTCTTCATTAATCAACTAAATGATAGTACTTGGATCTTATAAGCAATTGTCATTCCAACAAATAGCAAGTTTGACATCAGTGACAAAACAATGATTGAAAACATTCTCTATCAACAATCTTCCTTCTTTACAACAATCTCCATCTTAGATAGTGCTCTTTTTCAATCAGATTTCCAACAATCTCCCTCTTCAGAATTGATGGCAAACCAAACTGATCAACCATCAAACTAAACTATTCAACCAAGTTATCAAGATGCTAACTAGGTTAAAACAGTAAGTCAAATGCCAAAAATAAAAATGTGTTACCATCAATTTTTACATCTCCCTCTTTGATCTGTATCCTGATTACTTTACTTTTGCTTCTCCCTCTTAGTTGTTGTTTTTGTCTTTTCTATGACCATCAGTTTTCACCTTGCTCTTGTACTGATCTTGACTCCCTCTTACATTCTCTATCCCTTTGTATACATTGTTCATGTGCTGCTATTCTGGTATCAGCTACTTCTCTCTTTATCCAATTGAATGATGTTGATCAGTTTCTTGCTACTTCTTCCTCTTTGACAACAATGCCTAAGACATATTATCTCAACATCTTAACATGCAAGTGTAGCATTTTGTAGGCACTCCAATTTCTCCCTCTGTCACCTTGCTTTATGACTAATTTGGAATTTCAACACTTTGATTACTTCATGCAAAATCCTAAAGTAAGTATCCTTTGCATCAATTCATAACATTTCAACAATCAACTCATTTGATGCAGGGAAATCTTTGTTGTTGCTCAAACAGCCTTGGCTAGAGGTATCACCCCTAACTTACCTTTAAGATACTCAAAAGCATCTTTAGGTAGGGCTTTTGTGAAGATGTCAGCAATCTGTTCCTTTGAGCTGACACATTCCATTCTCACTTGCTTGTCTTCCACCAATTCTCTTACATAGTGATACTTAATTGCAATATGCTTTGTTTTAGCATGCATCATAGGATTCTTTGATATGTTGATGGCACTTGTATTATCATAATAGAGTATCACAAGTTTAGTTACCTCTTCTTTCATATCTTGCAATAGATGTTTGATCCATACAATATTGGTGCAGTTAATAGTAGTTGCAACATGCTCAGCTTCTGCTATGGACTGTGAGGTATAACTTTGCTTTTTGTTGGTCCCAGTATTCAATCTTTTACCTAAGAAAAGTGCTCATTGACTAGTGCTCTCTCCGTCATCAATATTACCTCCCTAGTCTGCATTAGTGTAGGCTTTCCACTCAAACTTTTAACTCCTCTTGTAGTATAAGCCAAATTCATCTGTTCCTTTTAAGTACCTCAATATTCTTCTTACTGCCATAAGATGATTTTCTCTTGGATTAGCAGAAAATCTTGCCACTATTCCAATAGCTAATGCAATGTCTAGTCTACTATGCACAACATACTACAACTTTCCAATCATTGATCTATACAGTGTTTGATTCAGTTCAACAGATTCATCATTCTTGGATAGCTTATGTCTTGTTACCATTGGTGTACTAACTAGTTTTGAATCTTCTAGACCAAATGTCTTGAGTATCTCCTTGATGTATTTTGATTGGGTCACAAATATGCCATGTTTTAGTTGATGTACTGCTAGTCCAACAAAGAATTTGATTTCTCCAAACATTGACATCTCAAACTCATGTTTCATCTGATCAGCAAAATCTTTGCAAAGAACATCTTTTTCTCCAAAATATTATATCATCAACAAATATTTCAGATATCAAAATTTCTTTACCTTTTTCTGCCTTGATATACAGGTTGTTGTTGTCATTTGTTCTCTCAAATCCTATCTTCACAAGATATTTGTGTAATCTCTCATACCATGCTCTAGGTGCTTGCTTCAAACCATAGAGTGCTTTGTGTAGTTTGCAAACCATATCCTTGTTGATTTCATCAACAAATCCCTCTGGTTGTTCTATGTAGACTTCCTACTCCAGTATACCATTCAGAAAAGTAGACTTGACATCCATTTGATAGGCTTTGAAACCTTTGTAGGTAACATATGCAAGTACTGTTCTGACTCCTTCCATTCTTACAACAAGGGAAAATGTTTTCCCATAGTCCAGTCCTTCTTCTTGTGCATAACCTTTGCAAACCAGTCTGGCCTTATTTCTTATGATCTCACCATTCTCATCAAGCTTGTTCCTAAATACCCATTTGGTACCAATCACAGTCTTGTCAGCTGGTCTTGGAACTAAGGTCCAGGTTTCGTTCTTCTCAATCTGATCTATCTCTTCTTTCATAGCTTTATACCAGTCATCATCTTGTAGTGCATCTTTTACTATTTTGGGTTCAATCTTGCTCATCAAACATGATTCATTACTTAGTGTGTTCCTTTCAATTGGTCTGACATCTTTGCCACCAATGCTTTGTTTTGCAGGGTGATGTCTTCTCACATACCTAGATAGTCTTGGTTCTATCCTTCTTTCCATGTTTGGTTCTTCAACTTCAGAGTCACTTTGCACATCATTTTCAAGTATTTCATCATCTCTTCCATGTGTACTATTTTCAAAGTCAGAATGTGCATTATTTTCATTCTGCAACTCGGCTTCTAAATGTAGCTCGGCATTTACTGGTTGTGACTCAACTGATACTGAGATTTGTTGTTGATTCCCAATTTGATTGACAATTTCATCTCCAGTAGGCACTCTTTCATAGAAGTATGCAAAAGATATGTACTCTTCTGGTTTCTTAGATTCATCAACTTGGACTTCTGCATGCTCATCAAAATTTACATTTGCACTCTCCACAATCTTGTTAGTGTTAGTATTCAAACACTTATATGCCTTACTTCTAGTGGAGTATCCAGTGAATATGCCTTCATCACTTTTTGCATCAAACTTTCCATTTGTAGTATCTTTAAGAATGTAGCATTTAATACCAAATACTTTAAAATGTTTTACATTAGGTGAGTGACCATACCATAATTAAAAAGGTGTTGCATTTGTACCTTTCTTTACTTGTACTCCATTTAGAGTGTAAACAATGGTACTTACAGCTTCTCTCCAGTACTTCAGAGCAACATTTTTCTCCATCATTAAGGTTCTAGCACAGTCTATTACTAATCTATTTCTCCTTTCTAAAATGCTATTTTGAGGTGGAGTTCGTGGTGTTGATGTTTGTCTCTTGATTCCTTTATCATTGCAAAATATCTCTAATTCTTTTGATGTAAACTCTCCTCCTTTGTCTAATCTTAGGCACTTAATAATTTTTCGTGTTTCCTTCTCAACTCTGGCCAAATACCACTTAAACATTTGAAATGCATCAAATTTTTGCTTTAAGAACATGGCAGTCATCATCCTAGAGTAGTCATCCACAAATAGCATTATGTATATGTCTCCTTGGTAGTTTTGTACTTCTATTGGGCCACACAAGTTTGTATGAACTAGCTCTAATACTTCTTTAGAAGTGTAGGTTTTGCTTTTAAAACTAGACTTAGGCATCTTTCCTAGTTGACATTGTTTGCACATTATATTTTCAAGCTTTTTCAATTTTGGCAAACCTCTAACTTTCTTTGTTTTGTTGATACTAATAAGATTACCAAAGTTAACATGACACAACCTTTATGTCATAGCCACAAATCATCAAATTTTACAATGAGACAGGTTGCATCTTCCATATCTAGGTAAAATAGATTGCTCTTAGTTTGTTCACCTTTTCCTATCAGATTTCCATCAGTGTCATAGATTTTGGTAAGTTTGTTTCCAAATTCTACTTTGCAACCTACATTGCCTAGTTGTGACACACTCAACAGATTATAGTTCAATCCTTCAACATAGTATTCATTGTCACATGAGATTTTCTCTGTAAGTTTAATAGAACCTTTTTCTTTGATTTGACATGGAGCATCATTTCCAAATCTAACACTATTTCCATCATACTGAGTAAAGGTAATAAACTTACTTTTATCTCCTGCCATGTGATATGAACATCCACTGTGTATGATCCATTTTATCATTTTTATTCACAAAGGCTACCAGTTTCGTTGCCTCATCTTCATCAGATTCATCCTTCATGGTTACATAGACTACTTCATCATCATTATCATCATAATATTCTTCTTCATCAATGTAGCACTTTTTATCTTTATTCTTGTAATCTCAGCCATCATCTTCTCTTTTGTTTTTGTACTTGTTTCCTTCTTTGTAGTTCTTTTTCTGTGTACACCTTACAACAATATGTCCTACTTCATTGCAATTAAAACATATAATAGGTAGGTTACCTTTGAATTTACCTTTGCCTCTGTGAAATCTTTTGGCTAGTGGTGCTTTCAGTTGTTCCACATCTTCCTCATCAATGCTATTGTAACTAGATGCATACTTTCCCTTTTTCTTCTTCTTTGATTTCAAATCCTCAGTGTATTTCAATGTCAGCTTGGCCTTGAAAGCAGATTTGAGATTCTTAGGTCTATAGTTATGAAAATTGGACAACTCAAATGCAGTGAGTCTTCCTACTATCCCTTCAAAAGTTAGTGCATTTCCTGGTACACATCTTAACTCTTGGATGCTTGAAACTCTAATAGCATAGATAGGGAGTAGGGTTCTTAAGTATTTGCTATTAACAGTGTCATCTTCCAAATGACCACCCAAACTTCTTATTGCACTTACCACTTCTTTCATTCTAGATTCATATTGAGCAGCATTCTCATCTTCTTCCATTTTCATGTCATCAAACTTTCCTCTGAGGCTTTCTCTTTTTTCTCTTTGAACATGTTGATCTCCTCCATAGATATCTAACAAGGCTTTCAACATCTTAAACGTAGAGTCACATCCCTTGATGTCATCAAATTCAGTATAGTTGAGGGTAGAGGCAATCTCCAGCATTACCTAATTGTGCTCCTTCCTTTTGTTCAAATCATCTGCAGTAAGGGGTCTAGCTAGATCTACATGTTCCACTATAATTGAGGTTTTGCATAATCACCTATTGATCCAAGGTGTAGCTTCATTAGACTTTTCCATGCAGTGAAGTTATCTCTATTGAGCTTGGGAACTTCTCTTTTGGACATCTTGATCTTCCTTCTTCTAGTACCCTTACACTAAATCAGCAGATGGCTCTGATACCAATTGTTAGAAATGCTTTAGAATCATTGAGAGGGGGGGTGAATCAGTTATTCAAGGTCCAAATGTCCTACTAAATTTTTTTCATCAAGTAAAGTGAGCCCATCAAACTGTTCATTCATCCAAGCTTAAACTTCCCTACTTAGCAAGTTACTATAAATCAACATGCAAGCATAAACACATGAAGAATCAACACATAACACAGTGCTTTACATGGAAACCCAATTTGGGAAAAACCACCAGTAACATGTTAATCAATTCTCACTCTTCTAAAGTGATGTCCTGTGAAAGGCCTGCCTTGTTAAAGGCTACAACACACTATTAAATGTGACCTGGGTAAAGGATTTAACCACCCCGTTAGAACTGGGCCTGGTTAGAGGACTTTAGAACATTCACTTGGAATGTCACCCTATTAAAAGATTTACAAATGGCTATTATAACCAACCTAATTCCATAGGATTTTACCCTAGCTGACACAATTGTTAGAGAGTAATAACAAGGGCTTTTGACCTGATACAACTTACAAATTAACTTGCAAATTTTAGATCACTCTTCAGCTCATAACATTGCCTGGTTTTCAATCTTTGTAGCTCTGACAGCTTGTCCTCCTTTCAAGCTCTTTCTGACCACTTATTGAAGCAGAGTCTCTATGCTCCATTCTCCCTTCTCCTTGATGCCTTCTCCTTGACACCCTTCAACCTCTTCGTGATTTGGCACACCAACAATCTCTTGCTTCTTGGCTTGTGACTCCTTAAATAGAAGTTTGGAATCCTCTTTCCTGCTCAATTCTTCCCTCCATTAATTTTGGTTTGAATGGATTAGGTAGGACTGAATGAATCTAAACCACATCTTGTTCCTTGTAGAAACATCTTGGAGAATCCTCTTGATTTCACTCAAAAATAGTTTATCTAAAATTTTGTGCCACCAACTCATCATCCTTATCCTCCAATAGGTTCACAGAATTCAAGATAACAATGTTGTCGGCTCAAGTCTAGCGAATCTTTAACTTTTCACATAATGCAATAGCTCACCACTATTGAAATTTTGGTGCTCAACACATATTATGTTACTCAACATCAACTATGTTTTACTGATGCTCGACACCTACTGTGGATTCACTCGGCATAAACTAGGTTTTATTGATGCTTGGCACCTATTACTTTGCTTAGTACCTGAACATGCTTGGCTCCTTCTATATCAATTGGCACACACTAGATTTTACATTTGCTCAACACTAACTCAAAATCTACTCGGCTCTAACTAGCTTGCTTGGCACTCACTAATGAACTTAGTTAAGCTTTGCAGTCAACCTTATTATAACTTATGCTTCTAAAGTTTCTAATTGTGGCCAACCTCTGTATCTTCAAATACATCATTTCACCATTGTCTTAACTGATCCTTGCACTTCATTACAAAACCATAACTCAACCTTTCCCTTAGGTAATTTTGTTACATCTTTTTGATTAAATCCTCTTCATCAATCAACTAAGTGATAGTACTTGGATCTTATAAGAAATTGTCATTCCAGCAGATAACATGTTTGACATCAGTGACAAAACAATGATTGAAAATATTCTCTATTAACAATCTTCCTTCTTTGCAACAATCTTTGTCTTAGATAGTGCTCTTTTTCAATCAGATTTCCAACAATCTCCCTCTTTGGCATTGATGGCAAACCAAACTGATCAACCATAAGACTAAATTATTCAACCAAGTTATTAAGATGCTAACTAGGTTAAAACAGTAAATCAAGTGCCAAAAAGAAAAATGTGTTACCATCAGTTTTCATAGCTCCCTCTTTGATCTGTATTCTGGTTACTTTACTTATGCTTCTCCGTCTTAGCTGTTGTTTCCTTTATCTTTTCTATGACCATCAGTTTTCACTTTGATCTTGTAATAATCTTGACTCTCTCTTACATTCTTTCTCCCTTTGTATACATTATTCATGTTCTACTGTTCTGATATTAGCTACTTCTCTCTTTATCTAATTGAATGTTGTTGGTCAATTTCTTGCTACTTCTCCCTCTTTGAAAAAAATTTCAGAGACATATTATCTCAACATCTTAACATGCAAGTGTAGCATTTTGTAGGTACTCCAATTTCTCCCTCTGTCACCTTGCTTTATAACTGATTTGGAATTTCAGCACTTTGATTACTTTAGGGAAAATCCTAAAGTAAGTATACTCTGCATCAATTCATAACATTTCAAAAATCAACTCATTTGATGCAGGGCAATCTTTGTTGTTTCTCAAATAGCCTTGGCTAGGGGTATCACCCCTAACATACCTCTAAGATACTCAAAAGCATCTTTAGGTAGGGCTTTTGTGAAGATTTCAGCAATCTATTCCTTTGAGTTGACATATTCCATTCTCACTTGCTTGTCTTCCACCAATTCTCTTACATAGTGATACTTAATTGCAATATGCTTTGTTTTAGCATGCATCATAGGATTCTTTGATTTGTTGATGGCACTTGTGTTATCACAATAGAGTATCACAGGTTCAGTTACCTCTTCTTTCATATCTTGCAATAGATGTTTGATCCATACAATATTGGTTCAGTTAATAGTAGTTGCAACATGCTCAGCTTCTGATGTGGACTGTGAGGTATAACTTTGTTTTTTGTTGGTCCAAGTATTCAATCTTTTACCTAAGAAAAGTGCTCATCGACTAGTGCTCTTTCTGTCATCAATATTACCTCCCTAGTCTGCATCAATGTAGGCTTTCCACTCAAACTTTTAACTCCTCTTGAAGTATAAGCCAAATTCATCTGTTCAATTTAAGTACCTCAGTATTCTTTTTACTGCCATAAGACAATTTTCTTTTGTTCTTGTCAATCTGATCTATCTCTTCTTTCATAGCTTTATACTAGTCATCATCTTGTAGTGCATCTTTTACTATTTTGGGTTCAATTTTGCTCATCAGACATGATTCATTACTTAGTGTGTTCCTTTTCATTGGTCTGACATCCTTGCCACCAATGATTTGTTTTGTAGGGTGATGTCTTCTCACATACCTAGATAGTCTTGGTTCTATCCTTCTTTCGATGTTTGGTTCTTCAGCTTCAGAGTCACTTTGCACATCACTTTCAAGTATTTCATCATCTCTTCCATGTGTACTATTTTCAGAGTCAAAATGTGCATTATTTTCATTCTGCAACTTGGCTTCTGAATGTAGCTTGACATTTATTGGTTGTGACTTGACTGATACCAAGATTTGTTGTTGATTCTTAATTTGATTGACAATTTCATCTTCAGTAGGCACTCTTTCATAGAAGTATGCAAAAGATCTGTACTCTTCTGGTTTCTTAGATTCATCAACTTGGACTTCTGCATGCTCATCAAAATTTACATTTGCACTCTCTACAATCTTGTTAGTGTTAATATTCAAACACTTATATGCCTTACTTCTAGTGGAGTATCCAAAGAATATGCCTTCATCACTTTTTGCATCAAACTTGCCATTTGTAGTATCTTTAAGAATGTAGCATTTACAACCAAATACTTTAAAATGTTTTACATTAGGTGAGTGACCATACCATAATTAAAAGGTTGTTGCATTTGTACCTTTCTTCACTTGTACTTGATTCAGAGTGTAAATAACAATACTTACAACTTCTCTCCAATACTTTAGAGCAACATTTTTCTCCATCATTAAAGTTCTAGCATAGTCTATTACTGATTTATTTCTCCTTTTTGCAATGCCATTATGAGGTGGAGTTCTTGGTGTTTATGTTTGTCTCTTGATTCCTTTATCATTGCAAAATATGTCAAATTCTTTTGATGTAAACTCTCCTCCTCTATCTGATCTTAGGCACTTTAGACTTTTTCCTTTTTCCTTCTCAACTCTAGCCAAATACCACTTAAACATTTGAAATGCATCAAATTTTTCCTTTAAGAATATGGCAGTCATCATCCTAGAGTAGTCATCCACAAATAACATTATGTATCTATCTCCTTGGTAGCTTTGTACTTCTATTGGGCCACATAAGTCTATATGGACTAGCTCTAATACTTCTTTAGAAGTGTAGGTTTTTCTTTTAAAACTAGACTTAGTCATCTTTCCTAGTTGACATTATTTGTACATTGTATTTTCATTCTTTTTCAATTTTGGCAAACCTCTGACTTTCTTCTTTTTGCTAATACTAATCAGATTATCAAAGTTAACATGACACAACCTTTTATGCCATAGCTACACATCATCAAGTTTTACAATAAGACAGGTTGCATCTTCCATATCTAGGTAAAATAGATTGCTCCTAGTTTGTTTACCTTTTCCTATTAGATTTCCATCACTGTCATAGATTTTGGCAGATTTGTTTCCAAATTCTACTGTGCAACCTACATTGACTAGTTGTGAAACACTCAACAGATTATAGTTCAATCCTTCAAAATTGTATGCATTGTCACATGAGATTTCCTCTGTAAGTTTAATAGAACCTTTTCCTTTTATTTGTCATGGAGCATCATTTCCAAATCTAACACTATTTCCATCATACTGATTGTAAAGGTAATAAACTTATTTTTATCTCCTATCATGTGATGTGAGCATCCACTGTCTATGATCCATTTGTCATTTTTATTCACATAGGTTACCAGTAATGTTGTCTTATCTTCATCTGATTCATCCTTCATGGCTACATAGACTACTTCATCATCATTATCATCAGAATCTTCTTCTTCAGCAATGTAGCACTTTTTGCCTTTATCCTTGTAATCTTTGTCATCATCTTCTCTTTTGTTTTTGTACTTGTTTCCTTCTTTGTAGTTCTTTTTCTGTGTACACCTTGCAACAATATGTCCTACTTTATTGCAATTAAAACATATAATAGGTAGGTTACCTTTGAATTTACCTTTGCCTCTGTGAAATCTTTTGGCCAATAGTGCTTCCAATTATTCCATATCTTCCTCATTAGTACTGTTGTCACTAGATGCATACTTTCCCTTTTTCTTCTTCTTTGATTTCACCTCCTCAGTGTCTTTTAATGTCAGCTTGGCCTTGAAAGCAGATTTGAGATTCTTAGTTTTGTAGTTATGAAAATTGGACAACTCAAATGCAGTGAGTCTTCCTACTATCCCTTCAAAAGTTAGTGCATTTCCTGGTACACATCTTAACTCCTGGATGCTTGAAACTCTAATAGCATAGATAGGGAGTAAGGTTCTTAAGTATTTGCTATTAACAGTGTCATCTTCCAAATGACCACCCAAACTTCTTATTGCACTTACCACTTCTTTCATTCTATATTCATATTGAGCAACATTCTCACCTTCTTCCATTTTCATGTCATCGATCTTTCCTCTGACGCTTTCTCTTTTTGCTCTTTGAACATGTTGATCTCCTCCATAGATTTTTAACAAGGCTTTCAACATCTTAAATGCAGAGTCACATCTCTTGATGTCATCAAATTTAGCATAGTTGAGGGCAGAGGCAATCTCCAACATTGCCTGATCTGCAGTAAGGGGTCCAGTTGGATCTACATGTTCCACTGTAATTGAGGTTTTTTCATAATGACCTATTGATCCAAGTTGTAGCTTCATTAGACTTTGCCATGCAACAAAGTTATCTCTATTGAGCTTGGGAACTTCTATTTTGGACATCTTGATGTTCCTTCTAGTACCTTTTAACTAGATCAGTAGATGACTCTGATACCAATTGTTAGAAATGCTCTAGAATAATTGAGGGGGGGGTGAATCAGTTATTCAAGGTCCAAATGTCCTACTAAAACTTTTTCATCAAGTAAAGTGAGCTCATCAAACTGTTCATTCATCTAAGCTTAAACTTTCCTACTTATCAAGTTACTGTAAATCAACATGCAAGCATAACACATGAAGAATCAACACATAACATAGTGATTTACGTGGAAACCCAATTTGTCAATTCTCACTTTTCTAAAGTGATCTCGTGTGAAAGGCATGCCCTGTTAAAGGTTGCAACACACTATATTTAACCACCCTATTAGAAGTGGGCCTGGTTGGAGGACTTTAGAACATTCACTTGGAATGTCACCTTGTTAAAGGATTTACAAATGGCTATTAAACCAAACTTAGTCCATAGGATTTTACCCTAGCTGACACAATTATTAGAGAGTAAAAACAAGGGCTTTTGACCCGATAAAACTTACAACTTAACTTGTAAATTTTAGATCACTCTTTAGCTCATAACATTGCTTGGCTTTCAATCTCTCCAGCTTTGACAGCTTGTCCTCCTTTCAAGCTTTGTCTGCTTGAGTCTTCATGCTCGATGTGCCAGTGCAATCCTCTCTTTTTGACCACTTATCAAAGTAGAGTCTATGTGCTCTGTTCTCCCTTCTCCTTGACACCCTTCAACCTCTTCACAATTTGGCACACCAACAACTCTTGCTTCTTGGCCTCTAACTCCTTAAATAGAAGTTTGGAATCCTCTTTCACGCTCGATTCTTCCCTCCTTTAATTTTGGTTCAAATGAACTAGGTAGGATTCAATGTATCTAACCCACATCTTGTTCCTTCTAGAAACATCTTGAAGAATCCTCTTGGTTTCCCTCAAAAATAGTTTATCTAAAATTTTGTGCCGCTAACTCATCATCCTTATCTTCCAACTAGTTCACAAAATTCAAGGTAACAACCTTGTCAGCTTAGGTCTGGAGAATCTTTGACTTTTCACATAATGCAACAACTCACCACTATTGAAATTCTGGTGCTCGACACATACTATGCTACTCGACATCAACTATGTTTTACTGATGCTCGACACCTACTGTGGATTCACTCAGCATCAACTAAGTTTTACTGATGCTCGACACCTGTTACTTTGCTTTACACCTGAACACACTCAGCTCCTTCTGTATCACTTGACACACTAGATTTTGCATTTGCTTGACACTAACTAAAAATCTTCTCGGCTCTAACTAGCTTTCTCGACACTCACTAATGAACTTAGTTAAGCTTTACAATCAACCTTATTACAACTTATGCTTCTAAAGTTTCTAATTGTGGCCAACCTTTGTATCTTCAAATACATCATTTCACCATTGTCTTAACTCATCCCCACACTTCATTACAAAACCATAACTCAACCTTTCCCTTAGGTACTTTTGTTACATCTTGTTGATTAAATCCTCTTCATCAATCAACTAAGTGATAGTACTTGCATCTTATAATCAATTGTCATTCCAACAAATAGCAGGTTTGACATCAGTGTCAAAACAATGATTGAAAACATTCTCTATCAATAATCTTCCTTCTTTACAATAATCTCCCTCTTAGATAGTGCTCTTTTTCAATCAGATTTCCAACAAGATATGCATTGTAAAACCAAAATGTAGAATAATTGAAATGTAAATTTAAATAGAGAAGGAAAGAAACCTCACCTTGCAAAATAAAAAACATGTAAACAAGCTATCAAATGATCTCCAAAACTAACAAAATCTACAATTTGAACTTGAAGTTGCGAGATCGACAAAACCTAGAAATTATTCAATTTTTTTGCAAAGGTAACTTTAGGCACCAGGGTCGACTTGGAAAGGTTACAGTATGTCCCCACTCAATAGTCTCTGATCACGAAATAAATTTCAAATCTTCAATTTATTTTTTTAAAATGGTATTTGAATCTGCACCTTGTTCTTACTTCTAAGATCCACAACATTTGTGAATGCATGTGCTTGAAATTTTCCTTAGGAATAAATATAGGTTTTGGAGAGATGAATGTAGAAGATACAAAAAAGTACCTCAAATATATGAAGGAAGATCTTGAATGTTGAAAATGTTAGATATTGCATAAAATCCTTCAATGTCTTGAATCCTTGATCTTCAATAGAGAACTTGCTTGAATGCCTTGAATACTTGAAGAATGCTTGAGTGCTTGAGAGCTTAGGGATGTGAATATATGATGCAAACTAAGGAAAATAGATGGTATTATAAAGGGATTTGAATAAAATTTCTCTCATCTACCAATTGTTCCTTGATTTTTGCACCTTGGATTAACCTAAACCTAGGGCCCGAGAAGAGGACCCAAAGTAGGTACCAAGCAAGGACACATGCATCCTTGTTTGGGCATGCATGGATGTAATGCATCCATTATTGAGGAAGGTTACACGACATCCCTTCTAACTTGGCCCAAAAACCCCTAAGATTTCCTTGGGGTATTGAAATAGGTCCTAATCTTAAAAAATGAGTTGCAAATTTTGAGAAAAGTTAGTATTAGTGCGAATAATATCTTTCGAGTGATTGGAGGAAGGAAAGGGAGGACCTAAGTGGATAGATCCAACCTCAAGATTAGCATTATAAAATAGGAATGTCAAGGAGGATCTACTAGGTCCTACCCTAATTCCATTTAGGAGGAAAGATAAGAGATAAGAAGATGGAGGATAAATGAAAATTAGGCATAGTTTATGATAAAATCACATTAAATGGGTGCTAAAACATCATTAAGTTTAAGTGCTTCCAATTTAAGATGGTATAAGTACAAACAAAGAATAATTCATATATTTGGATGTGAGATATTGCTCCTTGGGAGAGTAGTTCCTTTGGAAAAACCTATTTGAGAACTCTTATGATTGATTTCTAAATAATGCAGGTGTTGGAACTTTGGCATTTTTTTTGTTTTGGCTAGATCCAATGCAAGTACTTTGGTAAGGATGTTCATCGAAGGGGGAACACTTTAGATTGATATTTGGCATGTTGACACCTTTTCCATTGATGTTGATGGGGGAGAGATTCAATGAAAAAACAAAAGCAAGATCAATTGATGTCAAAGGAGAAAAAAAAACTACAAAGGGATAAGGAAATTGAAGAACCTAGTGGGAATATTTTTAGGGAGGTTTTATATGTTGAAGATATTAAAAATAAATAAAAGATGTATATTTTGAGGATATTTAGAAAATTGTACTTAGAAGCTTATGTTTGATTTGGCTTATTTGATGGTTTTTCATCATATGTTTACATCAATGTCAAAGGGGGTGATTCTTAGGAATATAGGTTTGGTTGGCACTTGTATATGTTGGTTATGTATTGTATTGATGACAAGTTTTTTCATTGATGACAACATATACTTATGCGATCATGATAGACAAAGATTTTGTATATCATAGAGGATTATTGGAAAAACAAAGTTGTTATAGAATAGATTAAGCTATGTGAGCTTATGATTATGTTAATGGGTGAGTATATATGTCACATTTATGTTCTATTGAGTTTATATTAAGTATTGGTTGAGTTATGAATCATTTGGTGAAGACTGGTAGTAGACAGGTGAATAAGAAATATTATCAAAGACAATCGTTTACATTTTAGCTATATCATATATGCAAGATGGAATTAATGATGATGAGCTTGGATCATGACTGAATAAATGTTCATGATTATATGGTTTTGATAGTGACGTTAAGAAAATCATTTTGGAAAGGTCATTGAAGTGAAATGTGCAATATAGTTTACTAACAATTGACTAGGTTGGTGTAATGTGTTAATCTTCATTGTATGTGTTAATTATATTCTAACATGTGGGAACCTTAACTTAATAAGTAATTATTCTTATTAATGAGTGTATTCCTTAGTGAGGTCCTATGTAGTTAATTGTACATTGGGGAAGCTTTAACATGCCAACCTAATTAGTTATTTGGAAAGTGTATAAAGGAAAGATGTCTTTCCTGGATATTTGATATCACATGTATTTTGATTTAGGTATAGGGTCAGAGGACACATTTTTTATTTCTAGATAATCAGAGAAAATAAAATCTATGGTATTGGAATTCAAAGGATCTATATTGCCAATTAAGTTGCAGGTTGGTCAGTTTAGTAATGTTGGATTTGTTATCTTAAAGTATTAATCTTCACAATTATTAGAGAAATTTAGGCAATGGGTCTAGTTATTCCCCTATTAACCTTCAACAAGTTTAGAACATTCTAACAAGGCTTCAAGGTCTCCTAACAAGGATCTATCCTTTAGTAGGGGTTGTTGTACTAAATGCACTATAATTGGCACTTGATAGGGCCACGTCCTTTCATAAGGAACATATATATTGGTACACTATCTTGTGGGTAGCATCCCCACCGGGGTTTCCTTTTGATCAAGGGCCTATTCAAAAAATTATTGTGCCATTGTGCATGGTTTATCTCTTTTTGTGCTTCATTATTTTATTTATCAGGGTTGGAAATATTAAGTTTGGATTTAAGTTTAATTTCTCACAATTGATTCACCCCACCACCTGCCTCCCAAGTTGCGTGTGGACTTTTCTTCTTAACAATATGATGACTACACATTATGTGCCTATGCCAATGTTGATTGAGTAGGAAATGTGGATGATAGAAATAGAAAAAATAGAGGTGCATTCTTCTTGGGTTATAAATTAGTTACATGGGGTAGTAAGAAACAAAATTGTGTATATCAGTGCACTACTAATGTTGAGTATGTTGTTGCTACTATTGATTTATCCCAGATGATATTGTTGAAAATAATATTGAGTGATATCAAAGTAGGTGTTCATGAACATATATTTTGTACTATGATAGCTCAAGTTTTATAAACATTTCTAAGAATCATGTGCTACAATCAAAGACAAAGAATATTTCTATCAAGTATTCCTTCTTGAAGGATAAGGTAGATGGGAAAGAAGTAAAACTAGAGTATGTTTCTTCTAAGAATTATATTGAAAATATTTTCACTAAGCCTTTTCCTAAGGATGCATATGTATATCTAAGGGAAAAGCTAGGGGTTATGGTCCCTCTTGTTCATAACTAAAGATGCATTAGAGTGCATCAATTCAAGGTACTTAACAATGATACATTTTTTATAAGATTGATATAGCGAGGCTTATCCTTAGGGGAATCAATCAGTAGTGTATGTAGAGATTACATAGATGATGTTTCTCCTTAGAGGGAGTATTGTATGCAAGTGAGCGAGCTTGAGGATTAGAGAATGATTTATGAGACATGTGATCACTAAATATTGTATTAAATTAAGGTGACAATAAACATGTTACCTTTTAATTGATGTCAAAGGGGAGAGAAGCTATGCCAAAAAAAGATGACAAGACAGATGTACATCCTAGGGGGAGAGTATTTTATGATGGAGAGAAGAGTATGTATCAAGTAGAATCAAAAGGGGGGTTGGTGGGTGGGGGGGGGGGGGGGACGCGGGGGGTGATTTCTTCTCAAGAGAGAGGATTATTAGAGAAACTCTGAAAGATAATGTTTTGTGGTTTCTAGTGAGTGTATCATTGCTATTGCTTTGATCTTTTGACATTGATTAGGTTTTACACATTCATTTGTTTCCATTGATGAAAATGGGATATTTTAAGACACATATGTCCCATTACATATTTGAGAGATGTATTGTCATTGATCTCAACATATTTCTCAATTCAAACACTATTGCAAAGTTAGTACATGAATGTTCAAGCAAGAAGATTGGGTTAGTGAAGCCATCGCACGATCAAGTGGCATAAGGATAAAAATGGTTAGAGAGGTACCCATAGTTGAAATTCATGAAATGAATAAGATTCTCTACATAAATTATGGAAACTCTAAAGGATTTTCAATAGATTGGTAAAATGACGATCAAATAGTGCTTTAGAAAGATATAGTGACAATGTTAGCATCGATATGCATAAGTGGGAATGAGTTATGAGTATTCTATTGTACATCCATGAAATTATTACTTTATGCTAATGAGAAAAGTCAACAAGGTTTCTAAGATGAAGGTTGATCTACGATGAAACATATTGAGAACGATTGTGGTGTGCTCAAAGATATATTGGCATATTTAAGGATATATTTTTTGATTAGTGTTATGTATTAGTCAAAATTCAATGGCTAAATTGTATTGTAATTGTGAAATAATTTTGAAATAAGTGTTAGATAGAGTTGAACTTGTATTGTTTCTAAAAGGTGGATGAATTGTATAAATACATGTAATATTTTGAGGGTGATAATAGAGTATGGTATGGATGTAGATGCAAGACATGCATCAGTAGCAGAAGAAGAGGTATGAGTAGAATCTGATGAACTTTAATAGAGCTAAATAGGCATAAGGAAGATGCTATGAGGAAGTTTATGTAAGATTGGATTTTAGTCCAAAGTTGTTAGGAAGTGAGCCTTCCATTATGATTGAGAAATGTGCCTTAGGTAGTGTTCACTAAGGAGTGTGCCTAAATGCAAGTGCATTCCGTTCTCTAGTAAGTTATACTTCTAGTATAGTTTATTATGGATACCTAACCCATTATGGTTTTTTTCCCCTAACAAGGTTTCAATGTCAAATATGATTATTTCACCTGTTTATGTGATGTTGTAATTATGTGCCATATCACTATTATCTTGACCTCAATTTTTCAAAAAATTTAAATTTTCTTGCTTTTCTTATGTATTAAATGTTTATTCTTGATTATGACTAAGCCAAACGATATGTTGTTGAACCTATTAAACTGATTCAATAGGTTTAACAAGTTCAACCGATGGAAATGCTTCAATAGGTTCAACATGTTAACAAGTTCAAATTCAAGCTAGTGGGTCATGTTCAAGTATTATGTCACCCTACTCCTTTCTTTTTCATCATCACTTGTCTCTATTTTCACTCAATGAAAGCAATTATTTTTTAGCACTTGAACTCATTAAACCCCTTTAATTGACTCAAATGGTTAAAATGGTACACGAGGTTCACCAATCATTTATAAAAGTGAATGGAGCATGAATTTATTTGAACAAAAAGTATCTAACAATAACAAATATTTTGATGACATATTTAGAACTACAAATTTCATGATTCATTAAGGCCAAATAGCAATGATGATATGACAAGTCACACATTGAAAAGATGAGTAATGCATGTTTATGAAGGGAAAATTTCAAAGTAGTTAATCCATACTAATAAAGAGAATAGATAATCATTTCAAAAACCTTTTCATTGTGAAGAGATGGTTTTTTTATCAGTAATGGGACGAAGCCTAGATTAGTTATTGTTATTTATTGTAATTAACTTTTATATTTGTTAAGCTTGAATAGACTTGAACCCAAGACCTCCTACATAAGAGGCTCACAAGTTACCATTGTGTTGTAGGATCTTGCCTATTATGAAGACAGTGATTCATAAGACGTCCTTATGCTAAATTAAAACATAAAATTAGAAAGGAAGAACAACAACACATGAGGTAACCAAATTTTTTCAAATTTGGAGTTGCAAGGTTACTAATTTTGGAAGGTGAGTCCCAAATTGTCCATCTTTGCTAATGCTTCAACATGGTAGTTGTTGGAATTGAAATGCCCTGCTTGGAGATCCTTGGAATAAGGATTCAATTCAAGCCAAGATATATATATATATATATATATATATATATATATATATATATATATATATATATATATATATATATATATATATATATATATATATATATATATATATATATATATATGTACATACATATATGTACACAAACACACACACACACACACACACACACACACACACACACACACACACACACACACACACACACACACACACACACACACACACACACACACACACACACACACACACACACACACACACACACACACACACACACACACACACACACACACACACACACAAGTATGACAACATCATACAAGGATCACATAGATTGCAACAGAAGACTTCGCCACAATCTCGACATCCAACAAATCTCCAAATGCCACTACAAAATAGAAACATGCAAACAAAGGCCAACAATGACCACACACATGACGAGGGCTTGAAGAAATGACCACTCATCAACAAAATACCATGCTGGGGTGAAATAAAGAATTCTGAAATTTGGCTAAGTCTGAATTTCTGAAGCCCTAAAATTTCCCAGAATCTTTATCTTATCTTAGAGAGGTCTGAAACCTATCTCAAAAGATTCATCACATATATTAAAATATATCTTAAGTATAAGGAATTAAAACACCTTATACTTAAACGATATATTTTAAACTCCTAAGAAAGACTATTTTTAATTGGAAAGGTGTGAAATCCAACAAGGTGTCCAAAACCAACTTTCAAAACTTCCTTAGCCAAGCCTAATTGCTCCCTATTTCTCACGCGAGGAAGTACACTAGTCTCCAATCTCGCATAAGGAAGTGCACAATCTCACATGAGGAAGTACCAAGAACTGCGTGAACCCTCACATTCTCACACGAGAAAGTATCAAGAACCCCGCAAAGACATGCAAGGAGCCACATGAACCTTTACTTTCTTGTGTGAAAAAGTACAATTTCGCATGAGGAAACACATTAGCAAGCCAACACACTTAAGAAAAATAGCCTAGGAAATGAATTTCCTCGACACCAGGGAGTACCAAATCCAGATAAATCGAGGAACGAACACTTGAGTGCACAAACAACAAGAAAGAGGAACATCTATCCATCTAATCATAGTAGTAAAGAACATACTGAAAGCAACATCGTAGTGAACATAAGAAACATCACAATGAACAAAATAACTAAGTACGCCATTCCTCCCAATCGTTAATAGCATCATAAGACCATCGCGAATCCTAGCCATCCCCTGCACATAACATCCCAAGCCATCGATCATATCGTCGATACTATCATAATAGGGACGTCACTACTAAAACATGCTACAATATAAGCATAGGGAAATCTAACATGCTAGTAGAAAAGCATTAGATAATCCTACAAGTAGATAACATCACCTATCACATGCTAATCATCATAATAAGGAAATCTAACATGCTAAACCAATAAGCAATAGATAATTTAATACAACAATTCACATCATCTAGTCATATTCTAAACATCATAATATGGGAATGTGTCAAATAAACTAACATCATCTAAATATGATATCCAAGCATTCCAATGAAAGCATAAATCACAAGAAAGAATACTCTGGAACTCGAAGTACCAAGTGAAAACATCCAGCAACAGTCGCACTAGGATAAAAGATTATCTCTGTACACCGGTCCCTAGCAATGGTGAAGGTAGCTATGCTTCCTAACCATGTGGCACCTGAAGGTCCATACCTATAATGCTGATGGAGATAATTATCCAACCACAAACACATGCAAAGAAAACATCCATGGCTAACACTCATGCCAGACAGTATGATGGCTGTAACCAAGAACCTAAGATAATGCAAGTAGTATAGGTCCTTGTTAGACACTCATAAGGCTACTAAGTAGGGGATGACATCCTGGAGAGTCGCTTGGCATCGACAAGCCCAAGCTCGGATCGTGCGGATACAACATTCCTCAATGGAAAGGCTCTCACACATACATTTTAATATCTTAAGTTTTATTAACACTCACACATTTTATTTAGTTATCACTTATATAAAGCTTCCTCTAGATGCTACCTACCCTACCCATGCTCATCCTACGACAAGTGCTCGTGGGCATGCATATTCCCAACCCAACCCCAATGATCATAACTTTCAAAAGTACCACAAAAGGTCGAGACTCACAAGTCCTCTAACAAATATACATGCGCATACTTGTGTGTGGCGCACCACCATCACAAAGATCATAACACAAGGATTAGATGAGAACACTATACAAAAATATCACCCAACCAAAAAAAACTTGAGAGGACAGATTCTACATGAATCCCAAAGCCAATAAAACCATACATCATGAAATCACTCAACCAGCTTCAATCCAGGAGTATGGATTCTATCGGAATCCCAATGATGCAACAAGACCAAACATCATGAACTCACTCAACCGGCCTCAATCTGGGAGTA
The DNA here is from genome assembly GCA_028749045.1 of Cupressus sempervirens. Lineage (NCBI taxonomy): Eukaryota > Viridiplantae > Streptophyta > Pinopsida > Cupressales > Cupressaceae > Cupressus > Cupressus sempervirens. Next base: position 947,105,602 of record CM053785.1, on the reverse strand, counting down.
TGGATACTACATGAATCCTAACGTCCACAAAACAAAGCAAAGGTCCAAAAGGAACCATAATAGTAGGTACAAAATCACTTAACTGAATACAAAGTTAGAAGTATGAATGTGAAACACATCCCAATGCAAACCCAAAAATACAACAAAGGTTTGACTAATATCCAAATGGATAATCCAAGTCCACAACCCAACTTGTGCCAAGAAAACCTGAGAAAACAAGGTGTCACACAAAACGAGGTATAAACCCCAAATTTTGGAAAACTTCAAAATTTAAACCCATTTGCCCTTTGGGTACAAAAATCTTGAAAATCCCAAAATAATTAAGTTCAGACACTGTATGCAAAAATGACCAGCATAACGGTGCAAAACCCTAAACCCTCATCCTGAAAAATAGGAAAATGCTCATACCCGACCAACCGGGCAGAAGCAACAAATAGAAACAGAGGGGAACACCAATTCTTAGGCTCCTAACAAACAACTACCAAAAACAGAAGCAGAAACGAAGTAGAAACAATAAAATGGGAAAGCCCTACCTCACAACCAAAAGGGCAAAATGAGAATCTGAACCATAAAATAAAAATCTCGCAGAAGTAGCTGAAAATTGCAGCAATCCAAGGTTTCCCCAAGTTGGATCCAACGAGCTCAAACTCGCGATGATCCCACACCCATAGCTCCCATAACGAACAAAACAATAAATCCTCATGAAGAGGATTTTGGGTTTTACCCTCCAACTTTCTAATTCAAAAGCGAGAAGTGAGGAATGAAATTCATTTTTGGATACTTATTCACTTTTTGAGTGAATAATCGATTAGGGCAAATAACCAACCAACATAGTTAAACCTTGAATCAACCCAAATGAAATTAGGCTATTCTTATAAATAGGAATTCATCTATGGAAAAGCTACCAGAAGTTAAAAATAAATCAATTAAAAAGCCTGAAAACCCAAAAACACAGAAATTTCCTTAACAACCTTCGCGACAATGCAAAACTCTAAATGCACAGACATGCTCACTGGTCTAATCACATAATGCAAATGAGTTTGGATTTAATAATCACTGAAAGGTTTAATTAAATAATTAAAATAAGGATACGTCGACTATACAGGGACGACATTGGTAAAATATGAATAGTTGAATCATTAACTCCCTATGCCACTGCCAAGGATATAAGTCTTGCACACTAAACAACATGGTCAAGTGCAATTGCATATAATAACATAGCTAAAACAATAAATGTATTAAACCACCCAATTTAACCATTTATTTAATTATACTAAAATAATCTATTTACATCACTCACATTCACATAAAGCATAACACCGCAGGAATGAAGTAAATAACTATAGCATTAAATCCATCATATAACATAATCAGAGATATGTCCAAATATTAGATAACTAGATATCATCATAAAACACATGGTCATCTCAAAATGGCATCATCATGCAATATGATCAACTAAAAAACATAGTAGTCTAACATCTATGATACTGAAATCAAAGTATAACATTTGACCTTTAGGTCATCTCAAATGTAAAACATAACATGAGTAAATATCCACAGCACATAACCAATGAACCCAACATGGACAATCCATTTCTAATTATTTAAGCATTAAATAAAGGTAGTTTAAACAACATGAAAAGGCACTTAAAACACATAAGTGAACACAATCATAAACATGACTAACCACTGCTATAGGAACCTAGTCCAGTGTAACATGGTAATAGTACATAGTGCAATCTATGCACACATCTCAGGGTAATTATAGAATAAAATCATGATACCACATCGATCTTGATAACCACTAGCACAAACCTTGAGCAGTAAACCATAAATCACATCATAATCTCATAAATCAATCATAAGCGTAATCAAATCAACTGATATAGAAACATAAATCAAATCACCTCAACAGTGTGGATCACTCATGGTTGTTAGAGTAAATAATTATTATTTACGCTTTACTTAAGTTTACTTAGGTTAATGCATTTATTTATTAGTTGTAATCTAGGAGTTGTTGACAACACGAGAGTTTGTTCCTATCTAAGTCATATTTATCTTCTCACCTTGATCGAGAATAATACACCTTTTTTGGATGTATGCTTAGTTGTCAACCTTATCTCCTAGAGCTTTCTAGCTTGTTCTACAAGCTTCCTTGAGGCCTTTATATTCGGGCTCTCCTATTATATTTTCAACTCATTTTCAAGGCATATTGTATAGCAATACATTTTTCTTTGTTTGCAATATTTTCTCTGAAGTCAGTTTAGTTTTTCCAAGCTGCACCTCTTCCTTCTTTGGTTTCCCTTCGATAGGTTATTCGCATGTAGGTGATCTTGGCGAGCTATGAAGTTGGCTTTTATCAACTTCTACATTGTATTAGAGCCTCCCTGCTGCTTCCTCGTTGAAGGATTTTTGAAGCTGTGATTTGAAGATACAAACCCCAATTTGTTTGTGATTTTTTTCTTCAATCGAGAGGAAGAGCAAATTTTTAGAGCACTTTGGGCCTAAATAGATGCTATCATTGAGTTCAAAAGGTCCGTTACAATCAAGATTCATAATTTTTTTTTGAATTTTGGCTTTCGTAGTGTCAGGGAATTTTTTTAAGCTCCCCCAGGCAAGTCGTATGGACTGTACAAACATTTTTGGTGGAGATTTTTTTTAAAAGGGAGCGCCACTGTAGCGTCACCCCCATGACACTACCGCTGGTAGCGCCGCCACCAACCACCCACCTGCCATCAACATTTTTCGCTTGCACCTATGCCTTCTCTAGTTGATGCCACCTCTGCACCGCTCAGTGGCTCCGCTGCCACTTGCAGCCTGCATGGAGTTCTGAGTGCCATTTGGCCCATTCCGTAGGTGCCACGTTGGCACTACCATGTCACCTACAAAACGTCAGCAACTGCCACATGGCACTTTTTTTTTGCTACTACGACCCCCTGGCCGTCATTTTTAACCTAGTGGTTTGCTGACATTAGCATAACATCATCATTGCATCATCACACCTCAGGCTCTCCAGGGTCCTTTTTGACCTACTTGCAATTTTTTGGCCATAACTTGAGCATACAGAGGTTTTTTTTGATCCAAAAGAAGCATTGAAAAGTTGGTTCCAAGATAGAGACATTGGTATAGGTAATTTTTAGTTTTGATGCAGTTTTGTTTCAAAGCCAGAAGTTCTTTTTGACTCTGGTAAGCTTTTCTTATGCGTCCCATCTCCTTTTTTTGAAAACATTATATTTTTGGAAAGCTGATACTGTCATCTTTTCAGAAATGCTATCATTTCCTTCAGATTCTGCCCCATGCTCTTTCTATCATGTTTGGCATTTTTTCCTCTACGGTGGATATCTTGGGTGTTCTAGGTTTGAGGATCATTTTCATGGCATGGGATCTTTTGTTTTGGGCTATATTATCTTTTATATCAACTTTTTTTTTCTTTTTGACCATTGTTGATATCATTTGTAAGCATCTTTATGCAAACATGCTGAGATAAAGTGCCACTCTTGCATTTCGAGTTCATGAACATTGTTTTGAGACAATTGTACTCGCACTATTTTATAAAGCACCATGGGGGGGGGAGGTGTAAGTTGTAGCCATTTTTATGCCCTCTTCCTTTGTCAAGTGAGTGTCCCTTCCATGACATTAGCCCCATGATGTGTCAGTGACACATGCCTTTATAGGTGTTTGTACCTCCTACTCTCTCTCGCTGTTCTTGGTTCTTTTTGTAGAGGATTTTGAACCACTTTTTCAGTTGTTTGTCATCTCACCTTGTTTGCATTAAGGGGGGTTTATTCTGTTGTTCTAATGCTTCCTTGGTTTGATGGTTTGATAGTGTGAGCTATGTATTCAGTATTTGATCCTATATACTAGGCCATGTAGTGGCTAGCTACCTATGCATTTTGGTGAGATGGATCATCTACCATATAGACACTCTTGGTTCATGCCTTCTATTTCCATGGATGTTCTTTAGATCAGTAGTTTCTTTTTGACAGAGTCTGCAAATTCTTCATGCTTTCGTGATGCTCTTCATGATCTTCTCTTTGTTCTTGTTTTCTGGGACATTCCTCTAGTTGGAGGCTTCATAAGTCCTTCACTAGATTTTCTTACCTCTTTTTGGGGGAGGGTTTTTCCCATGCGGTTTTCCCTCCTTCCTTATTTTTAGAGGTTGTATTTCTTTGCATTGTACATGGGTACCTAACATGACCTTGTTTTCGGGACCCATTTTGCATTTCATCTTAGCTGTTGTGAGCTTAAGTGCATTCCCCTAAAGTTGCATTTAAGGGGGGGTGTTAGAGTAAATTATTATTATTTATGCTTTACTTAAGTTTACTTAGGTTAATGCATTTATTTATTAGTTGTAGTCTAAATTTATTCCTAACTAAGTCATACTTATCTTCTCACCTTGATCGAGGATAATCCACCTTTTGTGGATGTATGCTTAGTTGTCAACCTTGTCTCCTAGAGCTTTCTAGCTTGTTCTACAAGCTTCCTTGAGGCCTTTATATTCAGGCTCTCCTATTGTATTTTCAACTCATTTTCAAGGCATATTATATAGCAATACATTTTTCTTTGTTTGCAATATCTTCTCTCTCATTTCGTTTAGTTTTTTCAAGCTCCACCTCTTCCTTCTTTGGTTTCCCTTCAATAGGTTATTTGCATGTAGGTGATCTTGGCGAGCTGTGAAGTTGGCTTTCATCAACTTCTACAATGGTCACAATCATAATCCATCACAACAACAGATCAACAAGGTTGCATCCATCAAGATGACTTACATAAGTCAAATGGGAGAGGCACTACAGGAACCCTAATGTTTCTTACAAAGTTTAGAGTTACAGATAAAGCATAAACCCTAAATCTAGCCCATAAAATCCTATGCCCAATAAGAAATATCCTCATAGCATCATGTTTGTCACAAATAGTTAATAACTAAGATCTTTTGGAGCACATTGTACTTGTTATTTTGATTGATTTTTCTAGTTCGTTTGTTGTTTCCAGGATTTATACACTCAGGTAAAACCTGGAAACAATATATTATTGATATGCTAGATTAGAAAAATGAACAATCATTCCATTTCTTTTGGTTTGAGTTGATTTCATGCAGATTTGAGAAAGTCATGAGCATTCTATGGATGCCAATTTTTCAGATTTTTGACAAATGTGATGCCATGACTTTGCATAAACATTCAATACATACCCAAATGACCATTTAATAACATTTTACATGGTTTTTACCCTTTCAAGAGTTATTTTACAACTTTTGACATATTAAACCAATTGGGACCTTAACTATGACAATGAGGACAACATTACATTTTTGTTACAACTTTTATTTTTAATTGGATTCCATTACATGGAATGACATTGCAACATATAAGAATGAATATAAATTATTAAAATATCCATTATGATCTCTTATAATTATATGATATCTAGGTGCTCTGCATAAGATATTCCTTTCTTCCTCACATCATTGTGGGGATGCGAGGTGCAAACCTTCTTTTCCCTGCACACATACATCCTAACATGAAAAACATAAGGTAACACCACAATGAACCAAGGGGGAACTATGAGGGTGAATAACATGACATATTATTGCCACCTTACATACTTGCAAACATCGCACTTTCTTCCTCACACCACCACAAGGGTGTGAGGTGCACTGAGTGACATGTGTACTTAATTTTAGTGAGCTTGAGTTGAAATAATCATGCAAGCATGCACAAATTTGAGTTTTTCATAATTACAAAGATGCTCAAGCCTTATGGAAATACACCTGAGCCCACCAATAAGGAAGATAACACGATGTGTTTGCAACAACACCTGAAAATACAACGTATTGGTCCAAATAGATTTTAACCCATATTTCAATGTCTTAGATCAGTTATCTACCTATGATGGGCTAATGGTGGGAAAATTAGCCAACAATTTTCTCTACCCATCTACATATCTTTTCATCCTAAAGCTCTAGTAGTAGTCTTGGCAATTTGACCCAAGCATGAACCATCCCATTGAGGTCCATTTCTGGACCAAAGTCCAGTTTCTACTTACAAAGGGAAAGACAATGTTTTTAAAATGACCAAGATCTTGTAAGGATCTCATATACATACTCCTCTGAAGTGAACCTAAGTAGGAAAAGGCCACTGAACATGGCACTTGATAACACACTTCTCTTTAATTACCATTTCTTTACAATGCACTTCTGAACCATATTAATCAAAGGCCTAAGAGAAAATAACTACACCATAACAAAAGTTTCATTCCATACCACAAAATCAACTAGTGTGTGAGGGAATGAAATCTCAACTTCTTCGCCATACTAGAGGTGATTCAAGTCAAATTATGAAGCTAAAATTGTAGAGTTGCTCCCCAACAAGTCTTTCATGTGGTTTGTTCTCCTCTTAGCATTAGACAATAATGCCACCATGCCCTACTATAAACTCTTCAAGTCATGGTCAGGCATTTTCACATGTGAAGAATCTTCATCTTCTAGAGGATGGGAATAAATCTCTTTTGGGTAAGGACAATGACCCCAAACATCATCAAACACCATGAATCAAAGGGATTTAAAATTTGAATTTGTGTTGTAAAGTGTTGCACAACGAGATAACCATTTTTATTAATCTCTCGTACACTACAATGATGTATAAAAGGGTGAATGCTAATTTGTTTATGAAATTAATGTTCTCAGATGGATATTCTCGAACATGTCATAAGAGCCATGTTACACATTGCATTAACATAAAAAACATGAAGCATCAATTTGACATCAACATCTATATTAGTTAGGTATACTACATGATTGCATGATGTGTTTAAGATCATTATTCTAAAACTATTAAATTGCATCTAAGCGTTTGAAATAAGAAAAGGATTCTTGCTTAGCAAACTCAAATAGGCATTCCTAAATATTATATATCATTTATTATTGGTTCACACATCAAGGTGAATATTAACTGCGATTGCTACTAGATCAAATCCATGTAGCAAAAATAAACTTTGTTGGCATGGAGATGATTTTTGTATGTAGATTCCAAAACTCATTAGCTGAAATTTATGTGTTAGAGATCAAATCTATGAATGCGAAGATCAATTCCATATACATAATGTATATGAACAAATAACATCTCTACACACATGAAAATCATTTTCAGAACAATGCAAACAATTTAAAGATCAAACAATGAGTCATTTAGAAGGACTCCATATAGATCCCAAAATATGAATAAAATGACAAACTAACCAACAACATCTATGTAACTAATTACATATAAAATCCAAAACTAAATACCATTAATTTTATAAATATTAATACATATACTTTTTTTTAATAAAATGTCCCTCCCTTCATTATTCTAAATTAATATTTATTTTCTCTCCTGTATATGTATAGGGAGTTTATCCAAATTAATAAAAAATTGTGCTCATCCGATTATTGTGCGATTTCTCAACCACCTCGTCACAGCATGAGTTCTTCGTTGGATAAGAATCCCATTACTGGAATAGGAAATGGCATAAAGCTTAAAATACTGGTAATTCGTCAACTTTGTTTTTAGTCGTTAGAATAGAGAAATACAGTGATCGAATAGACTGATACGCAGATCTATGTTTTAGCGGATTCTCAAATTTCCAAATGATTTCGTTGAAATTAAAATTTAGTTTTATATTTTGGTTTATTAATTCTTCCGTGTGGGTGTAATATTTACCCATCTTGTGAATATTATCCTTTCAAACATCATTGTTTTTCTTATGTGGTAGGGTTTTCAGTTTTGAATTCGGTGAGAACATAGGTTTTGGAGAGCGCTTGCCTGAATTTGGAACAGTCATAATGCCCGTGTTTAGGACTGCCTTTAATGGGTACGCAGTCAAGTTTAGCCCCTTCATGGAGACTCGTTTGGCTGTTGCCACGGCCCAGAATTTTGGTATAATCGGCAATGGTCGGCAGCATATCCTGGAACTTACACCCAATGGAATCATTGAGTTTTGTGCTTTTGATACAGCAGATGGGCTGTACGATTGTACATGGTCCGAGTCCAATGAAAATCTAGTTGTTTCGGCCAGTGGCGACGGTAGTGTCAAAATTTGGGACTTGGCACGCCCTCCTGCTGCGAATCCAATTGGTAGTTTGGAAGAACATGCTCGCGAGGTTTACTCTATTGATTGGAATGCTGTCAGAAAAGACAGTTTCTTAAGTGGGTCTTGGGATGATACGATTAGGCTCTGGACAATCGATAGACCCCAGTCTATGCGTGTATTTAGAGAACATACTTATTGTGTCTATGCAGCAGTTTGGAACCCAAGACACGCTGATGTTTTCGCTTCGGCTTCAGGAGATTGCACTACGAGGATTTGGGATGTGAGAGAACCCAATTCAACAATCATAATTCCAGCTCACGATCACGAGATTCTTTCTTGTGATTGGAACAAATACAATGATTGTATGCTGGTGACTGGGTCTGTTGATAAACTGATAAAGGTATGGGATGTTAGGACATACAGGACTCCAGTTACTGTTTTGCAAGGACACACATATGCAATCCGGAGGGTCAAATTTTCTCCTCATCAGGAGAATCTAATTGCATCTTGCTCTTATGACATGACTATGTGTATGTGGGATTATAAAGCTCCAGAGGATGCTCTTCTAGATCGCTATGATCATCATACTGAGTTTGCTGTAGGAATGGATATGAGTGTTCTTGTGGAAGGTCTACTGGCAAGCACCGGATGGGATGAAACTGTTTATGTCTGGCAGTATGGAATGGATCCTCGAGCTTTGTAAAAAGATGTCTTGATGTACAACGGTATTTTGTACTTCTCTATTAGACAACTCTATTTGTTTGTTGAATTTACACAGAGTTTTATACTGCACTTTCATTTCAGGAATAAGATGAGTGTCTGTATCAATTGTGTAGATTCTATTGAGCATAAGATAACATAACCAGCTGTAATGGAATCAAGTAGCTAGATATGGTAACTTGGAAAGCCCTGCCAAAAAAAATGCAGACGTTCTTTTATTTATACTATGGAATTGCGGCTTGAGAGCCCTGTGTTGATTCTGTTATCAGTATTAAGCATATGATATATCGTGAATATTTACTTAGTTATGATTAATGCAAACATCCGCTTCCAAACACTAAAAATATTCTTTTAGATCAAAGAACAAAAATGACCTCTTGCATTATTATTTTGCCGATTCTTCCTGTCTTTGCAAGTTATGAATATGTAATATACTGATAATGAGATCATAATATGTTAGCTTGGCGAATAATTGCAAGCTGATAACCAACCCATTGAAATAAGCCAATTTTGCTTGCAACTTCATTTCTGCTAGAATGATAATAGCCAGAGGCACCTGTACAGTTTATTTCCTGCTAGTCTCATGATTATGCTTTTATCTGAGCTGATGCTTGATCAGTCCTTTATGTTTGCCTTTATCATTGCAGAGGCTTAGTCTCAACATGCAGAGTGTTTTGACTTTTTTTTTGGTATTAAATAATTTATAGTTGAGCAAAAGACTTCACATTTCAGCATCATTGATAGCATGATGCTCACATCATAGACAAAATAGGACCATGTGGGTCTGGTCAGAATATCAGTCTTGGTCTATAGCTGGGCTATAGAAACAGTATTATCACGACAGAATGCTTATGCATCAATCTATCCATCCAGGCCACAACTAGACCCCACAGGGTCTTGCAAAAGTATCATGTGTAGACCAATTAACAGCCTATAAGTGTGTACTAAATCTGAACATGAAGCTAAAATTGGGAATGTGTTACATTTAGTTTCTACTCGCACTGCTACTGATCAAACTCATTTCAGCCCAATGGAGGTTCAATGTCTAAGATGTTAGCATTGGTTCTTACCACTTCCACAGTGAAAACCTCATCATCATTGATGTTGAAACAAGCTCCATTATGAAATCCTAGGTCATGTTTGAGAGTCTCTTCGGAATATTTCTTGTTTTTACTACTCTGGAAGTTTAAGTAGCTCCACATGAAAGGGATATTGTTTGACCTGTCGAAGAGCTAGTGCTGCCTGTACTTAATTTCTGCTTTAGTTACCTCCATTGTACCTTCTTTTATCAATTCTGTGAATTTCTCCGTGGAAACTTCCATCGCCAATGTAACCTGCATAGAAATTAAAGAACACGAGTCTTTGAAAGACTCAGTAAGTGCCCTCCCCTCATCCTTAATTATAAGCCAAAACAAGGTAAGAATTTGATTTAGACCAACCACAGAGCCAACGAGAATTTCTTTCCTTTTAATAATTCCATTAACACCCCGACCCTTTAAATCAGAAGAAAAGCAATTTCAGGTTACCCTGGCAAATATACATTCAAAGAAAATATGTTCAATTGTTTCAGGAGTTCTGCACAGATTGCATATAGTATCACAGAAAGGTGCAATATAACAAGGAAGATTTTGAAATATAAGAAGCCATTTAAAACAAGCCTTTTTAGGCCCAAGAACATTACATCAGAGAACAGTAAAATTCTTAGTCCACTGTTTATCCTGCAGATCATTTCCCATTTTTGTTAAGACAAGAGGACACAATTTATTTAACATTTATACAGATTCTTGGTTTTAACTTTTCACAGATTGAAGATTAGTGGCATCCTCCCATTGCAGGAGGTTAATATGTTCCAGGTCTGAAGCACAAGAAACAGGGCAGGCCATACCTCTGCAAGCCTCCCCTAGAATGGAGTATGTCCTCCAGTTGCAAGAAGGCGGATCAACTTTAGTACTGAGTGATAGCCAAGATCTCAAATGACCATTGCAAATTATATCTTCAAAGCACCTGAACCTTTGGCAGAGCATCCCTGAATTAATGCCAGAGTTTTTCCATTATGCTCAAGGTTCCACGACACTGAGCAGGAAGAGAAAATTTTGTTTTTATCAAGATTGATGAAACCGCAATTAATAATGTTGTTTCTAACTAGTTCCCAAGCTACCCTACCGGGATTTCAAAGAACTTGTTAGTCAAGAGGTCTGAGAAGGGAAGATGCTTCCAAGCCTTTGCCTGCTTCAGGTCACAAGCCCAATGTTGCTTCTTAGAGGAACCTTCCAGGGTTCGTTGCCTTGGAGAGAATTTATATTCCATTTGATTGTAAGAGCTATGTTATGTTTCGTAAGATCTTTCGGATCAAGATCCCCATTGGAGCTTCTTGAGACAACTTCTGTCTAATCTTGTTTTGGATCTCATTGATTTGGTAGCTGTTTCAAAACCACACTGAGGAGTAATACACATTATATGAAGATAGGATCTTTCGATAAACTTGAATTTTCCCTACTAAGAATATATATTGTTTGTTCCATCTATTTAAATTCTTATCAATTTTTTCTTAAAGCCATGCCCACATCCTTTAAACATGAACTTATTCCAAATGGGATTCCCAAGTATCTGACATGCTTGTGGGTTCCCCCACCCATTGAAAGTCATATTTTAACAACCACCCTGGGGGAAATCTTTCCATCCAAGAATTATGGATTTGGAGGTGGAGATTTTAGTACTAGAGGCAGAACAGAATAGGAAAAGCCTCTGCATTTGGTTATCAACATTGATTGCCTCAAGCTCTACAAATAAGGCTGTAGCCTGTACCATTCGCTAGTTGGATGTTTAACAACTGGTTACTGTTAGGAAGGGGAATAGCTCTGATTTTAGGATTCAAAATAGAGTCTCTGAAAGATAGTAAATGGAATTTGAGGTATATGGAAGGGCCAAGGGTGCATCACTATTTGATTGATTTCTCTAGAAAACTTGGTCAGTAAGAGAGCCATTACTCTCAACTTGGTCCACTGCATCTTTCCATGGAGTATACACTATTTTGACAAAAACTCATAAAGAAACCAAAGGCTTCAAAGGTCAACTTGACGATGAAAATCTGGAAATTGCTTACTAGATTAATGAAAACAAATGGAGTACATAGAGTAATTTACAAGAGCTTCAAACTGAAGCTTAAGTCTTCAAAAAATAGAAAACTTAACAAAAATAAGAAAAGCAACACCTAAATTACCATTAACTAAAAATTGTAAAAGGCTGGCTAAAATTAGCAAAAGATCCTTAGAGACTAAATTAGCAAAATAGTGTAAGATACTAAAATATTCTAATACCCTGCCTTAATGGTCATTCTGTCAACTACACCAGTTGCCCCCTAAACTTCACAAACTTTTCTGAACTGAGAGACTTGGTAAGTATATTTGTAGTCTGGTTAGCGAGGACATATTGCAACATTACCGATCCATCCTTGACAAGCTTGCAAATGAAACAATAATGAAGCTCAACATGCTTTGTCTGCTCATGGAAGACTAGGTATTCAACTAAGTTGAGAACTCCCTGATTATGACAGAAAAGGCCTACTTGAGGCGTGTGCATGTCTATAAAGTTATAAACATCCTTTGAAGCCAAACTGGCTCACAAGCTGCCTTAACAGTACCCCAATATTCAGCTTCAATGGAGGAGAGAGCTACTGCCTGCACCTTGCTGGTCCATGTGACTGCACCTATGCCCAAAAGTAGACTTCCCGTTGTCAACACAACTTGCCCAATCTAAGTCTATGGAACCAACAAGCTAAGGATTTGTGCTTCAGCTTCTGATATACAAAATGCCAAAATTAGGAGTGTCCTTCACATATCTCAATGCATGTTTTGCTGCAACTTAATGTTCAGCTTTTGGGGCTGTCATGAAGCAAGAGATGTAGCTCATAGCATAGCCGATGTCAGGTCTAGTGGTAGTGAGATAGATGAGGCTGCCCATGAGTTGTCTGAAAGCTGAACAATTCACCGTCAGTGAATCTGATTTGGCTGAAAGTTTCAACCCTTTCTCCATAGGTGTAGATGTAGGTTTTGCAATCACGCTTCCAAAACTTATCCAACAAACTTTTGGTATAATTTGACTGAGAAATGAAGATGTAGGTATTTTTCTGCCAAACCTCCACATGAAGACAAGAATGAAGAAGCCCCAAATCTATCATATCAAAAGTTTAGCACAAATTCTGTTTGACCTGCTTGACCAAATGTGTTGCACTATTAGTAACGATGAGATCATCAACATAGATGACAAGGAGAAGAACCTCACCACTAGCACGCGTGACATACAAATTAGAATCATGACAGCTGAAACCCTTGATCAATCAAATACTTATCAATCTTGATGTACCATGCACTGGGAGCCTGTTTGAGGCCATAGAGGGCTTTTACCAATTCACAAACCTAGTGTCCTTTATCGACAACCATGAAATCTAGAAGCTGTGTCTTGTAGACCTCCTCCAATCACCATTGAGGAAAGCTTCTTGCCATCCATTTAATGAACTCTCCATCCAAAATGAGCTGAAAGATCCAGGACAAGCCAAATGGTACTCATTTTGGCCATGGGTACAAATGTCTCCTCATAGTCAATGCCCTCCTGTGAAAACCCTTTAGCTACTAATTGTGCCTTGTACTTATCAAGTGTACCATCAACTTTATATTTGACTTTCTACACCCATTTGCAGTTTATGAGATTCTTTCCTAGTAGAAGATCTGACTAGGCCCAAGTGTTCTTTGTCAAGAGACTTTGATGTTGAGCTGCCATAATTTGTTCCCATTATGGTACACCTTTAGCTTCTGAATATATTGAGACTCAAAAATACTATGAATGCTTTCCATAATAGCAAAGCTGATTGTAGCATGCTGCTTGCTCAATTTTTTTGAGTTGGTCTACTCTCAATAAGTTCATTATCATGAAGATCACTAATCGTCTTGGCCCCCCACTTAGGCTGGAGAGTAGAAGAACCAACATCCACTATAGGAGTAAAAACATCACTTGGGATCGTTGGATGTGGATCTTGAATGTCTTGAGGAATGGTGGGGGGCACAATGTCAACTGAATTCCTCCCATTAGGTGAACCAAATGGAAGAGGATCATCCAAATCTGTAGCCTGTGGAGGCTGATCCTTAGGGCTCAAAATTCAATAAGCCAATCTGGAAATCTGGAAATTGCTTAGAGAAGGCTAAAACAATCCACACTCTTCATCAAACACCACACATTGACTGGAAATGAGACAATCGATATCAATTTCAATCAACTCCTAAGCCTTATGTGTATCCTTATACCTTGTGAACATTGATCTGAGTCTTGGAATCCAGTTTGGTGCCCTTGGCATCTAGAATTCAAGCATAAGCTGTAGAGCCAAAAAACCTACATATGAATGATTTTGGGATTTTGTCTTTGAGATCATCCTCTTAACACCTTGTGTGGGAGATCACTTAAGATTATAAATTGTAGTGTAGATTGCCTTGGCTCAAGATATCTTTGGAACATTTCTATGCCTCAACATATATCAAGCAACTGTATGATTCTTGTGCTCAACAACACTGTTCTGCTGCGGGGTGTAAGGTGTGGTAAGTTGGTGCTTAATCCCATGTGATGCACAAAAAATGGAGAAATCAGATGAACAAAATTTTCACAATTGTTAGACTGAAGAGTGACTGTCTGACAATTTGACTCTTTTCCAGCAAGGCCCTAAACTGTGAAACATGCTGAACACCATTGATTTATGTTGAAGAAAATACACCCACATTATTTTGCTGGAATCATCAACAAATAGTAGAAGATATTTGCATCTAGTTGTAAAAGAATGATCTCTGATAGAGAGATATAAATATCTACCTTTATTGTTCTGATTATACCTGGCAGTATACTGATATGATATTATCAATATAATGTGTGCTCACCAATTCTGAATTCAATTGTAACTCAGGACTGATAACTTAATAATGTCTGATTTTAACAATACTGATTTAGTATGACTTGAAGGTGTTTATTGAAATGGACACCCTTGGATGTCCCAAAAAACTAAACCAAATTGCTGAAAGGAATTATGTCAAACAGTTTGCATTCAACTTCTTAAAACCCCTTATAACTCCGGAAATCAAACGTTTATTTGTTTGTTGTGTTTCATACATGGAATTGGTATCATACAACATAAACAAGAAAGAAACTACAATAATATGCAAAGTGAAAATGAACTGCTGCTAATAAAATGTTATTTTCAGAATTCATAAAACCAAATACATGGCAGATTTATCAACTCACTAATTACTTCAGCAATATTGTCATAATACTCCAGCCCATGCTTACGAACTTGCTGCTACAATACTTTGTCCTCCAATCAGTCCACTACCTTCATAATACCATTCCCTCCAAGCAGCATAAGCGTCGGACAAGTAGTGAAGAAGATATGAGCAAAATATCAAATCTGCCTGTAGCCGGAAATGCAACTAAACTGCCTGATAATGAAGCCAATAAGAAAGAATTCTAAAGGCCAAATCCCAAGGGAATGACGTCTAGAATGTTACAAAAGAGGATAGACGTCCTCAAATGCCAAGAACAAAGCTGCAACTCACACACCAATTTCTTCTCATATTCAACCTGTCTAATGAAGCCACAAATGCTTCCTTTTATTCTATTCCCACGGGTCCCCTCAACTCATATGGGCAATGTGGGATAAAAGATGTGTAATATAAAACATATATTAAAATACCCCTTATGTCTCCCTTGGGTACACATCACCATAAAATAAATATTAAAGTAACACTTTAATATTTTACAATTAAATTAGACGTTACTTTAATAAAACTTCAGGCATTAAAATGTATTAGCAATCGGACTCCGAATAATGCGAGTGATAGCTCATCGGAAAGCTCTCACCGAGGAGTATCGAATCCAATCACCAAAATTGACCTGCACTGTGTCATGCCGACTTACTAAAAATAGTAAGTATGCCTGAAACTGAGTAAATCAACTTCGTTTTGGCCCAAACTGGAAATGACTAGGCCAAAACACTCCAAGATCCCATTAAACCCTTTGTTAGCCCTCGGGACCATGTAGAACAAAGCTAACGCACACACACTTGGTCAACTGCTAAAATGGGGACATTACAGTCCGCCCCCCTTGAAATTGCTTGTCCTCAAGCAATCTCAGTCCAGCCTGCTGAATAACCTGCTCACTCTCCCATGTAGAATCTTCCTCCGGCAGGTCTTTCCATCTGACCAAATACTCCTTCACTATCCTGCTTCTAAGCTTCCTCTCTCTGGTATCCAGAATAGCCTCAGGTACTAACACAAGCTTCCCCTCCTCATCCAAAGGGGGTAAATCTGCAGAAGGCACTACACTCTGACCAATGGCTTTCTTAAGCCTAGACACATGAAACACATTGTGCACTCGATTGCCTTCTGGAAGCTCAAGCTCATAGGCGACTTTGCCCACTTTGCGAATCACCCTGTATGGACCATAAAATCTAGGTTTCAACTTTTCAGCTCCGCTCTTCTTGAGCGATGACTGTCTATATGGTTGTAGCCTCAAGTAAACCATATCCCCTACCTCGAAGCTGCGCTCTATTCGGTGCTGATCAGCATACAATTTTTGTTGATTCTGGGCCTGTTGTATATTCTCTTTGAGCACTTTCAGGATGTCCTGACTATCCTGCAATAAGTTTTTGGCTTTGGGCACTCTACTGTCCCCCAAAACTAAATCCATGAAGCTAGGTGCTTCATAACCATAGAGTGCCATGAAAGGAGTCATCTTGATGGACATATGATAAGTGGTGTTATAACAATACTCTCCCATATGCAACCATCTGATCCAAGCCTTTTGTTGTGTAGTTACATAGTTCCTCAAATATCCTTCCGCCCATTTATTCACAATCTCTGTTTGCCCATCTGTTTGTGGATGATAACTAGTGCTAGGTGTAAGATCTGTACCACACAACCTAAACAACTCTTGCCAAAAAACACTCATAAACTTACTATCCCGGTCGTTGACAATGAATCTGGGCAACCCATGTAACCTGAATATCTCTTTAAAGAAAAGCTCTGCCACCTGTGCTGCTGTGTAAGTGGACGGAATAGCAATGAAGTGAGCAAACTTCGTCAAGCGGTCCACCACCACATAGATGCAATCCCTTCCCTGTACTCGTGGTAAACCAGTGATGAAGTCCATCGAAATACTTTCCCATTTCCTATCAGGAATGGGCAAGGGCTGTAATAAACCTGCAGGAAATGTGTGTTCTACCTTATTCTGTTGACAAACCACACACTCCCTGACATACCTCTGAACATCATCCTTGAGCCCTTTCCATGAAAACCGCTCTCGGATCTGCCTGTAGGTCTTGAAGACCCCCGGATGTCCAGCTGTGGGTGCATCATGAAATGCCTTCAGTATCGCCTCTCTCAAATGTGATGATGGAATCAAATAAACCCTGTCCTGAACTCTGATCAATCCATCTATCACCTCATAGCGATCATCCTGTATGGTACCTGAAATCAATCCAGAAGCCCAAGCATCTCCGACATACTCTGCTATAATCCGATCTCTCCAATCTCCTGAAATCTCTGCCAGAGCACATAAGTGAGGTCTCCGAGATAAGGCATCAGCCACCACATTTTTCTTACCTTTGACAAACTCTATGTCAAAGTCATAAGCCTGCAATTTAGTCACCCATTTTTGTTGCCGGTCATTAAGATCACGCTGGCTCATGAAGTATTTAATACTGTTGTGATCAGTCTTGATCACAAAACGTCCACCTACCAAATATGATCGAAATTTGGCCAATGCATGCATTATGGCCAACATCTCCCGGTCATAGACAGAATAACTTTTCTCAACTCCTCGGAGCTTCCTACTCTCAAATGCAATGGGATGCTTCTCCTGCATCAATACTGCTCCAATCCCATCACCAGATGCATCACAATGAAGCTCAAAAGGCTTCGTGAAATCCGGTAGAGCTAGAACTGGACATGAAGACATTACCTGCTTGAAATGCTCAAAACACCTCTGTGCTGCCCCTGTCCACACGAAGGCTCCTTTCCTGGTAAGATTTGTCAAGGGTGTAGCAATTTGTGAGAATCCCTTAACAAACCTCCTATAAAAACCACATAAACCAAAGAATCCCTTAAGCTGTGTAAGGTTTGTGGGAGTAGGCCATTCTACAATTGCTCTAATCTTTTCGAGATCAACCCGAACGCCATCTGCACTAATGATATGCCCCAGGTAAAGGAGCTCAGTCATGCCAAACTCACATTTAGATTCCTTGGCATACAATGACTCTCTCTCCAGAATAGATAACACCTCCTCTAGATGATGTAAGTGCTCCTCCCAGGTCTTACTGAAGACCAAGATGTCATCAAAGAAGATCAAGACAAATCTCCTCAGCTGCTTCCTGAATACCTGGTTCATACAACTTTGAAATGTAGCAGGTGCATTGGTTAGACCAAATGGCATAACCATGAACTCAAAGTGGCCATAGTGACATCGGAAGGCTGTTTTCTCAATGTCCTTTGCTCTCATCCTGATCTGATGGTATCCGGATCGCAAATCAATTTTGGTGAAGAAGCATGCCCCATGCAACTCATCAATCAGCTCATCAATCCTAGGAATGGGATACCTGTTTTTAATTGTTTTCTTATTCAGTGCCCTGTAATCGATGCACATGCGCATCGTCCCATCCTTCTTTACCAATACTACTGCTGAAGCAAAAGGGCTCTTACTGGGCCTGATATGCCCCATCTCCAACAAATCCTTAATCGCCTTCTCTATCTCATCCTTGTGTTTCTTAGGATGACGATAGGGAGTAATCATAACTGGTTTGGCTCCCTCCTCGAGCTCAATAACATGTTCCATCCCTCTGTCAGGAGGAACCCCATGAGGAATATCGCTAAATACTTTAGCGTGTCTATCGAGTATCTTCTGGACATCTAGTGGATGACTCTTTTCTTGTGGCTCTGGTGAAGTTGGCATAATGTGGCACTCTGCCGCCCACTCTATGTCATCATGACGAAAAAGTCTCTGCATTCTCCTCAAGGACACTATTCTGCAACCTCCATCTGAAAGCCCTCTAAGTACCACAGTTCTCCCCTCATGCTGGAATCTCATCTCCAATTTCGCTAGATTGAGTGTGAACTCAACTAGTGAAGCCATCCATGTCATGCCGAGGATGACATCATAATCTCCCATGTCCACAACATAGAACTCATCCTCCAACTCGTAGCCATCTCCAAACCTGATGCGAAGATTAGATATCTTCCGAGTGCATAATAACTTATCACCGTTAGCCACCATGACTCTAAACCCAGCATGCTCCTCTGTCTGTAACCCTCTCCTGGCTACCAACTGTGCATCTATGAAGTTATGTGTAGCCCCAGTGTCAATAAGAGATATCACTTTCTGCCCCTGGATAGTACCCCTGACCTTAAATGTGATTGCCTTTTGGGCCCCTGTCAAGCGTGCCAACGATCTATCATCCTTAGGAATGTTGCTCTCCTCTATAGTGTTACCCTCATCTGAATCGGAGTGCTGATCCTCCCCTTCTGACTCTGACTCTTCTGCTGAAAAATACTCCATTTGATTTGCTTTAGCCTTGAGAGAACATTTATGAGATAAGTCCCAAGGCTCTCTACAATGGAAGCACAACTTCTTCTTTCGAAGTTCATTCAAGGTTTCATTGTCTAGTCCTTTTGATCCTTCTTTGGGTTTGCTATACTCTTTCTGAAATGATTTTTTGTCTTTGTCCTTGCGGTAGGAAGAATCTGTTGAATGGTTTTTTCCTTTGTATACCGAGGGGGCTAAATCTCGTGCCTTTTTAGTTGCTTCGGCTAACGTGAGTGGATCATGTCCCTTCACCCAACCTCGTAATGGATCAGCAAGACCATCACAAAATAACACCACCAATCTCCTAGGAGAGATATCAGTAACAAGTACAGACAAGCGCTGAAACTCGGCAATGTAAGCATCCACAGAACCTGACTGTTTTAACTGTGCTAGCTCCTTGAAATGTAACTCGGGATCCTTAGTGTCAAATCTCCCAATCAATGTTTCAGTGAATTCCTCATAGGATGTAATCTGATTATGCCCCAAAGTCACCATGCCATGATGCCACCATTCATGTGCAATGCCATCCAAGTGCATAGCTGCATACTTGATAGCCTCCTCCTCAGGCATAGGATTAAGCTGCAAGTATGTATCTACCTTCTGCACCCAAGCTCGTGCAGTCATCTTCCTTGAAGCATCATAATAAGGTAAAGAAAGTTTTCCAACTTTCTTCCTCAGCTCAAAGTTTTGATTCCTCCCTCCTGCTTTAGGCATGTGTCTCATCCTCAAGTCCATATAATCTCTAAGAGAAATATCCGCCTGAAACTCTGGTCCACTAGCCTCCCAGTCCCTCCTGAACTGATCCTGTAACTCGGTAATCTGCGGTTCGTTTACTGGATGAACCGGATCTTTGGGTGGAAAAGTGGGTAGAAGAGGTCTCGAGCTCACAGTCCGTGCCGGGCGTGCAACGTGTCTAAAGTTATCAGCCTCATTCCCATTGTTGCCGTGTCCATTATTACCATTAATGTTATTCTCAGGACCATTGTTGTTGCCTTGGCCTTCATGGTTATTGTTTCCCCCGTTGTTATTGTTTCCCTCGTTGTTATTGTTTCTGTTTTTGGCATCACCTGGATTAATATTGACACCCATCTGTCTAGCCATGAGCTGCAACATCATGTCCATTCGCCTATTCTGCTCCTGCTGCATACGCTGCCCCTGCTCTAATGTATCCAGTAACTGTCGGAACAGTACCTCCCCTTGATCTGGACCAGCATTTCTGCCTCCGCCTAATCCTGTATTCCTGTCATCTCGATCACCCATATTATTGTCCTGATCACAGAATATCTCCTCTGTGTCTGTATGGTTGAATTCAATGTTCCCCTGCACGGATGTACTAGACTGTTTGCTTTGCAAGTCTGAAATCCTATTTTGTCTTGCTCTGGTATCGCGGAAATTATAAGACCCCTGTCGCATGCTCAAACATAAATGCTTAGCCTGTGTTTTTTTTACTTACTTTTTCCCTCTATCCGGCTGTTCCAAATTCCCTATAAGACCTCCACAGGATGGCAGGACTTATAGCTCTGATACCACTGTAATGGACACCCTTGGATGTCCCAAAAAACTAAACCAAATTGCTAAAAGGAATTATGTCAAACAGTTTGCATTCAACTTCTTAAAACCCCTTATAACTCCGGAAATCAAACGTTTATTTGTTTGTTGTGTTTCATACATGGAATTGGTATCATACAACATAAACAAGAAAGAAACTACAATAATATGCAAAGTGAAAATGAACTGCTGCTAATAAAATGTTATTTTCAGAATTCATAAAACCAAATACATGGCAGATTTATCAACTCACTAATTACTTCAGCAATATTGTCATAATACTCCAGCCCATGCTTACGAACTTGCTGCTACAATACTTTGTCCTCCAATCAGTCCACTACCTTCATAATACCATTCCCTCCAAGCAGCATAAGCGTCGGACAAGTAGTGAAGAAGATATGAGCAAAATATCAAATCTGCCTGTAGCCGGAAATGCAACTAAACTGCCTGATAATGAAGCCAATAAGAAAGAATTCTAAAGGCCAAACCCCAAGGGAATGACGTCTAGAATGTTACAAGAGAGGATAGACGTCCTCAAATGCCAAGAACAAAGCTGCAACTCACACACCAATTTCTTCTCATATTCAACCTGTCTAATGAAGCCACAAATGCTTCCTTTTATTCTATTCCCACGGGTCCCCTCAACTCATATGGGCAATGTGGGATAAAAGATGTGTAATATAAAACATATATTAAAATACCCCTTATGTCTCCTTTGGGTACACATCACCATAAAATAAATATTAAAGTAACACTTTAATATTTTACAATTAAATTAGACGTTACTTTAATAAAACTTCAGGCATTAAAATGTATTAGCAATCGGACTCCGAATAATGCGAGTGATAGCTCATCGGAAAGCTCTCACCGAGGAGTATCGAATCCAATCACCAAAATTGACCTGCACTGTGTCCTGCCGACTTACTAAAAATAGTAAGTATGCCTGAAACTGAGTAAATCAACTTCGTTTTGGCCCAAACTGGAAATGACTAGGCCAAAACACTCCAAGATCCCATTAAACCCTTTGTTAGCCCTCGGGACCATGTAGAACAAGGCTAACGCACACACACTTGGTCAACTGCTAAAATGGGGACATTACATTTATGATTGCAGACTAAAATCGCTGAAGGAGGGAGATCATTGCCGAATTGATTGATGTCTTTCTCCATCGGTGATTGCTTATAATATATGCAAGTAGAGAGTCACGTTCCTGTATGGACATGATTCTATGTGGCTAAAGGCCACGTAGGGTCATGGCCATACGGGGTCATGATTCTTAGGATAACGATTGGTTCGTTAACCAATATCAAATCATAGCAATCAAAACCCTCAACGTAAGTATAGGTTAGTAAATATAAAAACAGTGATTAGTACATATATATATGTATGAGTACAAACCACAGAATCATATACTTAGAATATATACAGTATTCTTCACTTCTGCTGAAGCTATACTTTAACACTCCCTCTTAGTGAGGGAGAAATGAAATACCAAGGATATCTTAAAAGACTCAAAAGATATAATAATATCAACATTAATGATATTCATTCACCAAGCATATTATCTGACTATAACACTGGATGTAGTGACTTGTCAAATAACCAAAATCTCAATGTTATGAACACTATCATAACATGTATTATGATCTCCAGCATTTCCAGATCAATAATTAGAATCATCATAATACGTTTGTTATCAATGACTTCCAACGTATCCGGATCAATGCCATAATTCATCATGATAACAGGCCTAGCATTTGTAAGATCGTCACCTTACAATGATTACCTTCTGAATATATATGTCTCTGAAAGATTGTCATCTTCCATTACATATTTGATGCAACTATTCAACTAGAAGCATAAACACACATATAAAATTGAAACTTAAGTTCAATATTCAACAATTACAATTTGATCATAACAAGTTTACCTTTGAAATATACCATTTTAACCTTGGCAAGAGGTTTGGTAAGAATACCCACTGTTTGCTCATTCATACTTATGTAAACCAACTTGAGAACATCTCGATATACCATATCTCTGATTCAATATATTTATATTGAAGAGAAAAACTGAATTTACAGATAACTGATTTATCTTTAGGTCTGAGTACAATATTGCATATATCATTTGTGTATTCAAACTTTGGAAATGTATCACTCTCCCTCTGATTCCTTAGTTTGGGATTCTCTTTTAAATTTATCCACTTTATCTCTTTGTGCAACAACTTAAAATGCAAGATTTTCATCCTTTTCATACTTAACTTCTGCTAGGGCTGCTTGAATTTTCTCCCGTTCCGGATAGATGTTATGAGTGTGACCGAATTTGTCACATTTGAAGCATTGTACTTTTGGACCAATCTCTTTTCTTGTATGATTTGTTGAATTACTTGTTGTTTTGATGAATTCCCTTTCTTTTTCCCTTATTATTGGTACTGATTTGAAGAGCTTGAAATTCTCCCTCTTGATTTGAAATGATTCCTCTCGTAATTAATCTTGACTCTTCTTGAGTGCATTCATTTTTGAGTAGTTCAAACTTAGGAAGTTTTGGTCGAGAACTTAATCCACGAATAAATGTCTCCCAAGATAGTTTATCAAGTCTAGGAAACACAAATGCACCAAGTACCTATTGCTGAATTTGTTGTGCACCACCCTTCCTTCCACCCATTCTTTGTCTTTGTTGGCTCTGCCTCTGTAATTGAAACGGTAGCATAAGATTTTGCATTTGTGCCATTCTAGGGCGAATGCTAGTTAGCAATTGTTGTTGATAACCAAAACCTGCAGGCTGCAAGGAATTACAAGAATTAAGGAATTTCTAGCCAAAGTAACTCCTTGTAAATCAAAATTAAAGTACTACCCATCCCACTTACTAACTTGTGGAGGAATCAGGCCATGAGGACCTTGACCGTAGAATAGTTGCTGTGGGTGAGCCTTGGAGCACTGTTAGGAACCTGTGTGTTCCTTCTGTTTATTTTGTCAGAGTAGTGTTGTTGGACGCATATGCTTTGTAAGTCGTCCCGTGAGTATATTTTATTATCCCACATGCATAGGTAGTATTACTTTTCTAGATCGTACTTAGTATATAAGAATAGGTTGAGGCCCTTGATGGGCACGGACGAATTTATTGTATTGAGCTTGCTCAAAGGAGGTTACCCCCTCGAAGTGGCCTGCGATCAGTAGATTCATTCTGAGTTCTGCTATCACTTTGTATTCTGTTATTTCGAGCATTCTCACGATATTTGTATAAGGAGGTTCTTCACATCTGGTATCAGAGCACTCTCTTGGGCTCGCTGGGTGGAAATTACATCAAATTTTTTTTTCTTCTGTCGTGGCCTTCAGGTTCCTCTCACTTCCAATATCTCTTGTTATTGCAATAACTCTTTTCAGTTGTTCTGTTTGTGAGTGAATTTTTCTAAGTCGACTGTTCAAAAAAAAAAAAAAAAAAAAAAAAAAAAAAAAAAAAGAGAAAAAAAAGAGTAAAATTTTTTCTGTTTTTTAGTCGTAGCTTCCTTGTTTGCTTTCTGTTTCTGCTCATACTTCCGCAGAACGTCTGCAATATCATTTTGCATACTTCCTTCCTTGGTGACCCAACCCCAAATTTTACATATCAAAGCCCTAAATCCCTCATTTATCTAATTTTAGGGTTTGCCCTATCTTTTTCACCTCTCATCCAATCGCCACCAAACTGAACCACAAGATTCAATTCCTCATTTTGCTCCCTTATCCCTCTTGGACTGTTCGCCTCATTTCGCCTCCCTACCCTTGAAACCCTCATTTTTCTGTTTCCCTTGTCCCCAGATAGTCTCCCACCACCTGTCGAACACCCATTTCCTATCTGAGTTTTACCCAAATCCAAGTTTGCCGTAACTAAAAAAGTTTTTGTTTCTCATCTTCTACCCATTCAAAAAAAAAAAAAAAAAAAAAAAAACAAAAAAAAACCTTGCTTTATGGTTGTTACGCGTACAGGAGCAAAAATCATGGAAGAAGAAATGGCATCCCTCAAAACCAAACTTCAAGATCTGGATGACAAAATCCTGGGTCTTAACTTTCAGCAGTCAGCCATGAGCCGAAACCATTCAGGAGATACTGGGTCCTCTTCTGGCAATTTCCGTGGACCAAAGCTTGATTTTCCACGCTTCGATGGTTCTGATCCGACTGGATGGATCTATAGGGCAGAGCAGTATTTCAGCTTGCATAATACTTTGGATAACCACAAAGTCCCCCTTGCATCTTTTCATTTGGAACATGAAGCTCTTCAATGGTTCCGTTGGTACATCAAGGCTAATGTAGGCCCTACATGGACAGAATTGTGCACCCTCATTTTGGAGCGCTTTGGCCCTAGTTCCTTTGATGATTTCACAGGAGCACTTACTAAACTGCGTCAAACAGGCACTGTAAGAGAATACCAGACAGAGTTTGAAAAATTAGCTAATCACACAGAGGGCTTGTCTGATGAATTCTTTCGTAGTTGTTTTGTCAGTGGTCTGAAGGATGCACTTCGCTCAGAAGTCAAAATGTTTCGACCTACTACAATGATGGAAGCCCTTGGGTTGGCTAAGTTAGCGGAAGACAAGATTAGTGCTCTACAATGCTCCAGATCTAATTTTGTTCCATTCAGAAATACAGGTTCTCACAACCCTCCAGTCATACCAGCTCCCAGAACTACTCCGATCAAGCACTTGTCTGAAACAGAGATGCGAGTCAGGCGAGACAAAGGGCTTTGTTATAATTGTGATGAGAAATGGTCTCGGGGCCATAGATGTGTTCAGCAAAAGCTCTATCTCTTGGATGTGGATTCTCCACCGGAACTGGAAGAATATGTAGATGCTCAGGAAACAGTGGATGATGCGGTTGAGCCTCACCAGCCTGAACCTCCTTCACCAGAAGCTCCACCAGAGATATCTGTCCATGCTTTGACAGGAGTCACTACTCCACAAACCATGCGGGTCCAGGGTTTCTTCAAGAAGATCCCTCTTACTATACTCATTGATTCTGGTAGCACTCATAACTTCATTGATCCACGAATAGCCAAACAGGCTGATTGCTTTATCCATCCCTGCTCTAGCTTTGAAGTCATGATTGCCAATGGGGGCACTTTACCTTGTAAAGGGAAATGTCGCAATGTGCGTCTCTCTATTGGAGATTATAACATGCGCTCTGACATGTTTGCCTTACCCTTAGGTGGCTGTGATGTGGTTTTGGGTGCCCAATGGTTACGCACTCTTGGCCCCATTCTCTGGGATTTTGCTGAACTTTGGATGCAGTTTTCAGCCGAGGGGCACCAACACACTTTGAAAGGCTTACAACCAGGGTCTCTCAGCATCATCAGTTCACACCGTATGGAAAAACTTCTTAAGAAGAATTCACATGGTGTCATCGCTCAGCTCCATTCCATTCAGATGCAGCCATCAGCAGTCTCTAGCACTCCTGCCGATCTCCAACACATTTTGGATAAGTATTCTGGTGTATTTGCTGAACCTGTGGGATTACCTCCTTCTCGTCCAGAGGACCACCGTATTCAGCTCCTTCCTGGCAGTGTTCCGCCCAACATCAGGCCCTACCGCTACCCATTTCATCAGAAGACCGAAATCGAGATACTTGTCTGTGACTTACTGAAGCAAGGTATTATTCGCCCTAGTACCAGTTCCTTTTCTTCTCCAGTTCTGCTTGTTCGCAAAAAAGATGGGTCATGGCGACTCTGCATTGATTTCCGAGCACTTAATCATCTCACTATAAAGGACAAGTTCCCCATTCCAGTTGTTGATGAACTTCTTGATGAACTTCATGGGGCTCATTTTTTCTCCAAGTTAGATCTTCGTTCTGGGTATCATCAAATTCGGGTTAATGAGGAGGATATACCTAAAACTGCCTTCCGCACACATGATGGTCACTATGAATTTTTAGTCATGCCCTTTGGCCTCACGAATGCTCCTTCAACATTTCAGGCAGTGATGAATAACATATTTCGACCATACCTTCGGAAATTCATTCTGGTCTTCTTTGATGATATCCTCATATATAGCAAAACTTGGGCTGAGCATCTCCATCATCTGGAGCTTGTCTTGCAACTTCTCTCTGATCATCAACTCTGTGCAAAACTATCTAAATGTGTGTTTGGCCAGGAGGAAGTGGAGTATCTCGGGCATATTGTTGCACACCATGGAGTGCGGGTGGATCCTACAAAAATAGATGCCATGAAAACTTGGCCGCATCCTAAAACTCTCAAGAGCCTTCGGGGTTTTTTGGGGTTGACTGGCTACTACCGCAAGTTTGTCAAAGATTACGGGAAAATTGCAGCACCATTGACAACTCTGTTAAAAAAGGATGCCTTCTCCTGGACCCCTGTTGCTGAGACTGCATTTGAACAACTGAAACAGGCTATGTGCAGTACACCTGTTCTCGCGATGCCAGATTTTTCCAAACCCTTCACTATTGAGAGTGATGCTTGCGGCAATGGATTGGGTGCTGTTCTCCTGCAAGATGACCATCCTATTGCGTTCACTAGCAAAGCCCTCTCTGGTAAGAATCTAGCCCTCTCTACTTATGAAAAAGAAATGATGGCTATTTTGCATGCTGTACAGAAGTGGCGGCCATACCTCTTAGGGAGTCATTTTTGCATCAGAACCGATCACCAAAGTCTGAAATACTTCCTGGAACAACGGGTATCCTCTCCTACACAACAGAAATGGGTCAGCAAACTCATGGGGTATGATTATGAGATCACCTACAAGAAGGGTAAGGAGAATATTGTGGCAGATGCTCTTTCTCGCACATTTGATAATCAAGCTTCCCTTTCCGCTATTTCTATGCCCATTCCCAATTGGTTAGCGTCTGTTCAGCAGGGCTATGACAGTGACTCTTCTTTATCTCAAATCATTCACCAGCTAGCCAATAATCCTTCTGCTCTACCACATTACTCTTGGGATGGTGCTTCTCTTCGATACAAGGGTCGGCTAGTGCTTCCTCAGAACCCAGCTCTACATCAGGCTATTTTTTATGAACTCCATGCTTCTCCTTCAGCAGGGCACTCAGGCTTCCTCAAAACTTATGAGCGAGCCAGGAGAAACTTCTTTTGGAAAGGGATGAAACAGACGATTCAACAGATGGTGGCTGAATGTGATACTTGCCAACGCCACAAGGGTGAAACGACCCTCCTTCCTGGCTTGCTCGAACCATTGCCCATCCCTACACGGATTTGGACTGATATTTCTATGGATTTCATTGAAGGGCTTCCTAAATCCGGTGGCAAGACAGTGATCTTGGTTGTGGTTGATCGTCTCTCGAAATATAGTCATTTTTGTGCCCTCAGCCACCCCTATACTGCCTCCTCTGTTGCACAAATCTTCATGGACCAGATATTTCGTCTTCATGGACTCCCTTCTTCCATTGTCTCTGATCGTGATGCAACTTTTACCAGTCATTTTTGGACTGAACTGTTTCAGAACACTGGCACCAAACTGAAGATGAGTTCGGGCTATCACCCACAAACTGATGGTCAAACTGAAATTGTCAATAAATGCTTGGAAACTTATCTTCGTTGCTTCACTTCCGAACAGCAACATCAGTGGGCCAAGTGGCTCCCTTTAGCTGAATGGTGGTACAATACCTCTTACCACACTGCCTCTAAAATGACTCCATATGAAGCAGTCTATGGTCAGGCACCTCCAGTGCTCCTTCCCTACACTCCCAACAGCTCACCAGTCCAGGCAGTTGACATAGTTCTCCGCAGCAGGGATCAGATTCTTCGTACCTTACAGGATAATCTTCACATGGCTCGTAATCGGATGAAACAGCAAGCAGATCAACACCGTTCTGAGCGCTCATTTCAAGTTGGGGATATGGTTTTTCTTCGTCTACAGCCATACAAACAATCCTCCCTAAAGCTGAAAGGGCGTCATAAGCTGGCCCCAAAATTTTATGGGCCTTATAAGGTTCTGCAGAAGATTGGTTCAGTTGCTTATAAACTGGAACTTCCTCCTTCTTCCCGCATTCATCCAGTCTTTCATGTTTCTTGTCTAAAGAAAGTTCTGGGTACCACTGTCAGAGCACAAACTACTCTCCCTGAAATGGATACGGAAGGATCTATTATCCTGGAGCCGGTGGCAATCATTGACCAGCGCACTCGCCAGCTTCGCTCTCGCTCCATCTCTGAGGTCTTGATTCAGTGGCATGGCATGCAACCAGAGGATGCTACCTGGGAACCCCTTCTTCAGATTCAACAACAATTTCCACACCTTAAGCTTTGAGGACAAAGCTTTTTTCTAAGGGAGAGGGGATGTTAGGAACCTGTGTGTTCCTTCTGTTTATTTTGTCAGAGTAGTGTTGTTGGACGCATATGCTTTGTAAGTCGTCCCGTGAGTATATTTTATTATCCCACATGCATAGGTAGTATTACTTTTCTAGATCGTACTTAGTATATAAGAATAGGTTGAGGCCCTTGATGGGCACGGACGAATTTATTGTATTGAGCTTGCTCAAAGGAGGTTACCCCCTCGAAGTGGCCTGCGATCAGTAGATTCATTCTGAGTTCTGCTATCACTTTGTATTCTGTTATTTCGAGCATTCTCACGATATTTGTATAAGGAGGTTCTTCACAAGCACCAGGATGATATGGTGATGAACTAGTTAGTATTGTAGGAGTAACTGCAATAGGAGCTCTCTTGAGCAAACTGAGCCTAGCATGACAACAGATCAAGCATTTACATTGTTTGCAAGTACTTGAATCTTCTGTGGATCTAGCAAATCAATATGGGCATCTTGAATTTTCTACCACAAGAACTCTACATACTTGCAGTCTCACTTTGTAACTTCCGGTTTTCCCGGGTCTTAATTAACAATTAACATACTCAAAGAATACAGTTATCACTTCATTTTCATGGGAAACAGTTAAGTCAATTTCGTTCATATGAAAGGGTTTGACGATTAAATCAGTTAAACAAAAATTCTTAACGAAGAGCTGAAAACACCATCAATGAAAATTTCTTTAGAAGTTAAAAACCACATACTATGAAATTTGAGATCGAATTCAAAACTAGGGATACTTCTGCAACCACTCGGGTTAGACCACAAATACCACTATAACAATATCACATGACAACTACCATCTAAAAACTGCTATCTCAAAATCAATGATGATTACAATTAAATACCACTATATTTAAAATTAGGGCATCACATACCACTATATCAATTAGGGCATCGTTTACCATTGCTTCATTTAGGGCTTTCAGTTATCTCTGTATCATTTAGGGCTTTCAATACCATTGATTCAATTAGGGTTTTCAATACCGCTGTATCTTTTAGGGTTCCAGTTACCACTGAATCATTTAGGTCTTCCGATTCCTTTCCCTCCGATTACTTAATTGTTGCAGGAACTCAAGATTAGCAGATATGCTCATATAAATGGAAGTTGATATAGCAATTTATCAGATAAATCTATCGTTCACAACTAATTGTAAAAATAATTATAATGATGATATAACTCAATTATTCTTACCTTCATTTTGTATGCACATCATAAAAGTAAAGATACCAGCACCGATATAAACAATTGGATGCATAGCTTATCTTTGTTCGATGCACGTCCGACAACTTATGGAGAGGTGAAACATTGTTAGGGGCTTAACCACCCAACCTTGGACCAAATCTTATCCCCACACGATCTTTAACGAGAAAGGCCTTCCCTACCCAAAATAGACAGGGGTCATCTTGCCATCCACTGGTCATTCTAGTATTTAACACACCATACGACTTGGCAGCAGGAGATTACAATAATAGGATTATGCATGAGCTATTAGATAATTCATATTAAAATGATAACAATGTTATGTCATATTTGATCTCATTCTGGGTTCTTGCAGGTTAATTCCACCTCTTCACCATTTCAATGGTTTCTTTGCTGGCGAATCCTAGGTGCCTGAAAGATTATGATCATTCTATTTATTTTACACTTCTTCACCTTTCATGGCTTCTTTGTTGGTGAATTCCTGTGTTTTACAACACTCTGAAAATGTCTTATGATAACACATGCATTAATGTTGATTCATGCAATTCAATTAAGTTTTCTATCATTGAAATTCATAAATGAGATAATCTCAAAGATACTTTTTATAAATCAGAAAGAATCTCAATGTATTATAGGGAAAAGTAACAGTAAGATACCAAAGATTATCCCAATCTACATGTAAAACCGACTAAGGGTGGATAGAAGGGAGTTATGCTCTTGAATACACATTTAATCTCAGCCTTTTTACTTGTATTGTACAGCAGTGTATATAATCAGTGGTAATCCAAACTATGATTAGCATTACTTCTTTGATATATTATTCAGCAAAAAGAAAAGGAAAAGTCGATTACAATAGGACTTAGACTTAGCAGAGAATGTAAGACACATGACCTGATGTATATTTAAATCTGTTTGAAGCCTTGCCACTGATTTGAAATCCGCCCTTCCTTAGATGTTGCAGACGTTTCCAAAGAGCAAAATACTTTATTTGTCAAAGTGGCAGAGCACCTATGGCATAATATAGATTGACGCTGCTTAAGATTGGAAAGTGCAGATTGTAAATACAGTGAAATTGACACATGAAATATTTGGAAGTCGGGTGTCTGGATCTTGCTATACAAATTTGTATCTGTACTTCTTTGGTTTCCTTCAGGCGTAACCACAGTTATATATATCCATCCTTAACAAGGAAGGATGCATATGGCAGAATGCATCAGCACTGATATACAATGAAAAAGGTCTTACGGATATGTAATGGACTTATAGCAGGGTGCCAATTATGAAGAAAAATCGCATTTAGCAAGGAAGAATGTGGAAATGGAAGTTCTTGCGTCCCCCTCTCTCTTGACTCCAGATATAAAAAGGTCTTAAAAAGGCTCTTTGGCTTCCGCTGGTCACAAAAAGGATTACTTGCCCATTCGAATTCCAAGATGACCATTCGAATACAAACATTAATTTGATTTGAAAGGAAGAGAAATAAAGAGGGAAAATAATTAAGGAGGAGTTGAAGAGTTATAAATTATATTTTATTATTATAATACGTTCTTATATACGTTCACATAATTATATTGGTGAGGTGACATCATTAGATTAAATTATTATAATTTATTGGTGCCATTTCATTTTTATATTTATGTGTTCGTATTTAAGTGTTTATTATAATGATAAGATAAAATTTAATAAACAATCTCTAAAGATATGCATTATATTTTAATTTAATTTATTTTATATTTTTATTATATTGTTTCCTTAATAGCTCATGCGGGTCCCACAGATGTATCCTGTTTCAAGTCGCTAGGTCCTCAACCCATTTGGCCAGTGATGGTGATGCTCCTACCTAGTTCTTTTTTGACAATGCTTCCACCCCTTCGACATGCTTCCTATAAGGAAATTCTCTGCAGTTAAATTATATTATCATAATAAATTATTTAATCATAATTAATCACAATGGTTAACCATCTTCTCAATTCTATGAATTTGTGACAAATGATCAACTAACTTGTTATCTTCATTTTGAAATTATAATGACTATCTTACCATTTGACAGGATTATAACCAAATTAACTGTCAACTGACTTCATGTGAACCTCAACGGCTATATTTTAAATTAGGTCAAAAATTGGGATGTAACACACTCTTCTATCTAGTTCTTATTGAGCCAATGCAACATAAAGAGGTTTTCTTCCAGCCATCTTTCCACTCATCTCAGTGACCTACAATTCATGACAAATACATCACATTCAAAACCATGCCATGCTGCAGTGGATAGCAAACAAGAAAATCTGGTTACATACTATGAATTCAAACAAAACATCTAACATGATAATTAGCCGATAGGCTTTTACATCGGGGCAAAGCCCGCTGGAAAAGTCTCACGCTGGTGCTTCTCTCCGGCAAACTGAAAAATTCGACGGCAATTGTTTTTCCATCGGTATTCTGTAACGCCCCGCTCGGGAACCCAAGAGAAATAAACCTAACATGTTACAATGTTTACTGAACTTTTTTTTTTTTTGAAGTTTAAACAACATCAAGATAACATTAATGCGGAAGCAATAAGAACATACATATCAAATACACATAATCAATTACAGATATAGTTTCAATTCCTCAAGAGTTCCTTTACGTTGAGTCACATTTAATGATTTTAAATTAATTAGTTTAAGTTCTGAGTACAATGTCTCATGATCATAAACAAATAACAGATACATAATCGCATAAGCAAAGCATAAGTATAAACAATACAATGAAAGTACATCCACTAAATAACATCCACTGCACATGTCGCAGGGTATGTGAAAATAGATACAATAAATCAGAATACATGATAACATATATACATCATCTGAAAAGAAGTCTCTAAGATAAGAAATAAGAATGATAAAGGTACATCTTCTGCAACGAACATCCAACAGCTGACAATGTGAAGGGGGACCCAAATGGTAAGAAGGTACTACCTCCCGACCGCGTGGTTACCTAGTCAGGCTTCCACTCCCATCGTGCAGGGAAGATAATGAACGATCCACAAACGGCTATCAAACATAAAACATTCCTAGGCAAGGTACCCCTAATAGCCAAAACTACCTCAAAGGTAACACATGCTACTCAAGAAGATAAAATAATCCAAAAGTAAGAACGCTCAATCCAATACCGACACCACATAACCAAACATATACACAAACCAAGTATAAACCAAATACCAAGATCATAAGATAAAGTCAACGAAAGATAATCATCTCAAGTCAAAAGCCACATGTCAAAAGTACAACATCCATGAATCACCAATCATCCTCAATGAAAGTAAGTAACTATAATAAACACATCCGACAATGGATACACCACCAACAATAAGTACACCACCAGAGGTACACACAAAATCTACAGAGGAGACTCAGGCTACATACTAGGGAGTGTCATCACATGGCTGCTTGAGTTACCCTGGACTGATCTTTTAAGAGACCCCGGACCCTCAAGCGTTAGTTACCCTGGACTGGTTATTATGAACCCTGGACCCTCAACATCACACATATGGAAACTAGAAAGCCCTCTCAAGAAGACGAGGCACTCATCCCATTCCCATCCTTAGTCTATACAAGCACTAAAGGCATGGGTAGATCAAATATCTCTAACTTATCTTTTTAGTGTATTTTTCCCCCCATAAATTTTAGTTACTAGATTATCACTTATTACATAACTTGCATTAGGTTACCCTGGTACTGACCACTTTGGGTCCCGGACCCCTATGCAAGCCACTCCCAAGTCACGTACCTAGACAACCTCTCCTAAGCACATAAAAACATAGTTGTGTCCCATACCACAACACCCATAAAGATCAAACTCGGTTCCTTAACAGGAAACCTGATAATAAGATCGTTCTCCCATCCAAGTACACATAAATGCTCCACAAGATAAACCTCATAAATATAATCTCCAATATGAATCACAAAACTCATCATAACATCCAGCCACTTAAAATAGTATCAAAGAAATCTCACAAGGCCTCTGGTGTACATCCTAGACTGGTCAACATCTAACCGACTCCAAAAACCCAAAGCATAGACAGTATAAGCAAACAATACAGTTTATAGTTTGGGTTTGATTTGAAAAGATATTGTTGATATTAAAGTAGGGTTTAAGTTCTTGTGCATATATTTTCAAATAATAAGTTTTCGCATTTAGCCCTTTCAATTAACCTATTTGTCGTTCTTATAATTAGAAAATCATATCATAACTTAAGAGCAATAGTAATCATTTATTAAATTAACAATTTATTGATTATTAAATTCAATACTCCCAATTCCATTAATAATCCAATTATTAAATAATAAATATAACTAACATCATTAATTGATATTTATCATTAATTCAATCTTATTCTAATAATTGCATACATTATTAAGTAATTAATAATCAAGTTATTGGTAAAATTCTTAGATAAATCATAATAATCAAATTAATAATTAATATTTAAAGTATGAATTAAATCCTTTTGTAAATAAGATTTACTAATTCACCACTTAATTAAATAATTAATAATAAAATTATTAATTAAAAATTAATAATGACTAATGAGTTAAAAATAAATTTAATTAAGTAAATTATATTATTTTAAATGAATTCATATTAACATGGATATATAAAAATATACTATAGGTAATTAATTATATAACATTAATAATAAACTTATCTAACAATTTACATTGAATATCATATAGAACATTTAAACAAAATTAATTAAAAGAAATGGTTTTAACCTAAACCACCACGCGCGGCCTAAATTAATGCAGGCGCCATATACTCGCCTTGAATTAAAGAATGGCTCCCACGCTATATGCTCGGTTATATCAGCTGCTTAAAATGGTAAGTGGGGTATGGGGTAAAATGAAGATGTGTTTTATTTTTATGTTTAAAGCAAAATAACCCCCATCGCATGCAAACTGCGATCCACACAGGCATAGAAAACATGAAGCTGCCGACAGTATGAGAGGTAAGTCGGGGGTGGTGAAACCCCTCTCAACATACATTATATTATATTTAATAATTAATTTTGGTTTTTATTTTATTTTTATAAAAAGATTTAAAATAAACAATCTCCCCTCTAAAGAATATATATATATATATATATAATTCAAATAATTTTGTTTTATTTAATACAAAACTCTCCTTCCTAATAATAATCAAATTTTAATATATATATATTTTGCAATTATAATCTGATAGAGAAAATCCTATTAACCATTCGAATTTTCAATTAAAAATTTTTATTTCCAAAATTAAACATTTATCCAAATTTAAATTTCTCAATCCCATTTTAATTCAACCCAAATCTCGATTTAATACTAATTCCTTTCAATTGTAGAAACAAGGTTTTCTAAATAGTTGTTTCAACCCGAGATTTACAGATGAAATCGAATAGTAAAAGATCCAGAACGAAGGATGGCAAGATTCAGACAACAAAATTTGAGAAACAACTTTCAACAAGCACGAAGAAGACAAAGATCCGAAAGTGTTTCTAGAATGGTTCACAAACCCTACCTTGATCTGATGCTAACAATTTGGTGAAACCCTTGCTAATCCGAACCCTTCCAAGCTTCCAAAGATTTCTTTGTTCCCCTTTCCAAAAGTGTGTTCCCTGAAACCTGTCTCCAAAAAATCTCCCTTCAAAAATGAACCCTCAAATTTTGATAAGGAGTTCTCTTCCTACAATTGGGGCACTAATTGTGCGTTTACCCAAGAGGTCTCTTGATCCATTTCGTTAACTCTAAAATCAACCTTTATTTATCTTATCTTTCATATTTTCATGCATGTTAAATGGATTATTAAATCTCTTTATTTAATTTCCACTCAACTTCTATTTTAATCAATTTATAACTTATAAATCTTATGCGCACTTAATTCGATTAAATATCTTTATTAATTTCACATGTTTAATCTTTTCAATTAATTTCTTTTATTTTCAACTCATGCATAAATCATGCGAACTATAATCTTTATGATAATTAAATATCTTTTCACTTTTAATTTCATTTTTAGAAACTTAATTGATAAAATATTTATTAACTTAAATAACAATAATATTTAGCATTTATTTAAAAATGCACTCTAAATATATTATTATTAAATTAAATAAATATAATCACGTTCTAAATTTAAACTTTAACTTTTATCTCCAATATTTAATTCTCTCTTATTTAATTAATTCATTCATGCACAATTAATTTCCTTTTTAAATTAAAATATTCTTTTATTATTCCTTCATGCACTTTAAGTGAATTGTTAAATTACTTTATTTAACTTTCCACTTTACTTTACTTTAATAAATTTATAACTTTAATCTCATGCGCACTATAATAAAATATCTTAATCAAGTTCACATATTTTATCTTTTAAATTAATCTCTTATATTTAAAACTCATTCATGCGAGCTTAAATCTTTTCCATAAATTAATATCTTTTTCCTTTTTAATATATTTTTGAATGTTTTAATTTGATAAATATTTATTAACTTAAATAACAATAATATTTAGCATTTATTTAAAAATGAACTCTAAATATATTATTATTAAATTAATAAATATTATTACGTTCTAAATTTAATCTTAAAACTTTTATCTTCAATTTAATTCTTTATATTTAATTAATTTCTCAATTAATTAAATATAATTAAATATTCATAATATCATAATAATTTTTCATTAAATTAAATCATTAATTTAATCTTTTAATTTAATTAACAGAAAATTCATCAAAGACTCACAAAACAACATATGCACAAAAATACTCACGGGTTTAAAAAGGGTAGACAGTCTGTTACGAGTCCTCCTTGCAGGACAAGTATTATAGGCTTATGGCTAAGATTGGACCTGATCATTATCTTCCCATTCTCACCATTTGAGTATTTGTAATAGGGCACGCTCATCCTGGCAATTCAGGGAAGTCGATGCCCGGTACCTGCATCCTGCATAAAAGACGAGCATGTACATGTATATAATATATCTAAACTAAACAGGCAATGGTAGAGAGTGGTTCATCGTGTAGATCCCGACTAGCAGGTGACTACGACTCCCTCCCTTAACCACATCAAACACGTCAGACAGAAAGATAAAACAAACACGCACACCATACACATGCAAGTATGGGGTAAGTATTGTAAAAATCATAAGTCTAACATCAAATGCGTACATATAATAATGCATCTCTATCAATACAATATAATCATCATTAAAGACATCATGTTAACATTTTTATGAAAGAAGCCATATTTACTAATTAGGATCATTAAGACATCATTAACGTCATGTGAAATGAAATCAACAAGTATATATATATGTAATCCAAAACATGAAATAATATCATAATATTGTAAATCCAGTATCTCTAAACTAATCAAAGCATAAAATCAACCTAAAGCAAATTGACAATGATAACAGAAATGCGATCTAGGGGCAGGCACTACATATTCTAAACTTCCCCGTGTTTACTCCTTTTGTTTAGTCATACTGAATAATTCCATCTTGCACGTTAGTCAACTATGTTGTTTAATGTGGGCAAGCCATCGTTAGCTTCCAGTTGACATTTTTAGTATGATATCTTTCACAGTTCGTAATTTACTTTACTCTGTTCTGGGAGTTTGCTTCGTGCTAAAATTATACTTACTTGATTTACACAATGCAATTTAAGAGTGAATCTACTAGGGAAATGTATCCTGTGTTAATCTTAATCAAAATTTTGCAATCAGTTGGACTTGGCTCCAGGCAGCCACACAATAGACATGACCCCTAAATGCAAAACAAAACAGCTGCCAAGATCAAGAAAACAGGAACATCTTCAATGCCTCTCTTAAGCCACAATTTCATGAGATAAATAATGCCTCAGCAGATGAAAAGATCAATAAGGAGGATGGTCATGCTTATAGCATTTTTCTGATTCCTATAACACACAAGGCATTAGGCACATTCAAAAGATGTTGCAGAAGAAAGAGGGCTGCAAATAAATTTCTGGCAAACTCGTGGTATGACGAAGATTGTAAGGCAGCTAAGAAATTTTCAAAAGGGAAAGATTTTGAGCAAAGAAAATAAGAAATACACAAAATACAAGAAAAAAAGAAGAGTATACAAATGCAAGGAGTCAATATTTCTTGAAAAACACAATCTCAAGAATTTCTGGAAGGAACTTCAATAGAGGAGAAGACAAACTGAGAACAATAATACAGTTACCCAATAGTTAGAATATGCAAAGCTGCTTTTTGAGTGGATAAATGAGAAAAACTCTCCTCCCATAGTGAACACACCAGTAGAGCTCTTCATGATGGATGATATAAAAAATGGAATAAATAAACTATCAAGTGGTAAGTCTAGTGACATTGATGGGCTTCAAGTTGAATTTTTAAAATGAGGAGTTGAAACCCTTGCTGCTCACATAAAAAAATCTTCAATAATGTCATTCAAGATGGTTTTCCAATGGATTAAACAACTGGTGCGATAATTCCCATTTTTGAAAAAAAGGGGATATCAATAATCCATCTAACTTCCACACTATTCTGGTCAACTCCCTCTTTGGTAAACTTTTTGAGAGCATGGTGGATCGTAGAATCAACAATTGAGTAGAAGGTGAAGGAAAAAAGGCAATGGTAAGGCATAAAGCATTTATATCTTATCTCTATTAACCACTTTTGTGAGGGTAACACCAAGTGCCAGCATTGGGT
Organism: Cupressus sempervirens; assembly: GCA_028749045.1. NCBI lineage: Eukaryota > Viridiplantae > Streptophyta > Pinopsida > Cupressales > Cupressaceae > Cupressus > Cupressus sempervirens. Next base: position 947,066,448 of record CM053785.1, on the reverse strand, counting down.
GCGTGTTTTTGTGTTGCACTAAGGTTTGCAAGTAAAGACCAGCTTGGGCAAACATGTGCTCTGCACATTGTTAAAAAATATTGTTGAAATCCTTTTCTTCCCTGGATTATTTGGGAAAGCAGCATAGGCTGATTCCTATAACATGAATAATCGTATTCAGAAGATAGCCAAGATCAAATTTAAAACCTAACTAATAAATTATTTAGTATCTCACAATGACACATTCTATAATCAGGCAATAACAGCCAACTATAGAAAATTCCTTCTCATAGGAGAAATCACTTAAGCATGGCATCAACATTTTTTGTAGTAAAAACTACCTAGATTATTATGCAAAAACAAAACATAAGGGAAGAGCTAAAATCTAAAAGTTTATGTTAAATATTTTTAAATAACTTTGACTTTTGATTGCAGAGATCCTTTATCATTTCTTCAAAGTTCAAATAGATCCTTTATCACTTCTTCGAAGTTCAAATAGTATTATAATATAATAATGAAAGATTTGATCCGAACCATGCCATCTTTCTCATATTGTGTAGCAACAAGATCGTAAGAGAATGTATCCAAAAACACAAAGAGAAACCAACCTCCTCATCCTCTACAAGAGTCTTCAGTATAACATCAATCTCACAACTAAATATTTCACAAGCAATGAATGGGAACCTGCAAATGAACAACAAAATAATTACTTAAATAAAGATAATATACATTAAAATTAAGATATTTTCTGTCAAGTAAGTAAACGGCACTAAGTATACTTCATGGCAGGAGAAAAACACAAAACAATAGAGGATATTCCAATTTACTTAAATGTTCGTCTACTGTCTACTTCTTCTGGTGGCTCTTCTACAACATAGCGCAGCATCTGCTGCACCTGTGCTCTGCCCCGAAGGCTGCAGAAATGTCACAAGTGAGGTGATACAATACATATTATCTAGAGATTCGAAAACATATTAACGCAAACTAATTGTCAAACAAAAAAATATTAGAATAAATTGCTCTGTAAATGAAAGAGTAATTTTAAAAGGCACTGGTGTTGAACATGACATTGTAAAATGATCTGATTAAATTTTGTGAGAAACTCCACGACATTAGTGTTTATAAGGATTCAGAGATAGAACCAAAGCCACAATACTTCTTGCATACCTTGTACCATTTTACAATTATGACCATAATGCAATAGTCAACCATGACTACAATTTGCTGGAATCACTCTCAATTGCGTATTGGTTTAATCATGTTTATATCACTCACCGTATATTCAATTTGTTTCAGTAAACTTATGAGCTTCCTCAAGTCTAACTACACATCTCATATGTAACTGTTGGAGATGTGTCGTTGGTTTCAAAGTGTACTTTGTTCAAGTAGGAAGATTATTGTAAATATGGTCATTGATATCATAGTGAGATTGTTGGAAATGTTGTTATTGACAAAAAAGGTTGTTGATATGTTGGAAGGCTTCTTGACTTTAACTGTATTTATATTTTTGAATCTGTGTCTCGGATCGTACTCTATGATCCATCATTAGGATAGTGCAATAGAGAGGAAAAACACAGTTTACTGCAGGATACTTCAAGCATATTAACATGAACTATGGAAATTTAGCGTCTCTAAATGGTTGTGGATGTCAAACTTTAAGAGATTGTTTATTATATTGGCTTTAATTGCAGGCCAATTCATGAAATTCTATCATTTTGAAAGAGGTGATTGAATTCGTGGAATTTTATTGTTTTGAAAGAGGTGTAATAGGAGGCCCATTCGAGGAATTTTATAATTATGGTTTACTATTGAAGTGCCAACCCATGTGTTTTATGCAATTAATTTTGTCACCAACTGGGGTATAGAATGGTGAAGCTATTTTGGAAGTATAGAGTGAGAAATGATTTATCATTTGAATCAAAGTAGAGGAGATTTTGTTAAGCATGAAGTGTAGAAAGAGGCAACCTCTAGAAGGTAAACTTTTGCAGATAATGTTGGTGTCTCATAAAAGAACAAGTTGGTGTCTCTTCCTAAGTTGGAGCTGAGATTTTGTTAAGAATGAAGTGTAGAAAAAATATTGTCCATAATCCATTGAAGAGGCAACTTCTAGAAGGTAAACTTTTGCAGAGAATGTTGGTGTCCCCTAAACGAAAAAGTTGGTGTCTCTTCCTAAGTTGGAGCTCACTTTTAGAAAACTAATTCTCTAATTTACTGAGCATGCAAGTTGTCTCTAGAATAAGCTTGTCTGTGCAAAAAAAGTTGGTGCTTATACAGCGAGAGTGAAAGACTGGAGCATATAAGATGTAAGCTGGCCTTGTTGGTTCTTGCATGTTCATATTTTCTAAACCCTCAGTTTGGACTGAATTTTTTGTTGTACTGAACCTGGTATTGGTGTACAGGCCAGTAGCCTTGGCTTAGATGTATATAGAAAAATGCCAACCAAAAACAAATCAAATCATAGAATATCTTGTTCTATGTTATCAAGTTACCTGTTGGATACACTTGAGGTTGTAACATCACCATTTTATACTACTGTAATCAAATTTTATCAGAATTTCTGTTGTTTATGCATTTTGAATTTCTAAATGTTTGCAATGAAGTCACCTATCATTAGGAGCAAAATTTGTAGCTCATTTTGACCTTGAAAGCATGGCACCCTGCAATGTGGTTTAGCAGTTTTGTCTGAGAGTTTTTATTTTCTTTTTCGTATATGGATTGTGCTGAACTCCTATAGACCCTGCTGCACTTGTAGAATGCTTATTGGCAAAAAAATCTCTGTTTGACTAACAATTATTTTGTACTTGGAGTTGCCGGTGAGGATGCACTGCAGTGGTCAAGTCACAACACCGTTGTGTCAGCCACCAAGATTCAATTGTTTCTTAAACCCTGCTGATTTGGAGTGCCTCCACTGGGCTAACACACTTAAAGGCTGTGGGCCTTTGCTAGGGATTTGAAACTTTGAGGTCCTCCAATAATGGTCTCAATGATAAAGTCAATGGGCTCAGAGAAGGCTATAAACTCAAGTTTACCCAATAAAAAGAAATCTAAAATATTCTGGAGCAATGAAAACATGTTGGAAAACTGGCCAGAGACAGGAAAAATATTTTGGAGCTATGAAAAGATGATGGAAAACTGGCCAGAGAGAAAATATTTTGGAGCTATGAAAAAATGCTAGAAAGCTGGCCAGAGAGACCAAAATGTTTTGGAGCTATAAAAAGATGTTCGTAAATTGGCCAGAGAGACGAAAATGGCTGTTGAGTTCTATAAGGAACAGTAAAAGGAAGAATAAGAAGACAATTTTAATGTCTACAAGGCCTGCAGAATCAAGCTAATTTCATTAAATCAATTATTTTTCCATGCAAGTTGATAATGAGCCCTTCCAACTTCTCAATTTTACTCCTTGCTGAATATCATGAGCTAGCAGTTAGATACAAATTTGCCCCTGCCATCTTTGTAAACATCACACTCTAAAAGATGTTTCTCAATTCCCACTTCCCTAAAATTGCACCAACTAAATGTATCCTATTTTTTTCTGTTTTTTGATGGAGGTCTTCCTAAGCCCGTGTCTGTAACTTACACGCAAGGGATTTCAGAAGGGCGTCTGAATCTTATCATACAGGTGTGCCCCACATGAGCATGAGCACATTCAATCAGCTTGAACTAGGTTCATTAGTCTACCTTTCCACTTCATAAGATTCTCCAGCTTTACGTTAATTCATGATTCATCAAGGAGCTCTTTCTGCCCTGTTTTACAAGAGGTTTTCATTTTAAGGTTTTGGACTTCAGTTTCAGGTAGATTTGCGTGGATAGGATTCTAATCTAACTGTGGAAGATGACCTATAATTTATCCAGGCTATGATGGCCCTTGGATCCCATTCGTAGTGCATGCAGGATGTAGACAATTGTAGTTGCAAATGCCTTGGTAGACATGTATGCCAAATGTGGAAGCATATAAGGCATAATAGTATTTAAAGTTTTGACAAAGAGAGGAAGCTAATGGAGAGAAAGATAATCAAAATGAGATGATCATATATTATATCAACTATATTTTCCAGTCAGAATCTTCACCCCTCTGGAATCTACACCATACAGTGATCGTCTAGGTAGTTTGAAAAGTTCAAAAATTATACATTTTAGGTGGACAGGTAAGATAATCTTGATGGTCATTTTCATTGGCATGGAATATCAAAAAGAGCCTGCTGGAGATAATAATACAAATTCAAAGGGTTATCAGATAAAGAGGCCTAAATCTAGCAGAAAAAACGCTCAGGCACCAATGTTTTTTGCTGGAAATGACTGACTGACAGCTATGTTATCAATTGATACACCTTTATTTAAGTGATCTGTCAGATTGCCTAGCTGGGCCAGTTATGATGCTATGGAGGGAAAATTATCTGGCAAATCTCACAAAACTACCAAGTTTTATGCTATTCCACATATCATCTAGAGTAAAACTATAGCATATGAATAGAAGCTGAGCTTGTGCTTTATATAATTCAAGTTAATCTTATTTTTAGGGAATAGAATTGGACTATGTGAATATGTCGCAAAACTAAGTCTATGCTTTGTCACATATCATCTAGAGTAAAACTGTCACATATGGATAGAAGCAGAGTCTGTGTGCTTTATATAATTCAAGCTAATCTAATTTCTAGGGATTAGAATTGGATTGTATGAGTATGTATCAGTGGTGATTTTTTAGCATGAGACCTGTTCACCAATGCCCTGTTTAGGATGCCGACGTTGTATGCAATTGATATCCTCCCAAGCTGATTTATGGCTTCAAGATAGAAGCACCAGCCAAAAGAGAACTTGGTTTAATGGCCAAGTCCATGCAGTAGGGCATCTAGAAGGTGCTGAGGTCTTTTGTCTTCAATACAAAAAATACAGAAGCATGGGTTTTCTTTGCCTAAGAGTCAGTCAAAGACAATTCTCAAACATTCACTACTTGAATCCTTGAGATGTAAAATGGGACATGAGGAGATTGTGTTAGTTGTGATGACTCAGCTTTCAGCTCACCATTTTCCATAATATTTGCATTTCCGCCCTTGGAAATACATGTCACATTGTTTGCATGTTGTCTTTTATTTCACTCTTCTACTCTTTGTTTGATTCTCTTTGCAAATTTGATGGCACTTCAAAAGCCCCCATTTGTACACTCATAGGCTCCTTCATTTTTGGAGGATTGTGTTCCAATTTGAATTGATGAATTGTAGCCTCTGTGGCAGCAGTCTTGACTTTCTTGACGCTTTTGTAGATGTCTTGGATGTGATAAACTTGCCTTTTGTATTTGACAATTACCTTGAATCAAGGTGCGTGGTCTAGCCCATCTTTAGTGGAGCTGTAGATGGGTAAGCTTATGCACTGCCTTTGAGCGATTTCTTGTAGCTTGTTCTTCAACATCTCCTCCCACCTTTCCCTGTTCAAAACACTTTGAATCAATAGTTGTAAATGAGAGGCTTTCCTTGTATGCTTTCCTTAGAGAGAGTAAGAGCCGAAGGGTAGGGCCTGTCAATTGAATTCATCAATGCACTATGGGACTGTCACAGTATGACAATAGAGTTTTTTGTTTTATTCTAAAGCCTAGAGAATGTTCTAATTGATCCTAGGGTGTTGTAGGATAGGAACCACTAAGTCAAGGGTGTGAAGAAGGTCTTGAAGATAGGGTGTTGATCAGTTAGGTATTAATCTGGTATGATCACAGTAAGAACAAAACTGCTGAGTATGTGGGCTTAGTCATCAATACTGTCAAATGTTGGTGGACAATAGTAAATGTAGGATCTGGAATTAGATCCTCAATAGGATTTGTTTGTAACAATGTTAGGGCCTGAACTAATCAAAGCAATGTGATGTTATATAAGTGTTGATATACAATTGTTGATGAATAGGGGACGAGTATAACAAACTTGTGGAGTAAGGTGGTTTGAGTGTTGTGTGACCATTTGAAGGTCTATTGAAAGCTTGGTATGGAGGGATTGGTTAAAGAAAGCATAATACTGATCCAAGAATGAATAGTGTCTTGAGGAGAGGAAGTCAATGTGAGAAGTTGTATCTCACAGCTGATTGGAGAGGTTTGGTACTATAATGATGTGAAAGCCTGGTGCAGGAGCACCTTGACATCATGGCATCATCGAAGTCATTTCAATGTCTTAAAGATTAATGTGAACACAATAGTTATAAAAGTCCATTGAATGAATTATCATATGAATATAAATAGTAATTATAATAGAATAGTTGAAAGATTTGTTACTTCCCATCATTATTTATATAGGGCTGAGATCGATTAAAAATACACTGAGAGGGAGAAGGAAAATATTGAAAAGTAGTTTCCCTTTGGCTGTCAGCAGTCATGGCCACCAATTTATATCAGTTGACATAAGGAAATTGGTGGCAGGATAAATATTTTTTAGTGTGTGAATCAGTCAATAAGGTTTATTTTGGGCATCATTTTAAAGATTATTCTTTTATGTGTTTATGCCTGCACCTCCGGTGTTTAAATGTTGTTTTATCCTGGCATTCATATCCATGAATCAGCTTGCATTCTAATTTATCCTGGCATTCATATCCATGAAGAGGCTTGTAATTTCTAATTACAGAGATCTGGAATGGTAAAGAATTTTTGAACAACATAGTTGACCACTGATCAGAAAAGTTTACTCCTGATACTTAAATTTGCAGTTTTGATTAATATGTTCATTCTGGAATTGATTTGTGAATGTGAGAAGTTACCTCTACTCGCTGTGTGTCATGACAATAAAAGGAAGTCTGAATATGCAAATATTTAGATTGTTCGCATATTTGGGAAAAGTGTTGGAGTCTCTGCATCAGGTCCCTCTGATTTGACTTCTCAAGTTGATTATTCCTCAATAATTATTCCAAAGGTGTAGCTCTGCATCAGTACGCATTGCTATCTTGGATCCACAATAGTACAAGTGTTGTCAATCAAACATTTTTCTCTACATTTTTGTCCTGTGTAATTGGGTGACTCTCTCAGTTCCAAAGATAACAGAGAACTTGTTTACCTTATAGACCAGATATCCTTGTTTTCTGTATCAACTCAATAGAACCATTTCCTGTACCAAACATTAAAATCATCTTTCACACAACAAGTACATTAGTCCTCAGCCATCATATTCTGCAATATCAATTAATCAGCCAACAATTATTGATTAAAGATCACTGTCCCTATACAGTCTTTGCTATCAGAACAAATTCCACTGTGATTTTTTCAAACAACTAATAAATGGAATTCCAAGCATCTTTTCCTATGTCATGATGTTAAAGAAAGTTTGATCAATCATTTAGCAAATAAAATATGAGAACTATTCATAAACTTGACTGTTATGCCTTTGACAATTTTAATTGTACTTGCAGAATAAATACAATTAGACTTTAGTTCTTAGTGAATCAGACTTCAATATAGGTTTCAAAGGTTTTTTCCATTGTCTTGACCTTACTTATCCAATATATACTTCAATTTTCATCAGAGAGAGAGAGAGAGAGTTGGTTACATTAGTTTGACTAGTTGGACCCAATGAGCAACTTTGACAATGTGTGATCCGTACATTGAATATGATAACATATTAGTTACAGTAGTTATGTTCACCCAATAATGATCACTCATTTCAGTTGAGATGATTTTTTGTTCATTTGAGGCAACCTTGAAGGTTTTATGTTCTGCAGTTGAGAATAATTTCCTTTTTATCCAATTCATATCAAGTTGACTCAACAAACTATAATGTGTAAATTTTTATTTGAAGTCACACATTTTAGTCTAATAATTTTTTACACTTCTACTTTCATGCTTGTCCCATGAAGCTGGAAAAGGTTTCCAAATGCTTTAAACATATGAATGACATTGGGGAGTAACTCCCACCATCAACCATTTTTATCAACTCAAGGGATAACCAAAGGAGTCACTCCCACGTTTACTCTTCAGGTAGCCCTCTATAATCTTTGTTCTTCTAGAAATATTGGCTTATGTTGAGTGCATTAAGGTTTTCTCACAGAGGTTTCAGGGATCATCAGATCCAACTTAGATTGGGATTGAAGGTGACCTAGTTTTGATTCTTTAGGTTTGTTTGTCTTTTATTGATGATATAGTTTTTCTGTTGACCTCATTACGTAGATCTTCTGTCTTTTTGACATGCTCTTGCACCGTTTGTCAAATGTAGGAGGTATTCACTATTAAAACACATCAAGTTTGCTAATTCCATAGTTAAAGTGTCAACAATTTATATATGTAGGAAATAAGATAGTTAATTTGTTGTATGTTGATGGAATGAGATTTGTGGTTCTGTTCTTACAGTTATGGATTTTGTGGATTGTATTATGGCTACATTAATGCAAGGAGTTTGGAAGATTGGTTCCTGTCAGGGGAGTTAAAATTTCTCAGAAGTATATTTATGTTAGAATTTGAGAGGGACTTGTTTCTAAGAAATGTGAAAGTCATCATCTATTAGAAAAGGTGATCTGAGAGTCGTCCTACTCATTAAATTCAGGCAGAGAAAAAAATGAAATTAGTTGTGATACTATGTTTGTCCATTGCTAGGGATGTAACCATTGCTATCAAGTCTAGGGACCTCCAGTGCTGCTTAGACTCTTGTTTTGTCCAAGACATGCCTTAGATATACACAGGAAGAATCCTAGACATACACAAGGTAAACATAGAATAAAAATAGCTTAATTTACATTCGTTACAAAATTAATAATGTATAACACTACATTTTTTCAACTCAACCAATGAACACTTGTATAAAACTATATATCAATCTTCGAAGATACCTGCAAACAGTTGATTAGTGTAACCCCAGCACTGAGCCTAAGCGTGGCTTACAAGCAGTAAAAGTTGACAGGTGTAATATGAGTTGTCTCCCCAACATAACTCCCCAAGATCTAGGATCTGGCAGCAAGCTTTGGTAGCAACAAATTTTAAATCGTCTGCACTATATTTTGTGGAGAATTCAACACGAATTTTCTCCAAGGGTCTGTCAAAATGTAAACAGTATATATATGATAGAATTTGTGATCATATATAAATGAAGATAAATCTAATTACAAAAGAGAATGCATGATGAATATAAATGGAGATAAATCTAATTGTAGAAGAGAATACACGATGATTCTTTCAAGTGGAATAAGTTGTTATCTGATCTGGATATGATGTTTATTAAGATTCAAACCTTGGGAACAGGAGATGTACATTTCTACTCTTCTAAGAAGTATGTTAATCTCTACATCACAGTGCCATGATCGTACAGGTCCTCATTAGGTGCAAATCCAACACAAGACCGTGCCTTTGGCATCCCAAGCGTAATGAAGCACCCAATTACTCCCTTGTTGTCAATCTGACAAAAAATGCATGCAAGTCATGATTAACCCCAAGCAAAATAATCTCTTTTAGCATAATTCTGCTTCATTAGATATTCAAAAACTGTGAAAATGATTTTGCAAAATAGGCTTATATTAAACAAAATTAAATATCATCTAAGTTCAGTTTTTTTGCCTGTACTAGTTTAGAATATCTGGATTAGTTGTTAGATGCTTGTTGATCTACCAAGCATCTGACCATGTTGGATGACTGTAACAACATTCTTAATTTCATGATTCTTAACGTAATATTGCCAAATATTAATCATAGGACCCCAAATAGCAGGTTATAACTACCAAATAGTAATAACCATAATAGGTCAAACTTGGAAGTGCCCACTTTAATATTAGAAAAGAAAGAGTTTTATAAAAGAAAACTGTGTTCTTTTAAGTGCAGATGCTACCCATCGCACTGGGGACTTTTCCCAGGTTTCCCCAAGGCATCCCTAGCCATTCCCCAACAATCTTTGGTGAAGTCCTCAAGTTTCCGTTTGGGGAGGACGCCCCCTGGCCATTCCCTACGGTCTTGGAAACATCTGCGGTACTGGGATCAGAGAAATAAAGTTGGGGAAGCATGCCCGCGTTACGCTGGACTTTTAAGAGATGTAAATGGTAACTTGACATTCTACTGGCCAAATTGGACAAAACCTTCGGGAATGTTAAATTGTAATATGGACTTCAGGATGCAAGTGGATTGGGGATGGTCCCTTTAAGTGGAAAATTTTAGTTTGATGCCCTAGGCCTAGCATCCATTATGTGACAGGGCAGGAAAGTGAAGAACTGAGTTGCAGAGATAGATACCATGAGCTTAGGTGCCAATTATTGGTGCATTCGGCAGTTCTATGCCTGGACAAAGGTCTATTCAATGATGTTTGTGAGAGGAGTATTGATTGTATAGCAGTTTCTTTGTAGATCTGAGCTATTAGCCTTTTAGGCCAGTGTGAACTGTGGGTATTTGACTTAGTCAATGGTGGAACCCAGTTCTGAGTTTGGGGTATATAGAGTGATTAGGAAAAGGGTATCTGAAAGTGCAATTAGTTTCGGCCCTTGTTTGGGAGTTTCAAAGTTTATGGTCAGGCAAGTCCTCAAATAGGGCTACAAGCAAATGCCCTTAATTGGTGTTGTGGGTCTTTCATACTGTCCTTTGATTGTTTTAGATTCCTAAATTCAGTAAATGAGCCTTAAGGGCCGAACCCCTCGTTGCAAAAGCATTTTAGTGTGACCCTTGTATAGCAAAGGTTAACACAAGGAAGTCTTTTTGTTTAGAAGGGAACTTGATGTGAGAAGTTGTAAAATAAGAGTTGGGGTTTGTTGATGGGGTCAAGGCGGATTGTTTAAGTCCTACTACTTGTGTATCAAACTATTGTCGAGGCCCTCATAGATGTCAATGACTCTAGTTGTGTGGTTAGTCATAAAGGTTTGATAAGGAAAGTTAAATAATTTTGTCTTGCATTGCTATACCCTGCATCAACTACCAACTCCCAGTTGATTCCATTTGATTCAAAGAATAGCTTGTCTGAAAGGTTGTTGAAAATATATATTAATGTTATTTGTGCAGAATTCAAATTCATGATGAAGAGTTCGTTCAGAAGTTGCCAAGTACTCCCCTTTATATTAACCAATTCCCTATATAATTGATTCTTTTAATAATTCACTCAATCAGAAGAAAGGACTTAAAATGGATCCAGGCTTGGAAGCCAATGTTGGGATCGGGTTGTGGGTTCTATATTTTCCTGATTGAACCAACTTATTTTTAATCATGAAAGTTTTAAACCATGGTTTCCTTTCGGAGCTAGTGGGAAAGCTAGCGGTGAAGTAGCCTATAGGGACTATGGGTGTATCTGCAGATGTTGAATGTTCGTAGTGCCCACATAACCATGTTTGAGTATTGTGAAGTATGGGGACGCTCCCATGAACAAGCAGTCCTCCTATTGAGGTGGAATGCCTATGTTCAGATGGCATCCATAATCAAATGTTTGCTGCAAAAGATGTAAAGATTCTTCTCTATAGCATGAAGGTGCATATTTTTTAATTCTCATATATTTTCTGTTGAATGTGGTGGATGAGATTTCTGGTCAAGAAGGGGAAGTATAGGCATGCTAGAGAGATAAATAATTGTAATTCACTATCTTAAAAGTAGATATACATCAATATTTATACCAACTCTACAAGATACAGTGGCAAAAAGATGGGTCATTAATGTGGTGGATGAGATTTCTGGTCAAGAAGGGGAAGTATAGGCATGCTAGAGAGATAAATAATTGTAATTCACTATCTTAAAAGTAGATATACATCAATATTTATACCAACTCTACAAGATACAGTGGCAAAAAGATGGGCTCAATAATGACCAGAATGAAATAAATCAGATCTGCGGAATAATAGTGAAATAAGAGCAGATTAGATAATTATAAAGCAAAGCCACTTCAAGAGAGCTACCTCCCAATTTTTTACAAAAAAGAGTTGAATTACCAATATGATGATTAACAACTATTACCTACTATACTAGCGTCATTGGGCAGCATTGATCTCTTCATGCCAATTAGGTCAACAAACCATATAATTATTATAAATTAGAATGTGCAGTGTTGTAGATGATCATCTCATATCATAAGACATCCAGTGAGTTAAGGGGATACCAATCATCAAACGAAAAAACAGCGAGTACTGGTATACTGTAAAAGTAATTTTTGTATAATTGCTAAGGAAACTTATGCATTTTTATCTGCATGATTGAAATGTATTTGGAACTTGATTAATGTAGAATTTTCTCTAGTGGCAATGGTTATTGTAATGGTATTTTTCTTGAGTTCCTAAATCCAGGCCTTGATGCTGGGTCAGATTTTTGTAGGAAGTTTTGTAACAGAACATCTTGTAGCTAAACATATCTTGTCGCTTCTTAACTAGGTTAAAAGTAGTCTAATGTTGAGATTGGCAATATTGATCTTGCTGCATAATGGGATCTTTTTGCCACACCAAAGGTGGACTTAACTCATCTTTTCTATGGCAAAATGTATCTTTTGTGTATACAAAAATTGTTTAACAAAGAATTATCTCTTCAAATTTTTCAATCATCTAGCATCGTTTAGTCAATAATCTCATTTGAGGACTACATTTACTTTGTAAGTACTTGATGCAAACAAGGTCTGCCAGGTTCACAGCTGTGGTGATTAGTTTTCCTTCCCTCAATGGATGTGAATGCAAGAACATTCATGACACTAGAAGTAGTGATGAATTGGGAAGGAACCTTGAAGGAATTATTTCTATGCCAAAATTGGCACAATCTAAAGATGTGGCAATGGTTGAGTGTACATTCGAATTGGCTAAAGACAAGGAAAATGAGTCGAATGTAGGCGGTAAGAAGGCTTTGAGATCCACCTGCTCCCAATGTGGCTTAAGACTAATATAGGTTTATTTTTTAAACCACACCTTGTATATCAACTTGTGATAGCTTATGCCAAATGTTATTGCATAGAACTTATGGTCATACCCCCAAGAATTTGTGCATGTTAGGTCACTTTTTATTTTTTTCAGGCAAGGGTCACAATATGTTTCTTCAGATGAGATAATAATCACCCAAATGAATTATACTTCTTTTGCATCATGTTGATTAGAAAATAGGCAAAGGTGGATGCTAGATATGAAGATGCAAAAGTTAAGGAATCAAAAACATTATCTGCATGCCCTATTAGATCTTAAATCACCTACATCAAGAAATAATTTATGACCAAACTATAAAAATGCCTCACCGTAACAATTTATACATTACAACTCTATATGATGTAAATTCATCTTCCAAATAGTCCTTATATTGAGATGCACTTGAAGTAAGTGTCCTGCTCACATCAAGATAAAACCTTGTTTAGTTGTATTTCTATGTTGAGATTGTGCACAATTTTTTAACGTTTCAAATCATACTCCATGATCCAAGACCAATTCCCAGGAGTAGAGGGGAAAAGAAATGTCTCAATATACGATGCGCATTTGGATCATTTCAATCACTAGATGGGTGAATGGGTAATAGATTCAACTTCTTTCTAGCTAGTAGTTCGCTGGTTGATAACTCAAACTTATTCAAAAACATTAATCTATAAACAAGGCTATTTTGAATATCTTAGAAATTAGGGCAAGCATTTTTGGTGTAGGGTAAATTTGATAAAATATATAGTACTCTATATGACATTGATTTTAATACTTGTGTGTATTGCTTCTTGCTACTGCTTGTGCTACCATTCCCACATATTTTTCAAGAACAAAGAAACAACAAACATGCCTAACCACCTAATTTGGGCCACCCCAGTACTAATTATTATTTAATCCACTCTGAAAGCTAATAATCTTAGTTGAGTACAAATAAACTTTGAATATTGAGGCTTCATGAACAAATTGAAGCCAAGACCAATAGGTGATGATAATGCTCTTTATTATGACGCCCTATAACTTCTTTGCATTGTCTAAGCGAAGATCTTCTTGGAGATGTTAACAAAATAGGTAACATCTAATTTTTAATATGATTCTTATCATGTTGCTTGGGAATATGTTTAATACCTCTTATTAATATCTTTACCAAAAAAGAGACTTTGGAAAGCTTCCTTGTAAACTTTAATCAATTCACTTTCAATCCAATTTACACTTCTTCAAATTCAATAGGAAAACCGTCAATGGTTGGGGACTTTTCATTGTTGAAGTAGCAAATGATATTGGCAATTTTACAGAGATATCTTTGTCTAGAGATATGGCATATTACTGACTGATTCTCTTTGGCATAGTCCTTTGCCAAAAGTCTCTGGCCTCTTTGGACTAACTACCATTTCTAAAAAATAACAAGGTGAGCAAAAGAAAGATAATTCATAAAACCACGTTCACTTGAGGAGATACTATCCACATCAAAAAACCTATTTTTTCCCCTCTATTGTGTTTGATAAGGTTTGAAATATATTTTAAGCCCCCTATCCTCTACATGGAGCGAATTCATCTCATCTTTAATTCTAGCACCCTAATGCTTATAATTATAGATCTCTGGTTAAACTATTGGGGTATTAATGTTGGCAAAGTGGGGTTGATTCCTCCTTCAATTATCTGATTTATCATGTAAATAGGCCTAATCCACTATTCATAAGGATTGTTTAGGTTATCGAGAGGTCATATTTGTTGGGTTTTTAAAAACCATTTGTAGAGATATGTATGGTTCTTCTTAAACCAAGACCTAATCCTTGGATTACAAGGAATATTGAGTTCAAATCTTCTGCTACAGATTGTCTACGCAACCAAACATCTAACTCTTTAATTTTTTGAATAATGAAGTCAAATTTCATGGGTTAATTGGGTTGAATTTTTAACAAGTCTTAAAAATCAAGTTCAGACCTGAACATTGTTTTAGATTAAGGTAAAAGCAGGTTTTGAAGGGGTCCCGAAACCCTTTACAATAAATAGAAAGATAAACCATTAAGACCTGAACATTGTTCTTTTTAATGATATATATAGTTTAAGGAAATTGGTTTTAATTTTTTTCTAGAAAAATCATATTACACCCAAATTAATGATGGTCTTGTACGCCCAAATTAATCATTTCATAAACTTTTGTTAGCATGAATGCTGATGATACTACTTTGGGGAGTATTCTCAGCATTGGAGAGTATTGATATGTTGCATTCATGACTGTGTTTTTCATTGATGTCAACATAACATTGTTTCTGTAAAGATTGGTTGAGTAGCAGACAAAGATCTTGATGGTACAAACAATGGTTTGATTGTTTGGTCATGCACAATTATGGACATGTTCGGCATAGTGTCTCGATGACGTGGTTAAGTGCATAGAGTCTAAGTCAAAGACGCATGGGAGTTGCACTTGATTTACAGAGAGCAGTTCAGAGAGAGTATTGGGAAAGCGGTTCCTAATGTTTGTTGACTATTTTACATCTGCGATGTAATGAAGAGATGTGCAGTCAAGCAGTGTTAGAGGACAGTCAACTGATGATGTCAACGAGTGTGCAAGCCTTAGTATCGCATGTGTGAAGTTTTGTATAGACTGTGAGCCAACAATGCTATTGTAATTGTAATTAATTAATTATCTTATTTTAATTAATTGGGAAAGTCTCAAGGCCGACTCAAGGAATTATTATGAATATATGGTATAAAGGAAAGATGTATTTCCTTGATTGTAATATGTATGATATGTGTTGAGATCGTTGTTCAAGTGTGAAGTGCAAAAAGAAGTAGAGTGCTTACTGAATGCATGTAAGCGATCTAAGGGATTATTGGATGTGAGATTTGAGATCTGGTTACAAGATCTGAAGGAGCAAAAGTGTGGTTGACAAGACATAGATAGAGGAACAAAGTACATTTCAGTTCTATTATTCTATAAGGAATAATACCAAGATCATTTGGACAACGGGTTCATTGGTCTTGCCCTTGAAGCTGTTTGGGCAGTGGGTCCAACTGTCTTCCACAACTCCTAACAGGGTTGAAATCTCCTAACAGGGATTCAAAGTCTCCTAATAGGGACTCATATGTATTGAATGTTGTAACAGACTCCTAACAGGGTCTATCCTCTAACAAGGAATATTTATACTAGTACATCATCTTGTGGGTACCATCCCCATCGCGGTTTTCCCTCTGATCAAGGGTTTCCCTAGTTAACACATATGGTGTTATTGTGTATGAGTATCTTGTTGTTGTTTCAATTTATATTACTCATATGATAAAGATTGTTTAAGGTTGTTAATTGTGATATTAGTTGGATAATTGATTAACCCCCCTCTCAGTTATATTGGTGGACTTTACTTTCTAACATAACCGTCTTCAATCAATTTATCTTTACACTACTCCATTTAGTCCTTTCCTTTGGTTCTCTTACTTAATTTTCTATCCAAAACCTTCTCAATGCTGTTAGTCTCTCTCTTGGATAATCTACGTTACCATTTAATTCCTCATCTGATTCAAAATACTAAAATATGTCCAAAATATTGAATATTGGTGAAATATCTATGTCTTCTCGTAATTCAACTTTAAAAGCATTTCCATGGTCAAATTTCCTCAAAATTTTACAAGGACCAAACTTCTTCATCTTCAACTTATTGTAGGTACCAAATGAAAATCCGTTCTTCAAATGAACCATAACCTCATCTCCGACCTCAAAATATTTATGCCTTCTTCCTTTATTTTCTCTTTGTTTATGGTCAAGGGTACTATCCTCTAGATTTTTGTTTACTTTCTCATGCAAAGTTTTCATGAAATCCATAAATTTCTCTACTTTGAGACTTCTCTTCATATCGGTATTCAAATATCTCAACTTAATAGTCCCTTTAGGATTCACTCCATTAACAATCTCAAAAGGTGTCTTCTTGTGCTAAAATCAAATCCCAATTAACATGATTTTCTTCAACTAAACATCTTAACAAGTTACCCAAACTTCTGTTCACAACCTCAGTTTGTCCATCTATCTGTGGGTGAAATGCAGAACTAAAATTCAGCTATGTATCTAATTTCTTCTATAGTATTCTCCAGATATAAACAATAAACATAATACCTCTATTTGAAACAATAGTCTTAGGAAAACCATGTAATCTTATCACTTCTTTAAAGAATAATTCAACCATATGTACTGGATCAAATGCCTTCTTACAAGGTATGAAATGAGCCATTTTTGAAAATATGTCAACCACTACTAGAATAGAATCATTACCTCTATGAGTTCTTGGAAAAGGAAGAACAAAGTCCATACTGATGTCTTTACAAGGTTTATTTGGTATAGGAAATAATGAATACAATCATAAAGTCTGACCAAATCCTTTTGTTAAAAAAATTCTTTGACTTCTATCCATTTTTTGCCCATGCTTGTAAATCTAGGGCCAATAATACCTATTAGAAGTTAACTTTACAGTGTCATCAATCCCAAAGTGTCCACCAAGTCCTCCACTACGTTTCTCTTTCAAGATGCTATTTCTTATAGATCCTCTAAGTATGCACAATTGAATTCCTTTAAACAAAATGTCTTCCTGAATGAAATAATAAGTCCACTTATCTTTCTCTTTTATCATTTGGTTTTTACAATCCTTCCAAGGTTTTGCAAAATTAGGATAAGTTTCATACATATGTTTCAAATCATCAAAACCAAGTACCTCAACTCTCATTTTTGTCAGCAAATTCCTTCTTTTGCTCAAAGCATCAACAACTTTATTTGACTGTTCACTCTAATGTTTGAATGCAAAGGAACAATTTTGCAAATACTCTACCCACTTCACGTGTCTTTGATTTAGCTTTCTCCGACTTGCTAAATATTGCAAGACTTTATGGTCAGTGTACAAGACAAAATATTTAGGCATCAGCGAATGTCTCCATTTTAAAAAAAAGTTTGAACAATAGAATATAATTCCTGATTATAAACTGAATAACTTATCACCATCCAAATTCTCACTAAATAAGTCTACAAGTCTTCCTTCTTGATTGAAAACAACTCCAATAACACTTCTACTAGCATCACAATCAACTTGGAAAAGCTTATTAAAATTAGGAAAATAAAACACATATAGCTCTGCAATCTTTTGTTTCAATGTTTCAAAACTCTTATGTGCTCCATGTGTCCATTTGAAATCCTTTTTATCTCCTCTTAGTTTCAGTCACGACATTACAAATTGAATTGAAATTTCCAATGAAATTTCTATAGAAACGCGCGAGTCCATGAACTGATCTAACTTGTCCAACATTCTCAGGTGTAAGCCAATCAAGAATAACTTTTACATTTTTAGGATCCATCTTTAAACCATCAACTAAAATCAAAAAACCATGGTACATAATTCCCTCCTTCAAGAATGAACATTTCTTCAAATTAATCAACAACTTCTCCTCCTTAATCTTTGGAACACTTGTCTAATATGCTCAAGGTGTTCTTCTTTAGTCTTATAGAATATCAGAATATCATCAAGATATACAATCACAAACTTATCCAAGAATTTATTCAGAACTTCATCATCAACCTTATGAAAGTACTAGGTGCATTAGTTAAACCAAAAGGCATAACCAACCACTCATACAAACCTTGATTAGTCTTAAAATAAGTTTTCCATTCATCTCCTTCTCTGATTTGATCCAATGATATTCACTTTTAAAATTAATTTTGGTAAAATACTTTTCTTTGCTCGAACAATCCATTATGTCATCCATCCTTGGAAATGGGAATCTATTCTTCACTATTATCTTGTTTATAGTTCTAGAAGCAATGCACATTCTCCATTCTTCATTCTTCTTAGGTGCCAAACAATATCTACAACACAAGGACTCAATCTTTCTCTAATCAGACCTCTATCAATCAATTCTTGCACTTATCTATTCAGTTCAACATTTTCAACATGTGTTAGCCTATGTGATGCTTTATTAGGCAAACTAGCTCCAAGTATCAAATCCATAAAAATGAACAATACTTCTTACAGAAGGTAACCATTAGGTACATTATCAGAAATAATAACATGAAATTCAGCCAACAAAGATTCAAGCTCAGGTGCATGCTCAAGCTCATATTGTTTCTCAATCTTTCTAGGAACCAAGGCAAAAAAGACATTATGTTCCTTGACATCTTTAGCAAGCTGATTTTCTTAAACCAAACATACTCTTACTGGGCTACAATGAATCTCATCAGGTTTCTCTATCCCACAGACCCAAATAGTAGATTGATTTAATCTATCATCATGCAAAGCTTTTCTATCAGATTGCCAAGTTATACCCAATAGAATATGACAACAATCCATAGACATAATATCACACAAAACTTCATCATAATAATTTTCAATTTTGAATTGAATAAGACATCATTCACTTACTAGAAACTTATGCTCCTTTTGGATCCAAGAAACATGATAAGGTTTAGGATGTCTCAACCTCTAAAAATACAATCTGTGAACCAACTCCTTTGATGCCAAGTTATCTGGTCTTCTAATGTTAATGATTACTTTGTGCAACATCTTCTAGCAACCTTGCATCTAGTCTTGAATAAGTTTTTTCTCAAAATAAGTTCTTCATTAGTTTCCTCATTCCATAGGATTCTTCTCAACATTAAATTCTCACCATGCCCAGGTTCATTAGGTGCTTCAATAACTTCTTCATAAGCCAAAGTATTTCTGTTACTACCTCCAATTTCTTGCCAGAGTTAGTACATTCAAAGGCCCTATACCCTTCTTCCCTACACTTGAATTAAGTTCCCTTAAACTAAGATCTTTCTTCTTTCTTACCACCATTATTATTTCTAGAGTAACTAGTATAGCTACTTTTAGTGTAGTTATCTCTCTTACTATCAGGCTCTTCTTTCCATTATGGCTTTCCCTTGTCTAGCATTGTACTATTAGATTTGCTACTTTCTCCATAGGTTTCGCCTCCGCTTCTTTGAAATCTTCCACCTCTTCCCCTTTGTTTCTGATCATGTTTCTTTGCCATCCATTCTTCATCCTTAAAGGCATACAAATATGATTCTTCCACATTATCCATCTTGACATAGCTAATTTAATCTTGATTTGATGTCCTCAAACCATTCAGGTATCTAGTCAGCTTCTTAACTTCATCATCCACATGTCCAGATAATCCAATTTGTAGAATTCCTTAGTGTATTCCTTTACAGTCAAGTTTTTTTGTCTCAAATTCTTCATTTCCCTCAATGGATTAACTTGGTAATCTATAGGAAGAGACTTCTTCTTCATCTTGCCAATCATCTTTGCCCATGTCTTGATCTTTTCTTTTCCTCTTTTCCACCTTTCAATCTACAAGAAATCCCACCAAAGTGAAACATGTCCCTTTAACTTGGTGACTGCTACCTTAACCTTCTAATTCTTAGGAGTACTTTTATACTCAAAGAACTTCTCTATCTTAGAGATCCAATCCAATACAATGTTAGTCTCAAATCTTCCATCATAGAAGACAACTTCAACAATAGGTCTAGGGTTTTCCCCAAACAAAACTCTCAGAAGCCTTTCTTCATCTTGTTCTACCTCAAGTTTAGGATTACGATTACGTATTGCTTCTTTGTCATCACTAACATCCTCTAGATGTACACCTCTTCTCTAGGCTGTCTAAAAAACTTCAAGTCTTGCTGCAATCTACCTCAACATATCCATTATAGCATTTTCTACATTTCCTCTACCTCGAAACATCTTGACAATATTTAGTGCAAGATCATAACCTTCTACAATTTATAGGTCAAATTCTAGTTCTGCCATCCTACAACTTATCCAATTAAGATTCCCTATGATCCCAAAACTCACAGGGAAAGAAAATCTTGCTTTGATACCACTTGATGCAAGGCTAGTAGGGAAATGAACCAATCAAAGACCATATCTAATTACCTAATAGCTTGTCAAGAGTACAAACATAAACAAAACACATAATTGTAGCAAAGAGACAATTTCTTTCATAGATTTACTTCTTGATTGCATAATTCATTACATACATCATGCCAGGATGTAAGGCCTTCTTGGTTGCGGCTAATACAAAGATATATCACAACTTCAAGAGCTCTTCATATTACATAATACTACCACTACTACTCCTATTGAATTTTCTATCTTCCCTAGGTTAGGATCATGCCCAAAAATGACACTAATTGCTCACCTAAGTCAGGACAAGGTCCTTATAAAGCCAACTAGAGAACAAGTCGACCAATAAAGCATTAATTACAATATAAGACCTGCCTTAGAGGAGTAAATCATAATCCAATCAATTGACATCAATTGTTCATGTGCATTGAAGGAGAAGTCCATACACAAGCAAGGAGTTGGCTCCAAATTATGCAAGACACCACATCATCACAAGAATCCATGCTAAAAGAAATAACATGCCACACGTGATGAAATCATAGGAAACAATAACCAAAGAAGATGACACAAAACTCGAAGCACAAGGCATATTAGATTATTATCTCTAAGGGTAAGGATCTAAAATAGGTCCTCAACATGATGTCAATCACGCACAATTGGAAACCATGAGCAACAATGACTACTCCATGAACAACAGACTCTTATAGAAAATAAATAATATTTTTTGGTTGATGCAAGATTGCTCATTGACCCACGATGCTCCTGTATCACAACCCTTTATGATTACTAGTGACTTAATTCATAAGATAACATGACTTAGAGATGAGGGTATCATACACCTTGGAGAGAAGTAGGTTAAGAATTTGGTTGAGAAAAATATAGGAGCGATATGAGGTAAAAGAGGAATGACATTGAATACAATAAAGCAAACTGATGTTAGAATTTTGAGAAAAATCATCGGTTATAGAATGAATTATAGCTCTAGACCCAATCAAGTTTCAACTAGATTTATTCATGTAGCTTGCAAGATGACTATTGACAAAGAGAAAGTAAATATATGTGAAATTCTAAGGAAACAACTAGTTGAGAACATTAAGAGGGTCAAACAAGATAACATACCATTTAGGTTTGAGTCCTTAATTATCTACATGTTCTTTCAAGTACTAAACATATTCCCAATCATGTCAAATTATGAATGGACAACTGGTACATGTGCAATGGAAATGATAACAAATCATTATATGAGTCAGCTTGAAACTATGATTATTAAGGATATAACTTGATTGGTTAAAGCATTCGAAACTAAGATGAAATAGAGATTTAGAATTCCAAGGTCTATTGTTGAAAAGTACAATGAAAAGTACAAAGATGGCATATGTTTTATGGTTGAAATAGGTTTTACATGTATGGAGGTCGTTGAACCAAGGGAAACTTTTATTCAACTAATGGGATATGAGGTAAGCAAAGAGTTACTTAAAGGATATGCAAAAGGAATACTAGAATCAAAGAAGGACACTAAATGCCCTAGATGTGGTACATATGTAGAGAAGTTCAGTGAATTCACAAAACAATTAGATGCTGGAAAAAGGTAAAGGAAAGATGCAAAATTTATGGAGCAAATGGAAAATGAATCAAGTATGTCAAAAGAAGAATTAAAGGAAGCCAAGCATACATCTAGCAAAATGGACGCCAACAAATAGCCACACATACTTGTTGTTAAGCCACTTTCTATTGAGGCCACATCAACAATAATAAAAGCATCACCGACAACAACAAAGATAGAAGCAACAAATAAAGAAGTTGAAATAATTCACATGCAAGAAACCTAACCACCTATGGCTACAAGAAGGTTAGTTAGAACTTTGTCTAAAAAAACAAGCCTTTTATTATCAAAATAAGGTCATGGAGGAAGAGGAGGAAACTCCTAAGAGGTAGACTAGACCTAAGGCTATGACACATGGCCCTGAACCCAAGAAACCAAAGATCATAGTTAAAGGTAAAGGGCAGAAGAATCGTGAAGAAGAAGATGAACCACACCAAGGTGAAGAGGAATCACTAGTAGAAGTATTAAAGCAAAATGTTGAGAAATGAGAAGAACAAGAACCAAGGAAACCTAGTAAGCAAGTATTTGGCAAGAAGAGGTCTTGGAAAAAAGTTCTTGGCAAGTTCATCACTAGGATAGTGGAGGAAGCTAACTTAGATTAGCTGAACAAATTCTATGATAAATATGCTATGCATCAGAGGCAATTGGAAATCACAATGATAATATATGTTTTTAAATTCAAAAGGTTTGTTATTGACTTGAAAGGTAGCATACCTGATCATCTATACAAGAAGATAGAAGCAAGAAGGTTAAGGGCGGTAGAAGAAGATAGAAACATGAGAGAAGATACTGTGAGAAAAATATGTTCACCCTATGGCAAGACACATTGTCAAATTAGTGACAAAACACTTAAGTCATCTGGGAAGGTTAGTTAAGACTGCAATCAAGCTTTCCTTTAGTCAACATGTGTCAGTGTAGCTCGAGTAGATTAAGAATATCTTGTGTTAACCGAGCACTATATTATGAATAGATATCATAATATAAATCAAGTTCTCAGTGTGAACAAAGCTTGTAGTATTCACCGAGTTCTTAGTATGAATGAGGCATCCAGTTCAAGTCAGACATGCTTAAGTGTCACCCAAGTGTATAATATTACTCGAGCATCCAATGTTACCTGAATGCCACAGTATCACCCAAGCTCATTGTATTGCCCGTGCATCAGCATAAACCTAAGTGCATAGTGTGACCTGAGCATTGGCATTCAATTGCCTTGAAGGTGTAATTTGATTATTGTAAAGACACCTCTTGTTTAAGCAGACTTATAATGAAAATATTGTTTAATGGTTATATAAGGAAGGAAAATTATTTTGTCTAAAAAGTGAATAAGTATGAGAAGAAAATGAGAAAGATATAAGAAAGTGAAGCAGGCGAATATGGAAAGCAAGAAAAAGATAGAGCAGATTGAGTAAGTAGGCTACCAAGAAGTATAAAGGACAGAGAAGACTCATATCTATCGCAGTCAAGTGATTACAATCTTCAAAGTATCTGTATTATAAAATCAGTTGCAAACAAGATCATCCTACTGATTGCATCCTAACAGTTGCATCAGGTAAATCCTCTAACAAGGTGGACCTAGTAGTCCTTTGTAAGATCTCTTAATAGAGTACATACTTCATTGTATTGTAAAATCCTTTCATAAGGTGGACCTAACAATCCTTCATACTCCTAATATAGTAGATCACAAGAAGTGATCAATTGTAAGCCCTAACATGCCAACTTTCTTACTATAGTAGTGAAGCATTGTGGGTGTCATCCCCACCCCAATTTTACTTTCTCCTCGGAATGTTTTTGCCTTACCAAATATTGTGTCAAAGTGTTATGGTGTTGATTTCTTTATTGCTTTATGTTCATGCGTAACAATAGATTAGACAATTTAAAGTAAATAAAAAATATTCAAAGTGAAAAGTTATAAGTAGTTCCTAATTCATCCCCCCCTCTTAGTCACTTGCATGTCATTACATTTACAACAATTGGTATCAAAGAAAGGTTCTCCTATCAAAGGCTTAACAACTTGAGAGTAAAGATCTGAGGAAATGGAAGTGTATAAGTTAGAGAAAGCTATTGAGAATGACAAACTTGATTTACATATGGATGTTGAACAAGTCAAGAAACTCAAGGAGCAAATCACTCACTCTCTGAAGAGAAGAAAAGAATTGGCTATACAGATGAATGAAAATCTGTACATAGAAGAAAGAATAGAAGACCTTTCTAGAGAAAGAAGTTCAAAAGAAGAAGATGCAACCATAGAAGATCTACTAGGAAGGAATGCCACTCTATTAGAAGTAAGAAAATTGAAAAGAGAAAAGGAAAGTCACCTGACTAGGCTATGTAAAGTCATCGAATAAAAGAACAAAGGAATAAATGATAAAAAAATGGAACATGAAGACAAAATATTATTTGCAACAAGATTAGAAGAAAAGAACAAAAAAATCCAACAACTATCACAACATTAGGGAGACATGGAAAATCAGCTAGATGATATAAATCATGAAATCAACAATCTAAGAACAGAGAATGATAGATTCTAAAATGAACTAAGAGCTAAAAAGGAACTCAATGAAAGAATATTGAGGTCACAAGAAAGTGTGAATTAATTGTATGAACAAACTTTGAATGGATCTAAAGGCACTACTGGCTTAGGGTTACTAATCAAGGACAATCATCACATCAAGGAGCACGAAAGAACAAAATACCTACATGTAACAATTGTGGAAAAATAGTTCATACATCAAACATTTGTTGGAGTAATATCGTGAAACCCAAGTTGAAAGGTCATTGCTATAATTGCAACAAATATGGAAGACAAATGAATGCATAACCATTTCAAAGTTTGAAGGAAATTGTTTCACATGTCACAAATCTTTTGAGTGTAGATCAAATCAATGGAATCTAAATAATCAACACAATGGAACTAGATAAAGAGCATTTATTGGTTGGGACTAAAACACACGGGGAAGATGTCATCTATGTGGAGAATACAACCACATTGTAGTAAATTGTTTAAGGACTCACTTTAGGAAAATACATACAAATGTGAGATGTTATGTATGCAAAAATATAGGTCATTTGGAAAGAAATTCTATGAATGAAGATACAACAAATTCTGGTGAAGAAAACAAAGGGCAAACAAAGATTGAAGAGATAAAAATTCAGATGACTTAGGAATGGGTAAGGAAATAAGAGAAAAACATAAGGCAAGACAATGAAGCTATTGTCATCCAAACCAATGAGTTGGGTGAAACATCCAACTACACATTCAAGGAGATGGTTGGAACTGATAATTCAAGGAAGATCCTACATCAATTCCAGATAAGTAAGAAAGAACAATCCAAACTTGCATATTAAGATGCACAGGGTCAAGCAACCAAACTACATTTTAACCGAGTTAAAATTCAGTTGTAACCGAGTTGTCAATCGTCTCCAAGTAAAGTGAAGTTAGAAGCTAGTTCTAATTGAGCTTCTCAATGGACAATTTACGCCGAGCTTAAGTTTGAAGACCTTTCCAAGTCTTCTCGCGTACCAAGTATGGAGCATTTATTAGGCCCTAAAAGTTAAATTTTATATAAAATATGGAATCGAAAGTTCATTTTCTCACTGCAAATTCAGAGACCAATTTGAGCAGAGCAATTTTTGAACCCCCAAGCAGTCAAGAGAGAATTGCTGGAAGCAAACTTGCAAAAGTGCATTTCAGAAAAGTTATTAGTGATCACAATTCTTCATTCACCAAGAAAAATGGCATCGAACTCCAGTGTGAAGGCGAAGAAGGGTTATGAGATGTTGTTGAAGAATGTGATCTGTGAGGCACCAAAATTCAAAGTTTATCCTACAATTGCTAAGTAGAAAGATCCAGTGGGAGCTCACTCAATCATTCCTCTGAAGACATTTGGAAGTCAAGGGTTTGATTCATGCATTGTACATGCCGAGAAATTTTCAAGTGAAGTGGATCAAATATGTTTTAAGTAGGGTTCATGATATGTCCTTGCTTGAGCAACTAGTGAAGATAAAAAATAGGATGATCCATCGAGTCATAGGTTACCCAATGTTGGATATACCTAAAACAACCAAAACCCTAGCTCATGGTGAGTGTGCAACGAAAATCCTAGTAGAGTGGGACGATAGAGGAATGATGATGCAGGAGCATCCTGGGTGTAAGAGCAATCTTGCATCACCCAAAAATATTTTCTTTTTAGTCTTTTTTATTTTAATAAGGACTAGTAGATAGGGTGGTTACAATTTATGAGAACTTGCCATTTTTAGTAAGTTTGTCATACGAGCTTGGAATGTTCTCATTTTGTACACGAAGGTTCATTTTAGAGTTATAAGCCTACCATAAAAATGCCATTGCTCGAGCTTAAGTATCAGAGAAGTTATTGTGACTTTTCGGTAGAAATATTTGTAGAAAAATCTTCAGGCTCACTGTTGGAGGCCTTAGAGTGCTCGGATGAGGTCCGAAAACTCGACGGAAGGGCACTTGCGCCTATTTGAGTCTATAGATCAGGAGCTAGCATTTCCAAAAAGTGGTTATAATAGCCAATATTCAGAGCAACGGTTTGTGAGTTATGGCCTTTCAAAGTTGGGCTACTCGAAATATGTAAAATAATTGTCAAAGATGTATTTGGCCCACTCTATATGTATTGTTAGGGTCCGTCGGCTCTAGGTATTAAGTTTCAATGTCTAGAACCTTCCCGAGTGGCATAAAATTGCCTATTTAAGAAAGGCTCGAACATTTTCTAGGACAACTTTGGGTGGTAGTTCGCAACTTAGTCTTGCAGATTATTGTAATGAAGGCGCCCATGTGGGTTAGCATTTTGTAGTTGTGAATTCTATAATTCCACATTTGCGGCGCAAATAAGAAGTCCATATTTGGTTCTCGCATTTTCTGTTGTTTCTTTGTTTTTGTTATGAGTTTATGGTTTTAAGGGGAGCACCCTTCATCAAATGAAGTTGAACAATGTCATAGACATGGAGATCAAATTTGGAATCCTTGTAATTGCTCACAACATCTACAACTCTAGCAGACCTAACAGTGTACTCTATGAGGCAGTTGACCTAGCTTATAAGATTGTGAAGAACAACCTATCCTTTGACCTTGCCGAGTTGTACCCAAGCCAATAGGCAAGAACATGGAAAGAATTTGGGCATCAAAGAAGAATGTGTGTAAGTTTGGCTCTCTTCTAGTATGTTTTTTTTCCTATGTGCAAAAGTTCTTTCATTCTAAGGGTAATGTGGTCTAGAGAAAGGATAGACCCATCATTTACCAAATCAATGATTTCATAAATGACTTAGGAGAAAATTTTGATGTCATTATGAATGCATACTTTGAGTATTTTAAGGAAAAGATGTAGAACAGGTATAGGATTCCTCAATAGCTGGTTGAGTGGTATGAACAAGATATTTTCTTCCTAGTTGTCTGTGATAATACTCATATTCAACCAGTCATACCTATGATAGCATGGGTAAAACCTTTGGGCTATGAAGTGAACATTGATGATATTAAGGATATCATTGAGGCTTTACTAAAAGAGTCAACTGACCCTAAGGCTACATATTTTGGCACCTATGAGGAGGCTAAAACTAGGATATCTCTAGAAATAGAGATCCCTCAAATATTTAAGAGAGGAAAGAAAATAATGGAAAAAATTCAGAAGAAATTAGACAAGAAGGATGACCCTCTTATGGTCACCGAGGGAAAAGGGGAGGATGAAGAAGAAGAGGAGGAAGAACATGAAGAAGAAGAGGAAGAAGAACCTCCAAAGAAGAAGGGAAAATTGATGAAGAATGCACCAAAGAAAGCTTTACCTAAGAAGTTAGCTACCCCTATGATCACCACTGTAAGGAAGTCAAGAAGGAAATTGAAGCTTCAAGGTGATGATGAAGAGGAAGAATAAAATAATACTATCATCCAACTGAAGAAGCCCCCACTATCCTTTAAGAAGTAGTTGAAGAGATTGAAGGAAGGAAGTGGCATGGTTGGATTCAAATATATTAGATATGAATCCAAAAGAAAGGAGGAGCAACAACAGCTAGAGGATACTTTGGTTCAAAAGATGGCAAGATGCAAATATGATCCTAATGAGCTGAAAAACCAAGCTCCAAAAGTCCTACTTAAGGCAGTGACACAAAGATGGACAAATGCTATGAAAACAGAGAGGGACATCAGAGAAAAACTATTGA
This sequence comes from Cupressus sempervirens, assembly GCA_028749045.1. Lineage (NCBI taxonomy): Eukaryota > Viridiplantae > Streptophyta > Pinopsida > Cupressales > Cupressaceae > Cupressus > Cupressus sempervirens. The sequence continues at coordinate 947,038,026 of CM053785.1, read as the reverse complement.
AGGGTGTCATGCCACACTTCACTAAAGAAGAAATCAGGGAGGCCATGACCAAGCATGAAAATATGCGAACTCCTAGATTCAAATCTTTTCAAATTTTGTCTAATAATATAGAAGAGGTTGTTAAGTACACAAAAAAGTTGTGGAAAACTATTTTTGAGGAAGAGAATAACGTAGGTAAAGATGAAACACTAGATGTACAAAATATTGAAGAATCATATGTAGAAATGATGACAATTGTAGTAATAGACTTTATACCACTTCTCCAAGCCAAGGCATCATTCCATCAAGTGCAGAGAAGAAAAAGAATAAGGAGAAGGACAAAGAAAGTCTTGCATCCACCCAAGTAGCAACCGAGCTGCACACTCTTACTACCTCTAGGCCAAGCATAACCAAGCAAAAATCAGACAAGGATGAGCACACGGTTGACAAGGGAAGTAAAGAAGAAAGAAAGAGTCAACCGAGTGGAGAAGTCAAGAAGGATGAAGACAAAGGCAAATAAATTATTTGTTCTCCGAGTGCAAAAGGAAAGGCAAAAGAAAAGGTTTTGGAAGAGATTGACCATGGTACAAAGATTTTGATTCCAAATTGGGATCAATCTAATCCTTCTGTTGAATAGATGGAGATCTTGAGTGAACTATGGAGAAAAAGGGCTCAGTAGAGGAAACTCAAGGCAGAAAGAGATAGAGGAAAGGTTCTTGAAGACATCAAGGACATATTTTTGGATGTAATGCAAGTTGAGGTAAACAATAAAGCCCCTATCATGGAGAAATTAATTAATATTATACATATATTCAATAAAGATTGAAATGGTCAAGAAAAACTTCTGCAAAGGGCAAAAATAAAATTTGAGAGTAAAGTTTTGGAGAATGTAGCTAAGAAGATTGCCATTGATCAAATGGAATTGTCCACTCTCATTGCTACATTAGAAGGAATTATAAATAATGTTGTCTCTGTTTTTGCAAAACTATGTGATACTTCAATTTTCACCAATGAAATAAATGACAAATTGATCAAGATTGATGAAGACTTGAAAAATAGTGCTAGTTAGTTAGCACTTGACCTGAGTTCCAACTCCAATTATTTTGTGAAGGCCATATTTTTGATAGATTTATAGGCCGAACTACTAAAGGAGGAAGCCAAGATTAGGGAAACAATATTGTTGGTGTAAACACATATTTACTATTTACACTTTACTTAAGTTTACGTAGGTTAATGCATTATTTTATTATTATGCATTATTTTATTATTTATTTGGCGAGACACTGGAGTTCGCATAATTAGCTGAGTTGTCATGTAGACAACACAGTTATTTGCACTCCTAATTTTGCACATGGTGTCTACAACATTATTTTGCGTGCGACACCTTTTTAGGCTTATCCTCTCATCATCACACTTACTCCTGTGCTTAATGGAGGATAACCCACACCTGGTGGACATGTGCTTGGTTGTATGACTTATCATGATGCTAACTCTTATGCATTCTAGAAGCATTCTAGAGGCCTTTATATACATGTAGTCCTAGTGTACTTTCACATTGAATCGAATACATATCAATATTCTAATCATACTCTTTTTGGTCTACTGTTGTGCTTATGCTTGAGTTCTTTGATCTTGGGTGATTTTTTCCCTAAGGAAAATTCTTACATGATATCAGAGCATAGAGAATTTCTCTTCACATAGTCGTTCGAGACCATTGTTGCTTCAACACCTCGACCCAAATCTAGAGTATTCCTGTCATTGAGAGCATCTAGAGTTAGAACATACCTCACCATTACGTCCAAAATGTCAATTTGGTGAAAATTGACTATAAATTTGCCTACCCTAGGCCAAAGTTGATTTTGAGGCCATTTTTTTTTGCAAATCTGCACCCGAAGGCCCGATTTGCAAGTTCGGGTATGATCTATTAGATCTGCAATTTAATTTAATTTAGATTAGTTATTTAATTTTCTTTATATTTTCATTAGTATTTTCCTGCTATTTTTAGAATATTTTCAAAATTTTTTAAGGCCAGGTCAGCCTGTAGAGAATTTTTTTTTGTACAGGCATCGGGTAGTGACACCCCAGCCCTGCACCCTGTACAATTTATTCCTTCATTTTCGAATTAAGCGGTCACAAATTTTGGCCAATATCTACCAGTAATTACTCACTGGCCGTCCAACCATCCACAAACGACCACTGCCTTTACACTTTTGGGAGAACACACCTTTGTTTCTAGGGCCGCGGCTTGGTGTTTAAAACCACCACTCACTTCTCCGCAGGGTGCATGTAGGATTAAATCCTACTACCCCCTGCCAACATCTGCATTTCTGGTCCCCGACAGCTAAAACACGACGATGACAAACACTTTGCAGCCCACAGAAATCTTCCAGCATTTTCTCGCTTTCCTGGCACTGTAAAATAATCTGTCAATCACCATAAAGCTCTGTCTTCGATGGTCTTTGGCATTCTTGGTGGCCATTTTGTAGATCCCAGATGCTGTTTCAAGACTTCGGCTCTCGCGAGTGAAATCCGACGCACTATTTCTCGGCACCGGCAAACATCTCCATTGTCAAGGTTCTCGTTCACTACATTCAAATTCTGGGTGGACAGTGAAGGTTTCTAGCGACGACTTTTTTAAACCTCCGGTGTCATCCACGTGGCCCCCCATAACCTTGCACACATGGAACACCTAAGAAGTGCCATGTTGACCTCAAACATAGTCCATGTGGCACTCTACCACTCAATCAGACCCAACACACAATCCACATGGCAACCCGTTAGACTGCCCAGCTCTGCTGAGGTTAGCGACCGATTACCATGCCGCCGTACATTGCCATGCAGATGTTCTATATGGTACAGACTACCCAATCAACAAGCCATACGCTGACATCATCTGACACGTCACCCAACTGGCTTTTCTGTTGACGTCATCTTTTTATGGTGTTAAATTTGACGACCGTCTGACTGCCATTTCTAGGCACTTTTGAACTATTGCAACAACCATTTGACCGTCAAATTTAAGCTCATAGTTTTCTACCCAGACCCCTCTCTAGATGTAGTTTTGATTTGACAGTCTGACTTTGGGAGGCCATAACTCAGTCATCTAGACTCCAAATCAAGTGCAATTTTTTTGATTTTGGGTAAAATTTCCTGAACTTTGTAGTGGTGGTATTCTTTTCTAGTTTTGGTGTAAGGATTTGTCAGAAATTGCATTTTTTGGCGACTGTACCTATCCAATCTTGCATTTTGCAACTTGAAATGCTCCGTACGGGCTCATTTGGACTAAAAAATAGGTTCTATTTTTTTTTTCAAAAGTGCATTATTTTTCATCTACTTTCTAGATCTGCATTCAGATTCTAGGGTTGTGTGCACAAAAATATCACTTTCAGACTTAGGGCCTTTTCTGCATTGTATTGCTTGATTACTTTTCAAAATTATTGTACATCTGAGCTACAGTTCTTAGTGACAGATTTGAGCCTCAAAAGGTAGTTGTAAACAACAAAAATCAGAAGTCCACTTTGTAAATTTTGACAAGTGGCCTATTGTACACGCACTATATATAAAGTACCAAAAGCATCTTTTTTGGAGGGGTTCTTTTGATTGAATGAAAAGGGAGGGGGGTGTGTATTGTGTCTCTCTTTTGTGCTCTTTTACTTTTTTGCATCATGGCTTCACCTAAAGGTCCACTTCTAACTTCACACAATTATTCTACATGGAAAGATATTGTATGGAGTAGATTAATGGAAAAAGGTCTAATTCTTTATGTTGATAAAAATTGCAAAACCCACTAATGCCACAAAACTCGATGATTGGAAAATTAAAGACCAACAGGCTTTAGGAATTATCAAGACTTGTGTACGTAGAGATTTCTTCTTCCACATTTTCAATTTCAAGGAAGCCAAACCTACTCAGGACAAACTTGAATCTTTGTATGGTAAGGTGGATGAGGAAAAGGGATACTAGATTGAGGATGACCTACTTCTCTTGGATCCAAAGAACTTTAACACAATTCAAGATTATATCAACAAAGCCAATGAGTATAGGGCACTACTTAAAGATTGTGGTAATCCCATGAAGGATGAAAAGTTCATATCCTAAAGAGGCTACCTTCAGAGTATGCTTCCTTTGTTTCGAGTTATAACAATCATAGGTTAACCATGGGAAGTGCTTTCCAAATGCCTACATTTGATGCATTTGTAGAAATGTTGATTTTTGAACAATCTCACTTGATAGATATGAGGCTTCTCACGTCATCAAAGACCAAAGCATTGGTGGCTAGTGATGAGCACCAATCAAGTCAAGGAGGAAAAAGTTCAAACAACAACAAGAAAAAGTAGTGGAAGCAAAAATCACAATCTGAGACACAACAATCCTCCTCAAAGCAAGGCAATTCTTCTTCCAACAAGAAGGGAAGTAATGAAAAGAAGGATAATTTTTTTTTGTGCATATTGCTAGAAGCCAAATCATGATGAGCATCATTGCAAAACTAAGAGAATTGATGAGTTGGAAAACCTACTCAAGAAGAACAAAAATCAAGTGCCAAATGCTTCTAAAGATTCAACTCCCACCACTTTAAAGGGAAAAGAGCAAGCACTTATGGTTGGTTCAAGTTCTTCATCGAAATGGGTTCTTGACTTAGGTACCTCATATCATATGGGTTCTTCAAAGGGAGATTTTTCTTCATTGAGGCAGTCACAGGTACTGCACATCTTTGTGGGAGATGGTACAAAAATGGAAGTTAAAGGGAAAGGACATGTGGAGATGGAAAATGGGGAATTCAAAGACTTTCTCTATGTTCCAAACCTTCATTCTAATCTCCTTTCAGTTTACCAAATCACTCACCTTGGAGATGGCAACAAAGTTGAGTTCCTTCTAGATTCAGTAATGTTGCGCAATCTCAAAGATGATTCATTGATTACAGTGGGAAAAGTCAATCATGACAAGAGGCTTTATTCCTTCTCCTACTTTGTGCCTAAGTCTCCTTCACATGCCTTGTTAACTCAATCTAATTCACAAACCAAATTATGGCATGAGCGGTATGGTCATCTTGCCTTCCGCTATCTTCAGCAACTTTGCTCAAAAAACATGGTCAAAGGTCTACCTCCAATCAAATTTTCTAAGGGTGAATGTTCATCATGTTTAGTGGATATGTATCTTGAGGAGTAGTTTGATAAAGGGAAGTCTTCAAGAGCACCAGTTGTTCTTCAGTCAGTTCACATGGTACTAGCAAGTCCTTTTGCAGTGACATCAGTCATCCAGCATCGCTACATCCTTACTTTCATTGATGACTTTTCACGCTACACATGGGTCTACTTTCTTCATCAAAAGAATGAAGTGCTTGATAAGCTTCAAGCCTTTAAGAGTCATGTTGAACAAAAATCAAGGAAAGCCATCAAGGTTCTTTGGATGGACAATGAAAGTAGATATGTGGATAGAAGACTTAAAGACTTTTGTAAACTTGAGGGAATTGATCTTCAAAATTCACCAGCATTCAGTCGACACAAGAAAGATGTTGCAGTAATGAGGATACAAACTCTTATGTCCATGGCAAGTTGCGTGATTAAAGCCAAGTCTCTTGATCCTACCTTTGAAGTCGAAGCTATAAGTAGTGCCACTCACATACTTAACATGTCTCCTCATAATGCCCTAGACAGGAAGACTCCTTTTGAGGCATGGTGTGGTAGAAAACTAGTTGTGAGTCACTTCAGAGTCTTCAGTTGTCTAGCATGGGCAAACATATCTTTCGGGGGATGCAAGGCACCACCACCTAGGCCTTGTACTTTCATTGGATATGAAGACAGTGTTAAGGCATACAAACTTATGGATCCTGAGACTCATGAGATCTTTGTGGAGAAGGATGTACACTTTGAGGAAAGTTCACCCAACTTATCCTCTACTCCTCTTCGCACTTTATACACTGTGGAAACTGATAGTGACACTAGCGATAGTGATTCAATAGACTCAAATTTGTGGGATCCTATTGACAGATGTAGAGCAAGGTCACATCATCAACATATTGCACATGCCCACATTGCCATAGTGATAGGTCCAACACAATAGGGTACACCTTGTCTTCTAGCTCTAGCATTAGTTGATGACTTCTTAGTAGACATTGCAAGCTTGTTCATGGAGTCACACATAGTAGATTTGGGAGACATCCTTGATGATTTACATCTTCTCTTTGATGAAGATGATCCTTCTACATTTATTGTGAGGGCTCACTCTGACCCTCATGTCCATTCTTTACATGATCGATCTTTACAGGTTGATGTGATTGTGGATCTTTATGTACAACAATTGCAGGAGGTCTCTTTATCAATTGAGGAGACAGATAGTTCCTTGGGACAGGTTCTACGAACATCCTTGTTGGATCTGCACTCGTTTTTTTAAGCACTGTTGGAAGGGGCAACCATCAGCATCAACACAGGGACAATTGAGCAGGTTTCAAGGCCACCATATATCTTTGGGATTCTTTCCACACATAGGGGAAGCATCTCATTAGTACCTTTGCCATTGTTTCTTCGAAAGGGGAGGAACATTATTCAACACTCTTGGATCAACTTCTTCCTTGGAGTAGCTTTCATTGATCAACATTCTTCATTTGTGGGGGGGGGACTACCTTGTCTCTCTTCCTCTTCTTTCTTATGGGGGACTTTTTCCTCTTATGGGATTTTGTTCTTCTCATTCTTCACTATTATATATACTTGATGTATGTCGTAATGGGGGGGTCTTGATTACTCCATCCATCCATGCCTCTTGTCTTTTCATCTCTCGTTTTGGGGGAGGGTTTTTCCCATGAGGTTTTCCTTCTTTCTTCGCTTTATAAGAGATTGCATTTTATTATGTACATGGGTACCTAACATGGCCTAGTAGCTGGGACCTATTATGCATTTCATCCTAGCTTTCGTAAGCTTAAGTGCATTTCCGTAAATTGCACTTAAGGGAGGGTGTTGGTGTAAATACGTATTTATTATTTACACTTTACTTAAGTTTACTTAGGTTAATGCATTATTTTATTATTTATTTGGTGAGACACTAGAATTTGCATAATTAATTGAGTTGTCATGTAGACAACATAGTTATTCGCACTCCTAATTTAGCACATGGTGTCTACAATATTATTTTGTGCGCTACACTTTTGTAGGCTTATCCTCTCATCGTCACACTTACTCCTATGCTTAATGGAGGATAACCCACACCTGGTGGACATGTGCCTGTTGAATGACTTATCATGATGCTGACTCTTATGCATTCTAGAAGCATTCTAGAGGCCTTTATATACATGCACTCTTAGTGTAGTTTCACATTGAATCAAATACATATTGATACTCTAATCATACTCTTTTTGGTCTATTGTTGTTCTTGTGCTTGAGTTCTTTGCTCTTGGGTGAATACTTCTCTAAGGAAAATTCTTACAAATATCAAATATTCAAAGTATGATACTTCCTCACATGGATGTGATGCATAAACATCTTGAACATGCAAAGACATTAGTTCATGATACAAAATTCTCAGTTGCGGATCTCATGATGTAGTTATCAGTTGAACTTCAGATTAAACTGCACATTTTGAAGGTATTCAAAGAAAATTGGGATAAAACTATGTCTTTAATTTTGAAAGTGCATCATGATTTCCTCAATCACTTTTTTATAACTTTGTAAAGATATGTTTATGGCATTTGTAACAAGAACAAGGGATAATATGTAGAGGAAAATGTATAAGGTGAAACACACACACACACACACACACACACACACACACACACACACACACACAAAGTAGATGTACAAAAGGATAATTTTTTTTTTTTGAAAAACCCAAAATTCATTTAGTTATGACTTAGCCACAATTTTTCTATTCAAACTGAGTTGCAAATCCAAGCATAGGGAAAGGGGGAGTTTGATAAAAATTTTTGATTAAGAGTTTTTTGGATTGTTGACAGATCTACACATGATAAGTGTTTTTGTCACTAATGCCAAAGGGGGAGATTGTTGACCCTATGGCAAGACATATTGTCAATTAGTGACAAAACACTTAGGTCATCTAGGAAGGTCGGTTAATAGTGCAGCCAAGGTTTCCTTCAATCAACATGTTCCAGTTTAGCCTGAGCAGATTGAGAATATTCCGTGTTAACCAAGCACTATCTTACAAACAAGCATCACAATATAAATCGAGTTCTCAATGTGAACCAAGCTCATAGTATTCGCTGAGTTCTCAGTATGAACCAAGCATCCAATTCAAATTAGACATGCTTCAATGTCACCAAAGTGCATAATATTACTCGAGCATCCAGTGTTACCTGAATGCTAAAGTATCACTCGAGCTCACTATATTTCCTGAGCATCAACATAACACCTAAGTGCATAGTGTGATCTAAGCATCAAAAATCAGCTGACCTGAAGGTGTAATTTGATTATTGTAAAGACACCTCTTGCTTGAGCAGACTTAGAATGAAAGTGCTTTTTAATGGTTATATAGGGAAGACAAATTATTTTGTCTAAAAAGTGAATAAGTATGAGAAGAATATGATAAAGATATAAGCAAGCGAAGCAAGAACATATGGAAAACAAGAAGAAGAAGATAGAGCAGATTGAGTAAGCAGGATACCAAGCAGTATAAAGGACAGAGTAGCATCATAAATCATAGTCATATGATTTCAATCTTCAAAGGATCTATATTAGAAAATTAATTGCAAACAAGGATCATCCTATTGATTGCATCCTAATAGTTGCATCAGGTAAATCCTTTAACAAGGTGGACCTAGCAATCCTTTGTAAGATCTCTTAACAAAGTACACACTTCATTGTATTGTAAAATCCTTTCATAAGGTAGATCTAACAATCCTTCATACTCCTAATTGAGTAGATCACTAGAAGTGATCAATTGTAAGCCCTAACATGCCAACTTTATTACTATAGTAGTGAAGCATTATAGGTGTCATCCCCACCCTAGTTTTACCTCCTCCTTGGAGAGTTTCTGGGTTACCAAATATTGTTAAAGTGTTATGGTGTTGATTTATTTATTGCTTTATATTCATGCATAAAAATAGATTAGATAATCTAATAAATTAAAGTAGAAATATTCAAAGTGAAAAGTTTTAAGTGGTTCTTGATTCACCCCCCCTCTCAATCACCTATATGTCATTACATTTCCAACAAATTATGCACAGTGATTAGTTAAGATTGATTGAAGAATGTCCTTAAGAAGTTGGAGCCATTATTAAGAAGAAAAATAAGTCCTATCCAAAAAATGATAGGAAACTACATTGAAATACTAAGTGAAACTGGGGGTGCAATTATTAAAGCTTCTAAAGATTTAGATGTAATGAAGCCCAAATTAGTATGAATAACAATTGAAGAACCTAAACTATTGAGAAAAGATGACAATGATATGGAATAGCTTGTGAGTACTATACGTGGTGTCTTCATAGAAGGAGTTCCAATCACTTTGGAAACATCAACTAATGACGATCCATTCAAAGATCAGGCAAATAGTAATGCAGGCAAGTTGGGAAAATTTGACAACATTATTTTAGGATTAGTTGCAATGGTAGAAAAAATCCAAGATTTTGATAGTGCAAACAAGGAAAATGATGAAAATACAAAGGTCAAATTTGGGAAGATTATTCAACCAATATAATTAATGATAGTGTAAGATGAATAAAGTGAGAAGTGTTAGTGTAAATATAAAATTAGACTGATATCATTCTGCGAAGTGAAGTACTAACTAATTCAAAAGAAGATACACCATCAATACCTTTAGAACCTAACCCTGCATAAAGATATTTGGCTAAACAAAAGAAAGAAACACAACATGAAGACGTGATAGTGCAAATGACATAGACAAAATACAGATCAGAGGAAGTAAGGAAAGGTAAACAAATTGAGACAATTATGTAGACACCTACAAAGTTGATGGATAAAGGCAAAGATACAACGAATACAAAATCTACATCTATATTGCAAAACTTGTTAGATAGTCCAAGTATTGTAGGTGATATTACTAAGATGAGGAAAGAGGACATGGATGAGAATTTTATAAGTAGTTGAGAAGACATAGAAATGTTAAAATATAAGAGGAGTAATCGAGAGGGGAGGGGTGAATCAATTACCACTAAAATAAATTCCAGATCCCTTAGATGTCAACACATAACATAAACTCTCCTAAAATTTACTGGAGCTTGGTAAGCACACAGGCACTCAGTTAATATTGATAATATGCTGCAACTCGGTAACCACTAAAATAACAACTATAACTTAAAAAATGCTTAACATAATTTTTTAAGGATATTATTTATGATTAACCTTAATTAACTTAGTTGCATACACATGAAAGAAATAGCATGAAAACAAGTGAGACCAAGATTTAACGTGGAAACTCAATTTGGGAAAAACCACCAATTGCAACTAGTTACTGATTTTCACTCTTCTAAAATGCACCCTGTTATGAGCCAACCTTGTTAAAGGTTACAAAAAACACTATTAGGTGTGACCTTGTTAGAGGATTTAATCACCCTGTTAGGAGTGACCTTGTTAGAGGTCTTTAGACACTTCAATCTAGAAATGCCACCTTGTTAGAGGATTTACAAATAGCTATTAAGCGAACTATGTTAAGAGATTTAGATCACTGCTACAATGGTTAGAGAGTAACAATGAGATGACCTAATTTCTGATGCAAATGTATTGCTGATTTCAGATTTCAATTCTGGCTCGAATGCTTGATCCTTCTTGATCAAATTTATCTTTGTAGCTCCTTAAGGATATTCTTCTTATCCTTCTAATTCAGTTCCTCTTAGCATCTCTATTCTTCCATGTACTCACACACTCAATCTTCCACTTGACCTTATACTTATATCATACACATTGTCAAGTCGGCTTGAATATAGCTTAGAATAATTAATATTCACCTCCTCAGTCGGCTAGAATCAACAAAAAAATCCATTAAACTCAATATGTCAAAACAAGAAAATTCTTCATTAGTCAACCTTGCTTGGTAGACACTAACTCATAAATGGTGTTCTTGTGTTAACCAAGTGAACTTGGTTAACATTACATCTTCACAAACTTCCTTTGGTAGTTTACACTGATTCCATCTACTTTCCTTTGTTATACGAGTGAGTTTGGTTAACACTCAACTTTTGCGAACTTCTCTTTGACACTAGAGTGAACTTGGTAGACACTGCCTTTTGAACTTCACAAACACTGAAATGCTTGGCAGACACAGGAAACTTTCTTCATTTTCTGAGTGAGCTTGACATACTCTGACTAGTAAAGATATGACATTTTGTGTAACATCAAAGACAATATACAATTAATCAATTTTTTTTAACAATCTCCCTCTTTGGCATTGATGGCAACACATGTCATAATACAACAAAATTTTAGAGAAAAATAATAGTAAAGATAACATCCTTAGTTTCATTCTGATTCTCATCCATAAGAACCCCCTCTATCAATGTGAACTCCCCCTGCCTTTAATTTCTCCCTCTGTCAACAAACTCTACCATTTTGATATCAGACTAAGTTCATTCTCTTTAACATAGCTGACTGATGTATGACCGAACTCTCCCTCTTTGATATGACACACAATTCTTTCTCTATAGAAAATTTCTATGATATGACAACAAACTCTCCCTATTTGACATCTCATGCCAAAGAAAATATACACTTACTTCCAATGTACCTCATGTATAGATTCATATGCATTCTTCTTTTTAATTACTGCATCAACTTGATTTATCTTTAACATGCACTAGTTTATGCATCACTAAAATTTATTTAGTGAGCTTTAGATAGGGTAATAAACTCTAACATACCTCTTAGATACAAAAATGCATCCTTAGATAATGGCTTAGTGAATATGTCTGCAATTTGTTCTTTAGTATTCACATATTCCAATCTTTCCTCTTTATCTTGCACTAAATCTCTCAGAAAATGATATTTTATTGCAATGTGTTTGGTCTTGGTATGCATCACATGATTCTTTGATATATTAATTGTATTGGTGTTATCACAGAAGATAACCACTTTATACTTGATCTCTACGTTCATGCTTGCCAACAGTTGCTTGAACCAAACAACATTGGAACAATTAATTGTTGTTGCAACATACTCTGCTTCTGCTATAGATTGAGAAATGCAATTTTGCTTCTTACTTGTCTAAGGCACTAGTCTTTTACCAAGAAAGAATGCTCCACCACTGGTGTTCTTCCTATCATCAAAACTTCCTTCCCAATCAGCACCAGTAAAGGGTTTAAAACTTAAAGTGCCTCCTTTCTTGTACCATAATCCATAGTCTTGCGTACCCTTCAGATACCTCATGGTTCTCTTGATTTCCATCATATGATTTTCTTTAGGATTTGCTGAGAATCTTTCCACCATACCAACTGCTAATGCAACATCATGCCTTATATTCACTACATATTGTAGTTTTCCAATCATTAATTTGCATGTGGTCTGATCTACTTCCTTGGAATCATCATTCTTGGAAAGCTCATGTCTAATAGACATAGGTGTTCTAACTGGTCTTGAATTGTCCATTCTAAATTTCTTTAGTATCTTCTTAATATATTTGGATTGAGTAATGTAGATACTATCTTTCTTCTATTGAATTTGCAATCCAACATATTTTTTTATCTCTCCAAACATGGACATCTCAAATTCCTTGCTCATTTCCTCTGAAAAATCTTTGCACAAGTCATCATTTTGAGTAAACAATGTGTCATCCACAAAGATTTCTACTAACACAATTTTTTCATCTGGTCCTTCTTTGATATATAGGATGCTGTTATCATTTGTCCTTTAAAAACCAATCTTCATCAAATAGTTATTAAGTCTTTCATATCAAATTTTAGGAGCTCTTGAGACCATACAAAGCCTTGTGCAATTTACAAACCATATCCTTTTTTCTAGGATCTATAAAACCTTCAGGTTGTTCTATGTAAACTTCCTCTTCAAGAATTCCATTCAAGAATGAAGATTTCACATCTATTTGATAAACTTTAAATCCTTTACATGTAGCATAAGCAAGTAAAGTCCTAAAACCTTCTAATCTTGCAATGGGAGCAAAAGTTTCACCATAATCAATGCATTCTTCTTGAGAATAACCTTTGCATACTAACCTATTTTGTTTCTAGAAACTCCTCCATCTTCATTCAACTTATTTCTGAAAACCCACTTTGTGCCAATTACATTTTTATCTTTGGGTCTATGAACAAGAGTCCAAATCTTATTCCTTTCTATCTATTCTATCTCTTCATTCATTAGTTCAATCCAAGTTTCATTATCCAAAGCATCTCTAACTGATCTAGGTTCAAATTCAGTAAGCAAACATGTACCTTTCAATTTGTTTCTTGTCATTGTACATTATGACTTGTCTCCAATGATTTGATCAGGTTCATGTTTCCTTATGACATATCTTGCCAACATAGGTACTTTGGATTTAGAACTTGTTCCACTAGCCTCGCCATGATCTTCTATATCAAGCTTGGGCCCCATTGTCTATGACTCAGGTCCTTTTGGCTCAGTTTGCTCTGGTTGTAATTCAATAGCTTTTGACTATGACTTGGGTCCTTTAGATTGTGACTCCGGTTGCACTGAATGCAACTCAGTTTGGAGATTTTGGGGACTCGGGAGATGAAGTCTGCTGACTTGCAATTAGATAGGGCAATGCATCAGGTTGAAAGTAAATAAACTTTCTATAATCTTCAAGTTCTTTGCTGCTCTCTTCTTCACTTTTTTCTACAAACTCATCAATCCTCACATGTGCACTTTCTATGATCTTATGAGTAGACAAAATTCAAGCATTTATATGCTTTACTTCTGCTGGAGTATCCTAGGAATACACCTTCATCACCTTTGACATCAAATTTACCTTTCTTAGTCTCTTTTAGAATATAACATTTGCTACCAAATACTTTCAAGTAACTTACATTTCATAAGGTGTTTGATTTGAGTCTTTCTTAAGCTATGCTCTGTTCAAGGTATGCATTGCAGTACTGATTGCTTCCTTCCAATATTTTATTGCAACATTCTTTTCTATCATCAAAGTTCTTGCACAATCCATGATGGACCTATTTCTTCTTTTAGCTATACCGTTTTGCTGTGGTGTACTAGGGGTCGGTACTTGTCTTTCAATTCCTCTTTCAATGCAGAATAATTGAATTCATTGGAAATGAATTCACCACCTCTATTTAATCTCAAACACTTCAACTTCTTTCCTATTTTCTTCTCTACACTTGCCAGATACCACTTAAACTTTTGAAACATTTAAGACTTATCTTTTAAATACATTATAGTCATCATTCGAGAATAATCATCAACAAAAAGAATAAAGTACTTATCTCCATTGTAGCTCTCAATTCCAAGAGGTCCAAATAAGTTAGTATGAACCAACTCTAAGACTTCTTTAGAATGATAGTTCTTACTTTTGAAACTTTTTCTTGTCCATCTTACCAATTTGACAATTTTTGCATAGGCCCATATCAGGTTTCCTCAAGTTAGAAATACCTCTCACTTTTTTTTTTGGCTTATCTTGATTAGATTATCAAAGTTCACATGACATAACCTTTTATGCCATAACCAACTTTCTTCTACTTGAGTAATGAAATATGAACTTTCATTAAGATTTAGGTAGAATAAGTAACCTTTTGTTTGATTACCAGACCCAATTAGATTTCCTTTTACATCTAGCAGCTTGGCCTTCTCATTCATGAATTTTACCTTGAAACCAATGTTATTCAATTGTGCCACACTCAGTAGATTATACTTTAGTCCTTCAACCCAATAAGAATGATCACATCTAAGTTCATTGGTTAGTGAGATACAACCTTTTCCCTTTATGCAACATGTTTCATTGTTCCCAAATCTTACACTTCCACTATCATAATGTTCGAAATGTTTAAACTTTGTTTTATCACTAGTCATATGATCTTAGCAACCACTATCAATAATCCATATCATTTTTGCTAACATGAGAGATAAGTGTCATTTTATCTTCATCATCATCAGATTCATCTTTTACAACAATATAGACCATTTCATCATCATCACTACTATCTGAAACTTTAGCCATAAAACAAGACTTCTTACCTTTTTCTTTGTAGTCCTTGAAGTTTTTAAAATCCTTCTTGTCTTATGTACTTTCTGTGCTTCTTTTCATCTTTGTCTTCTTTGTTTGGACACCTTGCAACGATGTGACCAACTTCTTCACAAGAAAAAAAGATGAGAGGAATTTTACCTTTGTACTTTCCTTTGCCTTTGGGATACGTTCTTGCAAGAAATGCTTCAATGGCTTCAAGATCACTGTCAAAACTATCTTCCTCTTCACTTTTAGATTGCTTGCCTTTAGACTTTATAACTTTCTTCTTGAATGATAACTTGGCTTCAAATGCAAACTCAAGATTGTTAGAACTAGGAGTATAATTATCATAGTTATCTAGCTCAAATGTTGTCAATCTTCCAACTAGAAAATCCAAAGTTATCTTGTTATTTGGATCACATCTTATCTCTTGAATAGAAAACACTTTAATTGTATAGATAGGAAGAGGGGTTCTAAGTACCTTGCTTACCACTGTTACATCTTCAATTGTCCCTCCAGAGGCTTTGATTGCACTGACACTAACTTTGATTCTCTCAATATATTTTGCGATGTTCTCATCCTCTCTCATCTTCATATGATCAAACTGACCCCTCAAGATTTCTACTTTGGATCTTTTCACATTATCATCAGCTCCATAGATGTCCTTCAGTTTGGTCCACATGTCATGAGCAATAGCACATTCTTTGACCTCATCAAATTCAACATAGTTAAGAGCTGATGCAATGACAATCATCATAATGATATGATTTTTCTTTTCAACAATCTCCTCCACATTCAATGTTCCAGTAGGAGCCTTGTAACAATTTTCAAAATATTTCAAACCTCAATCACTGATGGTTTCTAGGTGCAACTTCATAAGTTCCTTCCATACCTCAAAGTTATCTCTATTTAGCTTGGGAATCTCTCTTCTATAAGACATCTTGATCTTGTAGCTTATGTCCTTGAAACCTTTTCTACAAGTACCAAAAGATCTGATACCAATTGTTGGAAATATAAGAGGAGTAACTGAGAGGGGAGGGGTGAATCAGTTACCACTAAAATAAATCCCTGATCCCTTAGATGTCAGCACAAAACATAAACTCTACTAAAAATTACTGTAGGTCGGTAAAAACATATGCACTCAGTTAATACTGATAATATGTTGTAACCCAGTAATCACTAAAATAACAACTATAACTTGACAAATTCTTAACATGAAAATCTTAGGATATTATCTATGATTAAATCTTAATTAAATTAGTTGCATACACATGAAAGAAATAACATTAACACAAGTGATACCAAGATTTAATGTGGAAACCCAATTTGAGAAAACCACCAATTCCAACTAGTTACCGATTTTCACTCTTTTGAAGTGAGCCCTATTAGGAGCCAATTCTGTAAAAAGTTACAAAACACATTGTTAGGTGTGATTAAAGGATTTAATCACTCTGTTAGGAGTAGCCTTGTTAGAGGTCTTTAGACACATCAATCCAGAAATGCCACCTTGTTAGAGGATTTAAAAATATCTATTAAGCCAACTTTGTTAAGAGATTTAGATAACTATTAAAATGTCTATAGAGTGACAATGAGATGACTTGATTTCTGATGCAAATATATTGCTGATTTTAGATCTCAATTTTGGCTCGAACACTTAATCCTTTTTGATCAAATGTATCTTTGTAGATCCTTAAGGATATTCTGCTTATCCTTCTAATTCACTTCCTCTTAGCATCTTCTATTCTTCCATATACTCACACATTCAATCCTCAACTTGACCTTATACTTATATCATACATGTTGTCAAGTCAGCTTGAGTACATCTTAGAATAATTAATATTCATCTCCGCAGTCGTCTAGAACAAAAAAAAAATCCATTAACTCAATATGACAAAACAAGAAAATCCTTTGCTAGCCGACCCTACTTGGTAGACACTAACTCATAAATGATCTTCCTATGAACTCGGTTAACACTGCATCTTCACAAACTTCCTTTGGTAACCATGTGAGCTTAGTTAACATTGGTTCCATCCAACTTTCCTTTGTTACTTGAGTGAGCTTGGTTAACTTCTACGAACTTCTCTTTGATGCCTGAGTGAACTTGATAGACACTACGTTCTGAACTTGGCAAACACTAGAATGCTTGGTAGACATAGGAAACTGTGTTCATTGTCTGAGTGAGTTCAACATACACTAACCAGTAAAGATATAACATTTTGTGTAAAATCAAAGACAATATACAATTAACCAATTATTTTCAACAAGAAAAACACACAATGAGATATGATGGAGACACAACCAAAGACCAGAATGAACACATAGGAAAAGAGAAATATTATTATCAATGATAAATTCCCTATGGGCTTACAATAGTATGATTCTAGAGAAAGAAATCCTCCACATAGTACCTTCTCTCTAACTCCACTAAGAACTGCCTTTACAATGCCATAAATAATCTTAAATAGACCCCAGTTCATTTAGGGTTAGGAATATAGTCTAGAATATTTTAGTTGGCATCCACCACCAAAATAGAAGGTTCCAAAAGTCACGTTAGAAGTTGGTGTAAAATTAGAAGAATCCAGAAATGGTAGTGCAACTTCTAGGAGGCATAACTTTTGAACTGGGACTCCGATTGACAAATCGTTTACATTTCTGGAAAGATCTCGAAGTTCTCTATAGCCCTTTGGACCAATTTCTTTTGTCCCCAATTTTTTGGCCCCGTACGAGGCCATTTAGTGCCCCAAATCTGACTTTGAAGTGCTCTGAGGAGGTCTCCAAGAAACTTAAAACTGCAATAACTTTCTAACCGTAAAGTCTTTTGAATTGATTCTTTTTCTGGAGCACTTTAAATTACAAGTATAATCATCCCTCCAAATTACACCCTCTAACTCACCATAATTTTGGATCTATTACAAAATAACCCATTTTTTTGCATTTACATGTATCCCAAGGTGCTTAAAAACTCTAACCTAGGAAACTAATAGTGGAATTGTGAGAGTTGGAACCTTTATTTGACCCAAATGGGTATCCAGTAATAAAAACACATTAAACATAAACTATCTCTAAGCATTTTTTTGGGTGATACAGGATTGCCCTTACACCATTGGATGCTCCTGCATCAGACACCCAAGGTAGATTGAAAAGTGACCCTATCACTTTATGGTATAGGAAAACCCAAATGGGCAACCTCTGTTGCTGATATACAAGTTGAGTCCTCTATTGATCGTCCTTTCCACTTCACCAAGTACTCTTCATACTGCCTATTTTTGGTACTTCTGCCCACATGACTATCCAGAATCTCTTCTATCCCCTCCTTCTTAAAAGTAGGAATTGGACATGGCTCCAACATTAACCCCTCATCTGCACCATCATCATGATATTGTGTTAAGTCTGCAATGTTGAAGATAGGAGAAATGTGAATCCCATCTGGAAACTCCATCTCATATACATTTCCCGAGTCATGCATCTTCAAAATTTTATAGGGGCCAAATTTCTTCATCTTTAGCTTGTTGTAAGTACCCACTAAAAATTGTTCCTTTCATAAGTGTACCATAACCAGAGCCCCTACTTGGAACTCCTTATGTCTCCTCCTTTGATTTGCCCTAGCTTTATACTGTTGATTCAACTTGGTGATGTGTGCATGGACCTCCTCATGTAGGATCTTGATATGTTCAACAAATTCTTCTACCTTAGCACTTGTCCTCTCCCCTTGCTCCATTTTCCTTAATTCTAGTGCAATCCTTGGGCTACTTCTATACAAAATTTGGAATGGTGATCTACCATTACTCCTATTTACAGAATTATTGTAAGAAAATTATGCTTGTGGCAGAATCAAATCCCCTCCCTTGGGCTTATCTCCCACTAAACACCTCAGCAAATTGCCCAGACTTCTATTCACCACTTTAGTTTTTCCGTTAGACTGCAGATGATGTGTAGAATTGAACCTCAATTATGTCCTCAACTTCTTCCATAAAGTCCTCTTGAAATACCCCACAAATTTAGTATCTCTATCTGAAACAATACTCTTTGGGAGACCATGTAGTCTCACCACCACAAATTTGCAATATGTACATCATCATGATTCTTGTGGCATGGGATGAAATGTGCCATCTTGGAGAACCTATCAACCACCACAAATACTGAGTCATTACCCCTTTGTGTCCTCAGAAATCCAAGAACAAAACCCATACTTATGTCCTCCTAAGGCTTTGATGGAATAGGAAATGGCTGATAAAGTCCAGTATTGTGACTAAATCCTTTGGTTGCTTGACATACTTGACAACTTTGCACAAATTTCTTCACATCTTGTGACATTTGAGGCAAAAAATAATGTTCTCTAAGAATGGCAATGGTCTTATCTCAACCAAAGTGTCCTGCCATTCCCCCACTGTGTTTCTCTTTGATCAAGTTTTCCCTCATAAAACTCCTTGGAATGCATAATTGACTGCCCTTGAACAACATACCATCCTGAATCAAATAATCTAGCCACTTGGTTATGTCTACAGTAACATGTTCTTTACAAGCCTTCCACGCTTCAGCAAAATAAGGATCCTCCAGGTACAGATTCTTGAGTTCATCAAACCCAACCACTTCAACCTACATTACTGTAAGCAACAACTGTCTCCTACTCAATGCATCTGCAACCCTATTATACCTTCCACTTCTATGTTTCAACACAAATGTATAGCTCTGCATGAAATCTACCCACTTCATATGTCTCTGGTTCAATTTACCTTGGTTATTTAGGTACTGCAATGCTTGATGATTAGTATACAAGACAAATTCTTTAGGCAATAAATAATGCCTCCATTTCTTTAAGGCCTAAATGATTGCATAGAACTCCTGATCACAAACAAAATACTTCTTCATTGCATCATTCAATTTTTCACTAAAATATGCAATAGGCTTACCTTCTTGGTTCAATACAACCCTAATAGCACTGCCACTAGCATCACAATCTATCTGGAACACTTTACTGAAATCAGGAAGTGCCAACACAGGTTGTTTTGTCACCTTCTTCTTCAACAATTCAAAACTCCTTGCAGCTTCTGTAGTCCACTTGAACTCTTTCCTATCCCTCCTTATTGTTTCAGTCAGGGGTGCACATGTGCCACTGAAATTCTTAATGAACTTCCTATAAAAACTAACTAGACCATGAAATGATCTCACCTCAGTAGCAGACCTTGGAGTAGGCCATTCCAAGATGGCCTTTACGTTCTCTGGATCCATTTTGAGACCTTTAGATGATACAACAAACCCCAAGTAGACTAACTCCTTTTTTACAAAGCTACATTTCTTCAAATTAATCAACATTTTCTCTTCCCTCAACCTTTCAAGGACACTACGAATGTGCAATAAATGTTCATCCAAAGTCTTATTGAAAATTAAAATATCATCCAAATAGAAAAATAACAAATTTTCCCAAGGATTTCTTTAGTACCTCATTTATAAGCTGCATGAAGGTGCTTGGTGCGTTGATAAGTCCAAAGGGCATGACTAACCATTCATATAGACCCTCCTTGGTCCTGAATGCAATCTTCCACTCATCTCCCTCTCATATTCATATCTGGTGATAGCCACTCTTGAGATCTATCTTTGTGAAGTACCGAGCTCCACTCAAGCAGTCCATAAGATCATCCATTCTTGGCAAAGGAAATCGATACTTGATGGTTATTCTATTTATAGCTCGTGAGTCTATGCACATTCTCCACTCTCTATCCTTCTTTGGTGCTAGTACTATAGGTACTACACATGGACTCAGGCTCTCTCGAATGAAACCCTTCCTCAATAGCTCCTGAACTTGTCTGTTTAGCTCCTCAATTTCAGTAGGAGTCATCTTATGAGCAACCTTGTTAGGAAAACTAGCTCCAGGGATTAAATCTATCTAATGACTGATCTGGCTTACTGGTGGCAACCCTTTTGGAACATTATCAGAGATGACATCTCCATACTCACTTAATAGGCCTGAAACTTCAGGTGGAGTTTCACTACTACCTTCCTTGTCTCTTCTAAGAATCAAAGCATAACACATACTCTGATGTTTCATACCATCCAATTTATTTTTTCCATCAACAAGACATATCCTAGCACTACTGGATACCTTTTCACCTTCCTTTATCAAGGGCTTCAGTTTGTGGCGAACTCCATCCTTTGTCAGAGAGTATGTATTTGCACGACCATCATGTACAGTATGTCTATCAAATTGCCACAGTCTTCCCAACTATAAATGACAGACATCCATTGGAATAATGTCACAGAGAACTTCATCATGGTAACTCCCAATCTTGAACTTCACCAAACACAGTTCACTAAGTAGGACCTTATGATCATCCTTCACCCAAGCAATTCGATAGGGTTGGGGGTGTTTCTCCCTCTTGAGCTTTAGCTTAGAGACCATCTCCTCAGACACCAAGCTGTTAGTGCTACCAGCATCAACGATCACATCACAACACTTATCCTCGCACTTGCACCTGGTACAAAACAAACTCCTCCTTTGTCCAGGTTCAGTATTACCACTTAGTAAGACCCTTTTATTTACAAAAACCTCTCCTCTTTCTGCATCCTCAGAATGCGATGACTGTGCATCATCATCCACATGAGCAACCCTTGCTTGACCATCAGCTCTCCTATCTGTCCTTCCTTGTCATTGAGGGCATTTGAATGCACGATAACCTTCTTCATTGCAATGAAAATAGGTACCATAGAAGCTTCCTCTTCCTAAACCTTGTCCACATCCTCTGCCTCTTCCTGTTTGATCTCCAAACTTTTGATCATGAGAGTAGTTGAAACCCTTGTTCCTCTGGTTCCTGCTAGTACCCACATCTTCATTTTTCTTTTGGGTCTCATTTCGGCCTCCAAATGACCTACCACTGCCCCTTCCTCCTTGACTGTGCCCTCTTTGACTTCCATCAAACCTTTTGTTTAGCTTCTCTTCAACTCACAGGGAAAACTGGTATGCCTCTTCAATGCTAGTCATTCTAACAAGACTTAACTCCTCCTGAATGCTAGGTTGTAACCCACTAAGGTAATGGACAACCTTCTCCTTATTAGCTTCTACATGCCCTGCTCTAATAAGAAGTCGATAAAATTCCTCTGTATATTCTTAGACAGATTTTCTTGCTTGCTTTAACCCTTGCATTTTCTTGAACAAATCAAGCTTGTAATCAATAGGATGGAACTACTTCTTTAGTTTGTCCACCATGCGATCCCACCTTGTGATTTTCTCTTTTCATCTTCTATTCCTTTCCAGCTGAATCTCTTGCCACCAGATTTTGGCATGGCCTTTCATTTTGGCCTTCCCAAACTTAACCCTCTCTGGGTCCCTGATATCCTCATACTCAAAATACTCCTCTAGTTCATTAATCCAATCGATCAACTCATCTGGGTTTAGAGTTTCTGAAAACATACCCACATAAATTTTAGGTCTTTTTCCAAGCTTAGAAATGGCCCTAAGAAGCCTCTCCTCTACCTGATTTAGGACTTCCTCTTCACCTTCCCCTTCATGTCCAATATTTTCTTCTTCTTCATTTTCTTCCTCACTTTTGTTGCTTGCAGAAACATTCAGTCCTCTATGGATCTCCTCCTACAATGCTTGAAATTTTCTCTAGAGGGCTCTAACCTCAGGAGTAACAACTCTAGCCCTTCCACCATGCTCCCTTTGTGGAGGCATCTTCTTGTCTCAAACCCACAACCACATAGTCCTGGTGCAAACTGTCTCATAGTTGGCACTCTGTCTACACACTCAAGAAAACTTGCTTTGATACCACTTGATGGAGAGACAAGCAAAGACCAAAATGAACACATAGGAAAAGGGAAATATTATTATCAATGAAAAATGCCCTATGGGCTTACAATAGTATGATTTTGGAGAAAGAAATCATCCACACAGTACCTTCTCTCTAACTCCACTAAGAACTGCCTTTACAATGTCATAAATGTTCTTAAATAGACCCCAATTCGTTTAGGGTTAGGAATACATTCTAAAATATGCTAGTTGGCATCCACTTCCAAAATAGAAGGTTCCAAAATTCATGTTAGAAGTCGGTGTAAAATTAGAAGAATCCAGAAATGGTAGTCCAACTTTTGGGAGGCATAACTTTTGAACTGAGACTCTGATTGACGAACTGTTTACATTTCTAGAAAGCTCTCAAAGTTCTCTATAGCCCTATGGACCAGATTTTCTTGTCCCCCATTTTTCAGACCCATATGAGGCTGTTCAGTGCCTCAAATTTGACTTTGAAGTGCTCTTAGGAGGTCTCTAGGAAACTTAAAATTGCAATAACTTTCTAACCATAAAGTCTTTTGACCTATTCTTTTTCTAGAGCACTTTAAATTACAATTATAATCATCCCTCCAAATTACAACCTCTAACTCATCATAATTTTGGATCTATTACAAAATAACCCATTTTCTACATTTACATGTATCCCAAGGTGGTTAAAAACTCTAACCCAAGAAACTAATAGTGGATTTGTGAGAGTTGGAACCTTTATTTGACCCAAATGGGTATCTAGAAATAAAAACACATTAAACAGAAACTATCTCTAAGCATATTTTTGGGTGATACAGGATTGCCTTTACACCACTAGATGCTCTTGCATCAAGATATAATTAAAAAGACTAAATCATTTATAATACAATTTTCTGAACATGATAGGGAGAAGAATTTGGAAAATATAACCAAAGAATTTGATTCCCATTACTCTCCTCTTGAAGAATCTACTGAGGCAAAAGTGCAAGAAGAGCATGGAGGATTTTTTTTCATGAGGTAAGAAGTAATAACAAGAGTGACATGTTAGTGATTGAACCATGCATAAAGGCTATTAGAAAGTTTATTTTGGAAGGAAATAAGGTTTATGTTGAATGTGCTAAGGAAAAAAAGCTCAAAATAGAGATTACCAAAGTAATTAGAGAGAAAGAAAAAGAATTGGAGAGGATTGTAGATTAAGCAAAAAGACAATGATTTGAGTATCATTGAAATTGGTTAGAAAATTAGTCAAGCATACGATGTATTGCAAGCCTTGAGGAATGACAAAGATAAAGTGATATGTCAGTTTAATTCTTTCAGAGACCATTTGACACCAAAAATAGATTTGGTACAAAAGTAGCTAGATGCATTAGTGGGGGCAAAGAGATCCTATGAAAATTTAATTCCCATGGATCTTAATGGAGTTGAGGTTGCAACTTATGGTATCTTTGCAGTAATCATTATTGGAGAGATAGTCAAGTTTACTTGGGATACAAAATTTAAAACCTTGAAGAATGTTTTTGCAAACTGTATGACAATTTTTGGCAAGAAAACCAACTAGAGAAAGAGGTAGAAGGAAATTTTTTTGACATGTACACAACAAATTTTGTGTCACCTTTTTCATTGATGTCAAAGGGTGAGAAGGAATCATTGAAAAATTATATGTATGGGGAGAAGTTGACAATTTTTTTTGTAGCTATTATCAAGGTATGTACAAATTACCAAGTATGTATTAAAGGGGGAACACTTATAGATACAAAGTATAATCAAAGGGGAAGTACATCAGTATGTATAGATTGTATGGTTAGATGAAATATAATGATGATTCATATTTTAGAGTTTTGTATTGGCCAAGAGTTTTAAATTTTGTTAAGTTTTGAAATTTTTAATAATTATATCTTCTAAACTTAACCAATTTTTCCCTTTGTTGCCATCAATGCCAAAGGGGGAGATTTATGAAAATTTGGCTTAGATATTATCATAGGTTTTCTAATTAATGGAAACATAATACATTATTAAGGTTGGTGAATGAAGAATCATGTTAAACATTAGAATACTTAGAAAATTGACTAAGTATGAAGCAAGAATTCAATGCATATGAAGACTATTTTGTTCGGCAAGATTTACAAGGATAATTTATAGTCTTGTGAGCTTAGAGGAAGCTATGTTAGACATAATAGAATATTTATGCAAGGCCACTAAACTTTATGTTGAGATTTAGATATGTTTTGATAAGTTTTCTGTAGATAGGTTTGATATCACGTAAATAGGGTAATCAATAGAGTATTGACTTTTTGGGTCAAGGCTTTTTTTTTGACTTGTCAAAACAAGAGCTTGGAAAGGTAGGGAAAACATCCTAGATGCTAAAGCTCATTCAAAAAAGTTTAACCTTGAGTCTAGAAATGTGTAAAGAAGGTTAAGGCCGACAAGTTAAAGTTTTTGATATGAAGGAATAACTTTTTGTTAAGCAAAGGATGCACTTGTATTGTAATAATAAAATTATTATGTGATCTTTTAAATGGTATTGTATAGATGTGAAATTGATGATCAGAGGATAATAGGCTATTGTATGAATGATTTTTATACAAGGAACTATAAGGACTAATCAAATATATAAGATCAACACAATCAAGGTTTTGTATCTATCTATCTATATAATCTATAAAGTAATATATGCATGTTTGGGTAGCGAGCTCATCTTGTATTTTGTATTATACTTACAAATCCTAACAAGGTTAAGGATTCTAATAAGGCCTATTCCTCTAACAAGGAAAAATACACTATATGCATGTAATCAACCCATAATAGGGTCAATATGTAAGATCTCAAACATGATATTTAATGGTTTCTCTTTGAGCAATATAATCAAAAATAAAACTTGGCAGATAGTTTCCAGCACAACCAAAAATAGTAGAAAAACTAATGAAATTTATCCAATCTCTTTTGAAATATAATACTCAAATTCAATTACAAGAAACATGCAATACAAGACAACAATAAAACCAACGGTTTTCCACAAGATAACAATTTGTTACTTCCAAAATAACATTCATGATGTTGAACATCTAAGTTGAATTACAAATCAATAAGATTAAACCAACAACTCTTATAACTCCCTAAGATACATTATTGTATTATACATCAGTAATACAATAACCAAAAAAGCATAATCCAATCCTACATACATATTTAACAGTCAGATTGGAATGCTAGGATGAGAACCTTTAAGTGTGAATGAAACACCTAAAATGATGTTTCCTAGGACAATGGGTTTGTGTCCACTGCCTGCTAGCACGAGGGGCTATGTCCTCCAACTAGCTGAAAGCATGAAGCTTTCTGAGACTCTCACAAGAGAGAAAACTAGACTGAATAATAATATTAAGCATATCCAACAATGAGCCACTTTCCCCTTTTTAATATGCAACCAAGACTCTTCAGCTCTTCTCTGGTTTTTGTCTTATTCCCTTGTGGCTCTTCACTTCCCCAAGGTATTTCGTCTTGTTCCTCCTTGCCCATTTGTCCTTTATATAACATTAAATTGACCTTTTTTAATATATTGAGCCTATGTCTCAGAATCAATTTAATATTGCACAAAATAAGACTTCAATTTTTCTAATGTTCCAAAAGGGAACATTACAAATCTCCCCTCCTTAAAATTTCTTCTCATCAAGCAATTACTACTAAAATCCCGTACGAGTTTGCAAGCAACCCTGTAATTCAAATTGAAAACAATTTCGGCCATACTATGAAGCTAGATGTCTCTTTGCAATCTATCTCTCAACTAGATCCTTGGATCCCATATAAATCTATAGTTAATCCAGTAGCCCAAACTGACAATGAACCCAACCAAACTGTGAAGCACGATACTACTCTATAAAACACATGTTAACCAAATTTCCAGATCCCATATTACTCTCTGAAAAAACTCAACACCTACACCTGTAAACTGATCAACACTAATCAACACCATGACCACAATAAAGTCCTCGTCCAACCATAGATACAATCTGCCAACACTTGGATCCCAAACTCTATTATGCTGCCTTGCTGCTATGATGATATAGAAGTATATCTAGGGTCCATGCATAATCTAGAAAAATGTGAAGACTTGACCTAAGTGGATGATGTAAGAAATGAACTGCTCAAAAATTGAAATCACCATCCCATGGACATCAAAATTCATATTGTCGACATAAACTTGGAGAATTCCCAAGCACATAGGTGCTATGAATATGAAGGATGTTGAGAATCTAACCATAAATCTCATATAAATTCTCCACCAAGAATTGTTCAGAGGCTGATGAAGAAAATTCATCCAACTCCTAAATGGGGTGAAAGCAAAAAATATGTTGGGGCTGATCAAATGATAAGCAACATAAGTTGATTCATCAGTCCCATGCCGAGATCTAGAATCACTGCTAGGATCTGAGCCAAGATCCCAAAGTCTGAAATCAAACTCTTCCTCTTCATGGAAAATAAGAGAAAATCCATCATGTAACACAAAAAGAGGATTGTTAGATGTCCAATCAGCAACAAATTCAAACAAGGGGTTGTCAACAAGCTGAAAGGGTTCTAAAGTTTTGGTACTTAACCATTTGGGGTAGCGATCCAAATCATACATTTGCTGAATGCTCTCAAATTCATCAATTACCTCTAGAAAAAACTCTTGCCTCTCTTTATCCTCCTACTCTTGAGAGTGATTCATGATTTGAATCTAATTTTCTACATCCTGAAGAGAAAACCGAGCATTATCTAATGCCTCATGAGTATCCTTAAGCTCCCTTTTGAGCTTCGTAATCCCTTTCCTTTCTTTACCCAGCTGACCAAGAAGATTTTTAGAAACCTTAAGAATTTTATCCCTGTCGGAAAGCAAATACAAATAATTTGATTTCACAGTCTCAAGAGCTGTTATGATCACCTGCAAATCAACAACATGCCAATCTCCTTCCACTCCCTTTTGAACCTTTCTGTATAGATCTTCCACCAACTTATGATTGTTGTCATAACGTACCCAAGAAGTCACAATATTATTTTCATTAACCTTCAATTGACTCCTTAAGGTGTGCATTTCATGATTGTTATTTTGAACTAGTTCATCGTTTTGTAGGGTCATCTTGATATGTTCTAATTTTATGTCACAGGCATCAGAATTAAAAGATTCATCATGCAAAGATTCCAACTAGCAATAATCTCAAGTGCAACCACCCTCATCTGCCTATTTGTCAACGCTCACCTCCATTTTTCCAACATAAAATTTGTACCTTGTGTAACATCATCTATGTGATCTCGAAAAGGCTGCCCATCTCTAGTACTTGTCCACTCTTTTATTTCAAGATCATCCAAATGATAATTCTGGTCTATCAGAACTTCTTTGTACACCCTTGTGTGCTGTTCATTTGCAAAAAGATCCTAGGCCAAATCTAGATACTTTCTTTTTGTCATATTAGTCATATTTTGCTGACCTAGATAAAAATCCAAGTAATCATTGAATGATAAATTGTTCTAAATTTAGATAGGAAGTTTTTAATACTCTCCATGAATGTCGTGTATCTTTGTTCTTACAAAAGATTCTAAATTTTGGGCTAAATGTTCTCGTAGTTTCATAGCGCCTTTCAACATTTTGTTCAGATCTCTTCCCATTGCTGAATGTTGTTATCCTGTTATTGTGAGTCTAACAAATAATTATATTGTCCCAGAATTACCTTACCTCTGTTTAGTATAGATAACCTTCTCTCTCTGAATTCTTCTCTTGATTAAAGCTTGGGGAAGCAAATTTTAACCCATGATGATGGAGTGGTAACTTCCTGCTAGGACTCACCTATCTTCCTTGCTATGAGGTGACTATACTTGCTGATGAATTGGCTTCAACTTCTATTCTTCCTCCTTATTGTAAGCATAGTGAACAAATCATTCACCCTTTTGAAATGTCTATGGCTTTCTTTGTAACTCTAGATGGGTGTAGTAATTATATATCTGAGTATTTTGATTAAGCATTCTTCTAATGCTAAGACCTAGCCAAGATCTTAAACTTTCTATAGGATATTAACCTCAAAGTGAACCAATTGATCATGTAGGCTATCATTGATGATTCCTCCCTAATCAATAAACTATTTACCGGCTAAGATAACACTGATAAAGAGATATATTGAAATATCAAATTCTGAAGATTCTGCATTATCAATCAGCTAGTGAAGTAATATTATCAAATTTAAAATCTCATTAATAAAGAGGGAATGATGGAGCCTTTTTTGGAAGTTGAGACTTTTCTCCTTTTTATACCAATAACCATTTCTTTGCCAAATTGTTCAAACATTTTCTCGATTCTCACTAAAATCTTCCAATGCCCTTTGCTTTCTGATATTTGTGCATTGCTCTGTGTATGGCAACTTGATAACCATTGCTATGGAAATTCCATCAGTTTTAGCTATTAAGTGGTCATCACGTGTTGTGATTTCTCTTGCTTCCAGATTTGAACCCTTTACACATTCAATTATCAAATTTGGACATTGCACAACTATTGGAAAACCAACTGCATGTGTATAAAAGATTAGCCCACATCATTCAATGAAGACAAATCCTCGCAAAAGATAACTATCCAATATTTCCCTTATGCATGTTTTATAGGGCCGATAACTCCTATTTTTGAATTCCAATAACAAAATTGTAACGCTAGTTGTCACTCTATTTCCCACTTGTGTTGACTAGAGGAAATCCACTTTTGTTATTCTGCACACTATACTCCAAATGTTGGTAAGGTGTCGGCTATCACAACTCTTAATGGGCAACCATGTCATATGTAACATTTTGGCCAATAATTATCTTTGACGATGGTATGAGGCATAACGGGTTATGGACACGAATGAGTTTTAGAGACTATCAACTAGGTGTTGCCAAAGTCATCAACAACTCATCCTCAGTCCTACTAATTTGAGTTCACGTATAGACCACATATGGGACTGGTCTAATGTGAAGAAACATCTACCAACTATTCCATCTCCCCTCTCGCAGATGGAATTATACGATGATGTTTGGGAGTTGATTCTTTTTGTCGACTTTGTGTATCACAAACATCGAGCCAACCTGATACCCACTCACAACAATGAGAAGGCACACAAATTTTTATTTTTTTGAAATTTTTTATGAGTCTAGCTTAATGGGAGAAATCCACACTTTATTCTTTCACTTTCTCCATATGTCCTTATGGAATGGCTTTGCTTGCCTGCATTTTATTCCCCTTTTCTTTCTTGGTTCACATCTTATTGAATTCAACCAGCTCCTGTCTTATCACTATGGAGGAATAACCTTCAAATTTGCACTAACAGTCTGGTCACATGTATCTATAAACACGGGTGTGGAATCTTCTACGTTTTCCCGATTGTGGAATATTGTTTGCTTGACACAATCTATCAGCCAATGAGATTCAACCGGATATCCAATCTCTATGTAACAGGACGTTCTCCAATCTCTAGATCTCTGAAGATTATTGCCAAGAAAATTCTTAATTAGACTCCCTCTATGAATTTGAAAATAGATTAATGGTGACTTTATTTTAGTGCATATATGACCTTCAACCACTCCAGCAGAGGTATGACACTACGCATTTTACTAATGCCTTGGTAGTTCCTATAAATCTCCAGACTCTATGTGCTAGTTAAAACTAGAGTGGATTCATTCATACATGACTTCCTCTATGAGGAGTGATTGAACTATTGCCCCTTAGCTTAGTGATTCACTTTTGCAATGATATGAATGACCTTCTTGCTTTACCGTCCAAGCCCAGGTCAAATTGTTGGTGACATGTGCGTTCTAGCACTCTATCCTTCTGTTTAACTCCAACTTCCCATTAATCAACCAAGTATTTTGGGAAATGCCATATTAATGCACATATTTGTTCCAAAAGTGATGGAGCACTACTCTTGATAGATATTGAATTGTTCTCAGTGGAACTTGACTGGATATATCAAAAATAGTGAAAAATAACCACTCTAAACAATGTGAAAAGTGAGGTTTGTTGCCTGATAATCATGCCAAACCTAAGGCCTCCTTTACTTTGTCTCTCTGTAATAATATATTCAGAAGATAAGCCTTGTCCCTTCACAAAAGAAATTTAATGTGACCCCTTCTCTAGAAATCAAATTAGGCTGTTATAAACACCACTGTTATTGAACCTCACAGGCTGACAAGACCTTTAGGTCTGATACCACTATAAGATCCCAAACAAGATATTTACTAGTTTCTCTTTGAGCAATACAATCAGAAATAAAACTTTATAGATAGTTTCCAGCACAATCAAAAATAGTAGAAAAATCAACGACATTTATCTAGTCTCTTTAGAAATATAATACTCGGATTCAATTACAAGAAACATGCAATACAAGACAACAATAAAACCAACAGTTCTCCACAAGATAACAATTCGTTATTTCCAAAATAACATTCAAGATGTTGAACATCTAACTTGAATTAAAAATTAATAAGATTAAATGAACAACTCTTATAACTCCCTAAGGTACATTATTATATTATACATCAGTAGTACAATAACCAACAACACATAATCCAATCTTACATATAGATTTAATAGTCAGATTGGAATGCTAGGATAAGAACCTACAAGTGCAAATGAAACACTTGAAATGATGTTTCTCGGGACAATGCGTTTGCATCCATTGCCTATTAGCACGAGGGGCTATGTCCTCCAACCAGCTAAAAGCATGAAGCTTTCTAAGACTCTCACGAGAGAAAACTGGATTGAATAATAATATTAAACATATCCAAAAATGAGCCACTTTCCTCTTTTTAATATGCAACCAAGACTCTTCGGCTCCTCTCTAGTTTTTGTCTTATTCCCTTGTGGCTCTTCACTTCCCCAAGGTATTTCATCTTGTTCCTCCTTGCCCCTTTGTCCTTTATATAACATTAAATTGACCTTTTTAAATATATTGAGCCTATGTCTCAGAGTCAATTTAATATTGCACAAAATAAGACTTCAATTTTTCTAATGTTCCAAAAGGGAACATTACAAAATATCTTTCACAAGATTCTTTTGAATGAGTGAAAAGGGGTTGTCTTGTGTTCTTATGTCTCTTTAATATTGTTCTCTTTCTTTTGCATTATGGGTGCAATACCCTAAAATTGGCTCATTGCCATGACAACCAATTCTAGTCTATTTGATCAACCCTAAAGTCCTATGTCACTAGGCAATTCTTATTCTAATTCTCGCTATTTGACTTAACTATCAGATGCATAAAACTCTAATCTACATTAATCATGCTCTCTATTTAATTCCTATAGTATAGACTCAAATTAGCTACATTAAACCTATTGATTAGATTTAATTTAATTTAATGTGTTTATACTTTGGTTAAATTAAATTATCTCCTAAAGCTAATGTACTAGGGAATTAAATTTATTTAATTTAATAATGCTCTCATTTTAATTATTGAATGTGATTATTCAATTAATTGAAATATACATTTATGAGGTCATATCTCATTTTTATTAAATTAAATAACCTTCTAATTTCTTCTCTTCAGTTCAGGAATGTCAATTCCAAGTGATCTATCCCTCAAATTGGAATTGACTTAATCCACTTATTCTCACACTTAGGTGAATTTTAGTTAACTCTTCATTACACTCAAGATCTAAGTTAGTTAACCTCACCTATACTGGGAATTTTTCCATCATGACTGGATCTCATCTTCAATCCTGATTGTTGATCTGAGTTAATCTCAACCATTGATTGATTTCGGGAATTCTATATAAGAGGCTTCTGATTCCTCATTATGGGGGTTGGAATTTGAATTGCATCGAATTACTATTGAATTGTATACTCACTTGTTTTATGTTATCATAACCTTTCTAGCTTAGCATCAATATCATTTAGTTTAATACAATGCATGCATATAGATTAAATGCTTTTTCTTATTCCTAGATTAAACTGCATCTCTCATCTAGGTTAATTGCATTATCATTTAGCTGCATAAATCCTTCATGCTAAAAGGTCTGGTTGCCCACTTCTCGGTCTGAGAGTAAGGAAAAATCCTTCTAGTTAGAAGGCAATAGGTCATGCTGATCATATTACTTAGATGACCAATTCAATGTTCATCCCGGGATGATCTCTCAAGTAAAGACTATGTTGAAGTGTTTGTAAGAATGAGAGGACCACAATCCATACATACATTTCTGGTGCCCACCATGGGGCAAGAAAATCATTTTTTTTGGCCTCATCCACTTTATTTTTTGTTATTTTAATGATTTTGTCACTTCCTACCATACAAATTTTTAGATTTTCGTGTGAAGATTTGAAAATTTCACCCCTTTCTTCGCACTTCCACACATGAAAAAGTGCCTAATTGTGCAGTTTCTCATGTGGCAACTCATTTTCTCACCTAGGCCTGTGTAAGATTTTGCGTGAAATTTTGCAACAGTACATGCAAAAATGCAATTTTTCTAGAATTTAGTTTATCATTTCATTTGACTAACATGTTTTGTTTGAATCACTTTCTTTCATATTTCTAGTTTTCTTGCAGCATAACAGTGGTTTGCATGACATTTTGATGAAGACACCTTTTATTCAAACACTTCAAACATGAATTGACTGTGTGATTGTAGGATGCTATGAAAGATACGAATGTTGAATTCCAATTTTAAACCCACATTAAATGTCGTGTCTTTTTCTTGCCTTCCACACATAGTATAATTAGGGCTTGTGAACTTTGTAGGGTGCAAGATAGGGGAATAGGGGAGTATGCTCTTTACCACTTAGAGGTCATGACCAAGGGTAAATCATAAACCTAGAAGCCTCTGAAAGATGACATCCAAGGGAGGCAAGCAAGTTAGTGGTTCTCTAGTGTGAGCCCTCTTCTATGAAGGGATGATGATTTCCTTTTAGGGAATTAGAATCTTGATAAAGGGATAAGTCTAGATCGATTAAGCTAGCTCAGTGATTAACATGTTTTGCATGTTTGGGTGAGGTGATGAGGTAGAGGAGCATGCTCTTTCCCTTTGAATGAAATTAGAAACTCAGACCCTTAGATCTGAACCACTAGTTCGAGTCAACCCTTAGAGGGCCTGTCGGAGCGATCCAACCTTTGGGAATGACCCAAGTGAGCAGACTCCTTTTTCTAGAGATTCCAACTCACTATAATAAAGAAGCTTTGTAGAGTGAATGACTCCAAAGCCATATTAATTTCTTCCTCTTGATTCCTAATATCGCATATCAAGAGAAGGCTTTGTCATTTGCACTGGCCGACACCAGCCTTGGTCTTGCTAGTTAAGTGTTTACACTTTTAGATGCTGGCGTGGGCTACTGGTCTCAACTTTTCTTATGAAGCCACTTGGGATTAATATGAATAGAAGTGAAGTAAAAACCTTTTAGTTAACTGCTTCCTGGTTCACCTTCGAAAGGG
Source organism: Cupressus sempervirens (assembly GCA_028749045.1). Taxonomy (NCBI): domain Eukaryota; kingdom Viridiplantae; phylum Streptophyta; class Pinopsida; order Cupressales; family Cupressaceae; genus Cupressus; species Cupressus sempervirens. The sequence continues at coordinate 947,003,811 of CM053785.1, read as the reverse complement.
GGATTAATCTTTGTGCAAGGAGGGGGAAGAATCTCTCCTGTAGAAATCACCATAGGCATGCAACTGGGCGTTGGAAGGTGGTATACGCACTTGACCCCTGCCACAAGGATGTTCATTTAGTATATATTCTATTGAGCCCTTTAAGTACACCAAAAACACAAACACCCTCTAGGGAATGACTCGGTTGTGTGAGGTGCACACATGCACACAAGTTGTGGGACAAAGGTTTTGCCTTCTCTACACATTTTCTATTTTAGGGATAAAAGTGTGTTTGTTATCGAGTCTTAAACTTGTCCAAACCTATCTAAACAAATTGAAAGTCAAGAGTCCCCCATCCCTCCGAGTTGCTTTGTCCTCGATTGGATTGTATTCGACTACTACTTGATTTTCGTGTCTTTCTGAAAACAACTTGTCTTGTGTAAAACTAAATGCTATCTAACAATTTGAAAACCAACCTTGTTTTCTATTTGAAATCTGTCCAAGAAACCAACAATCTGTCTAGAAAAGTCTGAAACCTTTAAAATCTCATCAAAATCTAGTTTATGTTGTTAGTCCATTCCAAGTTTTCATGCTTAGTTTTGTAACATTTTGCGTGAAGTCCTTTTTACTTGACACTTCTTCGAGTTGGCCTATCTAGGTTTTTGCACAGACCTTTGCAAATCTCTGCATGAGATCTTGCAACCTTGTTAGAATCTTATCTCCTTATCAGTTGAACACATCCTTAGGCGACTTTAAACAAGGCTTTGCATGAGAAACCCTTGCAAAATTTTCTATTTCAAGTCTTTGCCTAGTGTTTTGTGATTTCTCGCAAAACTCCCTAGGAATCTTCACGCAGGATCTTGCCATGGATTTATCAAAATTGTCTATCAGAGCTATATGTGCTCTAAGTCTAGTCTGTACTTGCAACTTGTTACCTCTTTTCTATATGCAAATAGTGTCAAGCAATGACATCTTTCTTAGCTAATGACTTGTGACCTTCACTTTAGCTAGTCTTGTCTCTCAGTCGTCTTGTTCTGGTACTTTAGTGCTTGTTATACTCTATATCACAATAGTCATAATCTTTGGCTATTCTAACCTTTACTTAGACTACTCATACCTTAGTATACAATGCTCTTATCTTATTTCTTTGAGACTATGTCCTAGTGTGGTCCTTGTCTAGATTTTTTGCTTCTTGTCCTTGTCTATGACTGTGACAATAAGAAGTGGAAACATGTTTTATCCCTTTAAACTTAGAAGAGGTAGGGCTAGGGGTCATAATTGCGACAAAGGTCACTTTCTAGTTCATACACAATCTATGTCCATTTCATCTAGTGAGAAGTCTTCACAATCTCCTTTACCTATCAGACTGCCTTGTGTCCAGATAACATTCTCTATCAACTTACAAAAAACCAGGAACCCCTTGTATCAAGAGGATCCCAAAACCAGAAAAGGTCCTATATCTCCAAACAATACAGCTAAATTCCTATTCAGAGGACCTTTCCAATCAAAACATACTGAAACTGTTCACATTCCTATAATGGCTGATCATGAACCCAAACATGGTGAGCATAATATAGACTAAGAGCAATCTAGGAATGAGAAACAAAAAGACCCCTTCACTTATGAAAATGAGGAAGAGGAGGAAACACTTCCTGAACACATTGAAAAGTGTCGTAAAGATTAAAACTTCCACAAGGTCATGGAAATCCTGCTTAACAAAGAGAAAGAGAAATACTTTCTCAAACTTGCCCAAGAGGGAGCTAAGCTACCTCATCACTTTAACATGGAAACTATCATTACACCTGAGGAGGAAACTGAAATTTCCAAATTGCAAAAATAGTTGAAGATCATGCAAGACCAAATAGCCTAAATGATGCATGATAAAGAAAAACCTACAAAAGCATACACCCTAGAAGCTCTTTGTCCATTCCCATTTGACAAGAGTATAAACATGCCTCCTTTTCCAAGAGGAGTTGAGTTACCTAAGTACGAAAAATACTTTGGAACTAATGATCCTCAAGATCACTAGCAGGAATTTGGTGCCTTATCTATGGAATTTATGCATGATTAGACATATCTCATGCATCTATTCCCAAGAAATCTAGGTGGTCAGGCTATGGAGTGGTTTTCACACTTGTCTCCTAGTATCAAAACATTTGATGAGATTACTAACCTGTTTGTTCAATAGTACTCTCACAACATACAACATTTGGTTAACATCCGAGACTTGTGTAATCTTAAATAGGGAGTTGGGGAACCTTTCCTCACATTCCTTTAGAGATGGAGACAACTTTACACCAAATATTCATGAAAGATTCTTGAAATAGAAAAGCTTGATATTTTCACTGATAACCTCTTGCTTGATTTTTGGTACAGAGTTAAACTTCAAGATCCATGCACCTTCAAAGACATGGTCACACAAGCTATCCATATAGAGGAATTCATGGTAAAAAAAGGTGAACTCACCCTTCAAAAGGACACAATAAGGATCCACATCTAACAAGGCCAAACCCAAGTATGTGAACAGAAACTGAGAGGTTGTACATGATAGGGTTGTTGACAACATCACACCTAAACCTGGTAAGGCATCCTTTAATCTCAAAAATAATCTCAAAGCATCCAAGAATGTTGAGAAACCTCCTTCTAATAATAAGGCATTTGGAAACAAACTGAGGAACTCTTGGGTCTCATGCCCAAAACAAGAGTATACACCTCTCGATGAACCTTTGGATGTGGTCTACAAGACCTTGCTACAAAATAAGCTCATTTCTCCATTAGATAATTCTCGACCTTACGATCCACAACCACGACCACCATGGTGGAACAAAATTATATTTTGCAAATATCACCAAAACAAAGGTCACAAAACTAGCAACTGCATAAACTTGCGTCACAAAGTCCAAGACTTGATTGATGATGGTGACATTGTTGTGGACGAACATAACAAGAACTCAGATCACAAGGCTTTCAAGGAGCCATTCTCATCTTATGAAAAAGAAGAGAGCTAAAATCCAAAACCTAACAACAAGGTCAACTATACATACTCTGACAATGATGATGAGATAGTCCATATGGTTGAACTAGTTGGTGTTGAGTATTATGATGTTATCAATACCAAGGGCAAGCAAGATAACAATAAACCTAAGACACCATTTTTCTTAAGGGTCCCTACTTCCAAAACATTTGATAATGAATCATCACAATCCTATGCCAATGCTGTCACACATTCTCGTGCCAAGTTGATACTCAAAGGCTCTGCACCTTTTTCTCTTGATCTCGAACAAAACAAAGACAAACCACTTGCCGGTCTATCTGGAAAAGGTGCAAAACTTGCAACAACTTCTGTGGATACTAGCTATAGTATCCTCAATCAGTTACAACAAACTAATGCTCAAATCACAATCTTTGAGCTACTCAAAATCTCTCTTACTCATAGGTAGATTCTCGATAAAGCCCTCACCGAGGAAAATGTACCTCAAGATCTTGATCTTGAGAGATTACAATCTATGGTAGGTCATCTAAACTTACCTTACTATATGTCCTTCTCTAAGGAGGACAAAAATTCGTTGAGTCACCCACCTAATCAACCTCTACACATTGAGGTTATGATACACCAAAAATGGGTTCATCTTGTGCTCATTGATAATGGAGCTAGTTTAAACATTGTCTTTGCTACTTTGCTTGGACAACTGGACTATTATGAAGACTCCATTAATCCTCACCACAAGATCACTATCAAAGCATATGATGAAGTTGAATGAAATTCTTTAAGTCTTGTGGTGTTTCCTCTTTGCGTTGGTCTTGTAGAAAGGGATATCTCTTGTTAGGTCCTCGACATTCCCTTGGCATACACTATTCTGCTTAGATGACCATGAATACATGAGATGCGCACTGTGCCATCCACATACCATCAATGTGTAAAATTCCCATTTCATGGCTCTGAAGTCACCATACCTACAAGCACTAGCTATACCTGTAACATGCTGAAATCCACTAGAAACTTTGTGCCTGCTAATAGGGAATCTACAAACTATCATGATAACAAGCTGAAGCAAATTGAGCAGTCCCTCAACCTGAAAGAAACTGGAATGGGTAAATATCACATGGATCCAATTTTCTAACATCCATTCTTGAGTCTCCCTGTCATTATGGGAGACCGTCTGAAACAAAGAAACCTTTTGTGTTGACACCTCAAACTAAGTTTGATGGTACTTTTGTCAAAGCTACTATTCCTCTTAAGGAGGAAGCTGAAAATAGAGCAATTGCTACATGGATCTACAAAGAGGAAACTCCATTTGATCTCACTAAATAAGCTCATGAGATCACTCCTTAGAAGTATGGTCCAGGTCTTAGGCTCATGAAACACTTTGGCTACAAGTGAACTGGTCCTATTGAATGCAACTAAAATGGTCTAATTGATCTTGTCAAAGCAATAGCTAGGAGGAATTGAGATACATTTGGTCCTATGCTTCAAGAAGATTCCCTTCATCTAGGGATCAAAAAATTTGTACTAGAACCTAAAATTTCATTTGAAAATGAGTCATAAGCTGAGTCAGATGATCATGAAGAAAATGTTGACAATGAAGATCCTTATCCTTATCCCATTCCTGATGAACTTGCTAAATTCTTTGTCGAGCCTCATGATTTTGTACCACATGTCAGTACCATGGATGGTGATAGTGATTCTTCTGAGGATACTATTGGTTCATAGCATACCCAACTAGAACAAGGAGAGCCTAGTCATTCCTTGCACAATGAGTACCTTTGCAAAAATCTAGATGATGAAGGAGAATTTGTTCCTATCACTGTTGGGGAATTCTATAGTCTATCTCCATGTATTACCAATTCTCAAGAGTATGAATTCGACTCTCTCTTAGAAGCAACTACATACAAAGACATAGATCAAGTTCATGTGTATGAAAACCTCCTCAAACTAGTGTCCTCAAGTCTTCAATTGACAATGTTAGTGTTCAGAGGCATTTGAACACACTTGTGGATGAAGCGGCTCTAGGCCTTGAATTATTTTTCCAAGTATTTAATGATTATACTAGAAACACACTTGAACTTGCCACATCTCTTTCACTCACCTAACCCGAGCTCATAGACTAGAATTCCAATGCATCTAATGAAGTCCTCACATTCTAGAATGACTATGCTCTTGCCTGCTACTTAAACACTATCCAACTAGTAATGTCTTCCACTAGTGAACAAAGCATCAACATGATTGAAGTTGACATCAAATATCTCAGTCATACAATAAAAAAGAAAAGAAATAAAAGGCTTGATGGTGAATACCACATTGTGGTAGTGTCCGAACCTAAAAATGTAAAAATAAAAGATGTATCCAAGGGTGAAAACCTCTCTAAGGCACTTGCAGATGAGATGCACTTCATAGTCATTTCTAGGAAAGATCATCAACATTGATAGAGCCAACATATCCAATCAACTTGGGAACAGAGGAACGATCTCACATGATACATCTTGCATAGTCACTATCTCTAGAGGAAACAGATGAATTTATTGCTTTCATCCAAGAGAAAAAGATAAACTTTGCATGGACATACTCAGAGATGCCAGGATTAGATCCTAATCTCATTATGCATCACTTGTCTATTACTCTAGGTGTTAAACTAGTCAAACATAAGTTTAGGAAAATGCATCCTCATGTTGCATTGCTTGTCAAAGCTGAACTAGAGAAGCTTTTGAAAGTTGGTTCCATCCGTGCTATTGACTGTGCTGAATGGATATCAAATGTCATCCTAGTCTCCAAGAATGACAAATCTATTAGAGTCTGTACGAATTTATGAGATCTAAACTTAGCATGTCTGAAGGATGATTTCCACTCCATAACATTGATATAATAGTGGACATGATGATAGGATATGAGATGTACTCATTGATGGACAATTTTTCTGGCTATAATCAGATCAAAATTGCACTACAAGATCAGGAAAAGACTTCTTTCACTTGTGCATGGGGAACTTTCTATTGGAACGTGATGCCATTTGGTGTAAAAAATGTTGAAGCTACATATCAAAGGGTAGACACTATAATTTTTCATGACATGATGCATAAAAAAATGGAGGACTATGTTGATGATACTCTGGTCAAGAGCACAAAAGGCCACATTCACCTTCAAGATTTGGGACCTATCCTGGATCACATGGAGAAATTTAGTCTCAGGTTCAATCCTAAGAAATGCACTTTTGGCATAATATCAGAGAAACTACTAGGCTACATTGTGTCTGCAAAAGGAATCGAGGTTGATCTAGAGAAAGTTCAAGAAATCATGGATATGCCTCTACCCCGTAATATCAGTGAAATGAGGGGCTTGTAGGGAAGACTTCAATCTATTCGCAGATTCATCTTACAGTTGGCAGATAGATCACAACCTTTTACTAATACTCTGCATAAAGGTGTCAAATATAACTGGAGCCAAGATTGCGATTATAGTCTGACATAGATAAAGAAATACCTTGGAAATCCATCGATCCTGATGCCTCTTATTCATAGAAAGCCTCTTATTTTATACATCTTAGCAATAGAGACATCTCTGGGTTTCTTGCTAGCTCAAGAAGAGAACAATAACAATGAAAGAGCTATTTACTAAGTTGCACATTGATCTCCTATGAAAAGAATTATAGTATAATTGAGAAGGCTTGCTTGGTAGCCATCTTTGCTTCCCAAAAGTTGAGACACTACATGCTTGCCCATACTACATGACTGGTTGCTTAAATTGATCCACTAAAGTACTTATTCAAAATAGTAGCTCTAATAGGAAGGTTGGCTAAGTGGTTCATGATACTAAGTGAGTTTGACATTCAGGATGTTGAGCGAAAGGCTATCAAGGGACAAGTGATTGCTGATCAGTTAGCAGATGCACTGATGCAGAGTCTTCTCCCACTAAACATTGATTTTCCTAATGAATCAACTTTGACACTCACACACCAAACTTGGATGATGTTCTTTGACAGTTGCTTCACACAATAGGGATCTGGTGCTGGGTTATTCTTCATAACACCACAGAGATATTCACTGCCTAATACATACAAGATTCTGTTCCCTTGTACCAACAACATTGTAAAATATGAGGCTTTGATTATTGGCATGAAGATTGCAGTTGAATGGAGAGTAGATCAATTGAACATCTTTGGGGACTCTCAGCTCATAATCAACCAGGTCAACGATGTCTATCAAAAAAAGGATGAGAAATTAATCCCTCACAAATGCATGGTTGATGGCATGAAGAAATACTTTGCTCATATCACCTTCCAGCAAATTCCTTGAGCTGAAAAAAAAGCAGCTAATGCCATGGCTACTTTAGCCTCCTTGCTACAGATGCTAGAAAATGATCTCCGACATGAGTTCCTAGTGGAAACATTACTCTACCCTACCTATGATACCCTTGAATCCTGAATGATCTATTCTATTGTAGGACATGATTCATCCCACTACCACCACATGTACTTCTATTTGTGTGACCAAACTATTTTGGATAGTCTAACCTGAAATGTAAAATGTCACCCTATCAGCATTACTTCATGATATGTCATTATTGTTGATGACTTGTTTAGGAGAGGTCTTGATGGAACACTCCTTAGGTTTCTAGAACCCGACAAGTCCAAACACTCTTTAATCGATGTCCACGAGGGTATTTGTAGATCTCACTCAAACAACTTGACACTAGCTCATAAACTTATTAGAGCTAGTTACTATTGGACGAATATGGAGCAAGAGGCAATCAAATATGCCAAGTCCTATAAAAAATGCCAGCTCTATGGGAATTCGATTGATGCTCCAACCAGGGAGCTAATTCCATCTATTACACTATGGCCACTTGAACAATGGTCCTGTGATCTTGTGGGTCAGATTCACCCATCTTCTTCTAATGGACATAAGTTCATTATTACAGCTACAGATTACTTCACCAAGTGGGTAGAGGTAGTCCCTCATATAATAGCAAATGGAAAAACTATATCTTTGTTTATCATGAATTCCATCATATGTAGGTATGGTGTACCTTCCTCCATTACTATTGACAATGGGGGACAATTTTAAAACAAGGATCTTAAGTAGTTATGGAAAAAGTTTAGAATCACACAACATTGGTCTTTTATCTATTACCCCAGGGTAATTGTCAAGCAGAGGCATCCAAAAAGGCGATCCTTAAGATCTTGCATCACACAATCAACAATTCTAGAAGGGACTGGCACCTTCAGATTAATCCAAATTTATGGGCTTATAGAACAAGTATTAGAACTCCAATGGGTACAACACCCTTTGCTTTGGTCTATGGAGTGGATGTTGTGCTAAAAATTGAGGTTGGGATCCCTACTCTAAGAATTTCCATGAAGGACCTCATTATTGACAATGACTATAGAAAATCCTGGCTTCAAGAGCTAGTATTGTTATACAAATGTCAGCAAGTGGCGTGTGATCATCTTCGAGCTTATCAACAGCACATGTCTAGAAGTTACAATAAGAAAGTTAAGCTACGCGACCTCCAACTGGGTGATCTTGTTCTCAGAGAAAACCCTAAGAATAAAAAACAATGGGTACAAAAGGGGAAGTTCAAACCCAACTAGCTTGGTCCTTACATAACTAATGTAATGTTTAGATTTGGTGCTTTCCAACTTTCGATCGCTGAGGGAGAGGTGCTCAAAGAGCCCATCAACACTCTCCACCTAAAGTGGTTCTATAGCTGATCTGATTTTTAAAGCTCTCTATATATATCTAAATAACTTGAAAAAAATTTAAAAATTGCAAAAAGTCCTGAAAAAAAATCTATTATCTTGGTGAAAACCTAGCTATAGATGCCTTGGTAATACCAAAAAAAAAAAAAAAAGAGAAAAATACAAAAAAAAGTGCCATTGATGAAAACTTGGAAAATAGGCACCATGGTTGCAAAAAAAAAGAATCTCTGCCAAGAAGGTGAAAATCTAGTAAATAGACGCCTCTTGTTCCCAATGCTACATCTTGCGGCACATCTTTTGACTTCATGTACAATTTCTTTCCTACTTTTGTTTTCCTGCTTTTGCTCATGTATCCATGGATTGAATCTTGTCGTAACTCAGGGGCAATACCCTACAGAGACATGGAATCTCTCTCATGATAGTCACTAGTTTTTCTAACTATGTCTACTGTTATTTGTGTTCCTTTGAGATTCCCCTGATGAAATATCTCTCGCGATAGTCACCAATTGTTCTAATTGCATCTGCCTATTGTCATCTATGTCACTTTTCGAGATTCCCCTCATGGAATCTCTCTTGCGACAATCACCAATTGTTCTAATTGTGTCTATCTACTATCATTTTTGTCACTTTATGAGATTCCCCTCATGGAATCTCTCTTGCAATAGTCACCAGTTGTTCTAATTGCATCTGCCTACTGTCATTTGTGTCATTTTTCAAGATTCCCCTCATGGAAGATCTCTCTTGCATCAGTCACATGTTGTCCTGACTGTGTCTATCTATTGTCACTCGGTTCCTACTAAGGTTCTTCTTATCAAAGATTCCTCTTTGACTTTAGTCACTAGTTGTTCTAATTGTGTTTGTCTACTGTTGTCACCATAATGAAGAGATTTCTTTCAAACATGTTCTAAACATTGACACTTGACATCAATCCTATAACACAAAAACACTGAACTCAAACTGATGATTTTTTTTGTTAATTGTAACAGATTTCCACAATCCATAAAATTCTGTATTCGCTTCTGGGTGTGATTGTGTATGTTTTTTTAACATCAACGTTTTGGATCATACTCTATGATCCATCATCAGGATGATAAAGAGAGCAAAGAAATAAAATGCTCTCTTTATCATCTTGATGATGGATCATAGAGTATGATCCGAAACGTTGATGTTAAAAAAACATACACAATCACACCCAGAAGCGAATACAGGATTTTTTTTGTGATATGCTCAGATTTTCTTTGTTTGTTTCACTTTTACTTTATCATGTCTCTTTGAGAAACTTAATGATGTCCTTTTTGACTAGAGAAGCAAGGACTAGAGGCATGATCTTTTCTTTGCTTTCTATTTGTGGTTTAGTTTCAAATGATTTGAAGTATAAATATAAATGGGATGTCCACTATAAGAGCCTCCATCTTCTATTGGATTGCTATATATACCTTGACTCCTTTTATATGCATAAATCAGTGAGGTTGGTTCTTCTCCTTGCTTGTTGGAGTGAACTCTTCATGCCACAGTAAATACTAATACTCATCCTTCCAAGTGAATGTACGGGTCATTGGGAGTATAAAACGTAAGGGTCATTGCAGACAAAATACTTACTGATTACTTAGCATAAGAAGGATCTCTCATGTGTCTAGTGTGTTCGCACGCAAGAAACATTCTGGTCATCCTAGCATTTATTCTCTGATGCTTATGTTAACTTGCTACATGAAAAGGGACAAATGTTCTGGTTATTTCAACTTCTTGTGCCTCAAATGCTTACATTTAATCCCAACAAAACTAGAACACATGTTATATTCGTATTCCTATGATTGCAATGTTAGTGGAAATTTTATGACACATGGGATTTATCTAAATGCTCAGTGATGATAATTGTCTAAGTGTGGTAACCAAACCTAGAGTTGCATCTTGCCTAGGGTTTGCATCTAGTATAAGCTTGTATTGCATAAGTACATGGTTCAATGACCAATTCACTTACATCCTTTGTGATGAGGGATTGTTGGCTTCTTCAAAAGTACCACATTTCTTCATGGTTGCACAAGCATTTGATTCTTTGGTTCATCCCTTGCTCCTCAACGGATACCTATCACTATCAACAAAAACATGGAACACTACATGAGATGTCAGTCCATTAGTATTTTGCGTTTCATACATAATTTCATAATCTATCTCATCTACACTACATTCATACATGAAATGAAATCTGCATTCATACATCACATCATATTTGCATTTCATAATCACAACATAAAACATCTCGTGTACATCAAATTAAAAGATAGACAATGAAACATGCAAATGGTATTCAACTCAAAATCTCATATATATATACATACATAAATATATACATATACATATATACATACATACACACACACACACACACACACACACACACACACACACACATATATATACACACACACACACACACACACACACACACACACACACACACACACACACACATATACATATATATATCGATATCAAAATGAGTACATCAGTGCAAAAATGGATGCTACTCAAGCGCCGTTGATAAAAAATGGTATAAAATGGTGCTAGCACACCAATCGCTATAGAGCTAGATCAAAATGTGAAACCTAACTCTCTCCTTCCCCCTCACCTTGGTGGTGAAGGAGGAGGAGGAGGAGGCATCTTAGGTCTTGCCATTGGCTGTGCCCCTCCTGAGTCTTATGCATATGGGGAAAATTGAGGCACCTACTCTACCTCATTTGGAATGACTGTGACATAAGCTACAAAGTGATATGCAACTCTAGTTGATTACAACCAGATCTTGTCTTGCTACTACTTAGATCTCTGCTCTGCTCTCTAAGCTACTAGCTCTAGCTATCCCTACAAGTCATGGATGTCTCGATCTCGCTCTGCTATCTGAGCATCTTTGACAACCACCTGTATGTGAAGCTTTCCCAGCTTCCACTGTGTAGTCTATATCCACTTTCTTGCTCATCTTAGAGAATCTTGTGTCTGTGTCAAGATATCAACTCCGATAGCAGGCTGGTTAAACATCTCCTCATCACCTTGCTTAGCTAGCTACTCCATTGGTCACTGCTCCTTTTTCTAAGGTCTCTATTGCCTTTGCCCTGTCCCACTCTTGCTAGCATTAGGGTTTGCTCCAACTTGCTATGGAGGAATCTACACTTGCTAGGTCCTATGTCTCACCTTCTTCTATTGTGGCTACTATAGTGGTGCCTGGGGAGCCTGCATTGGTTGCCTAGGAGCCGCCATCCCCACTAGATCTATAAAACATGGGATGGGATGACTTGCAAAATATACCTACTAGGTTGGCATCATCCCTTTGTCCACCACTGCTAGTAGGTAGTCCCACTATGCCACAACCAAGTTACATAGGTCTATCATGGATCTCCTTGGATCCAACCTCTATGACCACCCATGACTCAAATCTCTCGCCAGTAGTGCATACGAGTAGTACTCCTGGGAGATGTCTTGAGGATGCCCATACTGACACCACACGTGAGTAAGTGGAAATCTCTCCACTATCTATACAAAATGACCTATCAGTGGTCATGACACAAACATATAACTCAGCTCCCATGGAGCATCATCCCAGTCCTTGGTCTCTCTTTAGGGCTGCCATACTACGGACACCAGGTCATCAAGATGTGCCCTCCATTGCCTAGTCTTCCCCAGAGTTTTCTGGTTAAGCTATCCCCTGTACCTACAAATATAGGGCTCCATCAGCTGCCTCTCATCCTCAAAGATGGGCCTCGTAACTAGCAGATGCTCCCATGCCCAGATCTAAAGAACATAGAACCCAACAACCATGCTCTTCTGCTCATGATACACTATCTCATGCATCTCATGATAAATATGTGCAAGCATGTACTGTCCCCACCCATATCTCTCTGGGGTCTCTAGCATCATCTGGAGCATCTTGCCCCATCCACACTCTAGTCCATGTTGCCCTCTATTCGACATCAAGAAGCAGCTGATGAATATACCCAAAACTGATGCCAACCTATGAGTATGCCCATAGGTATGCACAAGCTCATCCTATGTGATCTCTCTGCCTATGATTAAGTCTTGCTAGAATATGGCCTGAAGTGCCTCTATGCCTACCCTCGAAACTGTATCATACACCACTCTGAACCCATGGAAAGGTATGCAAAGGATCCTATATATGTCCTCCAGAGTGACTATCATCTCCCCTTGGGGCAAGTGGAATGTGTTCATTTCTGAATGGAAACACTCCACTAGTGTTGTAAGCAGGCTGTAATTCACCAACATTGATGGAACCCAACATAGATATGACAAGCGCAATCTATCTATATGCACCATATCAGCATCATCGAGGCTCCACAATAGATCTCCATGTGGCGGGTAATGGGATCAGAATCTAAGATCATCAAAGGTAACATACACACACGCACAAATACAACATGAAAATGATTAGTCTCTGTTCAAGAAATGACTATGATGAATGAAAAAAACAAAATTGCAATGAAAACATCAAAATTACAACTTTTCATTTTGCAATTAGCACTAGATTCTCATGTGAAATTTCATTTCCTCACGTGAGATTGCACATCTTCACGTGAGGATGCAACCCTTCGTGCGAGGAGTGATTGAACAACATGCAAAAAGTGCCTAAAATCTAGGGCTTTTTGTGCAACATGTGGGTATCTCCCATGCGAGAACACCCACTGCATTAGGTGAAGAAACACAAGGCTAGTGCATCTTCGCACGAGAAGCAATCAGCTTCATGTGAGGAGAGACATCCCTGCACTAGAACCGACAAGACAATTCAAAAAAAAAATTAAAAAATGCTAAAAGTACATTGTAAAGCATGAAAAATTAAATACAGGGCAAGGTTATCGACTACTCACTGGATGCCCATAGTCCGCCGGCTGACTGTGTCATTGGGAGTGCTCAAAACGATGTGTAGACAACAAGATCACCATCTTTTCCTCATAGCTCTCTTCTTCACTAAAGACAAAAGTGCAAATGATTTGAAAATGACCTTGTGGGCCCTTATATAGGTTTTGACCCAATTTTTCAAAGTGCTCTGATTGGTGTGAAAATCACTTGTAGCTAATTTGACCATTTTGAATTCATTTTTGGGATTGAATTTGAAATCTGACACACTTAAACAACTAAAAAATGTATTTTAAAATTTTGGGACTGATATGATCGAATGTTTGTGCACTCCATTTTTTTGATTCTTTTTGAATCTTAGAATCTTCTCAACTCACAATTTCTTCACATTTAAAAAAAAAAATGGAAAAAGTCAACTATGATTAACCTTTGGTCCAACTTGGTCTTCTGCACCTCGAAATCACTCTGGTTTGACTCCAAATTTTCTTTCAATCGTTCTAATCTCTTATATAATCTTTTCAATCTCTGATTTCTTCTGTATATCTTGATATATTGCTCTACATCATATTTTTGGTGTGTCTTCTTTCAATTTCACTCTGGAGGGGGGGCAGGATGATTACATCATTAAATCTAAATTTTAACTCAATCTAAATCTTATGTCCTCATCACTCAGTGTATGTCATCACTAGGGGCATCTTATTCCCCTCTATCTGGCATCATTTGTCATCTATCTCATCTTGTTATCAATTGATCACATCTTATAGCAGTCTTTATCAGAGTTCAATGGATAGCTATCAAGACAGTCTAAATCCTGACTTCTGAGGATCAAGCCTTGTTCTAGGGATGATTCTATGACTCATGGTTGGATCTTAATATCTTTTATGAACTAGGTATCTAGGTGTTCTATCTAGATCCCTTAAGGTTAAGCTTCATTTTGGAGATAATCTTTAAAAGCTTGTCAATCTCAGTATCTAGGTGTTCTAGCTGGATCCCTTATAGTTAAGCTTCATTCTAGAGATAATCTTCAAAAGCTGATCAATCTAGGTATCTAGGTGTTCTATCTAGATTTCTTAAGATTAAGCTCCATTTTGGAGATAATCTTTAAAAACTTATCACATCTTGGTATCTAGGTGTTCTATCTGGATCCTTAAGGTTAAGCTCCATTCTAGAGATAATCTTTAAAAGCTTATCAATCTAGGTATCTAGGTGTTCTATCTGGATTCCTTAAGATTAAGCTCCAGTCTAGAGATAATCTTTAAAAGCTTATCAATCTAGGTATCTAGGTGTTCTATCTGGATTTCTTAAGATTAAGCTCAGTTTTGGAGATAATCTTTAAAAGCTTGTCAATCTAGGTATCTAAGTGTTCTATCTGGATTCCATAAGATTAAACTCCATTCTGGAGATAAACTTTAAAATCTTATCAACTTTGGTATCTAGGTGTTCTATCTGGATCCCCTAAGGTTAAGCTTTGTTCTGGAGATAACCTTTAAAAGCTTATTAATTGGTCTCTATGTCATCAATTTTGGAACCAATCATTTCTTGATCTATGCTTCATACCTCTGATTTCTTTGAATCAAATGTGCTGCTCGCACATTCATTCAAAGAGGGGCAAATTTAATACCCCAAAATTGGCTCATTGCCATGACAACCAATTCTTGTCTATTTGATCAACCCTAAAGTCCTATGTCACTAGGCAATTCTCATTCTAATTCTCACTATTTGACATAATTGTCAGATGTAAAAAATTGTAATCTGCATTAATCATGCTCTTGATTTAATTCCTAAAGTATAGACTTGAATTAGCTACATCAAACCTATTGATTAGATTTAATTTAATTTAAAGTGTTTATACTTTGGTTGAATTAAATTATCTCTTAAAGCTAATGTACTAGAGAATTAAATTTATTTAATTTAATAATGCTCTCATTTTAATTATTGAATGTGATTATTCAGTTAATTGAAATATACATTAATGAGGTCATATCTCATTTTTATTAAATTAAATAACCTTCTCATTTCTTCTCTTCAGCTCAGGAATGTCAATTCCAAGTGATCTATCCCTCAAATTGTAATTGACTTAATCCACTTATTCTCACACTCAGGTGAATTTCAATTAACTCTCCATCACACTTAGGATCTAAGTTAGTTAAGCTCACCTACACTAGGAATTTTCCATCATGACTAGATCTCATCTTCAATTCTGACCGTTGATCTGAGTTGATCTCAACCATTGTTTGATTTGAAGAATTCTATATAAGAGGCTTCTAATTCCTCATTATGAGGGTTGGAATTTGAATTGCATTGAATTACTATCAAATTGCATACTCACTTCTTTTATGTTATCATAACCTATCTTTCTTAGCATCAATATCATTTAGTTTAATTTAATGTATACATATAGATTAAATGCTTTTTTAAATTCGTAGATTAAACTACATCTCTCATCTAGATTAATTGCATTATCATTTAGCTGCATAAATCCTTCATGCTAAAAGGTATGGTTGCCCACTTCTTAGTTTGAGAACAAGGCAAAATCCTTATAGTTAGAAGGCAATAGGTCACGTTGATCAGATTACTCGGATGAATAATTCAATGTTAATCCCAGGATGATCTCTTAGGTAAAGATTATGTTGAAGTGTGTGTGAGAATCAGAGGCCCGCAATCCACACATACAAGAGGCTCTTTTACAAAATTAACACCACATAACTATGCTACTCGGAAAGAATAAATGGAGGAACTATTAATGTCAAAAGATTTACTTTTCCATGTGAATGGTACTGTAACAAAACCTTTTTATGATGCTGATGATGCTACTAAAGAAAACTAGTTTAGAAAACAAGATATGGGTTTCAGAATTTTTTTAAAGATATCTTAGGTCATATCAAATACCACATCATACAACTTGAAACTACAAAACAAGTTTGGGATAAAACTTACAACATTGTATGGGAAAGCGGATGATGATATATCTTACACTATTGAGGATAACCTTCTGAAATTGGATCCTGGGAATTTCAACACCATACAAGATTATCTTTCCCAAGTAGAAGTCTATAGAGAAAAACTTTAGGATTGTGGTGAACTCATAAAGGATGGAAATTTGATCAAACATTTGGTGACTCATCTTCCTCCTGAGTATGCCTTTTTTGTTTCAATTTATAATACTCATAATTTGGCTATGGGAGATGCCTTCACTAATCCTTCACTCGAGTCATTTTCAAGAATGTTGGTCTTGGAACAAGAAAAGTTGGTGAGTATGGGGACTCTCAATTTTTTGAAGTCCAAAGATTTGGTGGCTAATAAAGGGAATCAAGGTGGTAAGAATTTCCACAAGAAGAAAAAGTAGTGGAAGGCTTAACCACAAGATGAAACACAACAATTTTACTTCTCACAACAAGACACAAATTCTTCTAACAATGATAAGAAGGGGAACAAATTCAAAAAGAAGGAAAATAAAAATTGTGCATATTTGAAGGAGAATGGTCATAATGATAATCAATGGTACAGGAATAAAATTTATGAGTTGAGAAACATAATGAGGAAACATAACATTTATTTTCCTAATGCCTACAAGGATAAGGATTCATCAGGCACTTCCAAAGGGTAAAGTACAACCTTTGGTAGCAAGTACAAATAATTTTGGAGAATGGGTTCTTGATTCATGTGCTACACACCATATGGATGCTTCAAAGGATCATTTTTCTTCTTTGAAACCATCTAATGTACTTTACATATATGTTGGAGATGATACACAAGTGGAAGTTGAAGGAAAAGGGGATGTTGAGATGGACATTGAAGTTTTCAAGGATGTTATTCATGTTCCTAACCTTTGCATGAACCTCCTTTCAAGTGACCAAATCACTCATTGTGGATATGGAAATAAAGTGGAGTTCATTTCCAATTCATTTGTGTTAAAAACTATTAAAGATGATTCCATGGTGGCAATTAGAAAGCATAATCATGACACAATATTTTCTTCTTTTTCTCACTTTATCCCTAAATAAAATTCCCTTTCCTTGTTTACCCACTCAAATTCACAAATTAAATGTTGGCATGAAAGGTTTGGACATTTCAACTACTTCTATCTTAAATAACTTAGTAGTAAGGATATGGTCAAAGGTCTACCTCAAGTTAAGTATTTAAAGGGTGTACGTGAAGCTTGTGAAGTAGGAAAGCATCCCAAAGAAAAGTTTGTGAAGGGGAAGTCTTGGAGAGAATCAAATATTCTTTAATTGGAATAGTGATATAGATGGCCCATTGCTAGTGCCATCATTTGGAAAGGGTCACTATGTTCTCACCTTCATTGATGACTTTTCATGCTACAGTTGGGTCTTCTTTCTTACTCATAAGAGTGAAGTGTTTGGTAAATTTATTACCTTTAAAGATCAAGTTGAGAAGAAATTAGGGAAGGGCATGAAGATTCTTTGTATAAACAATGGAATGGAGTATGTGATTTCAAGACTTATAGAATTTTTTACACATTAGGGTATTGATCTTCAACATTCAATTTCATACACACCACAAAAAAATAGTATTGCAGAAAGGAATAATATAACCCTTATGGTAATGACCACTTGTATGCTACAATATAAGTCTCTTGATCAAGTCTTTTTGGCTGAAGCTATGTGTTGTACCAATTACATCCAAAATAGAAGTCCTCATAAGGCCTTGTATGGATTTACCCTTTTGAGGCTTGACATGGAAGAAAATTGAGTGTGAAACACTTTAGAGTCTTTGGATGTCCAACTTGGGCAAGGATAACTACACGAAAATTCAAATAATTTGAACTGCAAAGTAAACCTTGCAGATTTTTTGGTTATCCTAACCACATTAAGGCATACAAACTTATAGATCTAGAGACTCATGCAATTTTTAATGAGAGGAGGTTTCACTTTGAAGATAATTCTCCAAGCTTGGCTTCTTTAACTCCTTCTTCTTCCTTGGAAAGTGATACTAATGATAGTGACTTGGAAGATGTAACTCCTTCAAATATGACTCATAGGATAACACCTTCACAAGTTCCACAAATAGTTGATGATATTCTTTCTTCATTTTCTTCTTCCAATAGACCTTGTTGGGCACAATAAACACTTGATCCAATACTTTCATTGATGTGGAATCCTTTAGATACTAGGAGGACAAGGGAAGAACATAAATCATTTCCACATGCTTATATAGCCATTGATTTATACCCACAACTATTTAACAAAGCATGAGGGGTTTCTAAATGGGACAAGACTATGGAGGAAGATTACAACTCTTTCATGAAAAAAATAGTTGATACTTAGTTCCTCTTCCTAAGGGAGGGAAGTTAGTTCATTGTAAGAGGATCTATCAGACCAAATTTGTAGAAGATAGAAGTGTGGATTAGTATAAGGCTAGACTAGTTGGAAAAGGTTTCACATAGGTTCCTAGTGTTGACTATATTGATACCTTTGTACTTATAGCTAAGAGGAACTCCATTCATTTGACACTAGCTATTGCTACAATTCTATTGGAAATCTAATGGGAAAGTAAGATACTAAAAGAGGGGGGGGGGGGGGGGGGGAGGTGAATCATAATCTATTAAAACTTTAACACTTCAAACGTGAATCATATATGATAGCTTCACCATTAACCCTTATCTCAATATTACCATAATCTAAATCAAATATTTATTGAAATATATTATCAGATATAATATCTACTTGCATAAATGACACTCACAACACTTAAAAAACTCTTAACACATGACACAAAGATTTTCTTACACATAAACCCTCCAAGGTGAAGGTAAAACTGTGGTGGGGATGACACCCATAGAGTCTTCACTATTGAAAATATAAAGTTTGCCTATCAAAGCTACAATTTTGATCACTTATGTTGATATTCCTTGTGAGGGGTCTTCCTTGTTAAGAGCTTAGAAGACTTATACATTCTACCTTGATTTACCTCACAACTAAGTGAGTACCCTGTTAAGAGATTTACAAAGGTATGTTAAAACCACTCTTTTAAGAGATTTATACCTTGAAACACTTGCTAGAATGTATTACTACCTGATCCTTCAGTCTACACTACAATGCTGATAATAGATCTCCTCTATACAATCAAATATCACTTCTTTGATTTGATTTATCTCTAACTATGTAATTCACTACTTCTCTGCAATGCTCGATTGCTCTTCCTGATTCATCTTCACACTTTACATACAACCATACACTTGATCACTTTTTTGCTTCACATCCATGAACTAGGTCATAAACCCTTCTTAAATAGCCATAATATGAAGCTTCTAGATCACGATCAATGATCTAGATTCATCCCTTTTGCCACTTAGTCCTTCTAGTTTTTTGATTGGCTAATAATCTTTCATAGGGATTGATAAGTCTTACTAAAATACATAACCAATTCCACAACTAGCTCCTTGATCATATAAAAAGCTCTCCAACATGACAAAAAAGGTTTACCTCAATGTTTTTACCATTACAAATAGTCATGTCAAAATTGGCTTACTCGACACTTGAACTTGCTGATACTTGGACATGTCTAATATGAATGCTGTCACTTGGCTTCAACTCTACTTGATAGACATTGTATTACTCGATATCTATTAGGCTTGACATAAGAATGAAGTTGGCTTATAAACAACTTCTTTACAACTTGGCTAATACTGGAGTAGCCAGTGATAATAGACTTGCTCAGTGATAACTATTGCCTTGACATAAAATGAAATATATACATGTCCTTCATTACATTGGTTGGCCTATATAGGATGACTCGACTGTAGTAGTTAGCAACCCATCCTACCTAATGAATGACTAAGTATTTTGCACTAAATGACAATACCATGATTTCCTCGAGGATAAAAAATCTCATGCTTGGGTTGTACATCAGATAGATGGGAAGAGTGCATTTTTACATAGGGATCTTCTTGAAGAGATTTATATGGAGCACTCATAGGGATTCATACAGGATACTACTATGGTTTGCAAGTTGAGGAAGTTTATCTTAGGGTTTGGTATGCCAAGATGGATTCCCTCATTCTCTTAGAAGGATTGACCAAGTGTTACTTAGATTTGAATGTCTACATTCTTCAGAGCGATGATTCACACATGATACTTGTTCTTTATGTTGACAACTTGATCATTGCATGGAGTACATCATCCATCACTAATAGTGTCAAGACTTATTTGTAGAACATATTTGATATAATAGACTTGGGTTAATGTTATTATTTCCTTGGTATTGACATCATAAACTTGTTGCCCCACTTTTCATCCTCTAACTGATTAGCAAATGTGAATGCATGTGTTATAGTGAGATGAGTGAGTTCTTAGTTGTGATTAAGTCTAGGTCTAATCCCTCTTAGGTGGAAAAAATGTCCATCAGATTTCTCCTTTTTCCCTTCTCCCAATTTCATAGGAAGGAGGTTTTTTTTGTTTGTTGAAGTGATCTTATGGATAGGTTAATACATAGTCTGGTGGAGATTCATGTTACTCATGCAATGATCAATTACAAGTTATGTCCGCTTTTGGCCTATCACTTTTTCAATAGAAACAAAAGCTTGCAGAAATTTGGAAATCAAGTTCTCCTTGGTGGGTTTCCAATTGATGAAGATGATTTCTCGCAAAAGGTACCAAATGATACACATGGATCAAAAACACAAAAATAGAAAGGTACCCTATGGAAAATCCACTTTCCCTTTGTGATTATGACCTTAGAAAATGTTTAAGATTCATCAGAACTGTCATAATCATCCCTGGCATAAAACTTAGAACGAACTTCTGCTCAGTGGATTTTTAACAAATAAAGTTAGTTTTTCGAGAAGGAAAATTAGAGTGAAAAGAAATGATAAGTGGGCTCCTACAGAATGTTCACACCTTACTTAGGCATTTCCAATCCCAAAAAGGATAATGGCCAAAAATTCAATTAAGAAAGGAAGCATTGCTAGAGAAAAAAAAATTGTCTTCTCCTCGGCAAGTTTTGAACCCATGAAGACAATTTCCTAAATTTTAAAGAAAATCAAGACAATAATTAGATTGGATCCACAATTTGTGCATAAAATGTCTTAGAATGGTAATAGAAATAATCTAACCATTGCGAGAAAGAGTTGATGGTCAGAATTCAGCTTAGTGGACATTCTCCCATGGAGTATTCTATTAGTAACTTCCCGAAACTTCAAGGAAAATGGGAAAGTAAGTTATGGGAAGATAGAAAGTTACCATTGAGCCAACATAAAATTGAAAAGACCCCTAGATATTCATTAAACCCACATATTTACTATTTCAATAGATCTCTTCTTCAATTCATTCATGTGGCATGAATTCTAAAGATCAATGAATGAATAGAGGCTCCCATATATATGGAAACGTGAACAGTTGAATAAACTATCGCTCTTTCTTTGAACTACTATTATGTTAATGTGCATAACTTTTTCAAAAGCCAGTATCTATTGCATTAGCTATTCTTTTCACTTTATTAATTCAAAAATCATTCTCAAAACAATGGTAACTAGATTTGCAGGTTTTGACTGGTTGAATGGAATCAAATATGAGTTGTATAATTTCATAGATACCTCTCTCCATTTCTACAACATGAAGGATTTTCAAAAAAGAGTGAATTTTGAGCAGATTCACCCATCACTAAGAAGCTCTGAGGATGTGGGTTAGTTTAGGCAATAGGTTTTTTTTTTGCAGTTCAAGCCCCAAAATTAATCTACAAATATATACACTGTTACAACTTAGAGACAAGGCAAATTGTACTACCAGATAACACAGTGTTGATTTCAATCGATAGGACAACTGTGGTGAATTTCCTATGAGTACCAAAATGAGAGGAATTCTTAGACTTGACCTTTGGAGGAGCCATTTCTGAGTTCTCCATGAAGAAGATGATATGGAGGAAAGAAATCATGCAAACATGGTTCCAAAAACTATGGAGTGCCAAGAGGAAGGTTCCTAAGACCTTGTTTGGAACCAACCTCAAACTAGAGATTATTGATATAATGGTCCTTCTGCATAGATTGAAAGGTGAGGTAGAAGCTTTGAATTTCATTGAGCAATATTTCTTTTTAGTACAAGTCATTTGCTTTGATACCCAATATATTGATTGGGCTCATGAGGTAAGCAAAATTCTGTCCAATGCTTTCTGTGCCACAAAGTTTTACAATACATTCTATATGTCCTCTTCCTCATCTATATGTTAGCTTCCTTAAAACTATGGCTAGGCCTCCCAAGAGTGGAAATTTTTTCTAATGATGTGAAATCTTATGAGTTTTATCCATGCTTACAGTTGGAAAATAGCTATGCAAAATATGTAAAAAAATGATGCATTCACTATGAGGATTTGCAAGGAGCTACAGGGATGTCTAGAAAGGAGATTCAGTCCTAAAGACATGGTAGCCATCAACCAATTTAGAAGTTACTTTATCCAATTCTCATCCTTTTCTTATTTATGTCTTGTAGCTTTTGATGGTTTCCCCTTGAAGCTACCAAGATATCCCAGTGATATGATCATGCTGATCAAGATCATGTGGCAATCTATTCAAGTGAATGTGTTGAGTGAGAGTTTAAAGAAGAAAGGGTATGAATTTCTGATGAAGGTGGGAGCTTTTTGTTGTGACACCCATTCATTTGCCAAGAACATGCTGAAGGTGTTCGAAATGAAGTATAAATTTGAGATGTACAAAGTCTTGAGGCCCATGTTTGATCTAAATGGGTATGCAAGGGATGTTTTGCAAATTAAAAGTGTAATGAAGCACATTACCACCATTGAGGACTACTAGGCCGATTGCAAGAGTGAGTTCAAGAGTCATGATCATGCTTTCGCTAGACTAATAGTTGATCAGGTGAAAATGTAAAAAGTCAATATTGATGTGGAAGGAGTGGAGGATGATGGTAAGAAGATGTATAAAAATAATTACCTACATAATCTAAGAGGCACTCCAGTAAGTTCAGAGCCTTATGAAGATTATGAGGAAGACCTAGATATAATGATGACTCAAATCTATAAAAGGACTGGGAAATAGGTCAAATGGACCAGCTAGAAGGAGTCAGAGAAAAAGCACAACCGCTCAAACTTCCCCAATAGTTTTTAGTGGCTTCCTCCTCCTAAGGTGGCACATCAGGTGCAAAATTGGCCATTACCCAAGGGCCAACACAACCATCAGATGGAGGTGATCAACCTCTCGAAAAAAGTATTCCCTTAACTAAGACTTTTTAGAATGACTCCTTTCAGGTGATTAGAACTCCATCAAAGGCTAAGAAGAAGAAGGTAGAGGAATTAAAAGATGGTGTAGTCACTCTTGTTCTCTCGTCTCATAACAGCCCAATCCCATTTGTAAGTGTTGCACTACTCCTTCTGAGTAGTCCCCAAGTGCAAGTAGTGGATCTTGGTGATGGTGGGAGCAGTGAGAGTAAGTTGATTGAATTTGATGAGGCAATGAAGAATACCTCAAAGGCAAAGAAGGGATTGGATTCTTCAAAGCTCGTTTCACTAGCCCCAAAGAATCCTTTCTCTTTGGCCATGAAAACACTCTCCCCAATCAAGAGAAAGATGTTTAGCATAGATGCTCTTGGGACTACTTCTAGGGTGATCGACATAGATTCATTGCTTGAGGAGACCTTGGACAAAAAAAGAAAGAGGAGAGATGAAGGAGCTCCTAACAAAGAGACTTTATCTCTGGCTCGCTCTAGGTTAGCAATAAGAAAAGTCAAAAACTAGAAGACTTTGTCCATTCTTAGACAAGATACTGAAATAGGGCATCTGATGATGAAAATTACAAAGCCCACTAAAGAAGGAAGAATCAAAGATATGTCTACAAATAATTTTTCCCTACATTTTGTGGATCTCAGGGAGGTCAGACATAACACCAAGGTTGGCTTATGGAAGTCAATAAATGAGGTGATAGAGGGATAACTCGAAATCTTTAAATTGTCAAAGGTTAGAATGAAGGCAAAAATCCATGAACTTAATAGCTTCATCAGTCAATTGGTTACCCCATTGGCAAGCATCTCTGGAATGTCAATCACTAGGGATCCTACTGCTACCGATGTCCAAGCACTCATCTCTCAGCTCCAAGAAGATAAACACCCACAAATAGGTAATAAGTCTATTATCAATTACAACTTATCACCCACTCCCATTTGGTTTGAGGAAGAATTTCCCTAAGTTTTTAGGTGATGGGAAAGTTACTATTGATGAACATATCAAGGCCTTTTTTGTAGCTACTCATATCTTAGGAGTATCTCATGAAGATGTAGCTGTAAGACTATTTGTAGAAAATTTGATAGAGAATATGGTGGATTGGTTTTATCATTTAGATGATGGCTCAGTAATGAACTAAAATATGCTGAGTACAACTTTTTAAACAAGATTCAAAATAGCGGAAGATGAGTATGTCCTATTAACATAGTTTACATCTATTAAAAAACAACCTGCCATGAGTATGATAGATTTTGTTCCAACTTTTTATAAGATCACTAGTAGGATCCCCACCACTAACAGACCCACTGCTGGCAATTTATCAATTATTATTTGAGGACATCCCATCCCATAGATTTAGAAGATGCATAAAAGAAAGCGATTGAATTTGAAGATGACTTGATCTCCATTGGGAAATGAAAATGAGAACTTCAAACCAAGGGAAGTTCCAACAATACTACTTCATATGATGAAATGATTTAAAAGTTATCAAATGAGTTGGTGGCTCTAAAGAGGCAATTACTTGAATTTAATCAGTCTTACCAACATTACTATGAAAATCCATTAGGGAGGAATAATGATGGAAAATTTCCCTAGCTTATAGGTTCACAACCAAGGTTGGTAGTTGAGGTGACACCTAAGAAAGGGAATACGTGTGTGTTTCATGACAATAGATCATGATAGTGAAAGCTATCCAAAAATGACTCATATGATGTAGTTGTTATCCACTAATGAGTTGAATACTGCAACTCCTTGCTCTAAGTTAGATTTGTACTCAAATGGCGACTCTAGAAATTTATTTTTTGAGTATGAGTTGGACTCTAAGCCAAAGGCAGAATGCTATGTAACTATTGATGGAACTTCATACACAATGTTAACCCTGAGCTAAAAGCACAAAAATCAATCTTCCAGTCATATTCTAGGAAGCGATCCCACCTCTTCATCAAATACCATTCACATTGATCAAGGAGCATCGATATCTCAAATAGGTAAAGAAAATAATCCTTTTGATTTCATCCAATTTTGTAAAGAGTCAAGGATCCAAATCTCTCCTATAGACTATCTAAAACCTCATCCTTTTGAGTTAAAGAGATTAGTAGATCATTGTAAAGGAGGTGCTTTAGATTTGAATCATAATGTTACCATTGAAGAAGAAGATGGACCTTTGACATCTAACCTTTTTGATTAAGAAGATTCCACTGTCTTAGTGACTTTCCCTAAGCAAAAACCCAACCCATTCTACATATCACTATAGATCAATAGATGCAAACTAAGTAATTGCATAATAGATTCAGGTGCATCAGACAATGTGATACCTTATTCTATAGCTAAAGCCCTAGGTCTCACCCTTAGCAAAATTCATGGAAGATGTTATTTAGTGGATGCTAAACAAGTCCTGCTACTTGGAAAAATCAAAGATGCTCAGGCAGCCATAGCTTTCCATCTGGAAAAGAAACTATTGTTAACTATCTTGGTTTTTAGATATTTCAGCAGGCTATGGCCTGCTCTTAAGTAGAAGTATTGTAGGGATCTAGGGAGAGAAATAAAATTAGATTGGTCTCAAGAAATCATACCTAAAAGAAACAAGAAGGTTAAGTTGGAACCTAAAGAGAGAAAAATTTACTATTTTAAAGTTAGATGATCCGAAAGCCTAGATTCTCCATCAAGAACTGGAGTTTAGAAACTACATGTTGTTTATCAAAGATGCTCTAAATGAGCGAGAAATAAAAAATCTAGGAAAGTAAATCCTAAGTGAAGAAGAAGAGTCATCATCTATATGGACATTGGAATTCAACAGAAGTTGCCTCTCATCAGGATCCAATGTAGGTGTAGTGTTGATACCTGCTAAAGGAGAATCTAACCCAATGGCTTTCAAATTAGAATTTGGGAATACGAACAACATGACAAAATATGAAGCTCTATTACTCAGGATAATATCTACAAAGGAAAAGGGAATAAAGATCTTGAGAGCTTGAGGTGATGCAAAGCTCATTGTGAGACAAATTAAGGGGTAGTACTCTGTGAAGAACCATAAGTTAAAAAATTATAGAATCAGGGTCTAAGATGAAATAGAAGGGCTTGATGCATTCACAATTTAATCAGTGCCAAGAGAGGTGAATGCTAAAGCAGATTCACTAGGTAATTTTCCCTCCTTATTGATCACTCACCTGGAATTCAAAGATAAGAAGTATCAAGTGGAAATTATGTATCTAGCCTTTGTTCTTGACAATACACAATTTTGGCAAGTTTTTGAAGACAACAAAAGTTTGCAGTTACTTTTAGAAAATGACAAAGTTACCTAAAAAGATTAACCTAATAAAGGCAATCAATAAGACCTTGACTAGAAGTGAAAGGAATATCAAACTAATGAAGTCCAATTGCAAGGCAATATCATTCCCCCATACTTTGTATCTTTGGAAAAATGGTTTAATAGGCATGATACCTACATAAAGAAAAAGAGGACAAAAAAGTTTCCTACTGCTGGTGAATATGAAAGGGTGAATATTGGGGATGCACAAAGTCCTAAGATGATCAATATTGGAAAGTGTTGCTCACCTGAAGAGAAGGAAGCCACCAAATAAATTTTCATAGAATATCAAGATGTTTTTTCCTAGAGTTATGAAGATTTGAAAAGCTACAGAGGTGGGAAAACAAAATATTAGATTCCATTGAAACCTAATGCAGTTCCTTTCTGACAGAAGTAAAGGAATTATAATTTGAAAGTAGTAGACAATATATTCTAAGAAGTTGACTAGATGTTGAAGGCAAGAATCATTTATCCCATTCATCACTCCACCTGGGTAGCTAATATAGTACTAGTTAGGAAGAATAATGGAGAAATAAAGATCTACATAGATTTCAAGAATTTGAACTAGGCATCTTTGAAAGATAATTTCACTCTCCCTAACATGGATTAGCTACTACAAATAGTGGCTGGAGCTGAAATGACGTCCTTGGGTTACATTCACATATCATAGAATGCCTTTCGATCTCATCAACACCAATGCCATGTTTTAGAGGTGTATGAGTAAATCTTTTGCCAATCTAAGGGAAAAAATTATTGTTATATACTTGGATGATCTCACTGTGTTTTCAAAGAAGAGGAAAAATCACATAGAAGATTTGAAGAAGGTATTGCAAAGGTGCTAGGAAGATTGGGTCTCACTAAATCCTAGGAAGTCTATTTTCTATGTAATAGAGGGAAAGCTACTTAGTTATATAGTTTCTTAAGAAGGTATCATAATTGACCCTGAGTGAGTCGAAGCCATTCAAAGATTAAGCCTACTGGTGAACAAAATAGGAGTTAAGTCATTCTTCAAACAAGTGAATTTCCTCAGGAGGTTCATGCTGAACTTTGTAGAAACTACTAAGTGTATGATGGATATGATGAAGGGAAATTTAGGTTTTAAGTGAAATGAAGTTGGAAAGAAGGACTTTTAAAATATTAAAACTACTATTGCTAATGCTCCAATATTATGTCACTCAGACCACAAGTTGGATTTCATAATCTACCATTATGCATCTGAACACACCTTATCAACCATCCTTATGCAAGATTAAAAAGAAGGAATACAAGCCCATATTACTTTGATGAGTTGAAATACTCTCAAATTGAAAAACATGCCTTTGCAATGGTCAAGCCACTAAAAACTTTTAGGTTCTATATCTTGCACTCACATTTTGTGGTTTATGTACCTGACATAGCAGTAAAAAGTGTGTTAACTCAACAAGATGTAGGGTGCAATACTAGAGGAACATGTATAGAAAAAACACAAGAGTATGACATTGAAATCAAGCCTACTAAGCTAGTGATGGGTAATGCCTTTTGCAAAGCAATTGCAGAAAATGGAATCACTAAAGAACTAGAGGAGTTGGGAGAGAAGTAGTTAGTTTTGGCAATAGGCCTGCAAGACTCTTGGTTTGATAATATTACCTATCTACTAACATATGGAGAATGTCCTAAATGCATGACAAAAAAAAAAGAGAGATCTCAAGCCGAAAGCTACCAAATATGTGATGTGGGATGAAACATTGTTCAAGAGATCTATAGATGGTAATTTTCTCAAATGCATAGATAAAATACAATAGGAGAGGTTTTTGAGAACATTCAATGATGAAGCATGTGGTGGACATTCCTCATCCTTGGTCATGACTTTTAAGATACTATGACAGTGTTACTATTGGCTTGGCATGTTCAAGGATGCATACTCCTAGGTGTCAAAATGAGAAAAATGTAAGATGTTCATAGGTAGACCTTAGTTAGCTACTCTTCCTCTCATACCAGTCATCATTGAAGGCCCTTTCTAACAACGAGGTCTCAATTTCATTGGTCATATCAATCCATGATGCAGGGAGGCTGGGAGTAAGTAAGTCCAATAGGCACACTCAGCTACCCAAACCACCATGCGAGAGTTAACACAATGGAAGAAAACACAAAAGAGAACAACACCATAGAGAGAGAGAACAAGATTCTTTATTGGTTCATGAAAATATCATCATACATGCCTAGCTATAAGGCCTTCTGGGTTACGACCAGATAGAAAATATATTAAAATCCAAGATCTAGATTCAAGTTCAAATTTCCATCAATTATCTACCCTCCATTATTAACTTTCCAAAAATTATGATTAAGACTCTACCCAGGACCCCTACTTATACTAGTCAAAGCCATAAGTCGGCCTAGAATACTAAGAACTAAAATTAAATACTTGAAGGGCCACAAGTCAGCCTGCATCAACAATTAAATGTGTAGAAATTGATATCGGATAAAAATTGTGATATCTCCTAGCTCTGATTGGATTAGAACGTGTGCTTTGAAATGTGGGTAGTATTTTAGGTTCTCTACAAACCCTTAGATGCGCAAAGGTTGATTCACCAAGGATAAATGCAAATCCATCTTGAAAGCCAAGCATAGAAATTTTTTGTGCAAAACTGCCATAAATTGATAATCTATGAGAATTTCCATATCTCCCAACTTATGAGGAATTAGAACTTGTGTGACACAAGGAATTACTCTAGGCCCTCTTCAATCCATGAAAAGTGCATCCTTTCATTCAATGTAAAAAATTAGTTACACAGTCTACAACAGGCACCCAGGAACCAGAAAAAAACACAGTTTTACTAGCAAGGTAAAAACTGAAAACATTTAGGATAATAATGCAACCTAGGATGCTCCTACATCAAAAAAATAGGGTTGGAAGAAATAATTCTCCTAAATCATTGAGGTGTCACAAGCTGGGCTAAATCCAACTCAGATTGAGAAATCCATGAAGCATCTCCCATAGGTCTGTTCTTCCACTTCACCAAATATTCATAATAATCTTTTCCTCTTGTGCTCTTACCAACTCTCTGATCCAATATCTTCTCAACTTCTTCAATCTGCTTCTTAGGATAGTTCTTTGATACAATAACTTTGTCATCTGACTTATGATACTTATATAGGTCAGCAACATTGAATATAGGAGATATATCCATGTCATTAGCTAACTCAATTTCATAAGTGTTTCCATTGTCAAAATTCTTCAAGATCTTACAAGGTCCAAACTTCTTCATCTTTAGCTTACTATATGTTTCAACTAGAAATCTTCCTTTCTTCAAATGAACCATCACCTAATCACCAACTTGAAAATCATGATTTTTCCTAGACTGATCAGCATTCTCCTTATACTTCTGATTACATTGTTCTATCCTCAACTTCACTTCCTTATGTAAAGATTTCATAAAATTAGCAAATTCTTCTCCTGCAACACTTCTCTTTTCTTCACCAAAAATATCTCTCAAATTTGATACTCTTCTAGGCTTCATTCCAGTAACAATCTCAAAAGGTGTCTTTCATATGCTCCTATTCAAAAAATTATCATATGCAAATTCAGTTTGTGCCAATACCATCTCCCAATTACTTGGCTTATTCCCAACTAAACATATTAGCAAATTACCCAAGCTTCTATTCACAACCTCTGTCTATCCATCCATCTACGGATGGAATGTAGAACTAAACTTTAACTCAGTACCCATCTTCTTCTACAAAGTCTTCCAAAAATAACCAACAAACTTACTATCTTTGTTAGAAATAATGCTTTTTGGTAATCCATGCGATCTCACAATCTCTGTAAAGAAAAGTTCAGCAACATGCTCTACATATAATGTCTTCTTATATGGTATGAAAGGAACCATCTTAGAAAATCTGTCCACTACAAAACATATGGAATCATACCCATTCATTGTCTTAGGTAATCCAAGAACAAAATCCCTACTGATGTCACTCCAAGGTTTCTTAGGAATAGTAATAGGTGTATATAAACCATTATTTTGACTTACTCCTTTTGCAACTTGACAAAATCCACAACTCTTTACAAATTTCTAAACATCCTTATATATTTGTGGCCAATAATACTTCTCCTTTAGCAAACTCAATGTCTTATCAATTCCAAAATGTCCAGCCAATCCACCACCATATTTTTCATTAATTAGATTCAACCTCATAGAACATCTAGGAATACATAACTGAATACATTTGAACAACATACCTTCTTGAATGAAATACTCAACATACTTATGTGATTTGTTAGTTTTGGTGCTTTGAACTCTCTGCATGCCTTAGAAGAATCAGGATCAACATCATACAACTCTTTCATTTTGTCAAAACTAAGAACTTTAACCTTCATTTCAGTCAACAAAGAACGTCTTCTACTCAATGCATCAACAACTCTGTTAGTAACTCCACTCTTGTGCTAAATGAAAAATGTGAAACTCTATAAATACTCAACCCACTTCATATGTCTCTAATTCAATTCATGTTGACTTCCCAAGTATTGTAAAGCTTTATGATCAGTATACAACACAAACTCCTTAGGAATCAAATAATGTCTCCATTTCTTCAATGCTTGGACAATAACATAAAATTCTTGATCATACACAGTATACTTGCTTTTAGCATCATTCTATTTTCCCCAAAGAAAGAAACAAGTTTACCTTCTTGAATTAATATAGTTCCTATTGCATTACCACTTGCATCACATTGAACTTGAAATACTTTGTTGAAATCAAACAAAGCCAATACAGGTAATCCAACAATCTTTTGTTTTAAAGTCTCAAAACTCTTATTAGCTCCATGTGTCCACTTGAATTTCTTTTTATCTCCCCTTATTGTCTCAATCATAGCATCATAAATGGCACTGAAATTATTTATAAACTTTTTGTAAAAACTATCCAAACCATGAAATGATCTTACCTCACCCACATTCTTAGGTGTAGGCCACTCCAAAATTGCTTTAACCTTCTCAAGATCCATCTTTAATCTAGCTGAAATCACAAATCTTGAATACAAAATCTCCTCTTGCATAAATGAGCACTTTTTTAGATTAATCAACAACTTTTCCTCTTTCAACCTTTGCGATACCTGTCTAAATGCTCAAGATGTTCTTCCTTGGTCTTACTAAATATCAGAATGTCATCTAAATAAACAATCACAAAATTACCCAAGAATTTTTTCAAAACTGCATTCATCAACCTAATGAAAGTATTAGGTGCATTAGTCAAACAAAAAGGCATAACCAACCATTTATACAAATCATCTTTTGTCTTGAAAGCAGTCTTCCATTCATCACCTTATGTTATTCCAATATGATGATAGCCACTCTTCAAATCAATCTTGGTAAAATACTTTGCTCCACTCAAGTAATCCATTATGTCATCCATCCTTGGCATAGGAAACCTATATTTCACTATGATCTTATTAATAGCTCTAGAATCAGTACACATTCTCCATTCTCCATTCTTTTTAGGGGTTAATACAGTAGGTACAACACATTGACTCAAATTTTCTCTGATCAAACCTTTCTGCAACAACTCATGCACTTATCTATTAAGTTCTTCATTCTCTATAGGTGTCAACCTATATGGTGCTTTGTTCAACAAACTAGCTCTAGGAATAAGATCCATACAATGACTTATACTTCTCATTGGAGGTAAACCAGCAGGAATATCCCCAGTAACAATATCTTTATACTCATTCAACAATTTTGCAATTTTTGTTGTCACTCTGTCATTACCAACTTCTGCTGCTCGATCATTACTACAAAAATTTGGTCCTTTAGGAACTATAATAAAACAAACTTGGTTCTTATTTACTTCCTTTTCACATTTTTTTCCGTTAACAATACAAACTTTTATTGCTGTACAATTGACCTCATTTGGACTTTCAATCAAAGGCAATAATATTTGTTTCTTCCCATTTACCCAAAGAGTATATTGATTCAATCTTCCATCATGCACAACATACCTATCATATTGCCAAGGTCTACCCAACAAAATATGACAATAGTACATGGGCATAATATCACACAAAACTTCATCAAAGTAAAGTCCAATTTTGAACTTCACAATACATTGCTCACTTACCAATATCTTATGCTCATCTTTGATCCATGAAACATAATAAGGTTTGGGATGTTTTAGCCTCTACAATTACAACTTTGTAACTAGCTCTTCTAATGCCAAATTTCTTGAACTTCCACTATCAATGGTTACCTTGCAACATTTTCCATCCATCTTACATCTAGTCTTGAAAAGACTTCTTCTAAGGATAGGTTCCTCATCACTTCCCTTATTATATAAGGTTCTTCTCACCATTAGATTTATTCCAGCCTCAGGTTCACTTGGTGAACTCTCAATGTCTCCTTAAATCACAACATTTCTATTATTTTGCTTACTTTTAGATGATCTACATTCAAAAGATCTATTTCCTTCTTTACCACATCTAAAATAATTACAAAAAAAATGACCTCTAAGATAAGAATTACCTCTTCCTTGGTAGAACCCAATACCTCGGTATGAATTACCACCTTTCCACTCAGTGTTGTCTTTGTCATCATTCTTCCATTCGGACTTTCCTTTATCATGCATAGAACTATCAGATCTTGTACCTTCTCCATAAGATCTACCTCTACCTCTTTGTCTTTGTTCATGCTTCTTTGTCAAGATCTCCTCAGATTTCAAGGCATATTGATATACTTCTTCTACACTTTCCAACTTCACAAAACTTATTTCATCTTGAATTTCAGATCTCAATCCATTTATGTACCTTGCAATTTTTTCAACATCATCATCCACATGTCCAGATCTGATGTCCAATCTATAGAATTCCTCAATATACTCTTTTATAGTCATGTCCTTTTGTCTCAAATTTTTCATCTTTCTCAACAAGCTAACTTGGTAATCAGCAGGAAGGAATTTGTTCTTTACCTTATTCACAATCTTCGGCCAAGTTCTGATCTTCTCCTTTCCTCTTCTTTGTCTATTAGTTTGCAAATGCTCCCACCATAGTGAAGCTTGACCTTTCAACCTAGTAACTGCAATCTTCACCTTGTTATTATCAAGAGTGTTTTCATACTCAAAGAACTTCTCCATATCTAAGATCCAATCTAACACAACATTGGTATCCAATTTTCCATCATAAGGAACAACTTCTATAACAGGCTTTGAATTTTCTCTAGACAACACTCTCAACAATCTTTCCTCGTCCTGATGTTCTTCAGGTTTTGGATTATGGTTTGGTGCTACTACTTCATCATCACTTACATCATCAAGATGTGCTCGTCTTCTCTAGGCTATCTCTACAACATCTAATCTAGCTGCAATTTGTCTCAATTGATCCAATATAGCATTATTAGCATTTCCTTTGCCATGAACCAACTTTACAAATTAGGTTCCTACAAGATTGTAACCCTTTGCAAGTTATAGGTCAAATTTTTAGATCTGCAACCCTACAACCAATATCTGAAATATGGTTCTACATGATCCAATCACCGCAAGGATGAACCTCAAGCTATGATACCACCTAATGCAGGGAGGCTAGGAGTAACTAAGGCCAATAGGCACACTTAGCTACCCAAACCACCATGCAAGAGTTAACACAACAGAAGAAAACACAAAAGAGAACACCATCATAGAGAGAGAGAACAAGATTCTTTATTGATTCATGAAAATATCATCATACATGCCTAGCTATAAGGCCTTCTGGATTACGACCAAATACAAAATACATTCAAATCCAAGATCCAACTTCAAGTTTAGATTTTCACCAATTATCTACCCTCCATTATTATCTTTTCCAAAATTATGATTAAGACTCTACCTAAGATTCCTACTTATACTAGTCTAAGCCACAAGTCGGCCTGCATCAACAATTAAATGTTTAGAAATTGATATCTAAGAAAAAATGCGATATCTCCTAGCTTCGATTGAATTAGAACTCATGCTTCAAATTGTGGTATTATTTTAGGTTCTCTACAACCCCTTAGATGTGCAAAGGCTTTTTCAATAAGGATAAGTGTACATCCATCCTGAAAGTCAAACACAAAAAACTGTCATGTAGAACTACCAGAAATTGATACTCTGGGAGAATTTCCAGATCTCCCATCTTATGAGGAATTAGAACTTGTACATTTTGTACAAGGAATTACTCTAGGCCCTCTCAAATCCTTAAAAAATAAATCCTTTCATTCATTGTGCAAAATTATTCACACAGTCTGTAACAGGCACCTAGAAACCAGAAAAAACACAATTTCAACATCAAGGTAAAAAATGAAAACATGTAGGATAGCAGTGCAACCCAGGATGCTCTTGCATCAATCCAACATCTAGTGCTAGTCACCAACATGTTATAACTATGACTGACTACTTCATCGAGTGGGTGGAGGCCAAAGCAACCAAGAAAACTACTTCTGAAGTAGTTTGCAAATTCATCAAGGGGAAGATATTGGTTAGATTTGGTGTACCCATCAAATTGGTAATGGATAATGTGGCATACTTTTCTTCAGTTGAAATCACCGAGTTTTGTTTCAGGTATGACATCATAGCTAGTCACTCATCTGATTATTTTTTGCAAGGAAATAGACAAGCTAAATCTAGTAACAATAATTTACTGAATATTGTTAAGAAATTGGTGTCAAACAATCAGAAAAATTGGCACAAAAAGATTCATGTGGCAGTTTGCGTAGATAGGGTGACCCCTAAGAGGGCATCTGGCATATCTCCTTTTGAATTGGTCTATGAGAATGCTGGTTTTTTAAAAAAACTATTAAGTAACAAGATACTCAACACCAAGATAATGAAAGCACAAACAATCTAAGGATCAACTACTTCCTATAGAAAATTGAAAGAGTTTCTTATCTAGACCCAACTACAATGAAATCTAGATAGATTTCTTGCTCTTTAGGCTTTGCAGAACCAAGGTGGGTATACCCGAGGGATGGTTCAAATTAATGCTACTACATGTGAATCTTTTTAGTTTAGTTTTGATTCTTATCTCCTATCTCTGACATATACATAGTTTGTTCATTCCATGACATTTTAAAATGATATGCATCCCTTATAAGAAGACTTGGTCACAATTCTCCTCAGGTTTACTAATATTTCTAGCAATATTAGCTAACTAAGACTCATAGATTAGATGCAAATGAGTGCTGACCGGCATTAATAATCTTCAATAGTAAAATAAAATGGATTTTGAAATTAAGTTTGATGGTTCTTCATGATCTTTCTTTTTGCAGACTAAAATAATTAGATCAGTGCCTAATCTATTGGGATCCAGAGTCTATTCAATTCCCAGATCTTACTGATTGCATTACAATCAATATTATCAGCAATTCTAACTATGAGGCCTAACCCTAACCCATCATAGCATAGATACTTTATTCCCATTTTCTTAATTAGGACTGTATATCTCAACATATATTTTGATACTTGATGGACAGTAAATTTTGCTACTTATCCGATGATATTTATGTTGTGATTTTCCATTTTGATATGTATCAAGACTTGATTGGCATAGTCAATGAATTAATGGGTGTTTAATCAGTACTTCATTATTATGATAGAAAATAGAATTTTGTTGTGGTTCAAATGCTTAAATTATCTTGCTAGGAAGTCAGTAATATGAAATTTTTTGAGGTTTAATGATTAAATGTGTGTAAGTAAATGATGGAGAATAGGAAGTTAATTATGAAAAGTTTTATATGTGAATTGTAGAATAATAAAATTATCACGTATCTTTACTTTCATATGTATTTTATATGTGACTTTTCATTGGATTACTAATGCTCAAGTTTAGTGTGCAGGAAAGGAACCATGGATACATAATGGGCAAACAAGGTATAAACACATGTTAATATGACACTGCCAAGGTGAATCTTTAGAAGATTCATAAACCTCATTGTGATGTGTTTATTTTATAAATGTGAGAGGTATGTGTGTAGTATGCATTTCATCAGTAGATTTGGAACATGTCATGTGTGATGTATAGTGAATTTTTTGTGTGTCATTTGATAATTGTACACATTATGTGAAAATAACATGTTCTCTAAAGATGGATCATGTAGCCACCTTATCTCAAGTTTAAATTCCTTAATTGAGAAATAGACTTAATTGCCTTGATTTAGTAAGGGAAACAAGGGTTAGCTCTTAAGAAATTTGAAATTGGACTTTACCTAGCATTGTGAGGGCCAAAAAGTAGCTCTAAGGTGTAATTGTGATGAAAATAAACCCTACCCATGATAATAATTTAAGTTAGCAGGCTATTAGTGACCCCTAGGGTGCTTAGAAGACCTAGGAGACCCCAAAAAGAATGCATTTTATATTGAATCCAAAAATGGGAGTTGAGGCATGGCCAAACTAGAAACTCACTTGCCCACACTCTAAATTTAGAGACATTTAGGGTTTTGAAGAAGAGGATAAGGAGCTCTACTACAAATTTCATTTCCATTGCTTGGAGTAAGGTTGGTATCCATGATCCATGGTATCTCTTCATTTCTTATAGATTTTTTATGGTATTTTCTTCATTGCATTGTAGGATTGATATGGAGTTCCTCATTGCATTGTAGATTTTTTATGATGTAGATGTGGTTTGAGAAGAATCTTGTTGTATGTGTGTTGAATGTGAGAAGTTTTATGAGTATTCCTTCTTGAATCTTGTTTTGTTCATGTTGATTGTTTATGTTAAATGGGCGTGAAGCATCACTTACCCTTGGGAGGGAAGAGATGCTTGGGTGAAGAGGTTAGTTGGGCTCACCCATGTAGTTGAGAAATTATCCCATGGGTGGAGATGATTTTGATGTGTTCAATGGTGTATGGACCTTGTGATTTCTTGAAATTCTTGGGAGGTATAGGGAGGTGTATGAAGAAGGGAAGACATTATTAAGCCTTGAAAGGGCATGGTACTTATGAAAAAATGTGAATATATGTGATTCATGGATTTTACATTCTCCTAATGGAGAGAGCCCACCTTCACCCTATATCTTGATTCAATGGTAGAATCTATGTGCAAGCCTCGGGATGGGTTGTATTGAGTTGTGTGGAATTGTGTGGTTATAGTTTGCATGATATGTGAATGTGAAGGTGTGCAACTGTTTGTGCCTTATTTCCCCAAGCTCAGTGGGTGGCCTCCTTGAGGCCTAGGTTGGGAGTTGAGCCACCATGGTTCTAAATTTGGTCTCTTATTTGTAGGTACTCGCTTGAAGTCTTGGACATTTGGAAGTTGTGAAGTCTTACCTTGCATAGAGGAAGAGAACAATATTGTATTTGTATTGCAATGGAGGATAACTCCATTTTTTTTATGTGAATTTATTTGCATTTTAGGGATGTTGTTATTGATCTCATACTTATGCCAATAGAGAGATTGTGAATCATCTTGCTTATAAAGTTTCTTCCATTGTATATCTTGATATGATGATTTTCACCAGCCTATTGCTTGCTTGATATTGTGTTGAATGCAAGTCTTGAGAGGAACATGAAGGAAAAATTTCATTGTTTTGATGTTGTTGTTTCAATACTTTGATTGGAATGTATTGAAGAAAATAAATTTTGCATCATGATATACATTGGAAGAATGAATAGGGGATTATCATTTTTTTTGTTATTCTTATTTCCTCAAGTCTCATATGAAGAATGTAGATGTAATGGTGCGCAATCTTGAATTGTATTGGATGTAGATTTTTTTTCTAAATGATAATGTATATGTAGTCATGATGGAGACATCAACAATACAATTGGAATATTTGAAGTTCATAAAATTACATGTAGATGATTGCATTGTGTCTCATATGAAAGTATCTTGCAATTTAAGTTGATAAGTAATAAAGTAGTTGACATGTATCAACTATAGGTTTCACCCAATGGAATAAGCATTGAAAAACATAATGGAATAGTCAAATTATAACCATTTAGTTATAAGTAACCATAGAGAAAAAAAAAACAAGTGCATGAAGATGCTTATTTATTCTCTAGAAAATGTAAGAGCAAATCAAACAATGTATCTTGAATACAATCTAATAAAATAATATGCCTGAAATAAAATATTGATATCTTTAAAATCTATAGGTTAGAGCTAATTGATTTTTGCATCTACTCTCAATTATTAATGTGTCAGTTAATTTAAAAAAAAAAAAAAAAATTCAAAATTGAAATTTATGGAAGAGTGGAAGGTGACCTCAGTCACCCCACCACTCCACCTTCCCACCTTTTTCTCTTCCCTTGGAAGCAACTCTAGGCACATTTAAAAAAAAAAAATGTACTTGCCTATAAAAGGCCAACCACTCCCACCTTGTCCCCTCCCTGTCTTTGCTCACGTGAAGCAAGGGGACTGGTGACCTAACATGGTAAGGGAGAATTCATGGGGAAAAAGATTAAGTGGTGTAGTTGGGAATTTAAATTTTCTTTTGCTTGAAATGATACATTTATATTATGTAAAAGGGGTAGCATGGCGGTTTGGGGAGTTAGGAAATTTTATATTGAAGAATTGAGTTTTTATTTTAAAAAAGTTAAATGTTTTTTTAAATTAGGAATTAGGTATGGGATTATGAGAAAAGGTGATGGGTAGTGATTTAAATGGTTTTTTTTTTTTATAGTTAAATGTATTAAGGGTTAAATAGTATTTAGGAACTTAGAGTAGATTAGAAAAAGGATTATTAGTTGTTGATTCTTTTTTTTAAAGAAAATATAAATTATATATAAATTGTAAGTAAGATAGGATGGTTATAGAAAAGAAAGTATAGGATTAGTTAATAATTTCATCAAGCAACTAAGTATACAATATTAGCAAATATAGTAATTTTGATAGATAGTTTATTAATAATATTATTAAATAATTAAAATAAAAGATGTATATTGAGATTAGGATTAGATTTACTTGTTTCTTAATTGCCCATTTGGTTATATCATTTTCAATTAGATCAAGAAAAGTTGGGTTTCACACAGTCTATGTACTAGGCAAAGTTTAAGGAAGATGAATGTATTCTAAATCTTATATTTTATATAAATTTGAAAGAAGATTTTCTTTACTAAATTGAGATTTTTAGGTTAGTTAGAGGTATAGGTGAATTTAAGTAATAATAAAGATAATCCTAATATTAATAGGAATAAAATGTTTAATTATTAAAACATCTTCTCGTTGCAATCCTTAGAACTTTTACCACTACATTGACACAAATTTGAATCTCACTTGCACATCAAAGTGTCTCATTTTGGGTGTAGAAAATTAAGGGCTTATAGCCATAACACCTTAACGTAGTTTTACATTTAGTAACTAGCAATCAAGTGACCACCTCATAGGGAACTTGAAATCCATATTCTAAGTGAAATAAACTTCGTTCCATCATCTTACTTCGTCACCTCCAAGTTTAAGGATAGGTTATGTATCTTGACTTTAGTTTTCTCCTGTGTTAAAAAAAATGTCGTGTTTTTGACTTGTAGGAATGTGGGGATGACACAGACTAAAACTCATTCTTATAGACATCCCTTCTATTATCATGGTAATCCTTTCAATATCATTGACACATTTACTTAATTATTTGAATTAAAAGTAATAGAAAATTGACATACAATCTGACTTAATTGAATTCAATTGAATAAGACTTTCTCATACAACTTATAGGCAACCAGATAATACAAATGGAGACAAGATTCAGCTAGAAATTGTGGTGACAGTTCATCTTTGCATTGATTTCATTTGAAAAGTTTGCATACAATTGAATAAAACTCAGAATAACTCTAGATCAAGCATTTAGATCCTATCACACTTATACAATTCTCATAAATTTGTAGAGAAAAATATCATAAAGTATATCTATTTTTTTTTTAAAATGGACCGAACAGACCTAGTTAAGATTTAAAATCATAATAATTTAGACCCTTTCTCTAGCCTTGCAATCTCACTTATATACTATGATATGTAACAAGCTTCAAGCTAAGAGAAAATGATAGCTGCCCCTTAAGACAAAAAATATTTACATTCTTCTGTCAAAAAGATAAAATTTTGTGTAACAAAAAACTTAGACATCATAGTATTCCTTTGGTAGGCCCCATTTCTGTTACACCTCCAAATGCTACTAATTCCATGATTGGCTCCTATGCTATCCTAGCTCTTTGAAATATGTAGCTATTAGATTGGCCAATGCCGTGTCTTGTTCTAGTATTTGCAAATCAACCTCAACTCAAGGATTTTCATTGTTTTCATCATGAACTAATAAAACCACCTTTATTCTTGCCTCTTCCATTGCCATGTCATCATTTTGGGCTTCTACACTTGCAACTACAATTGGTTGCTTGTCTTTGTCCTTCTCTTTCTTTTGATCCCCTAAAGGTGCATCAATGATTTGTACTTCATCTTGATCCATCTCATCACCATCACTTTCACCTTCTTCCCACTGCTCTTTAGAAGCAATGTCTAGCATCCACTTGTCAAAAAGTGTGTCACCTAGCCAGTTAAACTGTAGGATATTATTTTCCTTCTTAATCACATATTTAGCCTCTTTATCAATATTAACAAAATCTTGTTTTAAAGAATCAAAGAATAATTGGACCTTCACAATTTGTTCTATTGTGGTTGCCCACCATGCATGTCCTTTTTCATTTATAACTTTATTCATTCTTAAACAAAATAAGTCATCCAATTCCTTGGCCCACTCATCTTTACTTTTCAATTTATTCTTTTTGTCCAGAGCATGTAGGAATAAGTCAAATTTTACACTTTTGTACTTATCCAAGTAACTTACAATTCTTCTTTGTAGCCCAACTCTTCTATCATCAGAATCTAAGAGGTCATTAGTAATATCATTTTTTTTTTCAATGTAGTCATGAGAAAATTCTATAACAGAATAACATAACAATGTAACCTTTTTCCTCCTCGTATTCCACTTATTAGCAATGGGTTTCAAAGTTTCTTCGCTTGTTTTTATTTCTTCCCAAATGTTTATTACCTTTGCTAACTGATCATAAAATAATGACCATTCAATTTTATCAACCAAATACATAAGAGCTTTCCTCAAATTGTCTTCATATTGCACATTTAACTCGACATGCAGTGCCTATAGTTTTCTCTTCTCTTCTTCAAAATCTTCAGCTATATAGTATTTTGGCCTTTGTGGAGTATCTAGCATTTCAATAAGATGAGTGGATTTAAAAAGCTCCACTAATGGGCAAGGATATGTAATCCTTGGCCTAGAAGACTGTCCCATCACTTTATTTTCAAGTTCAATCCTTTTCTGAACTTCTTTGTTTGTAGGCCTCCAAAACTCTCATATTTGGCTTGTAATTCCAACCTTTCCTGCTCATCTTGTTCTATAGTAGCTAAAGCTAAATGAGACATTCCACCATTCAAATGTGTAGCCTCTACATGGGTAGTATCTGCCACTCTCTTTATAGTGATATTCCCCATTAAGCTAGTGTCATCTAGCTATGATGAAATAGCCCTAGATCCTTTCCTCAATGACCAAATAACTAAGGCAGCCCAGTCTTCACTAAAGATGACACCTTTTATTTCTTTCTTATTTAGATCATTTAAATTTATTTTATTTGAAACAGAGTTAAAAACTAGGGCATCTGCTATATCCCAATCAGGTAGTAGTAGAATATTTGATTCTTTCACCATTTGTCTCCCCTCTTCAGGGGTTATATTTTGGAATTCTTGCATCATTTCATCTTTCACTTGATTCTACATGGCTGCCTCCTCCATTTCTGGGTGCTCAATCCTCAACTTATTGTACCTTTCCTCATATTTTCCCATATTTTCTCTCCATGCAAATTGGTAGAAGGCTCTTGTTCTAACAAAACTATCATCAGGTAAAAATTCATGGCTGGCTTGTTCTATTACAGGGTCCAACTACCTTCCTTTATAATCTACCACTATCAAATTGTGGCTTGGCATAGGAGGTTCTTGAGGGTTTTCCTCATCCAACTTTGCTTGGGTAATAAATACTCCCCCTTGGGACCCAAGCTATTCAACTTGCTCCCCTGTGAGATGCTCCTCTCTAGTCTACAAAGAGGATTGGATAGGTGAATACTCTTGAATGTGAGGACCTTGCTCTTTTATTATTCTTTGCCTCTTACGAGAGGGCTCATCAGGTCTTTCTTCAAAGACAACACTAGTGGATGCTATTATTTGTTTGCCTTTATCCACAGTGGTATTCTTATTTTGGATCACATTACAACCTAACCTATTTTTGACAATCAATTTTCTTGTTTCCATATTGGGAGTGAATTCCAATCTCTTCATGACCTCTTTGGCTTTATCTGGATATGCATTAATAAATTTTTTTTTTTTTCTAATTCATGGTTTCCATTGTTTTAGGAACAATAATCATGAGTTTATTGATTTTATCTGCCTCTATTTTTGCATTACCAAGAAGCTTATAATTCATGTCAAAATAATGGATAGATTCCAAAACCCTCCACTTTTCCTTCTTAGTCTCTTGCTCCTACAAGGAGAACTCATTTCTAATTACATCCTCAAGGCAATATGGTTCATGTTCTATGGAATCAAATTTAAACCTTATTCTAAAAAGTTGGTTATAAAAGCCCTCCGTATCAAAAAAATGGGTACGAGACACTGCCATCTTATATTGATCTACAATTTTGTATAAAAATACCCTGCCTCATTTTTTAATAACAAAATGATGGGATACAATACAAGTGGTGAAAATTGAGCCTCTGTTTCTTTTTACCAAATAGGTTTCTTCCAGTCCTCCCAATTGCCACAACACCTCAACTATTCCTATTTTTAGTGACACTTGGTAAGGCAAAACATGAGGAGTCCCTTGAGAACCATAAACTCTAATAACAATAGAAATA
This sequence comes from Cupressus sempervirens, assembly GCA_028749045.1. Classification (NCBI taxonomy): domain Eukaryota; kingdom Viridiplantae; phylum Streptophyta; class Pinopsida; order Cupressales; family Cupressaceae; genus Cupressus; species Cupressus sempervirens. The sequence goes on along the minus strand of CM053785.1, from coordinate 946,959,979 downwards.
GAGTATGGTATAATCTCTCCCAAGTTATGTGATACTTTCAAACTAGATGGGTTATCCATGGGTCTGATAAAATTAATTAGTGCCTTAGGAACTCTGGCATTGTCACTTAATAAGAGACACCTTAACCTTGAGGAAAAATATCTATCAAACCTGACAAAACTAGCATTTTCTATATCCCAAGTCATGTCTGCACTCCATAACTAAACTGGTAGAGCCTCTCCCTCGTGTTCTCTATTCAAATCCATTTCTTTACAAAAACATGTTGCTCCTTTGAACAAAAAAATGTGCATCAACAAAGAATAATGACCAAAAGTTTTTTCAATCTTGCCTTTGTCAATTCCAACCAGGCCTATATGGATTTCTTTTGTTAAGTAGGAGGTCAAATAAAAAATAACATCAACACCAAAAGAAGAAATCTAAGCTATCATATACATGAAACTTATAGGCATAATATTATGTTCATCTTCACCAAAAACCCTACATAGAGTCATGTATATTTCTACAGCCCAAGAAGTGAAGTATTCTTTTTTAAAAGGTTCCCTAGAGGATATTGTAAGCATTGGCAAGTTCCCAATCATGCCTATATGTGCCCTTAGCACACCTTGTCTGATCATATCCCCTTTAGACAAATATTCTTTTTCTAGACCTTGTAGGTCAATGGGTGTATGATAATCTAATAGTGGCTCTAGACCAAATATTTCCCTAATTTCCTTAGGGCTTACTATGATTCGACATTCACCATCTATTCTTCTTACTACTTTGATTGCTAGGACATAGCTTTTGGCAATAGTCATTAATAAATCAACATCCATGAAGACTCTAGGGATCACTAGCTTTCCCAAGTCAAAGTTCTAGATATTTGCATGAGAGGCAAATAATTTCCTTTTTGAGAACCATTTTTTAAAGAGGAAAAGCCCTGTTTGAGAAGTTTTAGCATCCCTAACCCAATTTCCCTTATCAAAAAATCCATCAACAATCTTGAGTCTAGGGTTTAGGGAGATTAATTATTTCACCTTGATAGTCTCATTTGTGGATTCAGACAATAATTTGAGAAGATCATCATGAACATTTCTAGCCAAATAATCCTCTTGACCCAAAAAAATTTCTTTGGAGGCATGTTGAATGAATTTGCAAAAATATAGAAAAATCTAATGTAAATGATGAGAATAGAAACTTACTTTGACTCTGTGCTACCTTCAACAAATTCTATAATATTTTGTGGACAAGTTGTGGTCAACCAGTGCAAATTCTTAGTAGCTCTAAATTCTTTGAAAGGCCAAAGATTTGTTCCTGTGTGAAAGCAATGATGAGATTTTATGCAATATACTCTTTTCCTGGTTCGCACGAGGAGTTTTAATCCTTCATAAATGAACTGTAAGGAGAATAGAGTGGCACCACCTTCTAATTTTGAAAATATGCCGTTGATTTGAGAAAAATCCAACGAGCCAGGAATAAAAACAAGAATGACTCATTTTCCACTCACCAAGTTGGAAGTCAAACCAATTAGCTTTCTCCATATAAGCTTTTCTTTCAGTGCTAGTGATTTGGATTGGTCCCACATGCATTTCATGGACACATTTCACCTTCTTGCTAGGTCACCATGCTTAAATAGTGAGATGATTCTTTACATGACATAATGACCATCATTGATTCCACTTCAATTTGATGATGTGTATTTGATTAATGATTTAATGTGACTGTGGTGGGTCCCTCCTTTTCTTCCTTTGGTCACTACATCGCTAGCATTAAATAACTTGCAATTCTACATAATGACTCAGTGCCTACCATCGATGCAAATTTGATTCGACAGTGTGAAATCTGCTACTCTCTTATTTCAACTATGGTGGACCCATACATTCCTTCCCTTGGTTGCCATGTCGCATGGAATAAACATCGTTCAACTCTTGAAAGCAACTTGGCAATAGCTGTTGATATAAATTTAATCTAACGATCCAAAGAATTTCATTTGCCCTTTTTCAAGTGCTTTTCCATGTCATATGTGACTTGGCAATATTCTAACAAGCTGGTAGATATTTTAATCCTTTCTGTAACACCATAAATCTGAGGCCTACTATGTTTCATCTTTTTTGGTAAGGTGCCATGTCACTACCAGCACTCAACATGGGTTTTCTTGTCACAACATAACAACCTCTGACATACATGCTTTCACTGATGCCAACATGTCACATAGGATACCTGACTCATTGCTAACTAGGAGACTCTTGGGACCTACCCTTCAAATGTTACTGCATTTCCATTTTTTTGTGAAGGCACTATTTGCTACTGGTGGGATTCCTTCATTTTTTGGTCGCGACATGGCGATCTCCATTAGACTTTTGAAGTTTTGGTATCGAGAAAGTTCACCACCTTTGTGGCATATTACTACACTCAGTGCTTTTGACAACAAATCATAAGCATATATCCTCATTAAAAATAGAATGACTTTATGGCACCCATCCATTCGTGAGTCTTACACCTTTTTATTTTCATGGCAAGGCGCTATGTCACTATTGGTGGGATTCATTGATTTTTCAATTGTGACATAGCGACCTCCCAAAATTTTCGCAAATCGGTGATAGAAAAAAAAATTCCTTCCACTTAGTTTGTTTCTCTGATGTTGACACATATGAAATCAACCTAGCCACCACAAACTTTTAAAAATAATGAAAAGTTGATGCCCCATTTTATGTTTGCGTCACCATTTTTTATTTCGCGATGGTTGCTATGTCATGTAGGATGAAACACTGACAACTCTACAATTTGATATGATGACTGCCATAGATTTAGGAAAATTTGATGGTAGGAAAAAATTGGGATAAAAAGTTTGAAATTAAAAAAATATCCCAAAAGGATGCTTCATTTTGAAAACAAATTGCTCACCCAAAAACATTTGAAAAATATGAACAAACCTAATATGATTATTTGGGACATGAGATTTTTTTTTTGCAAGGTTTCACCTAGGGTTAAAGTTACACAAAAAACCAAACCCTTATCTAGTTTTTTACTCTTAAATTTAGAAAAAAATTGCCTTGTGAAAAATTAGACCACTAGTGGCTCTGTTTGGGGATGATAGACTACCTGTGTCTACGCAAGAATCTAGAATATTTGGTAGAGAAGACCACACACTTGACAAAGAATGACAACTTTTGAGAGAGCAACCACACCAGAAAAGAACTATGCACATGAACTATACAAACACTAAAAGGATATAAAAATATATAGAAACCATAAAAACTACTGTTCATGGAAAAATAAGTATTTTAGCAAAAATACTTGTTCAAGAACTATCCACGAACTGACAGTTCAAGAATGTTACTTGAGAGATCCTTCAACAAATAAGAATATTCCCCCCATGAGACTTCAATTAGATAAGGACCCAAACATATAGGGTCAAATTTGACATGTTTTCCTTTATCTTCAATCCTGGAATTCCACATGAGGAGTAGATCTTCAGCTTCAAATTTTTTACTCACTATTCTTCTATCATACAATGTCTTAACTTGTAGTTGCAACTTCTAATTTTTGGCAGATGCTTCTTTCCTAGTTTCAGCTAGTCCTACCAATTCATCCATTCTTTCTTGCATATCTTTATAAACCCAACCATGATTATGTGATGGAATGCTCTATGAATTGGTTGTGAATACTGATAGTTATAGTTGAGATTTCTTATGTCTGGAACCCTTGACTTAACCATTATTTTGGTCATCGATCAGTTATCCTTGGATATATTCTAGTCGCCATGGTAGGACTAATATGTGGATTTATTATTGATGATGTCATGATGTGACATGTGTTGACTCAACCATTTTGGAGTCTTCGATCAGTATGATTTTGAGATATATTTTGGTTATTGAGAACCAATGGATATTTTGATTATCAGTGATACTTCAGTTGCCAATAGAGAGTTGTTGTGTTCATGATTTTCTGTGGATGTTGCTCATGGTGATTTGATGCTTTCATGCATATTTAATGATTTTTAATCATGGATATTTGTTGATTCCTTATTATGGTGATTTTGTGGACTTTCTTTATGATTATGATACCATGAGCATTAGGGTAGGATATCTGCATGTAGTGTCGGGAAGTGGCTTGCAATGGGGGCCGGGGCCCTAAGAGGCTGCCAGGGTAACTCATTGTAAGTTGGTTAATAAGTGATAACATTCACACACTTAATACTAACTGAATGAACCTTAAAAGATAAGAGTTTTGGTTCTCGCCCATGCCTTGAGTGCTTGTATAGGCTAGGATGGGAGTAGAGAGAATGCATGGTTGCGACCTTGCATTCCATAGTATGCCTTGTCAGTATGAAAGGATACTAGTGGCCGCATGAGATCTGTATGGACCCGTGGAGTTTAGCTAACTGCCAGGGTAACTTGTACGAGATAAATGAGATGACACTTTCCCGCTTGCATAGTAGGTTCCTACATGTCATTGTGTGCCTCTGGGAAGTAGATGTCTATTTTGTGATTGGAACCTCTGAGTTTGTATACTTTTAGGATTCCTAGACTTTAGAGTCATGTGCTATGTGGTTTTGATAACCTATTTTGGGACTTGAGATTATCTCCTCAGCACGGTGGGAGTGGACCACTTAGGTACCACGCGATCGGGTGGTAGTGTATTTTCCACTCTTATCATTTGAGATTCATTGAGACTTTGTGGTTAATGCATCCTTCATGATGGTGGATATGTATCCTTTCATTGATGATTAGCATGTGTTAGATGATGATATCTTATGCTTTACTTTTTATGTTAGTAGGATGTTAGGAGTGACATTCGTACTATGATAATACCGATGACCTCTTCGGTGCTTGGAATGTTACGCACGGAGGGATGGCTAGGATCCACGATGGTCTAATGATGCTATTAACGGTTGGGAGGAACTGTGCACTTAGTTTATTTATTTGATCTTTCTGATAGATGTAAATGGATTTTATGACGATGTATCATGAGTATCATGTGATTATCTTTACTTTAATGTATCATGGATTAGAATAGGATGATGTACCTTATTCTACATGTGTATATTCTTTTAAGCCTTCATACCCTGTGACATGTATAGTGGATGAATGAGCAGTTGGATATGTAATAACTGAACATTGGACTTATCATATTATTTCATGTGGATGTTGTACTAGATGGATTCATGTAAGTAATTCACGTTAAGGGGATCTTAAAGAATGTAATCTGTTGTATATGTTAAGTTTACTCTTTAGATGGACATTGCTATTGCTTCCATTATTGTGCATAAGTTGTATGTGGTAGTGACTTTAAAAAAAAAAAAAATGCTACCAAACTTAGTGAAATACTAGGTTAATTCTTTGGATCCCTTGACGGGGCATTACATTTGGTATCAGAGCCCAAGTTTCTACATTGGGAACTCTGGGTATTTCGGAACAACTAGAACTTGAACTATTAGGTGTACCTCTTCAACTTGAACTAGGTGAACTGAAAACAGAACTTGAACTATACTTGTATGGTTCTCATACTTCAACACTTAGTTGTCAAAATAGAAAATTTACTTAGACCTAAACATAGAACTGAACTTAGTCTATTGTAACATGTGGCTCTTGATTGTAATAGTACTCTGTACTATTGCGGGATGGTATCTAGGACTAGGTCTTCTGTTAGAGGCTGAGGTAGGGGCCATGGAAGAGGCCGTGGTCGTGGCAGAACCGTCAGTGCCCATGAGTCTGCCCATGAGGGATTGGTTCGTATAGAGAGCAGGGAAGAGCACTCTAATAGGCAACAGGAAGAGAACCAAAGAGAGGACCAAGCTGATTCTGAAGAAGTTGGTCTGAGACAGTTGATGTAGACTATTCTAGAATGTCTACCTCCTATTCAAGAACAGCCTAAAGTGCATCAGACAGAACAAGAGCATAGACCCAGATCTAGAAGCCCTCGAAAGGATCGTCAAAGGTCCATTGTGTCCACTCAAATGAAGGATCTTTCAAGATCCAAGGTTAATCCTTTCAATGGCAAGGGTCTAGTTATGTGGCCGAGCAGTGGCTTATTTCTCTCAACAGGATTTTCGATATGCAAGACTTTGACAGCAATGTTAAGGCAAGATTTGTGATCACCAATTTAGAGAATTTTGGAGCCACTTGGTGGACAATTGAGGAGAAGAAACTAGGGATCGATATGAGCAGTGTCACTTGAGAACTATTTTTGGAGAGTTTTCGAGAACGATTCCTGCCAGAGGAATGGAAACAGCAAAGGGCAGATGAATTTCATAATCTTAAGTAGTGCACTATGTCAGTGACCGAGTATGAGCATAAGTTTTATGAGCTTATGTCTTTTTCAGGATTCAGTGAAAATTCAGCTCAGTTGACACAACATTTTATTAGGGGTTTCAACAACCGTATTATTGGGGGTGTCAAAGTATTTGAGCCAAAAACCCTCAAGGATGCGGTACATCGAGCAATCCTTGTTGAGCAAAGCGTCAACCTTGGTTAAGGTGGTTTTGTAGGAACGCCAGTAGTGTCAGGATCTAAAAGCAACTTTAATTCAGATGGCAATAAGAAGCCTTTCTCTTCTAAGGGAAAATAGTTTCTCCAGCAGTCTTGGCAGATGCAACAATAGAAGGGATTTAATTCTCAGGCTCAAGGTGGTGGCAAAGGTTCTAACTTTAAGAACAATCGCAATGCTCAATGCAATAAACAAAATCAACCCAATCAGCCAGCTCAGAGTAGTCAGTTGTTTGTTAGTAGGAACAACCAACAGCAATCAAATGCACCACCTATGGGTAGAGGGTCTGGCAGGAATATAGAATGTTTTTCATGTGGATAGATTGGTCATTATGCAGCTCAGTGTCCACAGTGAGTGCCTCAGTTTTCTGGACCTAGGCCTACAGCCTCAGAGTCTATAGTAGGTGATGCAGCTAGAGCTCATAGAGTGTTTGCAGTAGGTGATCACCATCAGGCAGATCATCAGGGTACAGTGGTTGAGACCACAGGTGCTATTCGAGGTATATCTCTTTTAGTGTTATTTGATTCAGGAGCTATAGATTCATTTATTTCACCATCTATAGTTTCTAAGTGTAACCTGGATGCGGTGAAGCAAGATCATGGTTGGCAAGTGGAACTAGCCTCAGGTATCAAGGTCTCCATGAATTCTGTAGTTCATAAGTGTGGCCTTAGCTTAGGAAGCTTTGTTTCGGTAGTGGATCTTCAAGTCATACCCCTTGGTTCCTATGATGTAGTTTTAGGCATGGATTGGCTTGGAACTCATAAAGCCAGTATAGATTGCAGGAAGAAGATAATTATGTGCCAAGATGACCAAGGGAATGATGTAAGGATAGCTGGGGTACCAAGGCCTATATCTCTGCAGATGATTTCTGCTATGCAAATGAAGCGAAGTTTCCATAAAGGATGTCAAATATTTGCTATTATGGTAAATGATCTTGATGAGGAAGATCCTGTGAGGAAGACTTTAGATCACCCGATTTTGCAAGAGTACGCAGATGTTTTTCCAAGTGAGATTCCAGGCATGCCTCCAAAGAGGGATATCGACTTTAGCATTGATTTAGTTCCTGGAGCAGAACCTATTTCTAAAGCTCCTTATCGCATGACTACCCAGGAATTGGGAGAGTTACGTCTTCTATTAGAGGAACTTCTGGCCAAAGGGAGAATTCGACCTAGTGTATCACCATGGGGAGCTCCAGTGCTCTTTTTGAAGAAGAAAGATGGTTGTTTGCACCTTTGTATTGATTATAGACACTTGAACAAGGTGACTATTAAGAACAGGTATCCTTTGCCTAGGATTGATGATCTATTTGATCAGATCAAGGGGGCTATAGTTTTCTCCAAGATTGACCTTAAGTCAGGATACCACCAGCTTCACATTAAGGAAGCTGACATTCACAAGACCGCTTTTTGAACTCGCTATGGCCATTATGAGTTCACAGTGGTACCTTTTGGGATGAGTAACGCTCCATCAGTATTCATGAGTTTGATGAATGGTGTTTTTTGATCATATATGGATAGATTCGTACTTGTGTTTCTTGATGAGATATTGATATATTCCAAGAATCAGAAGGAGCATGAGGAACACTTACAGTTGGTATTGCAGTGTTTGAAAGACAACCAGCTTTATGGTAATGCAGCTAAGTGCGAATTCTTCAAATCAAAGATTCAATATTTAGGGCATGTTATCTTAGGTGATGGTATATCAGTGGATCCTGCAAAGATTCAGGCGATAATAGATTGGCCAACACTGACTAACGTGTCAGAGATTCGTAGTTTCATGGGTTTAGCTGGATATTATCGTAGATTTGTCCAGAACTTCTCTAGGATAGCACATCCTATCACTTCTCTTCAGAGGAAAGGAAAGAAGTTTGTGTGGACAAAGAAATGTGAGGAAGCATTTCAGAAGCTCAAGGAACTTTTAACGGATGCACCCATTTTAGCAGTACCTAATCCAGAGGGAGTTTTCATGGTGTGTACAGATGCTTCTCTTGAAGGTATTGGGGCAGTGTTAATGCAGAATGGGCGAGTGATAGCGTATGAATCACGCAAGCTCAAGGATCATGAGTTAAATTATCCTACGCATGACCTTGAGTTAGTGGCAGTAGTTCATGCTTTGAAAAGATGGAGACACTTCTTGTTGGGGCAAAAATTTGAGCTACACAGCGATCATCACAGTCTTCAGTATATTTTTACTCAGCCTAATTTGAATGCTCGCCAGAGACAATGGATGGAGTTTCTATGCGAGTATGATTTTGAGGTTAAGTCATTCAAGGTAAGGAGAACGTGGTGGCAAATGCTTTGAGTCGCAGGAGACATGTGGTATCATCTATGACTCTTAGTGTTGGTTTGAGGGGTCAGATTCTTCAGGCACTTCCCACGGATTCATGGTATCAGGAAGTGTGTAGAGAGATAGATTCAGGAAGACCTTTGGAAGGAAAGTTTGCAGGCTATGTTCAGGAATCAGATGGTCTTTTGAGACATTTGGGGAGGATTTATGTGCCTTTAATGGATGAGATTCACAACTGGATTCTAGCACAATCTCATTCCTTCTTGGAAGTGGGATATTATTTCCATGGATTTCATTGTAGGATTACCTTTGATAGTTCGTCATCATGATGCTATCATGGTCACGGTTGATCGGTTGACTAAGGTGGCACATTTTTCACCTATTAGGTCTTCTTATATAGAAACTTCTGTAGCTAGTGTCTTCATGCGTGACATTGTGAGATTACATGGTATTCCTAGAAAGATCATTTCTGACAGGGATCCTGTATTCACATGTGCATTCTGGACATCGCTGCAGCATGAGCTTGGAACGCAGTTAAACTTCAGCTCGACATATCATCCAAAAACTGATGGTTAGACAGAGAGAGTGAATCAGGTGTTGGAGGATATGTTACGAATGTATGTGGTGGATAGGCAGACACAGTGGGAGGACTATCTCTATCTAGTGAAGTTTTCTTACAACAATGGATATCATAGTTCTATTGGCATGGCACCTTTTCAAGCATTATATGGTCATCCTTGTCGTACACCCTTGAGTTGGGACAACCTTGAGGATCACATTCTGTTGGGTCCTGAGATGCTTCGTGATATGGAGCAACAGGTAGTGTGTATCCGTGAGCATTTAACTACGGCACAAGATAGACAGAAGAAGTATGCTGATGCTCACAGGTCTGATAAGCAGTTTGCAGTAGGAGATAAGAGAGTGCGACCGCGAAAGAGTCCGATCTGATATGGAAAGGGTTCTAAGTTAGCACCTCGTTTTGTAGGACCATTCGAGATTTTGGAGAGGATTGGCCCGGTTGCTTACCGCCTTGCTCTACCGCCCAGCCTAGCTTGCATTCATGATGTTTTCCATGTTTTAGTGCTTAGGCAGTAAATTCCTGATATTGTACATGTTCTTGATTGGAATGCATTACAGGTAGAGGATGGGCAGTTGGCTTTGGAGTCGGTTCATATTTTGGAGTAGTGGGGGTTGACCCTCAGGGGTCGAACCATCGAGCAGGTAAGGTCCAATGGGACCCTACTGATGATTCTTCAGCTACTTGGGAGGATGTAGCTAGATTGAGGGAGTTATATCCCTATTTGTTTGTAGGCTTCCAGGAGTAAGCCTAACCCAAGGGGGGGTGGATGTAGTGCCTACCCTCGTTCACATCTTCTCTGGACATATTATTGCTATTGTTATCAGACTTTGATGGACTAGTTTATGTAGATGGATTAGTGGTATTGTTTTGACACTATCAGACATTATATTATGGATTCAATTATCATGTGATGAGATCATTTAGACTTCACATTTCATGTATGTATGATGATCACTATATTGTTTTCAGTTACTGCTGATGATTAGTTAGATGGTTGATTATCTTATGTGCTTTATTATGGATACTTACCCCATACTTGCATGTGTATGGTGTGCGTGTTTTCTTATTGTATGGCATTTCTGATGTGGTTAAGGAAGGGAGTCGTAGTCACCTGCTTAGTCGAGATCTACACGATGCACCACTTCCTGCCATTGCTTGTTTAGCTTAGCACTATATATTTTGTATGTACATGCATGGCTTTTCTGCAGGTTGCAGGTACCGGGTATCGACTTTCTTGAATTGCCAGGATGATCGTACGCTATTATACTATCTCAATGATAAGAGAGGGGAGATAAATTCTCAAGTCCAAATCCCAAACCCTAAAACCATTTGTCCTAGTGAGCTAGGAAAAGTATCTGAGTTGAGTACCCACTAAATGTGTTAGATGACATATTTTGTAATTTTTAATCTTTTAGACTGATTTGGTATGAATTGTTTCATGATGGGTTTCATATTTTATCATGAAGGTCCATGGTGAATTTTCTATTAACTAAGTTTTAATAAATAGATTTAATTAACAAATTAATTATTTGAGAGATTAAATATCAGGATATTTTGATTATTAATTAAAGGAGAATTAAATTAAAAGAAAATTAGAAATTAAAATAAATAATAAATTATAAAATATTAATTAATTAATAAACAAATATTAATAATAAAAGTTATAAAAAAAAAATTAAAATAAAAGTATGAAGATTAAAGTGGGAGTTATAAATATTTAAATGAAAATTAATTTAAAAGTTATTGGAGTTATAAGTTTGCATGGGAAATAATGCAGTTCCCTATTTTTCATGTGTCAACAACACGGGGGTTAGTGCATCAATTAAGCACATGGTGTCTACAACCCTAGGGCTTATCTAAAAGGCTGGAAATAGGTCCATGCTTAGTTGGCGATATCTTCCAGCTGATTCTAGAAGCATTCTAGGGTTATCCGAAAGCTCTTTATATTCGGGCATTCCTTAGTAGCTTGGGATATAGCGGGGACATAGCGTGGATAGTATGATTAGCGTGGAGAATAGTTGAGGCATTGGAGGATTCGAGAAAATTCTGAAGAAGGGAAGCTTGCTCTGTGGGTTGTTTGAGGATAAGTGAGTTTAGCATCAGAATCCGAGTAGATTCTTGTGATTTCATTATGATACTTCTGCATCTTGCTTTCCCCTGTCTTCTTCGTATTTTCCATATGTCTTCATTGTGCATTTTCAATTTGGGACAATTAAGTTTTATTTAAGGATTCTATATGTTTAGATCTGAAAATAATATGGACTAGGGTTGCAATTTCATGGACAAACCCATTAGAATTAGTCATCAGAGAAATTCTTAAGAGAACAAGTTCATAGAGAGGTTCTGAAAATGAAAGCTTGTAATTTTATAAACAATCTGAGATTCTGTATATTATATATATATACATATATATATATATATATATATACATAAACCTTGTTATATATATATAAATACATATATATATATAAATACATATATATATATATATATATTATATGTATTTATATAATTGTACCCTTATTATGGCAGAATTGCAACTTGTTAAATCGCGCTGCGATTGTTTGATTTAATAAAAACTAATGCATGTTGGGTGGGGGCAAAATTCACACCTCGTACTCGTGTATTTAAGGATCGCGTGGTACCTGCTGCGTAGTGTACCCGCGACTGCAATGGTGACAGGGTACCTGCGACAGCAAGGTACTCGCAGCAATAGTCACCACAGTGATAGCGGACGGCTTAATCGATTCGGCTTTGATTCTATGGAAACTTTGTTAATTCGATTTCCTTTATGAATCAAAAATTAATAAAATTCGGTTTCGTTTTTATAAAATGCAAAAAATATTAAATATTATATTATATATGTACATATGTATATGTTTAAATATAAATAAATATATATGTATATATGTAATATATATATTAAAAGATTTAAAGTTGTTAATAAAAGATTTATAAATTCATCTCTTTTTAATGATGAATAGTTTTGTAATTTTATAGTTTTAACTATTATGAATTAATAGTTTAAGATTATAAGATAAATGAAGCATATGAAAGTTAAGTTAGTGGAAACGTCTTTTAAATGTTATAATTGGAAAACTGAAGTTTAGAGGGAATTTTTAATCCATCCAAAAATTAATACATAGAAAAATGTAGGAAAATGTTCTTTCTCTAAACTTGGAATTACAAAAACTGAGATTATGCATATGAATTCAAATTTGAAAACTTAGCAAACCAAAACATGTGTTTACATTGTGTATTCATTATACTAATGTTTTGGGTCTTGGGTTGACTAGTGTTGACCAGTATAGGATGTCTACCAGAGGCTTGGGGGTTATGTGAATGTGATGTCTTGATGATGTTTTCATTCGATCTTTATAAACCCAACCATGATTATGTGATGGAATGCTCTATGAATTGGTTGTGAATACTGATTGTTATAGTTGAGATTTCTTATGTCTGGAACCCTTGACTTAACCATTATTTTGGTCATCGATCAGTTATCCTTGGATATATTCTAGTCGCCATGGTGGGACTAATATGTGGATTTATTATTGATGATGTCATGATGTGACATGTGTTGACTCAACCATTTTGGAGTCTTCGATCAGTATGATTTTGAGATATATTTTGGTTATTGAGAACCAATGGATATTTTGATTATCAGTGATACTTCAGTTGCCAATAGAGAGCTATTGTGTTCATGATTTTCTATGGATGTTGCTCATGGTGATTTGATGCTTTCATGCATATTTAATGATTTTTAATCATGGATATTTGTTGATTCCTTATTATGGTGATTTTGTGGACTTTCTTTATGATTATGATACCATGAGCATTAGGGTAGGATATCTGCATGTAGTGTCAGGAAGTGGCTTGCAATGGGGGCCGAGGCCCTAAGAGGTTGCTAGGGTAACTCATTGTAAGTTGGTTAATAAGTGATAACATTCACACACTTAATACTAACTGAATGAACCTAAAAAGATAAGAGTTTTGGTTCTCGCCCATGCCTTGAGTGCTTTTATAGGCTAGGATGGGAGTAGAGAGAATGCATGGTTGCGACCTTGCATTCCATAGTATGCCTTGTCAGTATGAAAGGATACTAGTGGCCGCATGAGATCTGTATGGACCCGTGGAGTTTAGCTAACTGCTAGGGTAACTTGTACGAGATAAATGCGATGACACTTTCCCGCTTGCATAGTAGGTTCCTACATGTCATTGTGTGCCTCTGGGAAGTAGATGTCTATTTTGTGATTGGAACCTCTAAGTTAGTATACTTTTAGGATTCTTGGACTTTAGAGTCGTGTGCTATGTGGTTTTGATAACCTGTTTTGGGACTTGAGACTATCTCCTCAGCACGGTGGGAGTGGACCACTTAGGTACCACGTGGTCGGGTGGTAGTGTATTTTCCACTCTTATCATTTGAGATTCATTGAGACTTTGTGGTTAATGTGTCCTTCGTGATGGTGGATATGTATCCTTTCATTGATGATTAGCATATGTTAGATGATGATATCTTATGCTTTACTTTTTATGTTAGTAGGATGTTAGGAGTGACATTCGTACTATGATAATACCGATGACCTCTTTGGTGCTTGGAATGTTACGCACGGAGGGATGGCTAGGATCCACGATGGTCTAATGATGCTATTAACGATTGGGAGGAACCGTTCACTTAGTCTATTTATTTGATCTTTCTGATAGATGTAAATGGCTTTTATGATGATGTATCATGAGTATCATGTGATTATTTTTACTTTAATGTATCATGGATTAGAATAGGATGATGTACCTTATTCTACATGTGTATATTCTTTTAAGCCTTCATACCCTGTGACATGTATAGTGGATGAATGAGCAGTTGGATATGTAATAACTGAACATTGGACTTATCATATTATTTCATGTGGATGTTGTACTAGATGGATTCATGTAAGTAATTCACGTTAAGGGGATCTTAAAGAATGTAATCTGTTGTATATGTTAAGTTTACTCTTTAGATGGACATTGCTATTGCTTCCGTTATTGTGCATAAGTTGTATGTGGTAGTGACTTTAAAAAAAAAAAAATGCTACCAAACTTAGTGAAATACTAGGTTAATTCTTTGGATCCCTTGACGGGGCATTACACATCACACTTTCTGATAGTGAATTAAGCATCGTTGAAGAGGGAAGGCCACTAGAACCCAACTCTCATTACTTTATGTGCAGTGGTCCTTGCCATATAATGTCCTGCACAGACTCCAAAATGCATTTCCTTCAATATTTCTTTTGATTTTTCTTGATCAACACATTTTAGTAGCACTCCCTCAAGGTTTCTCCTCCATAAGTGGTTTTGGACAATAATATATCTGATGGCTTGCAAGTTAATGTTTCCTTTTTTATTTTTACTCAAATGAGATTGGGCTTCCATATGTTGTAGATAATGAATGACATTAGTATACCATTCATAATGGTCCATGACACATAAGTTTGAACTTAAATCATTTGTTACTATATTGATCTAATTAGCATCTAAGTTGGATTGAGCCATAAGCTTAGCTAATCCTTGACCTCTTACCAATTTTGCAATTTGAATTTCAATGTTAAATTCTTGGATCCTATTGATCCATCTACATCTCCTACCTAATACCTCTTGTTGAGAAAAAATGTCCTTGATAGCTGCACTAGGTATAAATGCAATAAAAATGGCACCTATCAAATAACATCTAAAAGCCTTAACAACTTTCACCAAAACATATGCTTGCTTCTCATTTATCTCATATTTCAGTTTAGTAGGCTATAGTGATTTACTAAAGAAAGCAATAGGTTGCTCATAACCTCCCTCATTCTTCTACAACAAGACTGTAGCTACAATATGGAAAGATGAAAAAGAGAATATGTGCATTGGTTTTGTGTAATCTGGAGTCCTAAGGATTTGAGCATTCTTTATGGTAGTTTTAATATCTTGAAACACATGTGAAGGTTGACCATACCAATTTATAGCAGCTCCTTTCTTAAGAATTTTTGAAATAGGTCTACTAATTTTAGAAAAGTTTGTAACAAACCTCCTCAGAAAATTAACTTGCCCAAAGAAAGATTGTATTCCCTTCACATTTTTTGACTTAGGTACCTTATCAATGGCTGCCACTCTCTCATGATCTATCTTTACACCATCTTTTGATACTATCTGTCCTAGTAATCTACCTTCTGTTACCCCAAATGTGCATTTCTTTGGATTTAAAGATACTCCATATTCCATGGCTTTGATAAAAATATTCTCTAGGTGTCTACAATAGTCTCCAACCTTCTTGGAATAAGTTGTAAGGTTATCTTGGTATACTACCATAAACTTATTTATGCAATGTTTAGGTTTCTAAAATCTACACATAGTCTGATGTCTCCATTCTTTTTTCTGACAGAGACTAGATTTGAGATCGAAGTAGAATGCCTAATAGGTTTAATTATCCCTCCATCCCTTAGCTTCATAAACTCTTCTTTCATTTTGGGGGCTAGGGTGGGATTTATTGGTCTTTGTTTCTATCTGAAAGGTTTTACATTATCTTTTAGTGGTATGACATGTTGGAACAAATCTTTCCTATAAGCCTTGAGGTTATCATATGACCATGCAAAAACTTGTCTGTACTTCCTCAACAAATCAATCAGTGTTTTTCTAATTTTAATAGGTAAGTTTTCCCCAATATCTTCTTGGGAACCTCAGCAATACCAAGATTTACTTCTTCTAACTCTTGAGGCTTAGTGTCCCTAGTTCCAGGTTTTGCTCTATCTTGATTATCAAAAATATTCTCGAAAACCATTAACCCCTTAGGTACCTTGTTGGTTTTCAACTGCATAATCTCCTGGCCAAAAATGGTTTCCTTACCATCAATGGTTTCAATTAAATCACTACAATCCATTTCTTGACCATGGTATTTGTCCTCACTTAGCATGAAGTTTATAATATCCTTGTCATCTTCAAAAACTTGCCAATTTTCAATATTGTCAGGTATTGAAGGTCTATTTTGAACTTCCATTTGTGAGATTCCTGCAAATGACATTTCCATAGGCTTGATTGCCACATTTGCTAATAAGTTTGCCATTTTATTCTAACTTCTATCTCTCCATGAAATATCAAATGCATCAAAATTTTTTATCTAATCCCAAACTACATTTCTATATTGTTTTAACATTTTTTTTTTTTTGATGATACATTATTATTTTGATGCTCGTGACTCGATATGTCAGAACATTATTTGATGCACTGAACATTATTATGCTATTTTACGATGTGTGATGCTCTACTTTAGTTATTTGATTTCATCATTTAATGCTTTATGAACATGTATAATGATGAAATAAATGAATGCAAAACTAACATTTTGATTATGCAATTTTAACAGTTGAAAATATGAATAGAAGTAGATAAATAATTGATTATTAGAAAAATGGATGTTTTAATTTATATGATTTTTCTGATATGTAAATTTCATAATGCATGTGATTTCTTGAACCTACTAATTTGTGCAATGAGTGTGCAGGATATGTAGTCGGGAAACCTAATGGAAAGACAAAACTAAAACCCCTTGTTAATTTGTGCTATCTTTGCATTGTCTTTTTTGAAGGTTGTTAATTGGTCTCAAAATTTTCCTAGCTTTTGTTTGGTTCATATTAAGTCTTTAAGGCTTAAAAACATTAAATTTAAGTGCCCTAGGGGTAAGGGTATGGGTGGGGAGTACTTTCCACCCCATTAGCCTCTTTGTTTGACTTTTAGGGTCACTCAAAAACCCTATTTTTGGTTGATTGCGAAAATTGATTGTCTTCTCCATGTGTTGGTGACTCAAACTCCATCTTGAGTTTTCTTGAAGTCTAGTTGAGTTAAAGATCATACTTAGAGGATTTTGGAGGAGTTTTGGGGTTGTTACCCAATCTCTAATTTTAGAGAAAGTGGAAGATTGAAGGAAGAAAAGGGAAAAGCTCTTCTCAACTTACCATTTTTACCATAACTCTTTGTGAAGGTAGGATTCCTTCACTCATTTGGTTTTTTTCTTCATGTTGTTCATGCTTGAATCTTGCATAAATTATTGTGTTGTTCTTATTTTTTCTTGCTTGTGTGTTGGGATGGATTTGGAGGGATTTTTGTTTGTTCTTGACGCATTCTTATGCTTGTCTTGATTTTTTTTTTCAGAGGATTTCATGGGGATTGTTTTGGCATTACTCACCCTTGGATAGAGAAGAAGTGGCCATGTATGGGGGAATGGCCTTAGTTGGACCTCAATGGTGTAGAGTCTCCTTTCATGGTGAGAGGAGGGAAAGAGGGTAGGGTGTATGGGCCCCTACTTGTCATCACATGCCTTGTTGATATTGTAAATTCTTGATATGGAAAAGAATGAAAATCCTTGTGGTAATAGCCTCGAAAGGGCCTTGTAGAAGAATAGAAGTTTTTGAAGTTGTAGCCTTGAAAGGGCTATGTTATGGTATGGTTATTGACGTCTCCCATTGAGAAAATCCACCTCCCCCCTAGTCAGGTTCTATGTTTGGACCTATTGTGTAAAACTGGGTTAGGGTGCATGCTTGAATTGTTCTTGATGCTGTGATGATGCACTCGGGTCAGTTCTTTTCTTCTCCTTGTGTTTCTTGAAGTTTTGAAGGTATTGGAAGAGAGTACTTGTGAAGGATTTTGAAGAGATTTCTTTTGAATTGTAATATTATGTAAAATGCATTTGAGTTTTGATGTATTGGCAAGGACATCGAGTTTTCTTACTAGTTCTTTCCTGACGGAACCTTGAACTAAGATGAATAATAGAGAAAAGGAAAAGATTATGAAATTCCCCTTGCAATTCTCTCATGTGATCTCAAATTTTGGCATATGTATGTGAGAAAATAGAATGATAGATAATGTCTTTGAGTTATGAATTTTCAAGTTTTCAATTATGTTAATGGAAGGCAATTTGTTATGTTGAAGTTCCAAATTGATGTCTAAGTATTAAATGTAATCAAAATCCTACATTGTGATCACAAAGTTATCACTTTCATTGTTAAGTTTCACTATGAACAAAATCAATTTGATCAAGAGATTATGTATTTCCTTGAATTCAAAAAGGGAACATATACCTTGATGTATGATGAATAGATAAAACATAAATTATAAGATGAAAGAAAAAAATATAACCCTATGCACAACCTTGGATTATGATACTTGTTAAAAAAATCTATGTTGTCATAGGGCTAGAATGCACTCTTAAGATAAAAAAATAAATACATAGCAAAGAAAATTATGCCAACACTTAGTCAAAATTGGCTTTCAAATAAAAAAGTGCATCTCCAGGTCTAAAAACCCTCTCTAGAAAATGTATGGAGGAAATTTTAATTTCCCCTAGTCATAGAGAATATTCTCTATATTATTCCTTTAGATTGCAATAAAAAAAAAAAATACTAAGTCTTTTAAAAAAGAATATAAACTAAATACAATTAAAACTAAAACTTTTAAATGCATATCTTGTTGACATATCCCACCTATAAAACTTTTTGTATTTATACTCCATGTTGCACCTAAGGGCGAGGTACTTAAGACTTTATATCTATTCTTTTTATAAAAAAAAAAAAACTAAGGATATCACCCACCTAAATCTTCTTTTCCACCCATCCCTTACTTTGTTCACTATCCTATTAAACTAGGCGTGGACTTGACCCAACTCTGCCAGTATGGATACTGTTGCCACTGACACCCTTGTCTTGTCAAGGGAAGCAAAGAGAAAGTTTCAAAACTTTAACTCTTCTAACATTTATTCTCCCCCCCACCTCTCATATTTTCTTGGCATTCCATGGAAAAAAAAACCAAGGCACTAAACTATTCCTCCACCTGCCATTGGTTCGTAGAGTAGTCGACCTACGTGGAGTACTCATGTTGAATTGACTTGGGGAGTAAAGGAGGTTGGTGTTGATTGTGTTTTAAAAAAATAAAAATTATAAACTTTCATCCTAACTACCCATTCCCTTTCCCCCAAGTGCCGACCCTTCCCAACCCTCACACACGCGATGGTATGAGGCAGGCCTGCATTGACAGGCTTATGTCAGCGAATAGGCCCCATTGGGCAGTGCACCGTCCTAAGGGGAGTAGGCCCACTTGTCATGGGATATGGGAGGGAGGGTAGGACTTAGGCCAGGGGTAATTTTAGATTAGTTTGTGTAGGTTAGCTTAGGGTGATGAGTAGTTGTAGTCTAGGTTAGTTATAGGGGTAGTTTAGTATTATTATTTTTTGTTATTTGTAGTGTATTAGTTGTTAAGTAAGTTTAAGCATTAGATTGTAATTAGATTAGTAAGTAGATGTAATAAAGTTCTTTTGAAATTTAGTTTGGTGTTATATGTGGCATTAGTATAGTATTTTAGTATGCAATCTAGGAAGGTATTTGATTTGTAGTTCAATATTAATTATTTATTTTATTAGTTTAGGGTATATTATTTTATGCATATTTATACTTGAGTTATCAGTTAAGCTTTAACTCTGATGTTCTTTGAACTGCCTCACAATAGGTGTTCCATAGTCATGTGCTAGGCCTGGCTTAGGAATAATCTATTCAAGCTAAGGACTACTTTTCCCCTACCATGAGGTGCATTTAGATTGTCAACCTAGGGATGTATACTTGAAATGGTCAGCACAGTATGTGCACTAGGTACCTTGATGAGTCATTATGCTTGTGCTGCAAGAAAGTAAAAATGCAAAGGAAGGAAACTACACTACTAATGTAGAAAGGAAACTACTGAATCTATGAATGTTGAAAACACAATGACAAGATAACAGAGATTCCATCTTGACTCATCCATTAGACTGTTCTCGCAGATGCTGTAGGAACATTCATGAAGTGTGATGCTACAGGAAGGAATTAACTAGCTAAGTCTTATTTAAAATACTGCTAATGCTTAGTAAAATGAATCTATTCTATTCTAATCTAATCCACCTTCCAAGTGGGCCCCCTTGGTTGGCTTCTCTAATCTACCAATGCAGGATAGAAACTAAAGAGAACTAATTCATTTTATTAATCAGTCATTACATAATTCAGAATTGTAAAACACAACTGCAACAAACTGTGAATTAGTGTTTTCCTCTTACTTGATAAAACTTATCAAAACCAAAAATTGAAGACTAAAAAACTTCACACACAGGAGTCGATCCTGACATATATAGAGAATCTACTCTTTATTACATAACAGAAAAGTAACTATCCTAAGTTAAGTCCACAGGAGAGAATATAGGAGAACAACTGAAAGCAGAAAGGAAGGATAATAGAAATGAGGAGGGAGCAATGAAGTCGCGACATCCACTTGTTACAACATAAATTCAGAGAAGGTAATGGCTCATAAAAACTCCTCCTTATTCGCTGCCATGTTTCGTGGAGTGGTTATAACTTCCTTTTCATGGTTGTTCCTTGATGCTCGTTTCTCCTTGAATGCTGTCGGCAACCAACTTCTAAATTCTTCCGCTCATCCTTTAATCCTTATCATGAGGTTAGTTATGATATAAAACATGTTTGCAAGTAAACATCCATCAAACTAAATTCAAGCACAAGAACACACATTTGGATATTTATATGAAATACTGCATATTAGATATAATTTAGGCAAAGGATGACATAGTTTTTCTACCCCATAAATCATCAAAGGTTTATCAAACATAAGCTTATAAGTGTTAAAACAAGGATGAATAGAGTATCAGAAAGTATCTTAAACATAACAAAATAAAGGCATTTTTTAGACTCATCATCTGCCCCTTGCTAAACTAATGCTTGTCCTCAAGCATTACACTTCTTTGTCAAAGATCTGAGCTCCCCAACTTCTGTCTTTCCCTTTCTGCTGCTCTTGAAGGTGTAATAGAATCCTCTGGTCCTTTCCCATACTTCTCGCCTATGGTCTTCCTGCAACTTATCAAGTTTGTCAACATCAATATCATACAGGGGCCATAAAAGCATTGGAGGTTGCATGGTTAAAGGACACCATAGCTTTGGCCTTAGTTGCTTTCCCAGTTCTAAATATTTTGGAACTCTATATAATGCTACTTCTAAATTAATAGGACTGTGTGGCTTTGATTTCTTGAGAGAATCAAGTAACCATGCCCATCTACCTCTTACTCCAGTCATAGCTCTTTGGAACACAAAGTAGGGCAAGTTTTCATATTCGGCATATACTTTGGCTCTAGCAGCAAATACCTTCTTTCTAATGTCTGGATTACTCTTTCCATAGGTTAATGTAAACCAGTCTTGAAGCATTTCTTTTGGTTGTTTACTTTCAGCCCTCAAGGGTAAAGGTTTTGTTCTCTCCTCATCTCTGTAATTAACCAGTTGTCTGTCATAATTTGCCTCATTAGACATCCATGACATTAAAACTTTTAGATGCACATCTCCTATATAGAGCAAAGGATTCCACTCAGTTTTTGTAGGAATGACAAAATTATGAATATACAACTCACACAATAGATTTTACTGCCATGGTGGTAAGGTTTGATACAACCCATAAAACTCTTGTTCGGTTTTGAATTCTGCATTTACATTTTTGAGGGTTAACATCAACTGAAACAAAAGATATTATTATTCTAAACAAAAAACATATACTTGAGGAGGTGGTCTATAAGCAAGAGCTTGATCAGCTAATTTAAGTGCATGTTCCATGCGCTGTTTCTATCTTTCTAGTTGTTCTTTCAATTCTTCAATCTCCTCATTTTGTGATGTTATGATCTTGCTCATTCTTTTCTTCTCCTCTTTCCATAGTGCCTCAGCAAATAAATGCTGTCCATATAATTGAAAAAGGAGTTTTTGCAAGTTGACGACACTATTATCCTTTTCATAATCCTTTTTCTTTTTCCGTTCCTGCCATAGATGTTCTGCCAAACTATTGATCCATGTTGACTTATAAGGGACTAAGGCAGTATTCGAATCAGGACTTTCATGAACTACTTCATTCTCATGGCTTGAAACACCTAGTAAATCAATTAAAGTTTCATTAATTTCTTGCTCACATGCTACAGGAGGACTACTAGAAGCTTCTGTCATCCCAGTGTGAAGGGGAGAATGATCAAAAATTATCTGCATAGGAGACTCTGGAGTAGGTGCTTTAGACAATATAGGATTTTAAAAAATCTTCCCTCTCATTCTAGGGCTTCTTTGCAAAGGAGTCTCTTCTTGTACTATTGTCTTTTGCCTACTTTTCTGTTTCAGTATCACTGCTGCAGGATTAGTTGCTACATGGACCTTCTTTGTTTTCTTCTATTGCTGAATTGCAGGACTAAGTTTTTGTTGAGCAATGGTTTCTTCTAGTGACTTCTGTTTCCTTTTAGCTTGAATAGTAGTGGGTTTAGGGATGTCCTGTTCAGGTGAAGGCACATTCGCTTGAGTGGAAGCAATTTTTGGTTCAATCCCTTGTGTGTTTTCTGTTTCAGCTCCCTCAATATTTTGTTCTGCAGGCTCACTGCTGGGAACTACATTTTCCTCACCCTGCTATTCACTAGGGTCAACTTGGAGTTGTAGGGTTTTAAATTTCACAAAGTCATCCCATGTCAAAGGGGATATGTCTCTAAGAGACCTTTCTATTAACAACTTAATCAAAGCATGGTGAGTGACAGAATTATCTTTCCCTTTTTGAGTCTCTTCCGCACTAATATAGAGCATATTATACAAAAAATTTGGGAGATTCACGGCAATATTTTGCCTTATACAACTAAGCAACTTAAAATGGTGTACATGTAAGTGAGAAAATCTGCCTTCACAAGTAAAATACCTGATGACATGCATTGCTAGGTCAGGGTATGGAGGCAACAAAGACAATCTCTTGCACCCCTGCTTTGTAACATCCAATGGAGGGTCATGTGGGGTAGTGAACTGGGCCCTTGCTGACCTAGCGTCATGCGAGCTCGGATAATGCTCTTCAACAGGAGGTAACCCTGTTACTTCTGCAATTCGTTCTTCTGTTGCAATTACTGTCAAACCCCACATAGAAGCTTCACCTTCATCAAATGTCCTAGTGAATTCTACAGCTGCTTCTTCATCATATGCTGTTAAATTCAAACAATAACCTAACCACCCGCATGCACTGAATCTTCTTACTGCTTCTACATCAGAGAGCAACAAAATGTGCTCGACCAACTCTTTTCTCTATAAACCTCCTCCCATTTCTTGATACTTCTACTACTCCATTTCCCTCTCCCTTTCTGAATGCAAACTTCAAAACTCTACATTATTTCTCAAACGCTTCACCGCTTCTTTTTGGGAACATTAATTGCCATAACCAATTGTTATGTGCCATAATTAAACTTTAGGTAAAAGTAAATCATGAATTTGCATGGAAATCGTCCGAAAACATGGTTCAAATGCCATTTAAAAAAAAAAAAAAAGGTCACATCATGGCTTAGCTTAGCACAAAAAATTTGGCACGAACAAAGAAAAATTCATTCAGAAAGTGGGAGTACAACACTTGACATGGCATACTTATGGAAAAAAGTTCTCATTAATAAAGGGTAATGCCAAGTTTTTTGAAAATCATCATAGTTAATCAGGCATGTCATTGGATAGTACGACACTCTCCTGCCCCCTGCTAATTTTACGAAAAGTGTCATCACGTGTCAGACTAGTATGGGTTAGGGACTAGAATACACCATAATTATAAAGACTATGCAATATTAGATATAATTAACAAAATCTACAAACTTATAAATGAATAATAGTTTGAAAACGTTTATACCTGCCAATTGGATTGTCATGTGCTCCAAAGAAAGATGGCATAAATAATGTAAATGGCAACATCCATTAGCATGTGTAGATTTGATTGAAAACACAAAAACGTAAGTATGTAGAAAGTGAGTGGATGGAAGATTAAGAAATGGAGTGAGGTGGGTGGATGGAAGATTAAGATATGAATGGAAAGAAATATCATGAAAAGAAAATGGACTTTATGCGAACATAAAGTTATTATTATGGACATGCAAATTAGAATTAATATTGAAGAAGAGCAGGCGGAAGGTTTTCACCTTCAACTACAGGAAGAGATACTTGAGTTGTTGTTGGATCTGATTGTTCGAACTGTTGCATGAACTCGACTTTTGTTTGAGGCTATTTGTAAAGTTTAAGTCGATGATCGTTGATCAGCATTTTGAAAGACATATCATCAATTGTGGTTAGTTGAACCGTTCCATTGTCAAAGACATGGATGATTTTATATGGTCCTAACCATCGCGTCTGTAGCTTCCCTGGCATATCCTTGAAGCGAGAATCATATAATAATGCCCAGTCACCAGCTTTGAACTGTTTGTTGAGGATATGAGAATCATGCCAATGTTTTCTCTATTTTTGCACTAGTTTAGTATGTTTTAAAGCGGTCTTGCACATTTCATCCAAAGAATTAAGATGAAGGAGACATTCTCTTTGTGCTGCAGGAAGATCAATATCTAAGGTCAAGGCTATTCTCAAAGTCTTGTGTTCAAATTCAATTGGAAGCATTGCCACTTTCCCATAAAAAAGCTCAAATGGTGTGAATCCAGTAGTGGTTTTCCAAGTTATTCTATAAGCCCAAACAACTTCTTGTAACCGGCTGGTCCAATCCCGATGATGCAAATGGACTATTTTAGTTAGAATATTTTCTAGCTCACGGTTGGTAACTTCTGCTTGTCCATTGGCTTGTGGATGATAAGTACTAGATCTATGATGCTTGATGTTATACTATTTCATCAATTCTAAAATCAGGTTAGAAGTAAACTGTGTGCCTTGATCAGTAACCAATTCTTTAGGAACTCCATAATGTGTAAAAATCTCTTCATACAGGAATTCGGCAACTTTTGCATCACGAGCATGTTTCATAGCCTTAACCTCAACCCATTTGGTTAGGTAGTCAGTACAAACTAGAATATAAGACTTCCCATTGGATGGAGGATCAATAGGACCGATGAAGTCCATTCCCCATTTGTCAAATGGTGTTAACACCATTTGAGGGTTCAAAGGCATTTCATCTATTTTTGGTTGGGCAACCCATTCTTTGGCATTGGTCACACTTCCTTGTATAATTGATTACATATTTATGAAGGGTAGGCCAATAGTAACCAGTGGCTAAGATTTTGAAAGCTGTTCTTTTGGCTACAAAATATCCTCTGCAGGGCTCATTATGACATGCATGCAAAAAATCATATGTCTCATCTTCTCTTACACATCTGTGCATAACTTGATCAGGTCTAGTATAGAATAGAAAATTGTCTATCCATGAGAAGTGGAAGCTTTTTTGTATGATCAACTTTCTTTCCTTATAAGAAAAATGCATTGGTGTCTTATTAGAAAAGATGTCAGATCTTTTCTGGGATATGCTGGATATTACAAGCGTTTTATAAAAGATTTCATGAAAATAGCCAGTCCCTTGTAAAAGTTGCTTACAAAAGAAGCTGAATTCAAATGGACACCTGAGTATGATAAAGCTTTCCTACAACTTAAGCAACTTTTGACCACAGCCCCAATTTTACAAGGCCCTAATTGGAACCTACCTTTTCACATATATACAGATGCTTCTGATTATGTCATAGGAGCAGTTTTAGCACAGAAACACTCAAATCTTGAGATGCCATTTATTATATTAGTAAGAGTCTTCATGGTCCAGAACTAAATTACATAGTGACTAAAAAAGAATTGTTAGCAGTAGTCTATGCTCTAAATAAATTTCAGCATTACATCATAGGTTATCCTATCTATATTCATACTGATCATGCATCAATCAAGTATCTCATGAACAAACCTGCTATAACTGGTAGGTTAGCAAGATGGTTACTCTTGTTACAAGAATTTGACATAACCATAGTAGATAAGCCTGGAAAAACAAATGTTGTAGCTCATTATTTGTCAAGAATCAATCATCATGATACTATTACCTCAATTTTAGCTGGGTCTACTTGTATACCTGCAGTAGATATGAAATGACCGAGTACCACACCCTCTTGCATGAGCATGAAACACTTTTCACTATTTAGTCCCAAATTATGTTCTTGACATCTTACCAAAACTTTTTCAAGATTTATCATTGCTTCTTCAAAAGTAACTCCAAATTTTGTAAAGTCATCCATATAGATTTCCATACAATCATGTGATATATCAGCAAAAATACTAATTACAGCCCGTTGAAACGTTGTAGGAGTGTTACAAAGACCAAATTGTAAAACAGAGTATGCAAAAGTACCCCATGGACAGGTAAATGTAGTTTTGTCTTGTTCTTCAAGAGCAATACTGATTTGATTATAGCCACTATATCCATCTAAAAAGGAGAAGTACTTTTTTCCAGCTAGCGTATCCAAAACTTGATCTATGAAGGGTAAAGGAAAATGATCCTTTTTAGTAGCCTTATTCAACTCCCTATAATCTACACAAATTCTCCATTTTCCTCCTTTCTTAGGTACTATAACCAGTGGTGATACCCATTTACTATCAGATATAGGGTAGATAAAGCCAACGTCAAGCAGTTTTTGCAATTCTATTTTGGCTATTTCTCCGAGGCTTGGATTTATCCTCCTCTGAGGGTGACGAAGTGGTAGACAACCTTCATTAATGTATATCCTATGGGTATACAATGTAGAGCTTAATCCTTTCATACCATCATAATCCCAAGCAAAAGTCCTCTCATGCTTTTGAAGCAATTCTTTTAATTGTTCCATCTGTACAGATGTCAATTTGGGGTTAACATGCAGTTTATGGCCTTTACTCAGTTCAATAGAAATAGTGGATTCTACCATAGCAGTTTCAGAGATTGGGCTTCCTTCTACTTCATAGGGAAGTAATGAACAAAGATTTCTAGGTTCCTTAAGTAAAGTACAACTTGTATCACACTTCTCATATGTAATCAATTCTAATACAAAGCTTTCAGACACATCTTTTCCTACCACACAGGTGTTGGTAAGGATGCTCTAGATTACTATATCTTCTTCTTGGAAGATATATCATACTAGAGCTTTCTAGAAAAGATTGCCTATGTAACATCATAAGTTGTACTATGGAATTTATCTCTTCTTCTTCATCTCCTAAATTTGGCCAAAAAAATGTACTCAAATCTGGTAATGGTTGTGCAGGAGGATATAGATCAAATTGCTCGGTTGCTTGGCCATTTGATATGATCATATTCCCTAATTTGCAATTTATGTTTGCATCAGCTGTGGCCAACCATGGTCTACCTAGAATGATAGGATAGCCAGATAGGTTACTTTAGGGGACAAAATCATGAAATCCGTAGGATATTCTAGGGAATCTAAGGTCACAACAATATTTTCTATCATTCCATCAGGAGTGACAGTGGAACTATCTGCAAGCTGCAAAATAGTTGGTGTGGGCCTTAATCCTTCTATTTGTAACTTCTTCATGGTTTCTTTAGTCATCACATTTATAGCAGCTCCCAAATCTATTAAGGCATTTTTAACAGATTGACCATTGATGCTGAAACTTACTACTGGACTCGCTGGGTTAGAATATTTTGGTGTAATCAGTCTTCCTAACATGATATTAGCTAAATGTCCAACAACATGAACTGTGGTAGGATCCTTCTTCTTCCTTCCAGGTTTCTTTAGACAAGCTTCCCTTATAGCTTTTCCATAAGCATGAATGTTCTTAATAGCTTGAAACAAAGGTATTCAGACATGCATATTCTTCAACTGGTTAACAATGTCAAAGGGTTGTTCCTTGCTTTGTTCCTTTTGTATTAGTTGGTATGGAAAAGGAGGCTCTACTGCTGGTTGGTCTGGTATTGATATGGTAACATTAGTTGGGTCAACAGGTTCATCAACCAAAGGTTTTGATGCTGTAGGAGAGTCTGATACTTCAGTTATAAGAGGTGGCCTTGGTGCTGGTAAGGTCGTTCCAGATCTCAAATGTATATCTATGACATCTAGGGCATAAGAAGGGTACTGCTGGGTATCAGTACTATACATGGGCTGCTGTGGTTTACTATTTGGATTTGGCTAAGGCTGTGCAGGTAGCTGTGTTTGCTTTTGAGGTCCACTATTTGCAAGTGGTGGCATTAAAGAAGGTTGTTGAGCTGGAGGGGGTAATTGTAGAACACCAGTATTTTGGTTAGGCCATTGTTGAGATCCCTTCCATTGGTTTAGAGATTACCAATTCCCTTGGTTTGGAGATTGCCAATTCCCTTGGTTTGGAGATTGCCAATTCCCTTGGGGTGGTTGCCATTAGTTCTGCTGGTTCTGGGGCCATTGGTTATTCTGTTGGTTAGGCCAAGGTTGTTGGAAATTTTGAGACCATTGAGACTATTGTGGGTTATTTTGCCCAACATTATTCCAATTGGGTTGGTTTTGTGGAGGACCTTGGGTATTGCAGTTTTGCCATTGATTACCATATAAATTTGAATTTTGCAAGGGGTCTTGAGGCATACCTTGACGTTGAGCCCATGGTCAATGTTGAGCAACAAAGAATACTTGCTCATCATCCCCATCTATCTTTACATATTCAGTTGGAAGATGTTGGTTCTCCATGCTTGCAACCAATTTATAGTGGCAACCTTTCTTTTGCTTTCGGCAATAAGGACAATACTTAGCTAGTTGTAACTCGGCCTCTGCTTGCTTCTTCTTTGCAGTCATTGTATCCAACTATGTAGCAACATCATTACTGATGTCTTGTTTGAAATCTGACAATGAATTGGATATTTCAAGTTTTGAAATGCCTTGACTAATTCCTTTTGTAACCGTAGAACGGGGTCCTCGAACTTTCTTCATGGTTGACCTTGAGTAGTTCTGACATATCTTTTTGAGGTCATCCCATTGAGCTTGATATACATCTCCACCGGCCATCAGGTCCAATGCTTCCAAATAGTCTTCATTCACTCCTCTTAGAAAGACTAGTTTTTAGGAATCTTCAGACAATGTGTGCTGAGGATTCTTTTGTAGTGTATATAAAAATTGAGAAATATAGTCTTCTAATGTCTCTTCCTCCTTTTGTGATATCCTAAAGATATCATCTCCTCTTGTGCCAGATGCTTTGCAATATTCTTTATATTTTTCCAAAAACAAGGCTTGCATTTCATCCCAATTTACAGCTGCATTGGCTCCTAAGCCCATGAACCATCCTAAAGCTGATTCTTTCAATGTGGCTGGAAATAATTTAAGCTTATGGGCATCAGTGTTGTAGTCAAAACTATGACAAAGGATGTCAAACTCAAACAAGAAGGTATCGAGGTCTTCAGTTGCAAGGCCATAGAACTTCAGAAGAGCAGTGGGAGGTATATTCTTGATATTGGCATTGGTTATGAGACTTGGAAGTGGAAATGGAAAAGTGGGTTGCGCCATGATTGGTGGAACTAGATTATGAGGTTGCTACTGAAAAGGAAGGTTAGGCACTAGGTGATTAACAACTGGTGGATTCGAGGTAGTGTTATCAAGAAAACTGGTCAATATTTTAGTGAAGGGTTGGAGACCAGATATATCTAGGGATTCAACTCTTGATGATGATACTGTGGGGAAAATAGGACTTGCGTCTTCAAAGGGCAACTCAACTTCTTCTTCAACTTCTTCATTCAAATTAACAAATCCCTATGGAAGAAATCTGCCATATTCATCTTGTTGTCTTCCTCTTCGATGCATGAAACTAAAATTTTCACACTGGTAAAAAGAACTTAATCTAAAAACTATGACTCAAAAATGCTCCTAGCTTGACACCATCCCCGAAAATGGCACCAAAAATGAACTGCCTCACAATAGGTGTTCCATAGTCATGCACTAGGCTTGGCTTAGGAATAATCTATTCAAGCTAAGGACTACTTTTACCCTACCATGAGGTGCATTTAGATTTTCAACCCAAGGACGTATACTTGAAATGGTCGGCACAGTATGTGCACTAGGTACCTTGATGAGTCATTATGCTTGTGCTGCAGGAAAGTAAAAATGCGAAGGAAGGAAACTACACTACTGCTGTAGAAAGGAAACTACTGAATCTATGAATGTTGAAAACACAATGACAAGATAACAAAGATTCCATCTTGACTCATCCATTAGACTGTTCTCGCAGATGCTGCAGGAACGTTCATGAAGTGTGATGCTACAGCAAGGAATTAACTAGCTATGTCTTATTTAAAATACTACTAATGCTTAGTAAAATGAATCTATTCTATTCTAATCTAATCCACCTTCCAAGTGGCCCCCCTTGGTTGGCTTCTCTAATCTACCAATGCAGGATAGAAACTAAAGAGAACTAATTCATTTTAATTAATCAGTCATTACATAATTCAGAATTGTAAAACACAACTGCAATAAACTGTGAATCAATGTTTTCTTCTTACTCGATAAAACTTATCAAAACCAAAAATTGAAGACTAAAAAACTTCACACATAGGAGTCGATCCCGACATATATAGGGAATCTACTCTTTATTACATAACAGAAAAGTAACTATCCTAAGTTAAATCTGCAGGAGAGAATATAGGAGAACAACTGAAAGCGAAAAGGAAGGATAATAGAATTGAGGAGGGAGCAATGAAGTCACAGCATCCACTTGTTACAATGTAAATGTAGAGAAGGTAATGGCTTGTAAAAACTCCTCCTTATTTGCTACCATGTTTCCTGGAGTGTTTATAACTTCCTTTTCGTGGTTGTTCCTTGATGCTCATTTCTCCTTGAATGCTGTCGGCAACCAACTTCTGGATTCTTCCGCTCATCCTATAATCCTTATCATCAGGTTAGTTATGATATAAACCATGTTTGCAAATAAACATCCATCAAACTAAATTCAAGCATAAGAACACACATTTGGATATTTATATGAAATACTGCATATTAGATATAATTTAGGCAAAGGATGACAAGTTTTTCTACCCCATAAATCATCAAAGGTTTATCAAACATAAGCTTATAAGTGTTAAAATAAGGATGAACAGAGTATCATAAAGTATCTTAAACATAACAAAATAAAGGCATTTTCTAGACTCATCATTCTTAATGAAGTTAGTATAGAATGGTATCTTAATTGTTAGGTTATTATTAGTTCCAATTTAAAAGTATGAGTTGAATTTAATGTATATTAATTAAAATAGCTTTAATGCTTTATTATCTAATTTATACTATTATGAGATAAATTAGATTAATCTTAATATTGACATTTTAATATTGGACTTAAATTTATAATAGTTTTGAATAAAGCTTAGTTTTAATTTAAAAAGTTTTAAATGTGAAATTAGAATATTTCAATTAGAACAATTTTAATGTTTTATTAATTAGTTTTATACTATTGTGAGCTTTATAGATCGATTTTAATATGGACTTTAATTTATGATAGTTCAAATAAAGTTTAGATTAAAATATAGATTTATTGAATTTATTCTTGTCATCAGTTTTAATGGTAAACAATAAATAAATAAATTATATGGTTAGAAGTATGTTGAAGAAAATTTCAAGGTTAAGTTAGATTTTGGATTAAAGTTTTAAAACATAATTAGAATGAAGTTGAAAGAAGTTAATTAATGACATTAAGCTTGAAGTAAATGATTAAAATTGTAATGATGTTCAAGTTATCAATTAAAAAAAAGAGGGCCTAGTTAATTAGATCATCTTTAAGGTTTGTAGTATTTAATCATAATTAGATTAGTGCTAAACAAGTTATGTAATTAAGAGATAGAAGTCATTTTAGTTAGCAGGTCATTTTGATGTAGTTAATAAGTCATTGTGATAATCTCTTTCAACCATATTATCTTTTGAATCATAGTTCTTGTATTTAAAAAATAAATTGTGTGCGTATTTGCCCTTATATTTTGGGCATTACACTTACATTATAATCAAATGTAGATTCATTAGGGTTCTTCTTAATATTATTAAAATCACTCAACATAAAACCAACATAATCTCCTAAACCAATCCATGGCATCTTCTATTAGTGAATGCACAAACTGTTTCATCACTACATCTTCATGCTCAACTTTAAAGTCATTCAACATGTCTACAAAGACTCTCAAGTGTTCCTCTCTAGTGAAAACATTGTTCCCAGAGAACTTGATCACATTATCTCTTAGATCAAAAGATATGGGATGAGGGAAACTAGGAATCCCTAAGAATGATATTTGTCTAAATTTTTCCATATATATGAGCCTTTTTTGAAAAACCAATAGCATTGGATGTGCTTGCTATATT
The DNA here is from genome assembly GCA_028749045.1 of Cupressus sempervirens. NCBI lineage: Eukaryota > Viridiplantae > Streptophyta > Pinopsida > Cupressales > Cupressaceae > Cupressus > Cupressus sempervirens. The sequence goes on along the minus strand of CM053785.1, from coordinate 946,927,544 downwards.
GGCTTGACTTTGAGCAATATTGGCTTGAGATTGTTGTACTTGGATAGTAGGGATCGAGATACTGGTAGTGGATGAAGAGACAAGGGTAGACTAAGACATAGCCTAACTAGATAATACTGGTCCACAAGTATGCACAAAAGTTTCTATTTGAGTAGACAAGTTGGGCCAGACAGCTAAAGTAGAGTTAGACTTAATGAACTGAATCTTTCTCCTAGTTTTTGCTGCTTGAACTTCATTCTCAACCTTCTCAAGTTCTTTTTCTAGATCCTCTTTCCCTTTTCTAGCCTTTTCAAGATCAAGGTCTAGTTTAGACATGGGAGGATTTAAAAATTTTCTTAATGCAAATTGGGGTTCATTTATTTGAATTCCTATAGCTTTTCCCTTTCCTTTATCTATGGGTTTCATAGTAGGTTCTACAAGATCTGCTTGGACAGGCTTGTAAGCTTGGAGTTGAGAAATGATAGGTTCTTGCTTTTGGCTTATGAGATTTTCTTGTTCTAGAACCTTAGATCTTAAAATATCTATATCCCCAAGTACATCAGCATGAAGGACTGAGGTCCTTTCTTCCAACTTCTTATTTTGTTCTTTCAAGGCAACCATCCTTCTAAGTAGGTTATCTCTTTCAATAATGGTGTTCAAGGTGGCTTGCTCTCTTTCCTTCTCCAAATGAATATGTTTGGCCTCCTGTTATGTGACCAATTTCTTTAGAAATTCTATTTCTAAACATACTTCCTTAGGATCTACAAAAGTTGCCTCTTAATCAATAGGTCATCAAGGTCTATAAGATTAGGTTCCATATATGGAACTGTTCTAGGATCTTTCATGACATTCCCATATCCTAGCCTATGGTTCATATCTGATATATGAAAAGTATCTCCTCCTAAGGAAACATTCTTATCATGGTAGACTTGGTCTTCATGCATTGGAGTACTAAATATCCCCCCCCAAAAAGCCTTGTATTTTCTGACTCAGAACTTAATGAAGAAGACTCCCTTCCTACAATTGGTTGGTATTGAGGATATACTGATGTATTACTTCTGGGTTTCCAGGTGGGATTCAAATTTTCTTTATTTTTACCTTGATTCTTCCTACCACCTTGGTGAAAATTAGTATATAAGGGTACATTAGGATTGGCCTGTGTGTAAGCTATTGTATTTTTACTTTTATCAGCCATTAAAGAGGATTCCTTGTTACATATGTAATAGCTTCAAAACCTTGACCGATTCACCACCCTATTTTAGGGAAAATATCAATGTAAGATATCTTTTTACTTTAAAGGCAAGAGTAAAAGAAAATACCAAAATAATTTATAATAATAGGGGACCAATCATTTTCTTGATAGATAAGACACTTTGTACAGGCTGTGTGGGTCACTGTACACCTATGGCACTAGGGTTATTTCTCTTTTTTTAAATTCTTAAGGTTTGTCACTAAAATAGGCCCACTATAACCATAAGAAGTATTGTAAAATGATTTGACACACATGTACATAGAAGGATCAAAGAAATTGCCGTATGTTTTACACAAGCACATGTGTTAAGCAATCCCTAGTAGAGTCACCATTTTGTTGGTGTTTTAAAAAAAAATAATAAGTAACAAGATACTCAACACCAAGATAATGAAAGCAAAAACAATCTAAGGATCAACTACTTCCTATAGACAATTGAAAGAGTTTATTATCTAGACCCAATTGTAATGAAATCTAGACAAACTTCCTACTCTTTAGGCTCCGCAAAACCAAGGTGGGTATACCTGAGGGATGGTTCAAATGAATGCTACTACATGAGAATATATTTAGTTTCATTTTGATTCTCATCTCCTATCTATGACATATACATAGTTTTTTCATTCCATGAAATTTTAAAATGATATACATCCCTTATAAGTAGATTTGGTCAAAATTCTCCTCAGGTTTACAAATATTTCTGGCAATAGTAGCTAACTAAGACTCAGAGATCAGATGCAAACAAGTGCTAACCAACATTAATAATCTTCAACAGTAAAATAAAATGGATTTTGAAATTAAGTTTGATGGTTCTTCATGATCTTTCTTTCTGCAAACTAAAATAATTAGATCAATGCGTAATCTATTGGGATCCAGAGTCTATTCAATTCCTAGATCTTACTGATTGCATTAAAATCAATATTATGAGCAATTCTGACTGAAATACATTCTTATAGACATCCCTATTATTATCATGGTAATCTTGTCAATTTCATTGAAGCAATTACTTAATTCTTTGAATTAAAAGCAATAGCAAATTGACATACAATCTGACTTAATTGTATTCAATTGAATAAGACTTGCTCATACAATTTCAAGGCAACTAGATAATAAAAAAGGAGACAAGATTCGGCCAAAATATTTGTGGTGATAGTTCATCTTTCCATTGATTTCATTTGAAAAGTTTGCATACAATTGAATAAAACTCAAAATAACTCTAGACCAAGAATTTAGATCCTGTCATACTAATACAATTCTCATAAGTTTGCAGAGAAAAATATCATAAAGTATATCTATTTTTTTAAAATGGATCGAACAGACCTAGTTAAGACTTAAAAAGATAATAATTCAAACCCTTTCTCTAGCCCTAGAATCTAACTTATATACATATGAGATGCAACAAGCTTCAGGCTAAGAGAAAATAATAACTGTCCCTTAAGACAAAAGATATTTACATTCTAATATCAAAAAGACAAAATTTTGTGTAACATAAAACTTAGACATCATTGTATTCCTTTGGTAGGTCCCATTTCTATTACACCTCCAAATTCTACTAATTCCATGATTGGCTCCTATGCTATCCTGGCTCTTCGAAATGTGTAGCTATTAAACTAGCCAATTCTATGTCTTGTTTTGGTACTTGTAAATAAACCTCAACTCAAGGATTTTTTCTATTTTCATCATGAATTGATAAAACCACCTTTATTCTTGCCTCTTCCATTGCCATGTCATCATTTTGGGCTTCTACGCCTGCAACTACAATTGGTTGGTTGTCTTTTTCCTTCTCTTTCTTGTGATCCCTTGAAGGTGCATCAATGATTTGTACTTCATATTGATCCATCTCATTACCATTGCTTTCACCTTCTTCCCACTACTCTTTAGAAGAAATATCTGCCATTCACTTGTCAAAAATTGTGTATCTGACTAGTTAAACTATAGGATATCATTTTGCTTCTTAATCAATGTTAACAAAATCTTGTTTTAAAGAATCAAAGAATAACTAGACCTTCACCATTTCTTCTGTTATGGTTGCACACCATGCATGTCCTTTTTCATTTATAACTATATTCATTCTTAAACAAAATAAGTCATCCAATTCCTTGGCTTATTCATCTTTACTTTTCAATTTATTCGTTTTTTACAGAGCACATGGGAATAAGTCAAATTTTACACTTTTGTACTTATCCAAGTAACTTACAATTCTTCTTTGTAGCCCAACTCTTCTATCATCAAAATCTGGGAGGTCATTAGTAATATCAAAAGTTTTTTCAATGTAGTCATGAGCAAATTCTATAATAGAATAACATAGCAATGTAATCTTTTTCCTCCTCTCATTCCAGCTATTAACAATGGGTTTCAAAGTTTCTTTGCTTGCTTTTATTTCTTTCCAAATGTTTATTACCTTTGCTAACTGATCATAGAATAATGGCCATTCAATTTTATCAATTAGATACATAAGAGCTTTCCTCAATTTGTCTTTATATTGCACATTTAACTCTACATGCAGTGCCCATAGTTTTCTCTTCTCTTCTTCAAAATCTTCAGCCATATAGTACTGTGGCCTTTGTGGAGTATCTAGCATTTCAATAAGAGGAGTGGATTTAAAAGGCTCCATTTTTGGGTGAGGATATGTAATCCTTGGCCTAGAAGACTGGCCCATCACTTTATTTTCAAGTTCAATGCTTTTCAGAACTTATTTATTGTAGGCCTCTAAAACTCTCTCATATTTGGCCTATAATTCCAACCTTTCTTGCTCATCTTGTTCTGTAGTGGTCAAAGCTAAATGAGATGTTCCAACATTTAAATGTGTAGCCTCCACATGGGTAGTATCTGCCACTCTCTTTACAATGATATTCCCCATTAAGCTAGTGTCATCTAGCTATGATGAAATAACCCTGGATCCTTTTCTCAATGACCAAATAACTAAGGCAACTTGGTCTTCACTAAAGGTGGTGCCTTTTATTTCTTTCTTATTTGAATCATGTAAATTTAGTTTATTTGAAATAGAGTTAAAAACTATGGAATCTGCTATATCCTAATTAGGTAGCTGTAGAATATTTGATGCTTTCACCATTTTTCTCCCTTCTTGAGGGGTTATATTTTGGAATTCTTACATCATTTCATCTTTCACTTGATTTTGCATGGCTGCCTCCTCCATTTCTGGGTGCTCATTCCTCAACTTATTGCACCTTTCCTCATATTTTCCCATATTTTCTCTCCATGCCAATTGGTAGAAGGCTCTTGTTCTAACAAAACTATCATCAGAAAAAATTCATGGCTGGCTTGTTTTATCATAGGGTCCAACTCTCTTCCTTTATAATCTAACATTGTCAAATTGAGGCTTGGCATAGGAGGTTCTAAGGTTTCCCTCATCTAGCTCTACTTGGGTAATAAATACTCCCCCTTGGGACCCCAACTGTTCAACTTGCTCCCCTATGAGTTGTTCCTCTCCAATTTGCAAAGGGGATTGGGAAGGTGAGTACTCCTAAATGTGAGGACCTTGCTCTTTTATTATTCTTTGCCTCTTAAGAGAGGTCTCATGAGGTCTTTGTTCCAAGACAACACTAGTGAATGCTATTATTTGTTTGCCTTTATCCACAGTGGTATTCTTATTCTGGATCACATTATAACCTGATCTTTTTTGGACAATCAGTTGTCCTATTCCCATATTGGGAGTGAATGCCAATCTCTTCATGACCTCTTTGGGCTCATCTTGATATGCATTAATAAAAAAATATTTTTTCTCATTCATGGTTTCCATTGTTTCAGGAAAAGTAATCATGAGTTTATTGATTCTATCTACATCTATTTTTGCATTACCAAGAAGCTTATAATTCTTGTCGAAACAATGAATAAATTGCAAAACCATTGAGAAAACCCTCCAGTTTTCCTTCTTGGTCTCTTGCTCTTGCAAGGAGAACTCATTTCTAATTACATCCTTAGGGTAATGTGGTTCATTTTCTATGGAACCAAATTTAACTCTTATTCTAAAGCCCTCTATATCACAAAAATAGGCATGAGACACTGCCATCTTATACTTATCTAAAATTTTGTTTGAAAGTAACTAGCCTCCTTTTGTAATAACAAAATGATGGGCTAGAGTACAAGTGGGGAAAATTGAGCCTCTATTTCTTTTTAATAGATAGTTTTCTTCCAATCCTCCCAATTTCCACAACACCTTAGCTATTTCTATTTTTAGTAGCACTTGGTAAGGAAAAACATGAGGAGTCCCTTGAAAACCATAAACTAAAATAATAGTAGAAATAGAGTATGGTATAATGTCTCCCCAATTATGTGATACTTTCAAACTAGATGGGTTATCCATGGGCTTGATAAAATTTACTAGTGTCTTAGGAACTCTGGGATTGTCACTTAATAAGAGACAACTTAATCTTGAGGAAAAATATCTATCAAACCTGACAAAACTAGTATTTTTTTGCATCCCAAGTCATGTCTGCACTCCATAACTGAACTAGAAAAGCCTCTCCCTCATGTTCTCTTTTCAAATCCATTTCTTTACCAAAATATGTTGTTCCTTTGAACAAAAGCATGTGCATCAATAGAGAATAATGACCAAAAGTTTTTTCAATCTTTCCTTAAGCAATTCCAATGAAGCTTGTATGGATTTTTTCTGCTAAGTAGGAGGTGAAATAAAAAATAACATCAACACCAAAAGAAGAAATCTGAGCTATGATATACATGAAACTTAGAGGCATAATATTATGTTCATCTTCACCAAAAACCCTACACAGAGTCATGTATATTTCTACAGCCTGGGAAGTGAAGTATTCCTTTTTAAAAGGTTTCCTAGAGGATGTTGTAATAATTGGAAAGTTCCCAATCATCCCTATATGTGCCCTCAATGCACCTTGTCTGATCGTATTCCTTCTAGACAAATATTCTTTTTCTAGACCTTGTAGGTCAATGGGTGTATGATAATCTGATAGTGGCTCTAGACCAAATACTTCCCTAATCTCCTCAAGGCTTACTATGATAAAAATTTCACCATTTGTTCTTCTTACTACTCTGATTGTTGGGTCATAGCTTTTGGCAATAGTCATTAATAAATCAACATCGATGAAGACACTAGGGACCACTAGCTTTCCCAAGTCAAAGTTCTAGATATTTGCATGAGGGGCAAATAATTTCCTTTCTGAGAACCATTTCTTAAAGAGGGAAATCCCTATTTGATAATTTTTACCATTCCTAACCCAATTTCCCTTATCAAACAATCTCGTCAGCAATCATGAGTCTAGGGTTTAGGGAGATTTATTTTTTCACCTTGATAGTCTTGTTTGTGGATTCAGGCAATAATTGAAGAAGATCATCATGAACATTTCTAGCCAAATAATCCTCTCAACCTAAAATTTTTTTTTTTGGAGGCATGGTGAATGAATTTGCAAAAAACTAGAAAACTCTAATTTAAATGATGAGAACAAAAACTTACTTTGACTCTCTGCTACCTCTAGAAAATTCTACAATATTTTGTGGACAAGTTGCAAATCTTTCATGTTGTGGTCATCCAGTGCAAATTATCAGTAGCTCTGAATTCTTTGAAAGCCTGAAGATTTGTTCACATATGAAATAAATGACAAGATTTTCTATAATATATTTTGGTCCTGGTTTGCATGAGGAGTTTTAATCCTTCATAAATGAACTGTAAGGAGAACAAAGTGGCACCACCTTCTAATTTTGAAAATACACCATTGATTTGAGAAAATTTTGATGATCTAGGAATAAAATAAAAAATGACTCATTTTCCACTCACCAAGCTGGAAGTCAAACCAATTAGCTTTCTCCATATAAGCTTTTCTTTCAGTGCTGGTGATTAGGACTGATCCCATAGGCATTTCATGGACATGTTTCGCCTTCTTGCTATGTCGCCATGCTTAAATAGTGAGCAAATTCTTTACATGACATAATGACCATCATTGATTCTACTTCAATTTGATGATGTGTGTTTGTTCAGTGATTTAATCTAACTGTGGTGGGTCCCTCCTTTTCTTCCTTTGGTCACTACATTTCTAGCATTAAAAAACTTGCAATTTTGCATAATGATTCTATGCCTGCCATTGATGCAAATTTGATCTAACAGTGTGAAATTTGCTATTCTCTTAATTCAACTATGGTGGGCCCATGTGTTCCTTCCCTTGGTCACCATGTCACATGGAATAAACATCATGTAACTCTTGATAGCGACTTGGTGATAGTCGTTGATGGAACTTTAATCTGATGATCCAAAAAAATTAGTTTGCCCTTTTGTAAGTGCTTTTCCATGTCATATGTGACTTCACAATATTCTGACAAGCTAGCAAATATTTTAATCCTTTTTGTAACTCCATAAAACTAAGCCCTGTCGTTTTTTGTCTTTTCTAGTAAGGGGCTATGTCACTACCAAAACTCAACATGGGTTTTTCGATCATAACATAGCGACCTCCAACATACATGCTTTCATTGATACCAATGTGTCACACAAGATACCTGACTCATTACTGACTAGGAGACTTTTGGGAGAGTAATTGGATACAAGAAAACTAAGGACAATAATCAAAGATGATATCTATAAAGATAGACTAGAAAAGAGGATCTTGTACTTAAGAAAAATTGAAGAAAAAGAAGAGATCGTAGATCACATACACAACATCAAATGTGTGTGAAGAGTCTATTTTATAAAAGGGTGAGACCACAGAAGTTCATGGTAGAAGATAGTGTTATACTATGGGATAAATGAAGGGCACCAAAAGGCATGCCCAAGAAATGCAATGCTCTATGGAAAGGCCCATTCACTATTCATCATGCCTTTGAAAACAACTAATTTAAACTGACATACTTGGATGGAAACATACTACCCTTGACATACAATGGTGAGGATTCAAAGCTTTATCAAATTTCAAATTGAAAATAGGTAACCCCTGTATTGTACTATAGTTACGTTTAGTTCCCTTTCTTGTTTCCCTAGTTAGGTTTCCCTTGTTTCCCTTTCTTTCTTTTTTTTGTGTAGCTACCTTATAATTTTTCAAAACCAAAGATCTTGGGTTCCTTGCTTGGGCATGGCTTACCCAAGTCCCTAGACAGAGCCAACTATTGCTCCACTTTTCATCCTCTAACTGATTAGTAAAAGTGAATGACTACATTATAGTAAGATGAGTGAGTTCTTAGTTGTGATTGAGTCTAGATCTAATTCCTCTTAGGTGGAACAAATATTCATCAGATTTCTCCTTTTTCCCTTCTCCCCATTTCATAGTTGGGTGGTTTTTCTTTTTGTTGAAAAGATCTTATGGGTAGGTTAGTACCCAATTCACTGGAAATTCATGTTAGTGACACAATGATCAATTACAAGTTATGTCCACTTTTGGCTTATCACTTTTTCAATAGAAACAAAAGTTTGTAGAAATTCAGAAATCAACTTCTCCTCAGTGGGTTTCAAACCCATGAAGATGATTTCCCACAAAATACACCAAATGATACACATGAATAAAAATTATGAAAATAGCAAGGTACCCTATGGTGAATCCATTTTCCCTTTGTAATTATGACCTTAGAAAATGTTTAAAATTCAACACAACTCTCATAATCATCCCTGACAAAAAACTTAGAAGAAACTTCTCCTTGACGGATTTTTAACCCATGAAGTTAGTTATCCAAAAAGGTAGTTTAGAGTGAAAAGAAATGATAAGTGTGCTCCTAAAGAATCTTCACACCTCAGTTTGGAATTTTTGATCCCAAAAAGGATAATGGTCAAAAGTTCAATTAAGAAAGGAAGCATTGGCAGAGAAACAAAAATTTTCTTCTCCTTGGTAGGTTTTCAACCCATGAAGAAAATTTCCTATATTTTAAAGAAAATCAAGCTGATAATCAGATTGGATCCACAATTTGTGCATAAAATGTCTTAGAATGGTAATAGAAATAATCTAACCATTGCAAAAAAGAGTTGATGATTAGAATTCAACTTAGTGGACATTCTCCCATGGAGTACTCTGTTAGTAACTTCTCAAAACTTCAAGGAAAATGGGAAAGTAAGTTATGAGAAGATATAAAGTTACCTTCGAGCCAATATAAAAGTGAAAATACCCCTAGATATCCACAATTTGTGCATAAAATTTATTAGAATGGTAATAGAAAGAATCTAACCATTGAAAAAAAGAGTTGATGATTAGAATTCAACTTAGTGGACATTCTCCCATTGAGTACTCTATTAGTAACTTCTCAAAACTTAAAGGAAAATAGGAAAGTAAGTTATGAGAAGATAGAAACTTATCATTGAGCCAACAGAAAAGTGAAAAGACCCCTAGATATCTATTAAACCCATGCATTTACCATTTCAATATATCTCTTCTTCAATTCATTCATGTGACACAAATTTTGAAGATCAACAAATGAATCAAGGCTCCCATATATATGGAAACATGAATAGTTGAACAAACTACCACTCTTTCTTTGAACTTCTATTCTATTAATGTGCATATTTTTTTTGGAAAAGCTAATATCTGTTGTATTAGCTATTCTTTTCACTTTCTTAATTAAAAACCCATTCTTAAAACAGTGGTAATCAGATTTATGGGTTTTGACAGGTTGAACAAAATCAAATCCCAATTGCAGAATTTCATAGATACCTCTCTTTGTTTCTACACCATGGAGGATTTTCAAAAAAGAGTGAATTCTAATCAGATTCATCCCATCACTGAGAAGCTCTAAGGATGTGGTTTGGTTGAGATAGCTAGTTTTTTGGTTGTAGTTTAAACCCTAAATTTGATCTATGAATGTATACACCATTATAACCCAAAGACAAGGCAAATTGTACTCTTGGATTAAATAGTATTGATTTCAATCAACAAGAAAATTATGGTGAATTGCTTGAGTACCAGAATGAGAGGAATTCTTAGACTTGACCTTCGGAGGAGCTATCTCTGAGTTCTCTATGAAGAAGATGATATGGAGGAAAGAAATCATGTAGACATGCTTCCAAAAACCATGAAGTGCCAAGAGTAAGGTTCCTAAGACCTTGTTTGGAACCAACCTCAAACCAGAGATTATTGATATCTTGGTCATTCTGCATAGATTGAAAGGTGAGGTGGAAGCTTTGAATTTCATTCCACAATATTACTTTTTAGTGCAAGTCATTTTCTCTGACACCCAATATATTGATTGGGCTCATGAGGTAAGCAAAATTTTGTCCAATTCTCTCTGTACTGCAAAGTTTTACAATACATTCTATATGTCCTCTTTCCTTATCTATATGTTAGCTTCCTTGCAATTGTGGCCAGGCCTCCCAAGAGTGGAAATTTTTCTTGATGATGTGAAATCTTATGAGTTTTATCCATGCTTATAGTTGGAAAATAACTATGTAGAATATATAAAAGTTAATAATTCATTCACTATGAGGATTTGTAGGGAGCTATAGGGATGTCTAGAAAGGAGATTCAATCCTAAAGCCATGGTAGCCATCATCCAATTTGGAAGTTATTTCATCCAATTATCATCCTTTTCTTATTTATGTCTTGCAACCATTAATGGTTTCCCCTTGAAGCTGCCAAGATATCCCAGTGATATGATCGTGCTGATAAAGATTGTGTAGAAAGGTATTCAAGTGAATGTGTTGAGTGGGGGTCTAAAGAAGAAAGGGTATGAATTTTCCCTAAAGGTGGGAGAAAACTCTTGAGGCCCATGTTTGATCTGAATTGGTACACAAGGGATGTTTTGCAAAGCAGAAGCATATTACCACCATTGAGGACTACTGGGCCGATTGCAAGATTGAGCTCAAGAGTCATGATCCTGCTTTCGCCAGACTAGTAGTTGATTAGTTGAAAATGTACAAAGTAATTATTGATGTGGAAGGAGTCAAGGATAATGTTAAGAAAATGTATAGAAATACTTACCTGACTAAGCTAAGAGGCACTCCAATAAGTTCAGAGCCTTATGAAGATTTTGAGGAAGAGATAGATATAATGATGGCTCAAATCTATAAAATGACCAAGAAATGGGTCAAATGGACCACAACTAGAAGGAGTCAAAGAAAAGGCACAACTACTCAAGCTTTCCCAATAGTTACAACAACTTCCTCTTCCCAGGGTGGCACATCAAGTGCACCTTGGCCATTACCCAAGAGCCAACACAACCATCAAATGGAGGTGATCAACCTCCCAAAAAAAGTATTCCCTTAACTAAGACTTGATAAGACAACTCCCTTCTAGTGATTGGAACTCCATCAAAGGCTAAGAAGAAGAAGGTAGAGGAATTAAAAGATGGTGCAGTCACTCTTGCACTCTCACCTCATAGTAGTCCAATCCCATATGTAAGTGTTGTACTACTCCTTTCGAGTAGTCCCCAAGTGCAAGTAGTAGATCTCAGAGATGGTGGGAGCAATGAGAGTAAGTTGACTGAATTGGATGAGGCAATGAAGAATACTTTAGAGGTAGAAAAGGGACCAGATTCTTCAAAGCTCCTTTCATAGGCCCCAAATAATCCTTTCTCTTCAACCACCAAAAAACTCACCTTGGTCAAGAGAAAGATGTTTAGCATAGATGCTCTTGGGACTACTTCCAAGGTGATTGGCATAGATTCATGGCTTGAGGAGACCTTGGACAACAAAAGAAAGAGGAGAGATGAAGGAGCTCCTATTGTCATAGAGTTTTGCACCTTGTCCAAAGCTTTTACCTAAGGACAACCTTGTGAAACATGGAAACAACCTCCAAGCTGTGGGACTTGAACTATGAGGTTGAGTCTCTAGAGAAGGCTAGCTTCCTTTCCTATTAGGGTGCACCTAACTACTCTTGGAGAGGAAAAGGGAGAAGGAATGCATGAAAGAAAATCTACCTATTCTAACCTAAGGGGGTGATGCACCAAAATAGAGTGTTCAAACTGATCTCTGCCCATACATGCACTATTGAATCATCATGACACCAAAGTATATAAATATTTAGAATTTCTTTAATCTAAAAATCACATGTAGATCAAAAAACCTGAATGAATGACACAAGGAAAGAGAAGATTCACTTATATATCATTCATAGGGCAAAAGAGATGCAATCATGTAGGATTGCAGATCTCTACAATGCACCAATGAGAGTCAAATAGTTCTTGCACTTTACATCAATGGCTAAAGGGGATAAGGCAGAATTTCATACAGTTCAAAAGAAAGAAGAATTTACACATGAAGTTGTAGAGCAATATCAAAGAAGTCAAAGAAGAGTCGACCTTTACAAAATTTACAAAAATTGCCTTTATAGTTCAGGCACAACTGAGATATCCTCTTATTGAAGTTACTCAACAACCACTGCCATTAAGCCTTTTAGAGAATAATCATGGAGATTTGAAGGAAATTCAATCTGAGCATGGATCCAGATGCAATGATATCTAATCTATGTTGGAACAAGGCCCCGAGAAGGTAGAAAATAGTGCCATTAAATTGTCTTGACTAGGTAGATGGATCAGATTAGAGATGGTGGAGTGTTTTTTCACATTCACTGAGCTCAACATTTATCCAAGAGTGGTTGGCATTGATCACAAGGATTAGATCACACAACAAACCTTGATATCCCCTATTTCTAGCTCGTGAATAAGTAAGATCAGCAGGTCAACCAAATATTGCACCCAAGTTAGGCCACATAGGCCAATAACTTCATTTTATTTTGCCACTTTTTCTAGTCTCCACGTGGTTGACCAATACCTTCTTTACTAATTGCATCACCTCCTCAAATACTAACCGTGATGCAACCACCAACTGCTAGCCTTAACCATGTTGCCTAGCTGCAACACATCTCCTTGGGCCCATAAAGATATGTATCCCTCAGGCACTTTCCTACATTACTTAAAGTCCTCACATCTTCATATTGCAAGGAAGCGCCGGTTGTCAATCTCTACAAGATCGATGATCGAAAAAAGATCCTCCATATACTACACCTGTACATGAAAACCTAGGCCCACGAAATACTTAGCATAACCTAGCACCACCCTACAACTTTATAACAACCTGACCCCACAAGGACACATGTCACCAGGGTGCTTGCCCACAATGTTTAAGATCCTTGCATCTCCATAATATGGGCATGCGCCAGCCACTGATTGCATCACATTGGATAGTTGGAGGTGGAACTGGGGACATGAGAGGTTGTGGGATAGGTGTCACTAGGGCGCATGCCTACATTCCTTAATCTTCTTTCATCTTTATCTTGCAGGCATGTGCTAGTCATTGATCTCAAGAAATCTAACAATGCTTGTAACACGTGTGTTCTGAACCTCTCCAAATACCCACCATGATGTCATCCATAAATGCATCATCAAAGTGATTCCTTGCACTGTTAGAAGGTCCGATGAAGCTCAAAATGCAGGAAAGAGGACACCAATTGAATTGCCAACTCAGTCAGCTATCCTGTATCTTACGGCCCACAAGAAGAACATGGACCCACAATCCACACGTCACCAACGGGCTTCCTCACAATGTTTAAAGATTGCTTGTTTTGATAATAGGGGAAAGTGCCCACCGTAGATTTAGGCAAGATCTGATGGCACAGAAAGTTGCAGGCTGACAAAAACAAAAAGGAAATACCATAAATTTCAAATGCTTTTTAATTTTCATATTTTTGGGGCATTAAAATAATATAAAATATGGGAAATAGCCATTAGTTGGGTCAAGCATTTAAAGTTCAAATTTTGGCGGGAGGCAAAAAATGGCAACAACTCCTAACAAAGAGACTTTATGTTTGGCCATTCACTCTGGGTTAGCACTAAGCAAAGTCAAATAGTAGAAGACTTTTTCCATTCTCGAACAAGATACTAAAATAGGGCATCTGACGATGGAAATTGCAAAGCCCACTAAAGAAGGAAGAATCAAAGATATGTTTGCAGATGATTTTTCCCTACATTCTGTGGATCTCAAGGAGGTCAAACATGACACTAAGGTTGGCTTATGGAAGTCAACAAATGAGGTAATAGAGGGACAACTTGAAAGCCTTAAATTATCAAAGGTTAGAATGAAGGAAAAAATCTATGAACTTAACAACTTCATGAGTTAGTTGGTTACCCCATTGGAAAGCATCTCTAGAATGTCAATCATTAGGGATCCTACTCCTACCAATGTCCAAGCACTCATCTCTCAACTCCAAGAAGATAAACACTTTGGGAAAATAGGTAGAAAGTGTAGTGGGAAACTCAAGTTAGGACTCACCATTATAGAGTAGATTGACAATACGATATTGAGGCTCAAAATAGAGAAGGACAAAATTTCAGCAAATAGAGCCACCCTGGTAGTAGAGAAAGATAAGAGTGAAGATTGTGTCTCTTCACTGAAGATGATTATCCATATGAAAGATAACGAGGCTACGAAAGAAAAGAACTTGCTTAAAGAAGATAGGCCTTTATTTGAGTGGCTCCAGAGCATGCAATTCAAGTCTGAGATGATCATGGCAGCAGAGGAAGCACTTGAGGAAACAAAAGCTAAGTTGAAAAAGGATCAAGAGAGAGACTATGAACTCCTAAGAGGGCTACATACAAACTCACAAAATAGTGGACAAAGGAAGGGAATCATTGGAGTAGCTGTCATGAAAATGAACTTCTCCAATTACATAGATAGTTTGATGGGGATATCCTCCTATCACCAGAACAAAGTTTTCAAACTCCAAAAACTTGGCAGGTGTGTACACATGGCCATGTAGGAAATACAAGATTGGTTAAATGTTGTCAAATATTTAGTGAGAAAGAATTCTAAATAGCTCTTAGGATACACTAATGTACATGTTCATAGGCATGAGGAATTGATTCCAATCATTGTTGCTACTAAGGCCTATAGGGAAAAATCAAAAAAGGGAAAGAAGGTGAAGTGATTCATATTCTGCCCCTTTCATATTTTTTTGTAATGATTGTATTGGACAAATTGGCTGCTTTCTATTTGTTATTTTAGAGGAGATGAACTGATTTAAGCTCCTTTTGTAATGGTCATCTCAGAATCCTATATGTACTAGATTGAAAGATTAATAAAAGGTTGGCTAATTTTTGGTGTGAAATACTTGATGTTGCAAAGAAAATTGAAAGATATTTTATGTCAATTATTTTATGTTCCATTCTATTTTATGTTAGTTTTGTGATTTCTCTTTCATCTGATTTTAATCAAGGAATGAACAGAGTTTCACTCCCTTATTTCGAAGCAACAAACTGAAGATGATAGTAATGTTATCATATGTTCAAGAGAAATCTCTTTTGTGTTTTCTTTCAAGTTATTCTTTCCATCTCTATGGTTAGTTTCCTATAGGTATCAATTTAGTTTTAGTTGTCATGCATTATCAAATCATTATACCTTGTGGGTTCATAAGATGTGTGAATTCATAGGCTTAGTTAATCTTAAAATACCAACTCTTGCCTAAGTTAGTTCCTATTTAGGCCTAGCTTGGTTTTCCTTTTCTATTCCTAGGTTAAGAACACACCCCATTTTAGATTTAGAAATAAACATAATTCATTGCAAATCACTATACAATAGGGAGCTGTAACTAAGAATTCAAAGGAAAGTTATACATTTCAAACAACTTTCCAACTGTTGTAACTAGATGTTGTTCAAAAATTTGGGCATTTAAGAGTTAAATAAAAAGAACAATCCATTTACCAACAAAAATATTCAGTACATATCACACTCTCTAAATCCATTAATAAATTAATAAAAAGAACAATCCATTAATAAATTCCCCATTAAAATCATACCATTGATTTGATAAACTTGTGAATGCTACTCTAAATCGAGAGTGCACATGTAGCTGCGTTCTATGCATGGACAATAGGCGGAGCTAAAAAAGCCCACCATGTTTACATTTATTTAATAGGTCTATGAAAACCTCTAACAAAATTGCAAACCCATAGGGGTTTTTCAGCTCCACTTGATGTCATATGCATATGAATTGAGATTGCATATTGAACTACAACATCCTTCTACATTTCCTAAAACTAAGAGATTCACATAATTAGTTGGTTCAGGTTGAGCTTCACCTAGTTGTGAGAATAGTTTAATATTCTCTAGAAATTAG